>OX637642.1:10464995-11098420 GCA_951802225.1 Euspilapteryx auroguttella | reverse complement strand
GCTCCGGAAATACTGAACCGATTTGAAAAATTCTTTCACTGGTAGGAAGCTACATTAACCCCGAGTGTCATAGGCTATATTAGATTTTCAAAAAAATTAGGGATCCTTACCTAAACTCAAATAATATAACCCAAGGTGCAATATTTTTTCCGTTGTTTACATATTTTGACAGGTGGTTTGTTGTTGTTGTTCGTTTTTTATTCGGCCATTCTGGTCAGTCAAAAGTACAACGTCTATTGAGCCATTTTTTTTTACTTTAGACTGACTTTTTTATTTTTGACTTATACTTTTGAAATCTTTATTGTGGGACCATCTTGTTTTATTTATTTTTATACTAGTCGACCCGGCAATTTATACCGCCTAACCTTTTAGTATTTTGTACATGTATTATAATTATAAACCTTCCTCTTGAATCACTCTAGATATTAAAAAAACCCGCATAAAAATCCGTTGTATAGGTTTAAAGATTCAAGCATACATAGGTACAGATGTAGGGAGTGACTTTATTTTATACTATGTATTAATTTATATTGATGATATTGATATACCTAACTATAATTTGTATTGTATAACATGTAAAATAAAAACTTTATATTTTATGTAAGCTTACATACACAAAACACTAAAGCAGTATATAAAATACTGATTTTATGCAAAGCATTCATTCTTGGCACTTGGTGAAGAGTGCAGCCAAATTTTTACCCTGCAATAGGTACTTTCGAGACAATCGAAATCGGAATTGTTTTCAGTTTTCCAGTGGCTTTAAATAAGAGTGTTAATTGTAGTAATATCACTTCTGCGGTCTCATAAAAAGTATCGAGGCGGGAGCAAAAACATAATAATCTTTGTACGAGCCAAAGAATGTCATTCTGCATTAAAGTGTCGTTCACATTTTATAAAAACTGTGTTTCTTCTCAGCTTCTTCGCCTCGAAATGTTGACCGATGATCGAGTCTCCCCCTGAAATTTATTTCTCACGTGGAATAAAATATTAAATGAAGATGTTGGGAAGTAGCGTATTATATCATATCGGGCGCGGTAAGTTAGAGCCTGTCAGGGCCCCGATGAGTCCCCGAGGATTCGCGGGAGCGTTCGCGGAGCCTCTGGCCACACATCTACTACAATACGATGTTACTACCTATATTTATAACAAAATAAAATAGATTATTGATTATACAGGTTTAACTTTTTTACCTATCTTTGTTGTTAAATTCGCCCATAGCATTCAATTAGGTTTGAAATGTAATTTAAATAAGAGAGTATCCGCGCGCACCTTTTAATGAATTGAAATTGCACTCAATTCCTCTAAATGATATTCTTACGTTTATAATATTGCCGGTATTTTTATCTTAAAATTAGCTGACAAAGTTAAAATACAATTTTCCCTGCAATTTTCTTCCAATTTTTTCAAACACTATCTCTTGAAAACAAAACAAAAAAGAATCGGCAAAATCGGTCCAGTAGTCGTTTACGCAAGTATTCGCCATCGTTCCTCATCAGCACCACATCTTACTTATCATCTTATCTGTCTTTATCCTCTGCGTCATAGTCCAGACTTACAGCTTCTGATATCTTTTGTCCATTCCTATTATAGTTTTTTTTTGACATATTATTTTGTTGTTTTATACTATACTATCTTTAATCGTAACATAGGTATTATTTGTAATATTCCTTAGGACTCGTAATTTTTTAATTCCTAATCCTTTGTCTCTGTTTAAAGCTATTTTAGTATGTGTGTTGTTCGCGAGACTGTTTGTAACATAAAGTTTTATTTGTATAGTATTACTCCTACTTAGTCATACATTTACATTTAAGTAACAGATAATCTACTTGTTTTTCAACAAAAAAGTAATTTATAGTTTTCCGCGAGGTCCGCGAGGAGGGTGCGAAGAGCCCGCGGCCGGCCCTCGCTGCCCTCGCTGCCCGCGATATTATTTATACCCTCAAGGAAACTACATTTATAACAATATTCCGCCGGACCCGCGCCCTCGCAAAATGATTTTCCCATTTTCCGAAGATTTCAGGTGTATTATATTTCATGATCGTTATTTATGGAGAGACTTTTATTACAAATGCGTGCGATGTCTCTATTCAGCTTTTATTGCTCCCGTATCTTTGATGGATTCGCTTTTATTTTTGACAAATACAAACAGAACTATTTATTGGTTATTTTAGTGACATTGGTTTCCGATATATTGCTGGGGATATTGTGTTTTCTCGTTATTGATACATCATTGCTTTGATTATGGCTTGATAAAAAAACGGTAGATCGTGGTGCTTTTGTACTTTTTGCTTTTTGTGTTGGTAGAGATCGTTGTAGTAAAAATAATAATTTGGTAAACGTTTGTATGGGTATTCGGTATTCCCGACGGTGAGATATATCCGCCGGAGCACCCTCGTCGCCGGGAACAAGTCCGCGGCGTTACGAGCCACGCGGGAGCCTCGCTGCTCAAACTCTGCCTGACCAATAATCGTAAATAAATGCAGACCGCTCCTTACCTCCGATCTGGACGTCAGCGAAATTATAAACGAGGGCATCCACACAAGCATAAACTTTTATTCAAGAGAGCCCTTGTCGCCTCCTGGGAACGATGATGCTATCTAAAAAAATATTATTTTCTTTTCTTACCGTGATCAAATGTAACGGGCACTGTATTTTTATGTGAGAATGAATAAACTCAAGGTAATTCTAAAACTCGGTTAGACTTTTGTAACAAAATATCCTCGAATGATCGGTCCGCGCTTCTTTTATTTTTACCTGAAGCCGCGGCCTGTGCATCTCTCCCTATTAAATTTTGTTTGCATTTATTTTAAAGGTGCGACGCGTCGAGGAGATGTGGTATGTGAAAAATTACACCTCAGTCCAATATTTATGGGTGATATTCGGCAGCGGTTCCTTTGTGGGAGGAGGGTGTATAAATAACACCTCTTATCGCGTGGGAGCTTACCCTTAAATGGGATTTATTTTAATTATTTATTGACAATGTACGATCATTAAGTGCCAAGCATTTCTTAAGATCATGGTTAAGTATTTTTTTGAATTTCATGTAAAATTGAGTTTCTTATATTTAATTAGGTCGTCCAAAGATCTAAAACGGAAAGCTTTTAGCGCTGTCACCACGTTCAGACTGATATGATGCATTTAAATTTAGAATGATAATTGTTGTTTTGTATGCAGAAGACATCTGCACATGCGTGCGACATCAATCTCAATTCTGAAATATTTTCTCGTCTGGCGGAGCGGCGCGGCGGCGGAGGGGCGGCGGCGGCGGGGCGGGGTGCAGGGCTCGGGGGATTGCTGTACATTGGCACAAGACCGAGACCATGACTCATGGAGGCCTTTGTCCACCAATGGACAGGTTATTGTGGTGATCCTAGGAGGCATAAGGCCGGCAGCGGACGTCTTTAAGCTAAGAATATGATCATTATTATATAAATTATTTTGGATAACTAAATATCAGACCAAACCGAGCCCCCGAATACTTAAAACTTTAATCTAAGAAAATACAATAAAGTGACAGGAGTGATTGTTTAATGCGGCCTTTGGGGTTTAGTATTCGAAGGTAGAATGAATAGGTAGGTGAAGTAAAAAATCATTTTAAAAGAATGTACTTCATGAAATGTTGAACATTGTTGATTTTTCTGCGGTTGCTAAACAGCTGTTTGCATGGTGAAGCAGTACTTATTGAAGTTACCGCCTTATTGAATTCGAATGTATTCTCATCATCCCAAGTCATAAGATTAACTACCAAGTATTTTTAAACTTAGGTTCTCCATGGCGAACATTATTCCATATCCTCAGGTTTTCATTGGATAATCTATCGTCATTGGCTAGAAAATTAAAACGAAAGAGAAAGAATAATCTTCAAATAAGAGTCATTGCTCGAAAACGTTGACTAGCTTGCAGTGAGTAGTGTAGTTAGGGGGAAATGATTGACAGCGTCAAGAGATTTCATTTTGTGGTGCGCTGAGGGCCTGTCGATTACGGCTGAGCAGATCCACTGAGTACTTTTCTATGAGACTTGATTGCCTCTTCACTCCCGAAGTTGATGTGTTGATGTGGAGGTGTTCCGGCTCATTTGTTTCATTTTCTATTCGACAAAGTAATGTTAATTTTACATAAATGGCAGATTAGAAAATAATTTGTAAGTAAGTATAATAGGATCAATGTAGTTATGTTAATTTTGTTACCTACATAAATATTTGTGCTTTATATTTACCATCTAAAATACAAATAAGTTTTAAATTTGTGCAACTTAAGTGCAGAAACTAATATTTCTACTTACTTGACATGATCCTTTTCATTCAAATGTCATATAATTTTGCATACAATATTTCGCTAGCAATAAATGAAAACTCACCGTGACACGGGAATTTAATAATGACGAAATAATACAAGATAACTATGGGCTACCCTTTCTGCTGTCCGTCATACTGCGATGCACAAGCAAGTGATATTTCTGAGATATTTGCCGACCACACATCTACTTACAAGACACCGCCACATCTCTGTAAATGTAAAACAATAGCAGAATGAATACGCATTATACACGTTTAAGGAACATGTCCTCCTATTGTAACTAATAAACCAAAGACGACATTTTGATGCTTCATTAATTAACATCATGAATAACACGCCTTGACTTGTTTCATATAACTATTTAGATAATAATTCAATTGATTCAATATAATAGAAAGAGTTTCTCTGACTTGATCGCAGACATGATGACAAATGCATATCGCTTCATCTGGGCACATCTCGCGCCGGAGATTAATGCCGCGAGAGCTAGACAAAACCGCGCCGCCGCCGCCGCCTCTATACAAGACGCTAATTCGAACTACGACCACAAAACGCACGCGCGACTACACTATTGTTATTAATAATATCGAATTAAAGCCAGATTTATCAATTAATTTTTAGGTTCTTTCCAAAGCTGTGTGTCTGTATCACGCGCGAGCGACACGTTACTTTGGTAATTTTCACAAATTGCGTGCCAAGGTCGCAGAAACACAAAAAATACCTTGCAAAGGAATAGAAAGGAACCACTGATTAAAAACTCATTAGTAGGACTCTACTAGGAAACTAGCCAACTAAGTTCAGGATGCGATATCCGGGCTTACATTATTCGCAGTACTGTAGGTAGGTACCCCTATATTATTAATTCGTAAATAACAAGAGACCTGTCATACGTTTCAATTACTGGTCATGCAAATACAACCTAATACCAAAGATATAGCGTCTCTTATTCGTCGTGTACTAACTATTGTTTCAGTACCATTATGAAGAGAGACAATAACGAAGAATAGTTTGATCTAAACTTAAACGAGATGAAAGGGAATTTCTGTCTGATACAAAAAATATTAATAAAGTACATGAGCATTGTCTGGTCGTGCCGCTTTGTGAGGACAAAATTATGTTAACATGGTATAGTCCGCTCGATTAACATCATAAATGAGAGAAATGTCGGATCAAAAGAATAGCAGGTGTGCTCCATTATAATAATTTGTCATTTGTTCTCATGCCGCTTTAATGTCGTATTGCCACTTTGTCCTTGTTCGTTGCTTATTAATGTCAAAATTACATCTTTTACTCTCTTCCTCAAGTCCTAATAAACAATTCAGAGGAACAGATAAATAATATTATTAAATTGTAATTGATAAATAGGCTATGCGTATAATTTGAAGTTTTTCATATAATTAATAAATCATCGAGCTTGGATTTTGCTACTTCTCTCTTGACAGTGAAAAGAAGGAGCTCGCGAATGTCCTACTTCGGGATCCTTTTATTGTAGCCACGATGTGGACTTGGGAATTTTTTCAATACGATCTTAAAGTAGGCTTGTACAAAGTTTTAAAAGTAATAATCTCATCTCAACTTAAGCGGATTAATAGAATTTACCATAAAGTTATAGTGGAAAACATGTTATTTTCCTTCAGTTGTAATTCCCATGGTTCACGACTCACGACTAGGCATTTTCAATTTATTAAAGTTTTTTGATGTTCCTTTAAAACATATAAAGTGCGCTTTCGGACTAACAATGACCATAAGTAATCCATATCAAAACGTTACGAAATAGTTGACAGAATATTAATGCGAGTGTCATACGGTGGTGGCCTGTGAACCGAGGACGTGATGCTTCGTTATTAACAATCGTGCGCATTAATGAACGCAATAATCACATGCACCATGAAGTGCGGTGCGCGGCTCACGAGCGCGGGCGCTTGTTGTCGTCAGCCATACCCAACCAGCAAATCGTGTCGTAAAAAAGTCAGCAGCACGTTTCTCTTTCAGCTATTGGTCGTAAGAAGGATCTTTAAAAAGTCGTGTAAATGCTCTGTGCACGTTCTCTCAACGCGATTTGGGCGCACTTCTCTCAGCTTTAGATCCAGTAAATATCGTAAGATTATCGTATAAGTAGCCATTTAGTCGAATAAATATCGAGTAATCGCAACTAGAATGCTACTTAGTACCATAATGGCCATCAGAATGCCATTATTCGACACATCTGCTATTTCCAAGTCGGTAGAACCGCTTTTATTCGACTTATTTATAGTAATAAAGCAATTTGGTTGCAATCACTCGACTTTTTTATCGTGTAACTGCACCCAAGCAGCACTTATAGACTTTTTATTTTATACGTGTAATTTATGTCAGTTGAAGTGTCAAACCTAATAAATATAAGTATATTTTGCCATCGTATTAACCATTACGTTTTTAAGCCATCAAGCCAAATGATGACAGGTAATTAGTTACCTGTTAAAGTTAGGTCGTAGGGTCTTACTTTCATGTGCGGAATTAATTTTTCCGTCTATATACCTAGCATTGTAGTTAATATTTCAATGGGCCCCAAGATTTCTATGTAAATAATGAATAAAAAATATTGTTAATTTAACATTTAAAATAAATTCGCCATCGATAGCAAATAATAGCAACTCATTTATCATCACAGAGCATTCTCTCAGCTGTTAGTCGAAAGATTGAAATGAGATTTCCATCTTACGACTTCTAGGGACGCCATTACAGATAGTTTAGGGTTCCTTAGTGCAAAATCTACTATCTACTTCTACTACCTACTATCTACCAATATTTAAAAATGAATCGTGGTTTGTTAGTCTAGATATTCAATTTATTATCACTATCCAAGCGACGAATGTTATTGCAAGTAGGATCACTTAATACAAAACAAAATTGTAAGTACTTACTTAAGTATCTCTTTATTATAAAAAAATAATAATAATAGTTGAGTCAAATTCTTTGGGTACCTACCAACTAACTTATAAAATTATAAAAACAAACACAATAAGTATAAGATAAACACCCATGACTTAGAAAAACATACTGGCAAATTCAATAAATTGCAAACGGTTGTCTATATGGCCGTTGTTACAGAATACCTAATAGTACCTAATAGTAGTACTTAGTAATTATTATACGCTACGGAACCCTCACGCCTATCAATTAAACGCTCTTGACTCGTGGTTATAGCCAATGAAGATCTTGACTGTTTCAATCGTGTATACATCTTATTTTGTTACGTCGGAATCCTCTACTTCTTTCAATCCTTTTCCATCGATTATAATCCATTTTGCGAATAAAAAAAGCAAATTACGTTGTTTATTTTGGTATCATGTAACAAAATGGCAGATAGTGCTGTAAAAGATTTCAAAAAGCATTTATACCACTATATCGATGTAAAATGGCTTTCAAATAACCTTTAGAGACCGAAAAGGTTGTAAAAGAATAATTTGAATGCTTTTACTCAACCTAATTAGTTAAGTCGAATAAAAGCATTCCATAGAGTTATCATACGACATAAAGTGCTGTTAAAGTAACTAAGATGCTGTTTTATCGTATGAACCGCGTTTACTCCACAATTATGCTGTTAAAATTAAATGTCGATAGATTGTGCTATAATAGCTAGTTTGACGACAAATTAGCAATTCAGTTGCTTTTAAAGAGCTGTCTTACGACTTATTGTTGTATAATGGCGATCAAGAGATACATTTATACAACAATCGAGTAAATGCGATATGATTTCATCGTATAAACGTTTACTAGACATGTTTATAGAGCCAAAAAGCGTTGAATGCAAAATAATCCAGATAGCCGCTTTTATACAGCTTTTTAACATTTTAGGATCGTTTATACAAGTGTCTTACGATCTATAGTCGAAAGAGTAAATCTTATACGACCTTCGTTGCTAGTTGGGTACTCTGTCAAATAATTCAAGTCCATAATTCGTAACCTCTCTTACATTTTTATGGTCTCAGCAAGGAAAAAACGCTTGGTCCACATAGCGGCGTGTATACCATATTAGTAGTGGTTTATCACCTAAAACTATACAATTTCATGTGTATAGCGTATGTTTTATTGAAAACGAGATAATTAATCGACAATTACGATGCTGAACGTAATAACGAGAGGTATACCGCTGTGCCGTGCCGGTCCCGGCGCTGCTTAGGACTTCAAATGTCGCTTATAAATGGAATATAGCGCTCCAAGAGGCTCCGGTTTGGATAAATATTGACATTTATGCACATATTGCTCCATATACGTTTTTTATGCGTGTAAAATATGAAGCTAGAGCTCGGAGTCTGGCTGCGCTCAATAAGATACCATAAAGATTAACATAATTGAAACTTTGTGTTCAACATTATGTGATTAGGTGGACATAAACTTCTTTGTTTCGATTTATTTACAAAGCAGCATATTAAAGCAATAAAGGCAGGCGCCTACGACTCGCTTAGAGCTTGTAAATTGTGTATTTATTAATTTGTGAATTTTGTCAGTCGCGTCGCGGCCAAATAAATGGAAATTGAAAACTTTAGTCTCGAAAAATTGAAACAGAAAATTGAAAAGTTTAAATAAATATTAATTAAATTAATTGCCTTTCTTTGCGGTTTGGTTTCAATGCGGTTTATTATAATTATTTATTTAATTGTAACTAATAAGGCCTGGTGACATTTGCACGGAGATCTGATAATACTGTGTCTCTGACAGATACTGCTTATCTGTCTCTTGATCGAGTATCAATTGCTGGCCGCAGATTATAGAATTGCTATGCAAAGCTGGGCTAATTGGATATTTCCTTGTTCCACTTTAATTTTCGTGTAAAAACTAAGCTGTTTTCTAATGAACAGTAAAATTGTGTTTAGTTTTTGAGTAATGTTAAGGAAATTTTAGTAAAAATTTTGCATTTAGCGCAGATTTTATTATGAAAATAGAATAAAAAAGTTAAAAATCCTTTAAAGCATTTCTCTCTTGACAAATATTATCCAAGAAAGAATGTCTTTTACTAAAGCGGAAACTCTCTGTTTAACACTATAGATCTATTAAGTCTTCAAAGATTAAACTTGTTTAAAATTGACCTGACAGACATTTAATTTAGGCCAAATAAATGACTCCGCACGAACAACAATAAAAATAAATAATAAGTTTTAATTTTGCAATTAATCACCACTTTTCTAAAACTGAAAACAGCAGTAGGATTTCAAAGCTATTCTTATTTTTAGTGGTAGCAAAATAAGGTCGATTTTACTTTTTGTGTCGGAATATTCGGTTTGACAGTGGCCGGAAATTCCTGACGACCGCGAGACAGCAAATATATGTCACAAAAGTTAGCGGCGATCCACGATTATAAAATTTTCATAAGTCGAGATATAACATAACTATCAAGTTACAATTATAATACTCTTTATTTCAGTTCTAACTAAAAATACTTATTGTTAAGTAAATATGTATGAGTATGGTACAAAATCGGACGACCAATGTGAAAAAATCCTCTATTCTTTATTACTTTTAAATAGGGTTGCAAGAAGATTTTCGGTGTTAAAGCGTACTGTCCGGTAAAAAATAAATGGTCATACCGCACAGAAAAATGTCCGGAAGTTTGAGGAAAGTTATGTCATGATAATTTTATGGGAACTATATTTTCTATCACCAAAATTTATATTTGTCATCAAGTTGTATCACCTAATAAATAGATCTATCGCCACGAAATATTTTCGTTCTCAGATAAACAAAAATTGTTCCCAGGTATGAATTATCAAATTAATGTTAATATATGTGTAAAAAAAGAGATCGATAACCAATAAAATTATATTGCATTACATGAATATAAACTTCGTTCTTATAATAACAGTTTTGTTACTTAAATAATAGCTCTGTGCTCAGAATGGTAGATCTGTCACTATTCTGCTAGCCATAAGCCAGCTATTTTAAACCAGCGCTGATTGTTCAGTGGTAATTATTTTAAACAATAAATATTGATTATTTTGACTTTAATTGTTTTATTTACTACTCTGCTAAAAATTTTATTTAAATATAATTTATACTACCAGTGGAAATTTAGAACCTTTTGGTTGAAACGATGATGACAACCCTATTTTTTTATTTGCACTTAATGCAATTTTCTAGTAACATAATATGATTTATTGGTGATCTCTTTAAATTAGTTTGCCACCTATTATAATACATACAAAAACATTTATTTGGTACTAGACCTTATATCTCAGGATTTTAGGTGATTTATTGTGGAACTGATTTTGCATTGTTTGGTGACTACATTTTGGTGACAGATCTACTATTTTGAGGACAAACCCTATTATTTAAGAAACACAAAACTAGTTAAATTGGTGATAGCTTAAATGATACCCTAATTTTATTATTTTGTTCATTGGAAGTTCCTATAATTTTTGTTAAGGTGGTAACTCTCGCTATGGCGCGAAATTCAAATTTTTTCGTGTTTTTTATTTATCCTGGCGAAAGTATACATTTTTAATAAAGTTTAAATTTTGAAAAAATTTGAATTTCGCGCCATACCGTGAGTTACCGCCTTAAGTAAGCAGTAGATTATAACATTCATTAGTCAGAGCATAGTCTTGGGGATCACAATTTTATGCGTTATATTTAGTTATGTACTAATTTCGTTGATTTATGTGATGTAAATTATAAAATAAAACTATTACTATAAAAAACCCGTAATTTTTATCCGACTTCAAAATAAGGAGGTTATCAGTTTACCTGTATGTAAGTATTGTATGTTTGTCCGCAATTATCTCGCGTTTGGCTGAACCGAGTTTGATGCGGTTTTCAGAACAGTATTTGTTGTTTTAGGTAAAGTGCGGTCACGATGCTGGAAGAAATTCGTACATTGAACCGGGTCTATTTAGAATTTTATCAGTAGTAGAGACAAAATGCACGAATCAATTAAGAGGAAATTGGTAGCTTTATAATCATAATTTGTCTTCATAAATCCTTTGTGGCTAATGATGATAAATGGTGTTCTGAAAACGTTCAAGGTGGCTCTATAAATTAATCGGTTGTTCAGTTAGCCAGAGGCAATTAAAGCACCGGGAATTACCACACAATGTGTCGTGTGTAAGATGATGAAGCGACGGGCGCCACCGCCGCCGCCGCCACCGCCGCCGCCGCCGCCGCCGCCGCCGCCCCCGCCCCGCTTGTCATATGATGTCGAGTGTTTTATAAAATACACACAGGATGGCTAGACTACATAGCTGATAGCTATGCCTATGCATTCTGCATGGCATCCTTATTATACATAGTCACAATTAATTCGTTTTCGCAAAAGTAAACAATTAGTTTTTTATATATATCACATTTCACCTCTTATATATATATTTTTTTATATAGAACAAGAGATAAACTTTTACTCCATAAGAATGTAGAGCGTCCTGTATAGTATCTCATCGACACGAACTCTGCACCACACTACTCCATCCACTTAATTATGAAATGTGCAAAGGGAATGTGTGTCCAACGATAACTTATACAGCAGCTAACTTTATATCCCTTTTTTGGAATCTCATTCACTCCCCCTTTCTTGTAAAAAATAAGCGTAAAATTAATTAACACTAGAATGCATAGTGAATGATAAACGGCAACAGAAAATTTATTGCGGCCGCCGACGGAGCTCTCAAATTAATTTTCTTAGGACGTGACGTAGCGTATAAAACTACTTTAAATTGTAAAAATACAAGTAAATATAAAATATTATAGTTAATTCAGGTAGGTATATAATGGTTGTGTGTATACATAAGTTCTTAATGCATTTATAATGCGTATTGAAAAGAGAATTTAAAAAAATTATAGTAGAAGCTATACAATAGCAACGCAAACATAGAATACTGAAAAGAAAAAATATATACAATGGTATCTGAGGTATATTAAATAGACTGTTGTTGCTTCGGTTACTGACTGATTCATATTAATAACTAATATCTGATATTCTGAAACGTTTACGTGTCGTCAACGTGGAGGCGATCGATCATTATCAGATATTCAAGTCAATACTAACTTATTGTATTTTGATGTGATAAGAGTTATGAAATATCCTATAAATACAATTTAAATTAAATTATCCAATTAATACCTAGAGTAATAGTCGCATTTACCTGCTTGTTAGTCAAAATTTGTTTATCTAAGTTCTTTTAAATAGTGTTTATTTCATTGTTATATTTAAATTACTTACTATGCTTGGTATATGTGTTAAAATGTGTTGTGCGTGGCAGACATTTTAACTATTCACTTTAGCCGCATTTAAAACAATAATGAATACAACGAGTTTTTTTTATACAGTTATAGAACTGTAAAAACTCGTCATACAACATCATACTGAGGGGGGGGGGGAGGCTGCGACCTTCCACATGGGTGTTTTCTTCGATGAAATTGGTCATTGAATACACCCTTAAAATAATGTTATAACTTCCCCGGACACCCTGTATAGATATGCCTATATAGATATGCATATATAGATATATCAAATCTTTCTTCTTTATTATTGGTATAGATATAGATCTATACCAATAATAAAGAAGAAGATTTAATTGTTTGTTTGCATGGAATAGGCTCCGGAAATACTAAACCCATTTGAAAAAATATTTCACTGTGCGGCATATAGGCTATATTAGATTTAAAAAAAAAATGAGATCCTTACTTAAACTCCAATAATATAACATGTAACTTGCATGTAACCCTTTACTTTTACCCAAGGTAGAATTTTTTTCCTTTGTTTACATATTTTGACAGTTGGCGTTTGTTGTTTTTTTATTTGCCCATTCAGGGCAGTCAAAAGAACATAGTACATAGAACCAATTTTAGTAGTAAGTATAGTATATTCTATGGCGTAACGAAGTGCGCCGGCTTAGCTTGTATTTTATAAAATAACAACTGAATGTGGAGAATAGGTACGAACACTAACCCGCAGCGCACGTGCTGTTTGAACAGAATTTTGAAACGGAAAAATTAAAGACCAGTATAACGAGATCTATCTCATAATTTTGTTGTAGAATTAACTGAATCACTTGTTTTGAATGCTAAAAAAGTAGGTAGACCATTTAAAGTTGGATTTTAATGTAAAAACAGCGACCGCCTTTAGCTTTACGACATGCACAAATTTTATAACCCTCATGTTTGTAAATGGCCCTCATTTCTTTCTAAACAAATTATTTATGTTACCCAATCGAGTTTTGACCTAAAACGCATTTTGTATAACGCAGCCATGCGTTGACAAAATATAAGGGGCTGTATACAAATAGGTATCTGATTCGAGAGTAAAATTTAAAAAGGAATAGTTAAATGCAAGCTCGGAATATAGTATTCAGCACATTTTTATACAAATATAAAGATTCTACACTGTTTAGTAATTGCTAGTTCCGTATCGCTTTCTTGCTAATAAATGTATCAAGCAAGAGTAAGTGCGTATGTACTTTTATAATTTGAGTGTAAAACAAGTTCTCTTTGTAATATAGAAAATTATCAAGACTTACTTTTGATAATTTACATATACAAAGAAAATGCTTTTGCAGATAATGGATTATTTGAGTCATGGTTAAGTTTTTTTTTGTATTTTACATATTTTGTAATACGTATATTTATTTTTCGGTCCTTTATGCATAAGCCTTTACCTAGATGCTATCGGCTCCTCGAATTGTCACACAGCAGCGGGCTTGGATGCTCCCATTCAATCGAATTACGATCATTTATTAATAGGCGGCAAATCGAAATTTAATTTAAAATATTTATACCTACCATTCTGTTCCCATGGGCGGATAATTGCTTCGCACTTAGCCCCAATAGGATTGTATAAAATGTTAGTAAAAAGCTGTGAACAATTTTGTCAAGTTAATAAAAATAAGAAACATAAAAATTCGTAAAGCGTCATAGCTAACCATTTTAAACTTTTACTACCTTTCTAACAATGAACCAAAATTTTATATCAGTTCCTCATCAAAGTATTTTTGGTTACTAACTTGTTACCAACAGCAATCAAGCAACACCAGCAAACAGGAAAACGCGGCGACAGACCGAAAACAATTTTGTATAAATTTACGTGTATCTAAACTCAGATACTCAGAGCGATCAATAAAATAAAATTCAGCGATACTAGCGCGAATCGCGAAGAAAATTATTACCTACCTATATTCTAAACCAAGGTCAATATCAAAAATGACTCAATGATGCACTGGATAATCTTGCTTAAAAAACTTCATGCACTGTTGTGTATCTTTCAGGTTAAATATCAAAGAAGCCTTCTATAATATATACTAATGGAATTTCATTTTTTTTTGTTCCGTTTATAAAAAACTGAAGAAAAAATTGTAGGGCTAGACGCGCTCAACAGTCTAACCTTCCTATCTTTTCGAAGGGCAAACAAAAACTTCAAAAGCTAAAAGCTACTCCTCCAGTAGAAGAAGATAAATAACAATATCACTAATTTAAAGTGAGTTTTTATGAATAAAAAAAACGACCTATCTAAAAGTAGAAAGTAGGTTGAAATTGATCGTCTTTTCTATAATATGATTCTCCATTCATAGAATATCCCAAAGCTCACAATACAGTCCAATTGTTCTGTATAGTTACAGCCATTTATGAGATCTTATCTTCGACAATTACGAAAATTAAACGCTTAAAAATAACCATTACTGGCAATAAATATAGATTATTGACCGTCGAGCAATTTAAATTTAATAGAATGTGAAACAATAAAATGATAGTTGTCTTTCTGGTGTACAGTACACCCAAAAATATACTATACTTACTTATATACTTACTAGTATGCTATTTTCGCCTACTTTTGTTTAATCGACAAACTATACCTATACTTACTACTTATCATTATCAAGTCACATTCTATATTTCAATTTTACAGTAATAAATAATTAATCGATGCTTTCCTTTGCCTTATGCCCGTAATATTCAGCTCGGCTTAAACTGTGTTGGTGGTTTAAGCTGCAGCTGGCAGCTGTTACTTTTTGTTTATATGAGAAAGATAGTGACAGATGCAATTTAATTAAACTATTGAAGCAATTTAAATCGAGGTGGACCTAATACGACGGCTCATGTTACATACCATGGCCTACCTTCAGTCTCTCATCAATTTCGATTATTCATATTTGGAATAAAGTACGGCACCGTTTTTTTCTCTCGTCAAAATCAGAGATTTTGCTAAGCGGTATTGTACGTTATTACATTCCAAAATATGAATTCACAATTGTAATTCCGTCTATGTGCGGCTGGCCGCCAGCTGGTTGTTTAAATAATGAGAAAATTACTTGAAAATATTTTACTTGTTTAATTTGTTTTTTTTTTTTTTAATTAATTTAATGTACATAATTTAGTTAAGTTTTTAATATAACAGAATATAATATAAATATAATAATAAGTATAATAGAGTAATAAGTGAACCTGAGAGAGACAGGTTGAAAACAAATGATTCTATTTCGTTGAAAATTTTGTATTCGGCTTTCATGAAGCTAGTATAATAAGTACCTTGGTTTACATACACAACATACAACCCAATAAACCTTATAAACAAATTTTCAAGTATCACTGAGTTGTAGATTTCCTTACTTGTTATTAACTGACCTACTCGCCCAGCTGCTACTAGCTGCTACTGCTGCCTCCGCCTGACCAAGCGCATTTTCGTTGAGCACCGTACACAGCTGTTAAGATGTTGATTTACGCGCGTATAGAGCGCGCCCAATTATCTTATTAGTGGACAATTTATCGTTCGTCACATTATCATAAAGACGGCGTCATGCTACACTGAACCATCAGGGAACTTTTGAAACTTTAACGTATTATTGAGACAAATTTACCCACAATAATTGTATTGTAATTGTATTTATTTTATAAAAAAGGATGTCATCTGGCTGGAGATTTGATAAAGAAGGTAAACTGAAATATTATCAGGAAAGAAAGAGTGGAATACTGCAAATTTAAATAAAAATTAAAAAATAGCCGAGCAGAATTGAGGTATAAAAAAAGAACTACTGTAGGTAAATGTTAAAAATAGAATAATAGCCGATACTTTTACAAAAATATCAGTATAACTAGAGGCTGCCCCGCGGTTTTTCCCGCGCAGATTTCTCATAAACACAAAAAACCCGTTTTTTCCCGTTCCCGTGGGAATTTCGGAAAATCCCTTCTTAGTGCTCACCTACACTCTCCGAGGAACCCACGTGCCAATTTTCAGCTTTCTACGCCCTGTAGTTTTGGCTCTGTGTCTGTGTCTGTCAGTCAGTCAGTCAGTAACGGAAGAGTTTTATATATATCTATAATTCTTGGTTCCTTTCCACATAGAACTGTACCAATAAGTAATTCGCTTATTCCACTATCTGCGGGTTAATATTTTCTCATGAATCTGGACGTTTTGTCACACAAAATAACGTGTTTTATGCCCGAACCGCCGCCGCTAAATGCTCCATCGTAATAACAATAAAGAGAAACAAAGGAATATTTGCTTTTTCTTCCTTTTCTCACAAAAAAAGAACGATAATCGTGCTACTTTATTCCACCACCAAAATACTTTAAGATGTGTTTGTTCAGATTTGACCTGTTGTTAAAAAACAAGCATTTTGAGTCGGATAAAATGAAATAATCTCGGTATACATCGATTCAATTACTAATAAACATTTAATCGTTCTTTAATGATGCTGTTAAAGATAGAGAAGAGAACGCATCACATAAAATAACTCAAAAGACGCAAAATCTAATTACTCATTATCATGCAGCGGCCTGCGCATTCGCTACATCAGTATTGACTCACTATCAAGGAATCATCTTTGAGCTACAATTCTTCGGAATATTTACGGCGAGCATATGTTTTTGATAATAATTTTCATATCAGCGATGCGCGAGCTGCCGCCCTGGCAGAGACAAATCGCTCTTTGTGCCGTTCTATGAAACTGCTGATGATATCTTGCGAATACTCGTGTATTTACTACGAAACAGATTTTATTCCTTCACTAGTCCTTCGCTTTGGCTTTCTGGGAATAAATCATCTTAATCAAGGCAGTTTTGTGTTTCAGATACTTTATAAATTCTATCTAGAAACTGTCTTTTAGTATTCAATTTTAAAAATTAAATAAGAGATAGATAATGTTAGAATTGCTTTATGACACTTCGATTTAGTGGTAATTTATTTATAATTTCGTGCTAGCGACGAACTTACATGAATTTTGCGTATTTGCATACAATGGTTGTGTTAATTTACAAATTTAGAATATTAATAAAATCTTCAGACAGTTTCTATCAAAGCGGCCAACGTTTTAAATCAAACGCGGAATAACCTTGGTAAAGTTAATTATCACGTTCAACTTAATTTCAATATAGATGTTTTGAACAAACATTAAACGTTTATTCAAATGGTAAACAGTATGATAATAACGGCCACAGTCAAATTTAAAAAACTTTGACCTTAAATTACCATATTTTCGATAGTATTTGAATGCACGACGCATAAATATTTGAGAAAAAATGTCATAACTGTTCCAATGAAATATGACCATATAAATTTGATATTCAAACAAGAGGGTTTCCGCTGGGAACATTTTTATATTGCGAGGACACGTACGTATCGCTGGTCATTGGACCAAAAACCTACAAAATACTTTAAAAAGCCAAGGAAGTTTTAGTTAGGAATAAATTAAATTTATTACCAAGTGTTTACTTTAAATTCAATATATTTTGTAAGTTTATCTTTTGGGTTTTTTGTCTATTATTTAATATTTGAATACCTACCTCTATTATTTGTGCTTTGGTGTCATTAAATAATCAGTGCCCAGAGTTCATCTTGCACAGTGATCAGTCAGCCAACAGCAGACCTCCGATACGTAGAAGCTCTCTCATTCGAATGTATTTTACGGCTACAGTCGATCTGAATAATAACACGCCGCATTAACCTTCCATTATGTCTGGGAGATAATAAAATTTGCCCAATTTTACGATCACATTAATATTTTTATGAATGGAAGCAAACGGTTGTAATCGTGATATGCGTTGAAATGAATAAAGAAAGTTGAAAAAGTTGGTAACGAAATAATTAAGGTCTCGACCTTAACTTCGCGGTTTTAAACGCTGCCGTCTTGATACCCTTGCCTGAAATCACTATATTCTTTGTTTTTTTTACGTATTGTTATAATACTTTAACTATCGTAGGGCTATTGAGAATTTCTGAATGTAATTTTGATAAAACTTGGTGTTTATTCGTTTTAAAGATAACATCGGGGGAATCAGCAAAGAAAAGTTTTGTCCGTTCAGGATGTTCTAGCCACTTTGCTATACACACAAAGATTTTCGTACATTTCAATTATGATGTGCTTTATATAAAATAAAATGGATTTAAACCATTTAAACATTTATTTTTACAGTTATTCAAGTTGTTTGAGTCTTTTTGGTACTCTAGATACAGGTTCTAGGGTAAACTAATTCAGGCTCTCATTGTGATGTGTTTTAATCGTTTTAATTTTATTTTTATTATATTTCAGTAGTCTTCATCCAAAAAAGATTCTAAATTTCTAAGTTTTTATTCTGTACGTCCATTGTTTACTAATATAGTCCCTCACTCAGATACAGTTATGCAATTTTTTTTGTTAAAAATTACTACTGTGCTTAAAATAATATTTAGGTAGATATTATATTATTATTATTATTATTACCATATAGGTATGGTTTAGTTCGGTAGAATATTATTTATAAAGGAAACTATCGCTTATGGTACAAAGGGGTGACGAGTATATCACGGCAACGGAAGACGTTCGATTCCCAGGGTATCGCTTGCACGGGCCGGACGAGGGTGGCGGCTCTCGCTGTTGCAGAGTTGGGTCCTCTCGATAATCGATAACCACTATCGATTTTTTTTTATCATATAAATTTTTTTATTCATGTTCTCATTATCTATTTTACCTTAACAAACTTTATAGTGTACTTATATAGTATCGATGCCATGAATAACCTATTCAACCAGGAATTAGAACGGCTTTATGTTCGCTAATTAAAGATATACTAATGTTAAGTAAAGACTCTTGCTTTGAGTTAGTAATAGGTTATACATAATACATTATATGTATGTGACGAAGAGGTGAATTCTCTAATTGTGCAATCACTACTAATGAACTAATTAAATATTATTAATATTGTGTTAATATCGACGAGGCTATCCGTCACTGCATCTGCGAGCGTTAAATAAACACAAGGATGTTACAGTACAACGTGCGCGCGGCTCGCGTCGATCAAGTTACGCGAAATGAAACCACAAAATCCACGTCCACCGCAAAACAACGGAAGCTACTACCGAGTAGGTTCAAATGCTCTCACGACCTTAGCCACAGATAATTCTAATACTTTACTTAAATAATGATATATCGGAAAATATACGTTCAACTAACTAAACTAAAACAACAACAAAATCGCAAACTGCAGCATAAAAATAATTTCGTAAACATAACAAGAAGGACATAAAAGATATTAATCACGCATGAAACGAACATTACACCTACTAAAACAAATATGAGCATTGTGATTATAAATATTTCCGTTTCGCACAGGAACTCGTGCATAAAACAAACACAAATCATGGATCTGCGCCAAATTACAGTCATAAAAGTATAGACAGTTTATAGCATTATTTGGGGGCATATCGAAATGCTCGTTCGCTTTGTGTAGTACGATTGTGGCGTGCACTGTCGTGCAATGCAATGCGGCCAGAATTTTATTAAATAAAAAAAATATATATGGATTTAAATAAAGCCTTTAAACTCTCATTATAAATATGCTAGAAAAAAAAAGAATTGTCTGACGTTGATGAATCACCAGTCGTATTGAAAGAAATGCAAAACAGAAAACATAAAATTTTAAACATAAATATTTGGATTATTGTTTTAACGTTGGTTCCGAAACCATGTGTTTTGTTAGCGGGCTTTAAAACAATAATCCAATAAACTTTTAATAACCATACAACGTTGCCGGGCTTAAAGCCCACCCTTAAAACTAATTTGTAAACTTGACATTGGCAAAATACTCCACAAAAGTGGAGTTAAGTCCATTAAATTAAAAATAATAATAATACGAAATATTTGTATTTGGTTCTATTGTTTTTCGGTTAATCTTAGTGCAAAAGATAACAAGAAGTCTTGCGTTTATATTTTCTACTTTATCAACACGGAACTAACCAACTTTTACATTTTTTTTATACTTATAAAAAGTGGCGTGCGACTATTGCACGGCAGTGCACGACAGGAGTTATAGGTTTCATTTGCGGGCGATAGACGACAATTTTCAATTTTCTTGCGCGTGCGTCCCATTTGAATATTTTAATTTGGGGGGCGGCGCGACTATTTCAATTTATTTTATGACTCCAGCCAGAAGGGGTTCGCAGTGACGCGCTCGCTGTAGATTAGTAAATATTTGATAGCTTTATAGCGGCCGTACTACAATACCTACCTACATGTTGCTAAAATGAAGTGAACTTTGAGAGATTTATTTATTTTAACGCCCGCCCGCGCCCGCAACAGTATCTCTACAACCCTTCTTCGCTTTGACTTTTTACTGCGTTATTGTCTTCATTTAAAATTTATTTTAAGTGATTTGGCTCATTTTGATTCATTTGTCAATTCTCTTGTTTAGTCAAAGTAATGGTACAATATAATACTATTATTTTTTAAATACATAACATAACATAATCTCACGCCTTTTATTCCCCAGAGGGTTAGGCAGAGGCACCAGCTTGAGAGCCGGACCCACGTTTAGCCGAGTTTATGCATTATTACCAACGTGACAAGGGGCCAGCTTGTCGCTGCGGTTATAACGACCACTACTGCGGCCGGGACCAACGGCTTAACGTGCCTTCCGAGGCACGGAATCATCTTACTTTTCGGACAATCAGGTGATTTAAGCCTGCAATGTCTTAACCAACCGAAAACAACCACAACGTGATTTTTGTGAGAAATCAATATGTGCTGTTTTCTGCGAGGATCGAACCCACAACCTTTTTTAAATAAATACCTATCATCAATCAATACATAGTATAAAATGAAGTCGCTTCCCGCGTCTGTCCCTATGTATGCTTATATCTTTAAAAATATGCAACGGATTTTGATGAGGTTTTTTTTATTAGATAGAGTAATTCAAGAGGAAGGTTTATAAGTATAATACATGCACAAGATAGTAATAGGTTAGGCCACAGAACAAGGAAGATGCTCTCTCTCTCTAAATAGAAATCGCGAGTAGGCGGAGCCCGCGTGCCTATCATTAGCTCTGCAGTGCATATGCGTAGTTTTTGACAGATTTGATAAGCTCAGTTGCTTTATGCTTCTTGTAAACAAACCACCAGGAAAAATATGAAAAAAAACCCACTAAAATGCCATATTGTGCTGTGTTGGAATGCAAAAATTAAAGTTGGGGACTTAAAAGTACTAATTATGCAGTATCATTACATCGGTAAGTAATATTTCACTGTATTTTTAAATAAATTTGAAATTATACATGAACAAGAAAACAAAACCATAAGTGAGAAAATGAAAACACCCTAATTACGGAGCAGTAAAATTTAATTTTCATTGAACCCTGTGACTGTGACTGTACCTTCATAGCGTTCTTCTTTATCTATGGTATTATACTCATGACTTTTTCTAGAACATTTTGACAACAGTATAATGGAAATCAGTTAGAGATTGCTCAACATGATGAAAATCTATCGATAATTTTCTATGATAAAAATCTATCGATAATGTTGTAATATGTAAAAAATAAAGTCGCTTTCCGCATCAGTCCTTAGGTATGTTTAAATCTTTAAAAATACAGCGGATTTTAATGCGGATTTTTTTAATAGATAGAGTGATTCAAGAGGAAGTTTTATAAGTATAAAACATGCACGTTCTAATAATAGGTTAGGCGGTACGAAGTTTGCCGGGTCGACTAGTATTGTATAAAGACAAGTCGTCACTCTTATAGTGTGCTATATTTTATTTTTCTTTTCATTTATTTACAGCTTATGTTACTGCATCACCTTGGGCCAAGCTCAGAACCTAATTCACTTAAGCATAAACTTGAAGATAGAGCCATCATGAAAGCTTCTTAAGCTAAGAGGAGTTTCAATAAACAATACCTAGAGAAGAAAAAATGCTAAATATTATTTATTAAAAAAACCAAGATTAGTTAAGAGTTTAAGGCAAGTAATAAATAAGCACGTACTTCGATAAAATAATATAAATATAAAACTCATCTTGTTTTATTGGTCTATGTACCCATCCACCTAAATTGTTTACTTTGGTTAAAATAAAGCTTCATTTAAAGTACAGTACTTACTCCAAAATTAATAATGCGCATGCAGATTCGCTAATTGTCGATTTCACGGAAACACCTGAATCAAAAATCATAATTCTACTAAATTACGCATGCAGAAAATGCACTTAACCTCCTTATATCGTCTTCCGTCGCTTGGGAATACGACCGTTGTCGAACAGTGACGAAGATTTCTATGCGCATTATAACTTTTGCAGTACTGTAGGTATAAACAATTTTATAACTAAACACATTTTTATCTCTGAATCTCCATTTATGCGAAGCATAACTGTTGAATACAAAACGACATTGGAAATAAATAAAAAATAAACTGTACACTAAAATAAACTTTGTTCTATGAGCGACTGGTTTTTTCATATGATAATACCAATAATCGCCAATCACCAAGAAGGCCGTTTGCGTAGATAAGAATACACATAGATTTTCGTAAAAAAAAGTATTGTTAACTGTAGCCATATGAAAGAAAGTTGTATTTCGTAAGTTTTTCTCATCGACAAACTTTCTCCCGCAATATGTACATCCCTAGCTTAGTTTTTCATTTTTCGACATAGCCACCTAGTGTTTAGTAGCGGTAGTACAAAAGGTGTAGTTCCATCTAGCGTCGAATAGTAAAACTAGGAACAATGCGTGAGGATTTTAAAGCAAAGAGGATGTATAGCTTTCTACCATGTCTTTGGAAAAACCTAATTTCATTCTTTTATCATATGTATGTCATCATTATCTTAAGTATTTCATAATTGTTATTTGATTTTGATCTTTGTTTATTTGTAAAAAAGATTCATAGTCTACTTCAAAGTTTTGTGATGTAGATCTTTTCGCCATTGTCGTTAATCACCAATGGTAGCTTGGATTTCATAGTGAGCGTTTGGTTTATATGTGTGAGTTTGGACACACTGGTTTCAGTACTAAAAGCTCATGATGCTATTTCTATTGTATTCTCTTGTTCTGTGGGTTAGGCGGTACGAAGTTCGCCGGGTCGACTAGTATATCATAAAAATAGTTTATCTCAAAACTCTTTTCACTTATTTACTTATATAAGTTGGAACCACGTTGAGACGTACCTAGTACCTTCTCACATTTATATAGGTATTTGATTTTTGCAACGTCGTCGTCGGTTACATACTCTTCCATTTATGCGCACACTGCGTTGGAGACCCTATTCCCACTACAACCCCAACAGCTATGTCTCATCTAATAGAATTGCGAGCTCGTTATCTGCACAGATTAAAATATTCAGTATTTGAGTGATTTTACGAGCGAGTGCGCGGCAAAGGGCTGAATAGCTTTGAGCACCCGTGGGGAGGTGCAGCGCCAGGCTTAGTTTTAGGTCAAATCCCTTTTACACATTGACAGATTGTGTGACCATGCAAATTGTGCTACAATAATTGATGAAATAAAAAAATTAGGAACTGTACTGTAGTAGTAAAATTAAGTATATTATTAAAAACTAGCTGTCTCGGCGAACTTCGTATCGCCTTACTATTTTATATGGAAAATTAAATTATTGTTTTAGCCATTTTCCTCGCAATTTTTACCTTTAAAACCTTCCCTGGACTTAATACGAACATTTTAAAACCAAAATCAGCTAAATCGGCCCAGCCGTTCTCGAGTTTTAGCGAGACTCATTTTCATATATATGTTACCGCTAATGTGCGAAACTCAGTTAAAGTGGACTAACTGGCTGAATCCGTTAGAGTGCGAAATAAAATATTGTTCTCAACATTACCTAGGTAATCTGAAAAATCCCTAGGTAATATGTATGCAGAGTAACGACCAAGCATACGGTAAAGTTTGAAAAACTGTTGCTTTAGCTTTCGGTTTAACACAGGTAATCCAAGCTCCGCTCGCTTCGCTCGCAACGCTGGTTAAAGATCACAGGCCAAACCTAACCTAACCTACAGTTATGCCCTAGATTTGAATTTTCGGTCGGAGTTTTCTGTTTTCCTCACTTTAACGGTGAGACATCCGGCAATACGCACATTAACTAGGTAAAGTGCGGATACCCGATATTTTACATAAAATTTCGACGTGACCTAAACAGTTAATGTGAATTACCCGGTAAAGTGCACATTAAAGTATTTCGCACTTTAACGGTGACATATATACTAGTCGACCCGGCGAACTTCGTACAGCCTAACCCATTACTATTTTGTGCATATATTATACATACAAAACTTTCACTTGAATCACTCTGTCTAATAAAAAAAAACGCATCCAAATCCGTTACGTAGTTTTAAAGATTTAAGCATACATAAGGACAGACGCGGGAAGCGATATTTTATACCATGTATTGATATTGATATTGATAGTAGATTAGTGCACTTCACTTTACCTTTGCTGTTAACGACTACCATACGTCACTCCCATTATTTCATTAAACATCTACTGTAAGGTTTTTGTTTTTTTTTTTTTTTATTAATATATGTGTATAATTTATATACTTACTTACGTATTTTTTAATATTTCGTTATTTTAAAATTGTCGATACGCTCAATGTCAGTGAAGCCGCAGCAGTAGTCGCGCAAGCAAATGAATTGTTGAATTTACTGGCTTTTTCCGCTGTCTGGCTCCATGAATAATGCCATATTGGCGTCGACCAAATCAAATATTTGATTATGCGTTTGAATATTTGATAGACACAAAAATATTTTCTGCCAATAATTCAATGTTTTTACGTTTTTACTTATTATTATATGAGTGAGTAAGTATGTCTCTTTTTCTATATTTTGATATTTTAGGTAGGTACTTAACGTATAACCTCATCTAGTAGCGTTATGATCAGGAGTTATGAGCCGGTCATCCGTTGCACAATGGAGCCGCCTCGTTTGTATTCATCCGAGACTCAGTGATCTGTCAATACAATATTCGTTATAAATAGGCGGATGTTGCCGACAAATAAATATTGCACTGCACCCATGGCCATCTATTTATGAGTGAAATTAGTTATTCACCTGTTGTTGCCATTTATTATAGAGAGCACAATGCGAGCGGCCGAGCGCAGCCGCCGCGCCCTCCGCCGCCGCCGCCGCCGCCGCCGCCGCCGCCGCCCCGCCCGCCGCTCAGCGCGTATTATTTACGGATACAGGGAATCGATGTGTCGTTTTAAAATTTAATTGTACTCGATACGGTAACGGATGTATAATATGCTGCAAGCGGACAAATTTATTCTGTAACAACAAAAACACAATGCTGGTCCAGTACATATATATTAGACAGAATTCTAGGTGCTCCGTCCGGCGTTTATTCAAAGGAAATCAATTGAATTATCTTGATTTTGGAGTTACTGTAAATAATGTATCACTAAATAATAATGGTAAAACTTATAATTATATTCTTTTACATTTGTCCTGTGATTTTACAGAAAAACGAAAAACAAAATACATTTTTCATTCCACTCACACTGAAGTATTTTTCGGTATTGTTCTCATAATCACAAAGTGACAGATTATTGACTTCCGGTTCACAGCTGGGCTATTTTTAATTTGCATACATTCTTGAATTTACTGGCCCATTATGAATATACGGCAATTAATGCAAAATTTGAATTTGAACAAAGAAAACAAAAAAAAAAGAAATTCTGCATAAAGAGACAACATTGCGAAAAAACAATAGTATTGTCTATATCTTGTCTTGGCACATAAGTTTAGAAATAAAAAAGTGGCAACACTTAGTGAAAATTTGTCAAATTTCGAAAATTTCCATACAGTGTTGCCCCTTTTTAATTTTCTCTTTCCTTCTTTCTACATTTTTGTGCCGCACTGTACGTTGATACAGTAGAAATTTTACTTTGCATTCTTACTATCGGTCATAATCACGATTGAGCATTATCTGTCTAATTACCGTTACCATTTTTATTTTGCATTTTATTTATTTATTAACTCTTGAAATGTGTTAAGTATATGTAAACTTAATTATTAGTCTTATTGGCACTGAAATTGTTTCAGCCATTTTCGATTTATAAGATTTTAAAAAATAACGTGGTAACGGTAATTAAAAATAAAGAAATGTCTAGTTACGGTAATTAGAACGTACGTAATGAATTGTATTTTTTATACTATTTGTAATTCAAAAATATTAAATGAATATCATTTAATATAGATAACAATTTAAGCTTAGGAATAACTTGCCAAAAAGCCTTCTAAGACATAAAATCACGATTAAAATATCAAAATTATTATGATATTTCTCATGCTATTCGGTATTATGGGACGACGCCCGGATATTGAGAGAGATGCGAGGGGATGATAATTATAATGTCTGTGTAAAATGTTTTTTTTTTCAGACGTATTCCAATTTTTTTTATTTACAAAAAAGTTTTATACCTTTTATTTCTTTTTATTTTTAGCAAGAAAGTGCATTTAAATGCCAATTTAATACAAAAAACCAACCAAACAAAAACACACAAATATTGCAAATACAGGCGAAGCACATTTTTTGTAATGGCCCCAAAACAAATAAATATTAATAAACAATTAAAATTAAAAACACAGGATACAGAAAACAATGGAAATTTTGAAAGGGTGGCCTTATTGCTTAAACCATAATGATCCTGACTTCCTCACATATATGTAAAGAAAACTTAGAAAAAAAAGTATTGTGGTGGGTTGTGTAGTAAACTAGAAATATTATGATCTTAAGTGCTATTTTGTAAATTAATATAAATATTTTTGAAACCCATACAACATTTTCATAGAACGGTAGTTATATGTAACGGTAATTTGCGTGACGGTAATTAGAACACAAGATATTTTTATTCATAAATTTGAAAACAAACAAATTTGTTAAAAAATTGCTGATACAGACAGTTAAAGACATAGTTCTGCGTGTTTTTCAATAAACACTACAATTTACAATTAAGTATTTTTTTATTTAAGTGTCGTAACAGTAATTATAACATTTAAAATCCAAGGTTACGGCAATTATACACATACACGTGTAAAATTTAAAATAATAGCCCAACATTCGTCCACACATGGCAAATCCGTGGTATAACTGATAACAAAGCCATTAATCCACTGGTGACTTGTATGCCATTTAGTAGTATGGAAGGGCATCTAAAATTAAGGAACGTAACGGTAAGCCCTTAATTCGGCCGGACGAGCAGCTTAACCATGATAACTTTTCTCAGAATGTTTTTAAAATTAAAAAAAATGTACTAAAATAAAGGACATGTATTGCCTAGCATTTACTAAGAATGAAATCCAGTTGCACCGATAAAAACAAAAACTACAGACAAGTGTCTGCACAAAATTGGGAAGCGGACGCGGAACGGTAGTGAGATAACAAGAGATTTGAGTTATTTTTAGACCCCAAAACTGTTTTATTAAACTTCGAATTTTTATGTAATACCTTGATATGGATTAGTAGAAGCCATGAAAACTGATTTTGACAATTTTTTTGAATAAAAAGTATTTAATAACGGCTCGGACGCGCCAAAATGCTCCTTTCTGATAATGGCCGCTATTTATTGTGACAAAAGATTTTATTGTGACAACAGAATTAGATATTTATTTATCTAGGTGTCTGCATTTTATTATGTTTTATAATAGATAATTTGCTCGTCGGGTGGAATGAAAAATTTTGAGTGTATGTATAGCCTTCTCGTAGGCACAACTGTAAAATGGCGACATTGAGCTTGCACTTGTAAAATATTCTTCTGAGTATCATAATATGTGATTATATTATCCAATTAAGTAAGTCAATTAAAGGCAACATTTTTTTTTATAAACTGCAAAAAATTGCCTTGTCATCGCTTCTAAATTTCACTAAGTATAAGTTGGGCAGAGCGTGTTTAATCCCAACACTCATTGATCGATCAATAACGTTTTTAAAAATAAAAACTCATCTTCGGATGGTTTGTTAGTTTCGGTAGTTTTTTACCGGGTCCGCAGTTCCATGTAATTCGTGTGAGACGTGTTCCTTTGTGGGCGGCGTGGCGTGATCGCGTGATGATATTCGGACCTAGCAGGTACACTATTGTTCTGGACCTCGTTGGCTGACGGATCCCTCTTTTTATGTAACAAGGCTTACAAAGTACTTACAAAGAATATGATGCCATGGGAAAACGTAGTGGGAATTCAGTGTTTAACTAGTTTGATGCTGTAAAATTCAAAATCCATAGTCGATTCATTAGAAAATTATAATTAAAAAGTTTTACAATAGTGATAAATATTAATTTTGCAGCTATGGTTATGATATGACATTAGCGTGCAAGGTGCAAGCGATCTGTGTAGCCTTCTCTACTCCAATCGTTTTTCAACTCATTTGTACATAACATAACTATAAAGTAATCTGTGACCCTACAAAAATTTTAATCACTTATTGGGTTCAATTCAACAAGCTGATTATTTTTATCATTTCGCTAGATTTTTTAATTATTAATGTTATTGACATTATATTTAGTGTCTTATAAAACTGTAACTAGCTTTGTAAAATGTGCGTGAGTGTCCATCGAATAAAATAGTTAATGAAATATTTAAGTTTAAATTTTTTTATGAGTCCTCTGAAATGAAAAGTTTCCACCGAGATGATAAAATCGTACACCGAAATGATAAAAATAAAAAAGGATTATATTTTCAAACATCCTCACAAACTTTCGCATAAATTAATATTAGTTTATGGAAACCCAACAGTTTCAGAAAAAATATAAAGCTTTATCCTCATAGCCATTCCATTGAATTATATCGGTTCTCACCAGCCTAAAGAGGTAAAAAACATACACGCGATTCTGAGGCTGGTTATTAACAACTTGAATGTGTGTCCAATCGTTTGATATGCTACTGGGCATCGCTTCACACCATTTAATTCTTTAACATATTAAAAAAAAAAAACTCAGTTGTTTATATGTATGTATATAGAGACACTGGAATATTTTAATCAATATATATAAAACTCTTCTGTTAATGACTGACTGACTGACTGACTGACTGACAGACAACGCAGAGCCGAAACTACTGGGCGTAGAAAGCTGAAAACTGGCACGTGAGTTTGTGTAGACGAGAGTGTAGATGAGCACTAAGAAGGGATTTCCCGAAATTCCCAAGGGAACGGGAAGAAACGTGATTTTTGTGTTTATGAGAAATCTGCGCGGGAAAAACCGCGGGGCAGCCTCTAGTATGTAGGCAAGTACTTTGAATCCAAAAAAATATATAATATAATTTTTTTTTGTACATGGGCATTACATACATACATACATTATATTACTTTTTAGAAAATGACGTGTAATTTTTTTTATCGTCTCGCTGCTGAAATACCTACGACAAATACTTTTTTTTGGTTCTCTATTCCAATTATTTCCTAACAATGTTATAGATAGCAACATTTGTTATACAAACATACTCAAGCGCAAGCTCAGTTTCTCAAAAAAATGATTCGGGTGCAGCAGTGCAGTGTACAGTGTATCTCATTTTCATACTATAATGTATTACTCTATTATATCCGTCTTGTTTGCGCATTTCTTACCGACACTTCCAGTTCAGAATTTTTTTTTTTGGGTTTTATGCAAGTATTTGTATGGCACTTAGCTGGTTACTAAAGTTTTTTTTAATGATAAAGTACTCAAATCAAAACAAAATTATAAAACCATTAAAAAAAATTGGCTAAAAAAATTAAAGAGAAAATAACCTTTTAATCACCTTCAAGAAATGACGGTACTGGATCACGTACTAGGCGGGCAGGAGACAGGAGTAGAGTATGACTGACGGGCAGGGAGGCACCGATATTACAATGAGATGAGATGCCGAAATGTCTCGGCCGGCCGGCTACCGTGACCGGCTGAGTGTGCGGTGGAGTCGTGGACAATACACGGTCTTGATCGGAGGATGAGACAAAAAATATACTTGAAAGTAAACGGGGCGCTTTAAACTTACCTATGTATTTATGGAATTTCACTATAGTATAAATAGGCAACATTATTTGGTGTTAAATTTATAAATATACTCTTTTGTTTTTATTAATTTTAATTTGTTATTTATTTTATTGTTTAAGAAGCTACCAATATAAATCATATTTAAATATTTACTAAGTATCAAAACCTCTGGTGCTTTTAGTTATTTGTTGTATTGTGAGAGTGAAGAAAAGTTATTATTTTTGAACTATGGTCATTAAAATTTTTGATTAACAACATTTTGATCCGTATCGACAGGTAGGATGACTGTGCAAGACCAAATAATATTGTCCTGTTTCGTGCCGTGCCGTGCCACATGACTAAACGCACTTTATCATATTTTTTATTGACCACTACAAATATTATAACGCCCAAATAGATCGAGTGTAAGTGTTTTGAAAACGATCTGTTGGAATTGTTTGTAAGACCACATTCGCGTAGAAGGCTGGCCTACCTGCTGCAGTTATCTGTTGATAATAGTCTAATGAAATAATCTCAATAATACTTTATTTTTAAAAAACGAATTGACTGTTTATTCTGTTCTTAATACTCTTTGTTTCATAAGATACGATCAGGCGAATGGGTAACACTTTTTATTAAAATTCGGGTGAATGGGTAAATTTAATATTTCGGGCGAATAATTTCAGGCGAATGGGGAAGAGGCCACATAAACTTTTGTAACCTGAGCTTATTGCCAGTTTTCTACGTGAATACGTGGTGATTTACCTTCTCTCTGAATACGGCCTAAAACATATAATATATTCCATAGGGTAGCTACAAAATCTATATTTTGACAAATTATTTTCGTGTGATAATTATTTTTTTATGTTTAATTGATAGGCAACATATTAAAGTCAGTATGTTGTTTAATGAGAATGGTGCTGTGTTCGTCTACCGCAGCCGCGACGCACTCGGCCGACACTCAGTCAGCACGAGTCGCGCAGACAAACCATTCGTCATCCATTATTCACGGCCTAAATTGCACAAGTTTAGAGCGCCATTTCTAAATGACATCTAAATCTGTTACTGTATTAACATTGTGAATAAAATTTATACAATCAATCTACATAAATGTCCGTGAGCGTCCGTCCATTAGTTAGTTAGAGCACAAAGGGCACACGCTTGACTCGTAAATCAAGCACATGTATTGAGACGGACCGCTTGCTCGAATCGCACTCAATAACCGCTATTGGCACACATCGCGCACGACCCGCCCGCCGCCCGCCGCCGCCGCCGCGCCGAAAAGGCCTGCTCTGCTCCATGCTCTCCGCACAATAACGACCCCTCACGAGGAACATTTGTCATTCGCTGGGTCACGTCATCGCTCTAAAGTGAAATCTTAAGTTAATGTTGTATTAATTTTATGACTTGTGCTGAAAAGAGATCCAAGAGTAAGTAATTACAAGCACTTTTAAATTATCTGAGTCTTATAAAGTACAAGTGACTAGGTACTTTAGTTGAAACTTAATTAAACTTAACTTTGTATAATCACAAGATACAACTTTAAGCACAAGCTTGGCTAAACTCTAATCAAAACAGGCATAAAAGCACTTCCGGCGCTAGCATGACTACCAAAGCTTAATCTACTCTCAGTTTGTTAAACATCAATGGATATAATTATTTAAAGTGCAGGCTAAACACGCCCTAAACGGTTATTAAGATATTAAAATAATACTCGTTGGTGTAGTGGTTTGCAGGCGAGGGCAGAGGCAGAGACCCGGGTCGGCTCGGCGCGTGTCGCGGCGGGGGGCACCCCGGGGGGTGCTACCGGCCGCGGCTGGCGAGGATGCTTCCCGGAGACTAATTGGCCATCGGACCCCTGCCTACCTCCAACACCTTACCAAACTATCAAGAATGCAGCACACCTTGATATTCATAATTAGATACATTTATTAATTAACCACGGCCCACGAAACGATGACACACGAAACGCGACAGATTGACTAATTATCGTATCAAGTATATTGTATTTAATAAAACATTTCTCACTCAGCAATTTAATTTAATAAAAAATACGTCGACGAACAAAATATGGATCTGGAAAACATTGAGTTACATCCTGGCTTATCCTGGATTAAAGATCTTATCTTTATACATATGTTTATATTGCTAGCTAAGAGAAGTAGTACTAAATATTAATAAACTAAGTATAAATGGAGGCATGCATTGATGGGATAATTTTACAGTTGCTCATATTTAAAATCTCCTGTTGGAAAATGTAAATAAAAAGTTTTCAAATGGTAAAGCGTTCGAGCGGGGTAGATGCCGGGCGCGATAGGCCCGCCAGCGCCCGCTCGCCGCGCCGCCACGCCAGCCGGCCTCGGCCCCGGCCTGCGCCCGCCCGCCTGACCATCATTTACGAGATTTCATTGCGTCTCTTTACATTTCATTCATACGTCAGATCTTTCATCTCGTAAGTTGAGGGAAATATTATGGTATGTAGATCCCTTTTTGTTTTTATGTTTGAATGAATATTTTATATTAAAATCCGTTGAATTACGTTGTAGGTTTTTTTTTTTGCGATTAGGTAGAAAACATGAACTCATCTCATGAATTATATTGCTCTATATTTTATACAATTTCAATATTAATATAATATATATTATTATAATAAACATATAATAAAGTAGGTCAAAACGATGACCACGAGTATTCGGGACTCCATTCATTCTGTAACATTACTTTATTAACCATGAATGAATGAAAGATGTACCTATAAAGTAACGATCACTATGGAAACAAAACAGGGCCGTGAACGTCTGCTGACATTAATATTTTTTATTTTGTATTAAAACCCTCCACGTTTAGGTACCCACGCCGCGGCTCGCACGTTGGTTTTTATTTATTGACCTATTAGAGATAACATTAAGATCAAGATGCACGGCCAAGGACCTTTGTTTATAATCTGCTTCATTATTCTTAAAAAAATTACGACGGTAGACATAATATGGAACGGTGTCTTATTAAAGTAAATCACAAACTGAGTGTTTCTTTCTCACTAGCTTGCCTTTAAGAAAAAAAATTAACACTGAAAATATTTTTAAATTCAATAGTTTCTTTATTCTATATCTGTTCACAAGCATATTTCAATCATACTAGGTATGATATGTGTACATAGGTTGGTAAGTGGCATTTTTGTACAGGCGGTATGTTTATTTTAAAATTAGCTACTTTAAAAAATCGTTAACTTTACTGTTATTGCAAATGTTACGATTGAGTCAAGGCACGCCGCTTATCCACGCTAGGCTGTCCGGCTCAATCTCCTGGCCTGGTCCTGGTCCTGGTAGGTCGCGCTCGCCCCTCGTTATAATTTTTCTCAGATTTTTCAAATCAAAGTTATTTAAATCAATACTCATTATAGCACTTCAAAGGACCGTCATTTAGAATAATTAATAAAAGAACAAAGAACTTGTTTTATGGATCTGATACCTTAAGACATTTTATGTTTATGGCTATGCATTCTTGATAAACGATGAAAATGTTGACATCGCAACATTTTAAAACAAGTTTATTTTATATTTATTATTAACAATGGTAGTTCAGACAAACATATTTCTGATTGTACACTTTTGCCCACAGATGTATTTAAGTAATTTTTATCATTTTAGCTTTGTAATCGGTTTGAATTTTCGCAAAATCGTTTACAACCCTGTGTTCGTTCCCCATCCCTATAGAAAAATATACCTACAAAATGGAAGACTTCTAAGCAAGCAATACAAAATACGGAATTCCTTCTACATTTTAGGATCAGAGCGGTTATGGTTTTCATACAAACTTGAAAACCCTGAATTAAGGTTCCCATTCAGTTATGCTTTATTGATACTATACTGATCAAATGTAGGTATACTTATTTGTAATTTTTAAGGTTTCTTAGCATTGGTTTGGATTATAACTTAAACACTTTACAAATATTTTATAAAAAGAAAAAAAACATTTGAATATTACACTGATTTTAACTTTCATTTCATACAAAGTGTTACATCCTGTTTATCACGTCAAAATATAACAAAATCCCGCCTTAGTTCTACAATATTCTACATCACGGAAGGAAGCTGAGTACAAATTTAAAGAATGGCTGGGCGATGATAAAGTAATCAGTGGTATTTGGATTAAAGTAAATATATACATACCTACATACGACTGTTTCGCATCGGGGTAGGCAGAGACAATTGATTTCGACTTGCTATGATCTTAACATATCTTCTATAGCTGTTGAAAAATCCTGTAACCATTTCACACCCTACACACACGTCAATTTCGTGAGCTCTTCACCCGGCCTTTCTTGGGGACGCCATCCGTTATATTATTTTACGGAGTTAGATTATGTAATAAGAGGTATATGTATAAACAATCTTCTTCTTCTTCTTCTATCCCTAATCAGGGACATAGGGCTCGAATTAAAGCTTTCCAGCTCGACCGGTCTTGCGCCTGCTGCTCCAGTTTATCCCAGTTTAGGTCGAGGGAGGCGGCTTCCTGGTCCACTGTGCGGCGCCAGGTTTGGTTCGGGCGTCCTCTCCGACGTCTTCCACTTGGATTCCATCTGAGAGCAGCTTTGGGGAGGTTTTCTTTCGGTCTCCTCAGGGTATGTCCAATCCAACGCCACTTCCTTATCCTTATCTCCGAGTCTACAGTCCTCTGGTCGGTCATTCTCCACAGCAATCGGTTTGTGATGGTTCATGGACAGAATATTTTGAGGTTGCCTCAGGCATTTGTTGACAAATACCTGTAGCATGTTGGTGTTGTCCTTTTTAGCGAACCATGTTTCACAACCATAAAAGAGAACCGACTTTACATTAGATGCGGAGTTTGGTACGACGTGAGATGTAGGTATAAACAATACGGTAAGGAAATGAAAACCGCATTAAAATCAGTGGCGTGGTTTAGGTGTTAGCGCATATAATACAGACAGACAGCGCGGATAGCGAGCGACTAGTGATAGTGATGTTATTATACTATAAGGTACTACCATTATACTATGGGTGTACGCATAATAGAAACTCCGATGATGGCTGACAATTCATATCAAAATAAACAAAATTAAGTTTTCAAAGCTCACGTGCAGAGTTTATTTAATTTAAAACGCATGTTTTAACACATTAAACTGAGACCAATTTTTATCAGATACCAGATGGTCTCAAATCAAATTGACTTTAACAATAAAACCAAATTGGAATAACGTTTTCGGGCGGACCTATAAAAAATATTCAATACTCTATTAGCAATACCTCTTAACAGTTGTTCGCGCTCACGTAAATCGGTTGAACCCTTTCTTCCATTTAAATTCTCAACAGCAGAGTAAAATAAGAGCTAATAAAAGTAGCGTAATAAATATCCGAGAAAGTTGTTTTAATTTCTCCTTTACACGGAGTGGTAGATTACTGCGCGATCGCGAAACTTCCCTGTTTTTAATTTTCTTTAAAAAACAATTGTTTTTTACATTTTATTTTTAAAGTAGCTAGGCAAGTAGTACCTATTGGTGGAACGTGGAAGGCTTCTTTAACTTTAGAATGCTTATCTATTTTAAGGCTTATATAGTTGGAATATGGTGATTTCAGTCTTATGGCTTAAAAAGAATGGTTGAAAATTCGTTGTATGTAAGACTCTACAAACTTCTTTATTTTCTGCAAGCTACATTACATTTGTCCAAAGTTACTTTTTGTTTATCAATTTTCAGTTTGCTCGTAAATTTTAATTAAAGTATTACCAACCTAAGAACGCAACAAGATTAAGTTTACATTAGTAACTATTTGAAACAGTTTTATTACTTTACAGTCATAATAGTGTTTGTTTCGTTTCCACTAATGTTATGTCACAGAGAACAACGCCAACAATGTCCCAAGGCAGTTCACCTGTGGCCTGCGGGGTTAGAATGATAAAGTTGAATTATCGTCTCTCTGTAAACGGAGGACAATAATAATGGCATATCAGGGTCCTCGCGATCATGAGAAAATTACCGATCGTTCGACAATCACGGGGCAAGGCGCACCGCTGCGCCTTATCACCGCGGCCCATTGTGCGCGCGCCCGCGCCGACATGCCGTGATGCCGGCCGGCCGGTGAAGCCCATTCAACAAATACTTCACTTAGAGATTATGCAGGCACGATTTCATACTTTAATATAGTTGACGACTACAAACAGTAAAGGGAAAATCTAAACATATTTCTTGGCCAGTTCCAGAAAAGAATAACCAGTGATGCAGTGATGCTTTTTACTTCTATAATGCATGAGGTTCGGCTGAGTCGGTCTTTTTAAGTAGGGATTTTAATGATTGATGACCCCCGTACAGTGCACCCGTAGCGATCAAGAGGTCGTCTGACAACCTTGTGGGGGGTCTGCCTACTCTGCGTCTCCCGGTTCGAGGTCGCCACACGAGAACTTTTCGGCCCCAGCGACCATCTGTTCTTCAAACTATGTGCCCTGGCCATTGCCACTTAAGTTTCGCAATTCTTTGGACTATTTCGGTGACTCTAGTTCTTCTGCGGATCTCTTGATTTCTGATTTTATCACGCAGCGAAACACCGAGCATAGCCCTTTATATTGCCCCTTGAGCTTCTTGATTAGGACTTTGACTAGAAGGCACGGCGGTAACTTGGACGAGAAGAAGTAGCGGAGCTTCCCGCACGCTGCCCATCCGAGCTCGACTCTACGATTGACCTCTGTCTATTAGTTGGACCAACCTAGTTGGACAGTTTGTCCCAGGTATACATATTCGTCAACAACTTCGAAAGTCTCCAATCTTGACTAACATGAGCATTGGACATGATTTTTGTTTTGTCAGGTTCCAGCATCGCCTGGAGCCTTGTTGTTCTTATCTGACGTCCGGGATGTCCTCGGTATAGTGTCGCAATCTAGCTCTCGGTTCTTTAGCTAGACACACAATAGAAAAAAAACGCAAAGTTTATTAATTATTAAAGCTCTTTCATGTTTAATTCTTATTTTTTTTTAAATATTTTCCGATTCTTCGAGGGTGGGCCAGTTCCGATAAATTAGGTATCAAAAGAACATGATTGCAAACGACATTTTTAATTACTTATGAAGTGAATCACAGGCTGCATGTTTGTATGTATGATTAAAGAACATGACATGTCTGGATAATTAATGTAAGCACGATGGAAGAGGTAATTGATTACCTGTGTGGACATGCAATATTTATAGAATTCATAACAGGAGCTTACTAATTATGAAGTCGAGCCCCGGCCGCCACCCGCGGGGCGCTGCTAGAGCTGCGCGCGCGACGACGACGTGACGACATTCACTTAGGAAACGAAAGATAATTCATAGAATTGAGTTTTTCCAGACTGATCTATACTTTGATTCTCGATCGACGATCTATAGTGATTTATACTTTTTAAGGAGGTTGATTCCAGTAAAATACAGCCGTTTAGTACACTGTTTATATATTTTTTACGTTGTATACAACGTTATACCTGTAAAAAAAAAATGACATATTTCACGGGCTGTTGTGCTAAAACAGTTATAGTAGACGTTTTCGGGATAAAAAAAAAGGAAAAAAAATAAAGCGCGTGCCGGGTCACTGTTTAATCGTCACGCGCCTGCGGCCTACTGCTTTGCATGAAGCAGCTGTCAAATTGTAAAAAATAAACAAATCCTGAGCTGTAACGGAGTGTAGTCATTTTCACAAATATTTGGCAGTTTTTACCGTAAGATAGGGTCAATTTGTCAAATAGTTGTTTTTTGGAAAGTAGAGGGACGTGATTATTTGTGTTTATTTTATTATTATACATACACAAAACAAAAGTCAAGAATTTTAGTTGATGCATTACCGGCCTCATCGCAAATTCCACTTAAATATCATAATCTTATCATCCAAAATTAGGTTTCATTAGGTGTCATATCACGCTGCATTACATATCTTATCAACTTTTGGCATGCACACTTTTTGGATTGACTGAATCGAAAAGTAGCTAGATCATTCATCGTCGTCACCTATCTTAAATGAAGCATCTTGTAGGGTCGAGAAGACAGCTTGTCGAGCTGAAGCTCTGTGGTCAATTTAGATCTGGGTGCAAGTGCAGCCTGCACGCGGCGCGCCGGTGGGCGTAGGGCGGGGCGGGGGCGTGCGGCGCTGCAGCGAGCACCGAGCCGCGCCGCCGCCGCCGCCGCACGTGCACTGCACTCGTAGCCTGCAGCGCAGCCTACTAAGATACATACTTACTGAAAAAAAAAAATAGTAGGTGCCTATATAGTTTTCTAAATCATGAAAGAAATCAAAAATTGAAGCCTAGATGAACTAGTTACTAAGCTCAGATTTTTATTTCAGACGAGGTTTAGATTTTTTTTTCTTCTAGATATTTTGTTTTTTGTGCACTCAATCACTCTATGGATGAATAACAACATGTGATAGAGCACGAAGTTATAATTGGTAGGGAATAGTAAAGTTCACAAAAAATATTTTTAAGTAAATAACTTTAACAGGGCCATAATAATAATATTATTTTTTTAAAATACAAATACAATTAAAGTCTTCTTGTTAAGTTAAAAACCACAATGCTCTTTAAATTAAAAGCTCTATCTTGCTCACACTAAATACTAAAGGTGGCGCCATCTAGTGTTCGGTAGCGACACTGTTCTTGAGTGAGTAACCCACACTGGGCTGTGGGCTGGCTGATAGATTAGAGAATATTACTTCGTGCAATACTATTGCAATTGAAAACTACTATTTAAACAAAGTAGCATAATCGCTTTAAGCGATAAGGCCGCCCATTGCAATCAATGTACTAATTTAAGAAAATTTTAATTATTTTGTAGATTGATTGCAATAAAGAGTCTTTCTTTTCTTAACAAAACATAATCTCACGCCTTTTATTCCCCATAGGATTAGGCAGAGGCACCAGCTCAAGAGCCGAACCCACATTTAGCCGAGTTTAAGTTTGTTTCTATTCTATAATAATAATAATAATAATAATAATGTGGCGTAGGGATGTGACGACCCGATCGCCCAGTGGAAATTCCAGTACTTTCGGTCTGGAACTTCCATTGCAATTAGTCACCGCAGGGACGGCTTGTGGCGAGTCGATGGTGAGTGGCGACACCACGGACCCTATACATCCAGGGGGACACACGCAGTCATCACACGCACACTCACATGCAGTCATCACACACACACACCCCCCCGCCTCTGAGCTTGCCTTCACCAGCCGGCCAGAGTGGAGTAGCAAGAGCGAAGCCTATGCTCCAGGTTGGAAGTGTAAAATGTCATAACGCCGGGTGCATGTTATGCTGCCCGCAGTCTCACCTCTCGACAACCTTAGCTGTCCACGCCCAGTGTTGCGACCCGTTGCCAATATATCGGCGACTTAGTGGAAGCCCACCGAGTGGACAGCGAGTCACCGCCTGCCATGATAATTAGTGAAATGTTGCATTAAAGGCAGGCGTACCGGTATTTCACTCCATAGCACCATTTAACCGGTCCATTAAACAGTTCACCCCCATAAACCATTTCTTGTCATCCATTTTACAATAGTTCCTATCACCTTCTGGGTGCCGCCTCTGGGTGCATGATCTATTTGTGCATTTAGTGGCGGTGCCTGGTTGGTGATCCATATACAATATAGCAAAACTCTCGAAAGGGCCTCTACGAGTTGGATTCGTCCCCTCGCACGCCTATCAAAGGACCGGGCTCCATCCCGTGATACCGAAGAGTATTGAGAAACATAATAATAATAATAATATTTATTTCAAGTATCTTATAAATATTTTTACAATCAAGGGGTCTCCTTTTAAGTATAAAATACCTGTACCAGGAGACTCCACTCTTCCACGAAGACATAAAGTGTGTTTTAAATAAACAATATCAAATTCTATTTACTTAAAATTCAAAATAATGATAATGAACCATAGACTTGAAAGAACGCTAGTTACAGAATCTACGCTCATATTTTATCATTATTTTATTCTAAACTAAGCTATATCAACAAAATGTAGTTTAGCCCTAGTAAATAATTAGCATTTCTATGGCAATTGCAAATGTAAGTATAAAATTTTAATTCTCCTAATTGCGGATACTGGATACCATTCACATGCTAATACCAAGCAGAAATGTTCCAAGCGACAAAAATTAAAAACGAACATCCTGTTATACCGATTGATTTGCATATTTTAAATAATAAGTATTAAAGCGAATACAAAGGTAGAGTCACAAAACAGGACGCATTGTTTCCGTGAATAGTAAATAATTCATAAATCTAATCAACGTGTCCTCATAATCAGCTTATGATAATTACCTTTAATAGTAACAATAGAGACAAATATCACTTATTAAAGTTTCATGAGATTATTATTGTTTGTTGAAACACAAAAGGCCTGTAGTTTTAGGTTCATAGTTTCCGGAGCAGAGTTGCGTCACTTCTATCACTTACAATAACAATAGAAATAAAGATGAGACAGATATATATTATTATGTGCATACATATGGGTATGTGGTACATGAACATTGTGTGCATTCATAGGTTAAATTTTCAATTTGAAAATATCTTTTTTTATCTTGATTCTAAGACACATCCTTGAAGCCTCAACTTGTATGGTAAATTCACGTATGATCTAAAATGTTAGTCGATTTTTTATATACCTACCAGAGGCTGCCCCGCGGTTTTACTCACGCAGATTTTAATACCAAAATCCCGTTTTTTCCCGTTCCCATGGGAATTTCGGGGAATCCTTTCTTAGTGCACACCTACACTCCCTAAGGAACCTACATGCAAAATTTCAGCCCGCTACGCCCAGTAGTTTTGGCTCTGCGTTGTCTGTCAGTCATTCAGTCAGTAACGGAAGAGTTTTATATATATTGATAACGGAAGTAATAACATATAGGAAATCCTACTGAAACCGGCGATATTCGGACTAAGTGATTCAAAGTTAGTTTTGGAGATATTTTGTCAAAACGTAGAGTCGCAGGGTCTGTCGACACGTCACCTGCACGGAAGCGGCGCCAGCGATGCGTAAAACACAAAAAACACATTAGCAACGCAGCCAAAAAAATTATCATTCGTTAAATTATTCAAAGGATACACAAATTTGTCCATAAAAAAGCGATAAATTGGAGAAAACACAATTTGTTACAAAAAACGAAACGACGACATTCTCATACGAATAGGCATTTTTCATTTTTAACCGATGAAAAAACAAAAAGGAGGAGGTTCTCAATTCGTCGCGTATATATTTTTTTTTTTTTTTAATTTTTTTTTTTTATGTATGATCACGCATAATTATCTAAGTAAGCATTCTCGTCTCGGCACAACTTTGTCTTGCTGGATTACTCTTTCACAATCATCATATTGTTATGTACTCGTTCGCATATTTTGTAAAATGTAATATTGGAATATGTGTATTTTTTTGAAATAAACAATTCGTTAAATAAAAGCATGTTGAGCAATTTGTCCTTGAGCCTTGAGTAGGGAGACGCTCTCGCCAAAGACGCTTGTGGGTCACTGCTGGCATTGTCCGAAAATCAGTGCTGAGTTAGTGCCTATAGTGATTATGATTCGTTGGTTGCTTGGTTGTTTTATTGATTATTAAAAGATGTTTATTAATCATTTTTACACAATTAAACAGACAAGGGTTCTCCTTTTAAGTATAGTAATACCTGTGGTAGGAGACTCCACTCTTCCACAGAGACAAAAAGAGTTTTGAAAGTAGTAGTAAAAATAAACTAGGTTTTTAAACAAAATAAATAACTTAAAAACTAGGAAGTAAATTGAGGCGACCAATACAAAAATATGTTTTACTTATTAGGAATATGAATTTAAATTTTGAAAAGTTGATGACTTGTTGTATTGTGCACTCCTGGGCATGGGGACGCCGGGATCACCACAATAACTTGTCTTGTGAAATCCTTATTCAAATTAAAATATCAATTAATTTTCACGATAAATATCTTGAAAAACATATAAAAAAAAATTGATTCATAGAGACACGTAGTTTAATCTTTTTTAACTGTATTAATTTAGTATTTAGGTAAACAATTTTAATATATTTAATAAAGTCTATTATCCACTCTGGGCAAGGCCCTCTCCCCTCTGTATCCACGTTTCCTTTTACATTTTTTTTTCATTTGGCTTGGCATCCTACTTAGATTGCAGTTTTCGACAATACAACCTACCTATAATGTTGTACCTACAAATTTCAAAAATTACACATTTTAGATTTAGGCCAAAGCACATGGCCAAGTTTTAGAAGTTATTTTTTTTTCGAGATTGGCATATATTTCAAACTTACCACAGACCCCCCCCCCCCCACCGGCACAGTAAAATAAAGAGTAGGTACTGGTACCTACTCTTTATTTTACTGTGCCCATGCTCAAAGTTTTTATAACGAATCGGACGAACATCGTAAAATATTCGTTAAACAGACCGAGTGTGTTTGCTTTTGCAGAGTTAAACATTGCTATTAAACAGTCGTGAAATGGACAGAAATAATCGGGTCGATCCGTTATATCGCGGCATTTGTATGACGCGGACGTCCGCGCCCCCGCGCCGCGCTCCCCGCGCCGCGCTCCCTGCGCCGCGCTCGCACCATCGCCATGCAGCGAGGCGCGCGCTGCTTTATCTTACGGTTCTCAACTTCTAATTTGTTTAATTCATTACTCCAACGAGCTCAATGCTCCGTCATACATGTTTGTTCATTGATTAGAACAATCACTATGCTAATAATTACGATTGTCCATGTAAAAGTACCTTATTTGAATTCGGAGCGCATGCCTAGGCAACGCTGCACTGCTGGCAGCCTTCGCCGCCGCCGGCGCCGTCGCTTCACCGGAGCAGACAAACCTAATTATAGGGTCATTCTTCAGGACACGTTTTTTAGGCGGCATCGCAAAAAAAAATAGAATTCGTTGAGTAAGAATGCAATATTTTTTTTCAGGCAATGTTTTCATCCCCCTTTAGCAGGGACATCACTGATTTTTCATGTATTCAAGTATTTAATGCGATAAAAAAAATTACAAACCCCCATTCTTCCATTTGCGTGGTGTGTCCCTTACCCAGATTTGGCAACTCAGATAATTTTATCTATTAAACTAATAGATTCTAAATTACAAAAAAAATAACGTTAAGTCCTACATAGTTGACACTGCGATAAAAAATATTGACATGATTATATAAGTTTAACTTTTTCAGAAAAAAAAAGATTTGTACTTGTCTTGGGGTTGCCTCTGATTTGCGTGGATCAGCGTTCAATCACTCGTACGTCCCTTGTTTCGAGACCCTGTCTTATGTCATCCTAATACAAGTTATATATCTAGCCACACTCCGGCGGTCTAGTTAAGTGTGATGTGTGATGAGCCATCAAGTTTCAGAAAAATAAAGGCAAAGACAACGTTGCGTGGGTTTGGTTTCTGAAATCTTTCATTTGCGTGGTTTGATTTCCAGCGATGTTCATGGACTTATTCATTTAATTAAATATTGTAGCAAACACACATACGGTAACATAACTTTTATTTAAGTAACAGTTTATTTAATCAAAAGGTTTGATTAAAAAAAAAATCATAAAGGTTTTATTCTGATTTTGGTGGTTGTGATTTGCGTGGTTTACGTGGCAATTTTGACCACGCAAATCAAGTGTTTGGTCACGCAATTGATATTATTTAAATTTTTACTATAGTTTTACATACTTATCATTACTTAATAGTATAATAATAATAATAATAAGGCGTAGGGATATGACGACCCCATCGCCCAGGGGAAATTCCAGTACTTTTGGTCTGGAACTTCCATTGCAATTAGTCACCGCAGGGACGGCTTGTGGCGAGTCGATGGTCAGTGGCAACACCACGGACCCTTTACCTCCACGGGGACACACGCAGTCATCTCACATACACTCACATGCAGACATCACACACCCCCCGCCTCTGAGCTTGCCTTCACCAGCCGGCCAGAGTGGAGTAGCAAGAGCGAAGCCTATGCTCCAGGTTGGAAGTGTCAAATGTCATAACGCCGGGTGCATCTTATGCTGCCCGTAGTCTCACCTTTCAACAACCTTAGCTGTCCACGCCCAGTGTTGCGACCCGTTGCCAATATAAATATCGGCGACTTAGTGGAAGCCCACCCAGTAAACAGCGAGTCACCGCCTGTCATGATCATTAGTGAAATGTTGCATAAAAGGCAGGCGTACCGGTATTTCACTCCATAGCACCAGTAAACCGGTCCATTAAACAGTTCACCCCCATAAACCATTTCTTGTCAACCAGTTTACAATAGTTCCTATCACCTTCTGGGTGCCGCCTCTGGGTGCATGATCTATTTGTGCATATAGTGGCGGTGCCTGGTTAGTGATCCATATATACAATATAGCAAAACTCTCGAAAGGGCCTCTACGAGTTGGATTCGTCCCCTCGCACGCCTCTCAAAGGACCGGGCTCCATCCCGTGATACCGAAGAGTATTGAGAATCATAATAATAATATTATTATTATTATTAAGTTATATTTTAGAATAAGAATGCCATTTTCAAGAGAGGAATAATTAAAAAAAAGAAATCCGCTGAGCTAAATAGAAGAATAACCGCTAAAGAGAGAGATTAAAGTAATATGATGAAAAACTTTCAACGGATGATGTTAATTTTAAATCTTTAAGGACATTCCTTAAAAAATACTAATAAAGTAACTGTTTTATGATGTTAATCCAATTTTTATACGTTTTTACTACAAAATTATTCAAGAAAAAAAATGCTAGACTGAACTCATAAAAACTGGTGTCTTACCAACCTATTCACATCTAACCTACCTAAAAAATAACCATTTCAATAACCATTTAAAACACAATAATCCTCAAAATGTCGTACGTACATACCCTGGGCCTACGCCCAGTTTGTATGCGTTTGAGGGTAGTTCGATATTCCATAATATGAAGCAATAACTATTATAAAATCAATACAATTTTACTTCTGATTTACGTGGTATGTTTTGTGATTTGCGTGGCTTTACATTTTTTAACTTTGATTATCTCAGTAAGTTATTTAGTTATTGTGATGCCTCATCCACTAAAAACATTAGTTTTACTTATATATTTGGACTTTGATGTCAAAACAATAAAAAAATGATATCTCAAAATTGCCACGCAAATCACAAAATAATGCGTTGCTCGAAGAAGCACCCTATAGTATTCATAAGAATAGTTATGTTTAGAAACATATATCCGTGCATATTATTTGTACATTGAAAATTTTGTTTTTATATTGTTACAAAAATATTTGATGAAATTTTTGACCATTTTGTTTGAGAGACAAGACCCGTGGACATCGCCCATCACCGGCCCAAGTCGCGCCAGCGAATGCTGCGCCCTCGAATCAGACTGTAGTTTTTGCGCGTCGCGGCGCGCGCCCCGACCGGCTCCAGGCTCGAACCGAGACCAATCCAATACCCAGAACTAGAGACACAAAGTCAGCGACAAATATTCTTAAGTACCAGTATACCACCAAAGTCAGGCATTCCTCTGGTTGTGTTTTTAAATTAGATACTTAGATGACTGATGGTTATGGATGACTTATTTATAAATAAAATTGCAAAAAAAAATGTTTTATAGTAAGTATTATTTATATACTCATTTATTTAGTATACTAAAATTAGGTAGGGATTCGGAAGGGTGGGGGGCTCTTTCAGTTTTTATTTCCATGAAACAATCTGAAAAATTCGTACATAAGCCTAGTAAAAAGGTGTTTTTTTATGAGACTGAGTACGACTGCATAAATGCTGCTGTTGCTGGCTGTATAAGTGCGGTGCAAGTACTTGGTCGTCGGGAGCGGAACGGGGTAATCAAGTGATTCAGCTGGTGCGCAAGCCCCGGCGGCGCGGCGCGGTGCAAGCGCGGCCGCCCCCCGCGGCGCAGCAGCCGGATCCACTGTGTTTTTGCCCGCAAATGCTCGCCTCGTGTCTTTTTCGCTCTTCCCTATTGGAATTCGCTGAGGGACCGCCGCCGCCGGTGGCAGCCGTCTCGTGACATGTCAGCCACGGTACGTGCGGTGCGTACGCGGCAATTAACCATCCACGCATCACTCGCCTGCGCCGATGCCAAAGAATCTTCTCACTTCATATAGAGCTTCCAGGGAAACTCGTCTTTATTCGACGAACGAATCGTGAAAATGCTTAACACATGTACTTACTAATTGCACGTGTTAATTGTTCACGTTTTTCTTTAGAAAATTACAGGAATAAAAATCTTTTATCAGTATTACAATAAAATTAATTAATTGTATAATAAAATATACTTCAATGATGTACATGCATTAGTGGTGGATACATAGTATCAACCTCACATGAACTGACTTGTGGATCGCGAATATCAACATTCTGCGTCGTCGAGCTGGTGGCATAACAATGACGAGTGTACAATAGACGCTTATGTTTGCCAAAAGGAAAAGATCAGCAGGATCGTGTGAATGAAAATAAAAACAGGAAAATAAATCAGAACGAACTGTCGACGGAATCTTTGAGTTTCAACACGACGAAACCTTGGAATTTGCTGGTTTAAACTAAGACTAAAATAATTGATGGTGTCTGTAAATATAAAGAGTCGATTTTTAACACAGCAAAGATACACTGTGTAGGTAACACAACATTCGCTGTAATAAGATTCTGCAGGAGAGCGTTCGTACCAAAAAAATACATACCTATAGGTAAGTAGGTAGTTTGACATTGTGGCAATTATGGTGGAAGGTGTCGCGCTGCCGCGTACACGTGTCCGGAGCTGCATAATGGATCATATGTAGGGGTACGCTGCACTAGCTTTCAATATGAAAATCTCTACAAATATTTCACATTTATGTATAATGGTATGTGTTGTAACGTTCGTTATTATAATAAGTTTGTATGCTTAGTAATGAGCCTCTCCAACAAAATAAATTATTTGATTGAACTCAATAATCCTTTTTTTTAAATGTTCGTAGTCTTGCACTTCATGTCTTTGCAACATTCATAACCAAACATAAATAAACATTCAGTAAAACCTTTGTTTTAAAATGCAAAATATGACGGCATATCCCGCATAAAATGGCCATATATAATATTAATAAAAATGAAAAAGCTCCGCGAATGCCCCGGTGGCAGCCCTTCGGAGCCGCAGAAAGAGAAGCCGCTGCTTCCATTGAATCAAATTCATATATTTTGAGATTCAGTCGCCAATTTTACATGTACGGTTAGCAAAACTATCTGTTTTGTGTTTATTTATATATATTATAAAATTATAACTATCCCATTTTAATGATTCGTCGTACCGATTAAAATCTTACCAAAGAGTGTTGTAAATGATCATAAAATTAAATAGTCCATTTACACATACGACTATTTCCACAGGTCAATCAACACGTTCTGCACCGTAAACACGGATGTTCTATTAAAACTATTATTATATTTTATATCATACCGATATCATAAATGCGAAAGTTTGTGAGGATATTTAGATGTTTGGAGATTTATTCAATTTGGCAAAGTTGCACAGTAGATTTACAGGTTCGACATAAGAATATCACAATAGATAAGTATACTTCATAAATATATTAATTGAATTAATATATATGTCGTAGGAATATTTAATGATTAGGTTTTTTGCAAAAAAAACTAGGGATTTTGCAAAAACTTGGATAATTTCATAAAAGGATTACTTTTTCTTTCAATCATCCTGACAAATAGTAGTTTTTTTTTTGCAAAAAACCTAGTTTAATTGAAATAATTTAAACCTCTGATTGGCTAGATTATTGCTGGCTAGTTGCCTCTTATTCTGATTGGTTCTTTAAAATACCTTTGACGATACAGAGAACCAATCAGAATAAGAGTTGGACAGCGAGCATTATAATCTAGCCAATCAGAGTTATGAAAGGTTTCAAATTGTTCAATTATACTAAGTTTTTTGCAAAAAAACTGCTTTTTGTCAGGATGATTAGAAAAAAATTATACTTAAGTAGGTATATCAAATTATCCGGGTTTTTGCAAAATCCCTAGTTTTTTTTGCAAAAAACCTAATTATCAAATGTTCCTACGACATATACATTTACAAGGGGGTAATTCTAATGTGGGGTTGCGCTAATTTGTATACTTACAAATAAAACAACGTTATACTTTGATATTTCTTTATTATTATAAATGAGTTTTTTTTAAAGCAGTGGGACACAGATTAGACTTTAAAAAAAATATATAACTGTGAGAAACATATACTTATCGAATCTTAATGCATAAGAATTTGTTTCTTGATATTTTTCGTTCATAAGACGATCTTGTACCTATATACCGCGCTCGTTCAATGATTTGCGTATAAACCCCACGTCGTGTCTGTCTGTACATTCCGCGAATTGTTTTATTAGATTATGCCGCAGGCCGCGAAGCAGCTATAACTATTCAGTGTCGTCTTTTGTGTTATGGAAAAACTTGTTCTTGAATCCATGTAGTGTGAATGTATCGTTTATTTTCACAGGTTATTCTCACAATGTACCTCACACTTACCATCGACTAGGGCTATGCAGGGGCAGGGTGCAGCGGCAACGGGCAGCGACAGCGGGCAGCGGCAGCGGGCCGGCCGCTCGGTGACGTCGCGTCGCCCGCCGGCGCGGGGCGTAAGCTGCCTTCATTTTAGTAGAAACAATGCAATTAACTAGATTATAATTCCACGTGGTCTAATTATTTTGGTACATTTTTATCGTTGATAGATGAATTCATATTTTTTTTTGTGATTTTCTGACATGGTTTAAGTAAAAAAAATACCTTAGTTATGGTAGGTACTAAGACTTGCCTTATGATATTTTTATACTATAAATAATACGGTTTGTTCTAGTTATTTGGAAAAATAATTGCTTAGTACATAAAAAAGTGTCTGAATCCTTTATTCAATCTTGTTGGCAGCTAATGTTTATTTGGACATATTTATGGCTATAGTTCCGCTTTTTGTGCAAATGGAAATATGTGTGGCGGTCGCACGTCCGCGTGAGATCTCAGACACCTCTCCGCTTACTAAATTTAATATCGTCGGCCTTTAGGCCAAAGACATTGCAAAAAAAACTATGAAATCGCCATTGTGTTGGCGAGTCTGTCGAGCGGTTCGCGCCTCCAGCACAGGCCACTCATGAAAATTATTTTGTTTTTATCGCAAAATGTATGTTTATGATAACACCTGTTTCTCTGATGCCTCCGCGTTGGGTGTCAGTGGAAGCTTGTCCCGTTTTTTTGCCAATTTAACGACTATAAAGACGCCCGTATCGCCGGCTAATTCAACCACCGCTCCCGCCCGCCGCCGCTGCCGCCGCCGCCGCCCGCTCCGCCTTCTGCTGCGTCCTCCTTCATCCGATCTAATTTTATATATTCTTTGCGAAAGAAAAATATGACAATCCTTTTTAATTTCAGTTTAAGTTTACTACTAATTAGCGATTAACACATAATATTATTTATGAAAATAATATTTATGATAATCATTTTACCATTTTAAAATGGTAGGTTTTTGAAGAATATCAATTTGAGCACGACATTACGCTCGTGCTCAAATTGATCAGAGCAGATACAGTGCTTTTAATAATTTGGTAGTTGTTATTTCATAATGAATGTCAAAAACATTAAATTCAAATGGAACCACATATCGAGTGCTTGAATACTAGGCTAACATTTCCATTCGATTCCTACTAAGTACATAATCTTTGTAATTTACTAATAGGCTCAACCGCTTATGATGACATTTCCGTCTAAATAAATCAATCACATAAATAAACCTTCTGAGTTAGTTATTCAGTATAAAATAAGTTAGTCAAAGACTGGCCGCCGCGAGCAGTGTCCTGCTTTTCGCATAATTACACCAGAGGAATGTCGTCCTTATAATATTATGACAAAAAATATGATGGACTTTTATAGGACGCTTTATGGCGGCTAAGCAGTAGCGGTTATTGGATGCCGATAAAAAATGCCGATGATTCCTTTTGATTACAAAGCAACTGAATGTTAAACAATAATTTGGATGATACCTTGTTGTTAGGGTTAAATAAATTGTATATAGGTAAATAATTGTTATGATGAACTTCTTATTATTGGACTAGTCGACCCTGTGATATTGGTATCGCCCTAATATAATACTATATTGTGCATGTAAGTATAACACATTAAACCTTTTTCTTGAATCTATTAAAAAACCGCATTAAAATACACAGACAGACGGTGACTGGTGTTCTAAATTTTTGCAATGTCCTATAGCTTAAGGCGTCGGGTGATAGTGTAGTGCAGTGTGAAATAATTTTTGAAATCAGTTGAGTACTTTCGGAGCCTATTCAATTCAATGCAAGCAAACAAACAAACACATAATCACATCAGTATCAGATCACATATTGGTATAGATTTATAATGTCAATAATTTCATGCATGCAAGTTGTCCCGGCTAACTTCGTTACGCCATAGAAGATACTACTAAAGACTTTGACTTTACTCTATAGACTTTGTTCTTTTGACTGCCCAAATTGGGCGAAAAAAAAAACAAACAACAAAAATGCAAACAACGGAAATAATTGCATCTTGAGTTACATTATTTGAGTTTAAGATAGGATCCCTTTTTAAAAAAAAATATAATATAGCCTATGTCACTCGGGGATAGTGTAGCCTCCCAATAGTATAAGAATTTTTCAAATCGGTTCGGTATTTCCGGAGCATATTCGATACAAACAATCAAATCTTTTCTCTTAATTATTGGTATCGATAACTAGATAGATTTTTTTTTCTTCAAAAACCTCATTTCAAAATGTTTTGAAATGTTTTGTTTTGAGATGTACTTTTGAGTCTTTTCACTTCTCTGTTTTAAAAAACCAAACTGAAATACGAGAAGACTAATTAATCATTTTAAGCATTATTTAGACATAAGTTTGGTTTTAAGCTGTTTACCAAAATGTTCATTAGAAAATATATAAGGGAATCTGAGCTACATTATACAGTTAATTTATTAAATTATGTTTTTTAAGAGAGATGAGGGTCTGTCAATTAAGTGTATAATATAGCTCAACTTCCCTTATACATTTTCTTAAATACATATAAATAATAAAGAAATCTTAAAGAAATGATACCTACATCAATTAGGCATCGTACTATATATTAAAACAATTTATAAACTTTGACCTATTCTCTATAATTTTACCAATAATTCTATTATTTATTAGTTAGTAGGCAATACAAATATAGATTGTATCTTGATATGCAAACTGTACACATCTCGACAAACTATAAATTATTCTGAATTGTCATCGTTAAATCTATGACATAGCAATAGTTGATTTGACGTGGGAAATATGCTCGTTTGTGGTCCAACGAGTGGGCCTACTAAATATATTTTAGATCAATTATAAAGCGATCTCAAGAAGAGTTGCATGTTTGTATTAAAATCAGATTGCGATACTCAACTTACTTAACTTTATATGTTTTGCTAATGTAAATACATAATTCACTATGGTTTAGTTTTTTTACTAAAATTACTTAAGTACTTGCTAAAATTCCTGACTCATTATGACATAAAATATTTTTTTATCTCTTTAGTGAATTAAAGAAAGCCTCTTGATTTATTTATTCAAAAAATATGCATTTATCTTCACGATTATAACTAAGAAAGATGCATAGTTATCATATTTTACTGAAGGTAATTAAGAATTTATAGAGAAATAGTTGTACATTATGTAAGTAACTAGAGGCTGCCCCGCGGTATCACCCGCGCAGATTTCTCTTAACACAAAAATCCCGTTTTTTCCCGTTCCCGTGGGAATTTCGGGAAATCCTTTCTTACTGCTCACCTACACTCCCTAAGGAACCTACATGCAAAATTTCAGCCCGCTACGCCCAGTAGTTTCGGCTCTGCGTTGTCTGTCAGTCAGTCAGTAACGGAAGAGTTTTATATATATTGATTAAGGAATTACCTACATAATTACCTATATATCAAGTTTAAAATATTCTTGATTAAAAAACATTTTATTGAGATATGTATATCCTATTCTAATCTTTTCTCAAAATGATCATGTCGAAATGAGGTCGTAAATAAAAAGATGTAAATAACCTTCTTCCAGGCAAAATCGAGCTTACCGGTATTATGCACAAAAATAAATAAAACCCGGTAGCTTGATTGTGTTCTCTTATAAAGAGCTTCTGCTTTGCTTGTGAAATTGACATCCAAATCAGATTAATCCAATCAATGTAGATTTATGACGCACCCGCGGACGACCCGCCAGCGGCCAGCGCCATCGCGAGATATGTGCAGTTCTCGCTAATCAGTCCCCGCTCGGGCGCGGCCCGCTCTGTCCTTCATTGTGCTTGGTGCCTCATATTTCTATTAGATTTTTTTGTATTTTTTTTAATACCGACAACACAAAAATTGCATTGAGAATTTCCAACTTTTTTACAGATCATCATAAAATTACGAATGCCGGATATATCTGCTTTGTGAAACAAATAATCTCATTTAGTCTGGAACTCGACAAAAAGCTCACATTAACTGTTAGCGATGCAACTCACCAGGATCCTCATGAAATTTGCCAACGACTTCAAGAGTCACACAGCTCGTGTTTTTGCGGCAATTACAACGAACATGCGAGCGATGTCTTTGATTTATTCGTCTGCTTTCGGCTCTCGGGATGTGAGTAAAATATGAGCCAGCCTATCAAAATATTCATCCGATTTTGGTTCAAGAGCCGTAACTCTTAATGCTCATTATAATAAAAACAAAATAGCATACTGCTCTCAAAAAGTAACATACGTACGAATCAAAATCGGTAACTTTTTTGAATGAAGGTTTATCGGTACGCTCCGACATAAAAATGTTGATATTACGTAGGTTTGGTACTTTAAATCGCTTTGTTTTTATAAAAATCATGTTTTTCATTAAATTTGAAAATCAATAACAAATTAAAAGAAAAACTTTTTTTCCAGTTAATTTTCTCAAATAATTACTCAATAAGATCTTCTTTTTGTAAAGCATCAAGTCATCTCGGCACGACTGTACACCGGCGGTTATATTTCATCAGGGCTTGTTGTCAATGATGTCAACGGAGATTCATCTTTAATTGGGTGAGTCTGCGCTCGCTCGGAAGCCATCCAAGTTTAAGGCTTCACTTTTACGTCCTAGTATGATTTGATAAATACAAAAAGTGACAAAATATTAAATCAAGAAGAAATGTTCATCACTAGTTCATCACAATAATGCAACAGGGCCATTTACATCAAAGAGCTAAATAGTACAAAAAAAAGCTAAGCAAAAAAGTGCATATCTAACTGTCGAGCGTACGGTAATGACGGTAATAGGTTAATCGTTTCTCGTGACCATAGTCGCCGAGGTTCCTGCTGACGATGACGACTAAGCATCGTACGTTTTCCATCGCAAATCACAACTGATGCCCACGGAATCTGACCCTATTTAAAATTAATATTTATGGCCCATTGCAGAATTTAAATTGGTTTTTACCCTTGACAAGTGTCACCACTCTGTCATGTCGAGCTTGTTCAGGACAAGTAAGAAGCAACTTGTTAACCATATTGCTAGGTCAAGATGACTGAGGAGCCGGGTACTATGCCGAACGATCTAATAGTAACACTGTAATCGTATACTATATTACTATATTATAGTCTGCTTACATCAATGTTCAGCATAAAATGATATCTACAGGAAATCAGAGTAAGCCCTTAGACGGAAAATTTCTGTGAAAAATTAATTAGAACCAAACGTGGAGATGACGCGCCAACGGCTGTGAGCGAATTGATATGATCGAAGATGGTGGTGACTTCAAACGTTGTTTTTGCTTATTAAAACCTATGTCCATACCTTATTCGATATGGGTCCATAATACGGTGCTTTTTTATATTTGGCGTTGATACACAGCGGGTTGTTCTGGTAGTCTAACATCATAAATTTTATCATTATTAATACTTTTAATTTTACATGGAGAAAAGTTAATACAACTCAGAGTATTTTTACATTTTTAAGAGTCAGGATATAGAATCTCCTAATCCCAAAATACATTCAAATCGGTTTAGTTTAGTAGTATTGACATTTTGTAGTTTGTAGCACAGTGTTGACTGCTCCGTAGCTCAGTTGGCAGTGATGTGGACTGAGTAAGCGTGTGCACCCGGGTTCGATTCCCGGGCGGGGCGAATATTGATATGATGAATATCGATGTTTGTTTCCGGTCTGGGTGTGATGTTCGTCTCTGTGTGTGTTTCGGGCACCCTAGATACAGGTTCTTCCTAGTTAGGGGCTCTGAGTGTGATGTGTTATTATTATAGTGTCTACCAGATATTCTTTAATAAATAATATTAATATTTTTAAAAGAACAATACCCATGTTTATAAAGTAGTGACATCATTATACTCGTGGTTTGCCTGAGTTGTTGTACAGAGACTAGTTACTCAGCACTACGAAGTAACAGCGATAGATCAATCCATGCTTGATGCATTCTACGTGGTAAAAATTAAATCTTTTTATTGAATCCGGCAATAGCTCCCGCCATCAAGCCTCATGTCAATTTGACAGTAAGTAATGACGATTCCTCGTATCGACTAGATACCCACATTCTCATTACTATATTTAATTATGTCAGTTTGCCATAAATAAAAGGGAAGCTGCTAGACCGCTGGCTGGATCCAACTCGAAGGCAAATAAAAAGTAACTTTATGAGATGTTGTCATACAGCAACTCTTATAACATAACTAGAGGCTGCCCCGCGGTGTTTCCCGCGCAGATTTCTCATAAACACAAAAATCCCGTTTTTTTCCGTTCCCGTGGGAATTTCGGGAAATCCTTTCTTAGTGCTCACCTACACTCCCTAAGGAACTTACATGCAAAATTTCAGCCCTCTACGCCCAGTAGTTTTGGCTCTGCGTTGTCTGTCAGTCAGTCAGTCAGTCAGTCAGTCAGTCAGTCAGTAACGGAAGAGTTTTATATATATTGATTTGGTAAGATATGAAAGTTAATCTTACTTTAAGTTAGGTACGGTAGGACCAGGGTCCGTGTTCTCTTATTTTTATTGCAGGATTGCTATGTGGGATCGCTTTTGTATGTTATGACTATCGTAAAAATTACAAGTCAACACTTGAGTTTTTACTAGGTAGGTATACCTAATTACCTAATAGTAAATGTCAATATAAGAGAATTTCATATTCTGTAACGCTATGGCGGCGCGGCGTGCTGACAATAGCGCAACTTGCGTTGCTTCCAATTATTGTTAAAAGTTTTTTTATTTTATAAGTTTGCAATGTATAATAGCTTTCTTTTCGTTATAAACACACACAGCCGAATGTCGACCAAGAGCAGGCCGTACCTAGCATGTTTAATTGTTGCCATTAGAGCAGATGGCTTATTCATTTGTAGAGCGCTCGGGCAGAATCGTAAACTGACGATTTGTTCCCGTTCTGTTATTGTGCCTCTTCGTCTATGCTCGCTTATTTTATTAGCACGTTCTGTTGTCTCTGCATCGTCTCGTACATATCGATTTTATCGAACACAAGCATGTTTCGTCTCGACAGTGCACTAAACAATGTTAAAGTTATCAGCTTTAGTAATGTTGAGCTTTTCAAGTAAATATATTGAAAGTGTTTTTTTATTAAACATATTTACTATCTCAAGTATTTTAATAAATCTAATTAAGGCGTACATATATACTTTACAACCTTGCGTAGGTATTTGCTTTCACTCACGACACTCATGGACATATTTTTTTTATTTATGTCACCTATTATAGACTCTATATTCTCCCTTTTTAAAATGTAGAGGGCGAATACACACCTTTACCACAGCATAATAAAGAGTACCCTTAACACTTAATTTGATATATTGCAATGTATTATTTGATTTGTAGATAACTAAACGATTATGTGTCGTTTGGGACAAGTTTATGTAAACAAGCTGACACCATGACGACTTGATACAGTGTTGTTACCGAAAAAAACTTAATTAGCATTATCATGGTGGACGGGCGGCTAGGGCCCGCTTACTCGTCATCGCGGACTGAAGGCGTGGAAAGAGTAAAGTGGAATTATTCTTATAACTTTGGTCTAGAACCTGGACAATATATTGAGTCCTATACAAGACATAAGTAAACAGTAACAGGTTTAAGATACAGTAACAAGCTTGTAGTAAGGTTTCTTTCAGCCTTTTGAAAAAAGTTTTATAACTATGAACTTCACTTTCTTTTTGAAAAAAGGTATAAATAAATTAGAATTCATACTATTTGGTAAAGAAGCGTGTTTTCTCTCTTCAGATAAATTATTTTATTCAATGGATGTGCACAAAAAAAAGTGAAGTGACAACGATGTCAGGTATGAAACTATATATTCTAGTTCAATATTTACGTTCAATTTAAAGAAATGGTGAGTGATAATGAGTAAGTTAATTAAGAACAAGCTACGCTGTGTGACGCTCCGCCACGCCAGTTATTGGTCCCGGCGCGCACTGCGCGGACGCTCAATTTCTCTAATTAATTAACGATCCTCAGATAACGACCAGCTGACAACATTATTTGTGGCGGACAAATCTTCGAGGCATAAATTACACTTTACACGACCTAAACTTGTACACTCCGTGCACGTGTGCTCGTATCGGACCTACGATAAACGATTCCCGGATTCTCTACTCGCAAATATAAAAAACTTACATCTCTTGCAGTACCTATCGTTTATTTATTTATCCTACAGACCTATCTGTGTACGTGTCTGCATTCTATGACATATTTAGGAGCAGAGGTTCCGCACTAGAAAAGTAGTGTAATTGAGAATTCACACTGCATGTAGAACGCTCTACGCTAAATAAGTATTCGTGGAAGATTCACTTCTGCTGCAGCGACCTAGCAATTTACATTTGTCACATAAATAAAAGAAGCAAGGGGTCTCATTAGGCGCGGCTCGGCGCTACCGTGTCGCCGCGCGTACCTCACCAGAACGTGCATTTGTCAGGAAATTTCCACTTAATTGCTCCTTCCACCTTAACACTGGATTGTTTATATATTTCTTTCTTTAGGGTTAGAAGGCCAGGCTCACGAGCATTTGCCCGTGAGTTATTATTTTCTATTGTTATAAACTTCCTATTACCTTTATTTATTTACTTTTTACAAAATATTTTGTCCAATCACGTTGTATTTTCGAATTTTATTTAATATAATACACTAAATAACTACCTCCAGTGACCAGCTTCAGTGTTTTGTGATGTCAATTGAGACTCGGAATATTTTTTAATAAATGTTAACCAAGTGTTAACCATATCAACATTGATATGAATGAACCTACCAACCAAATGTAACCAACCTCAATAAATATCAAGCCGATTAATGTACAACAAAATTAAGTATATCAGTTTATTTGTTTTACGACCCTGGGAACATCTAATTGTAGAATGTCCAACGATGGGAGTTATATTGTCGACCTGAGACCAAACGGTCCAATGATTTCTGAATAGCAATCAGTTGCCCAGCAGTTTACATTTATTTCACGTAATGTCAGGCAGGGACATGTATGCCTACAGTTAAGTAAACGTATTATTTGTGTTGTGACTATACTCTCCGATTTGGATTTGATGTGTTTATGATTAGAAGTTATATTCGTGTATTTGGTACCTAATTTCTAAATTAAAAAACCTGAAACTCATATGCAATAGCAGGACACATAAAACATGGGGGTGTACAAAGTACACAATATAAATGTCAACAGGCACGTGCAGCCTACTTTACATTTTAGTTTTAATTATTGCATGTTTTATTTAAAGCTAATTTAACAATTGTTTCACTGCACTTGGTTGCCATGTACGATCAGTCTTCAATAAACCATCTTACCATACGTTCGTCTTTCACCTCGTAACACTTCCTACCTTGACACTCTGCATTTGGGCAATCTGCAGCACACCCCATACAGGGGGCGTAAATTGTCTCAAGTAAGCTAACAAGGTGCCTAGACTTAGACTAGAGTACAGGTTGCGGAAGTTTACTGGAAGAGAGTAGCACAGGACCGTTCATCAAAGCTGATCTGTGGGGAGGCGAACCAGCACTGCAGTGGACGTCTTGCGGCTTAGATCATGATGACGACTAGGCTTGTATGCTGTCTGCTTTACTTCATCAGCGTTTAATGTAAGTAACTATAAAATATGTATACCTAAATATAAAAAAAAACAGTAGCATTGTCGAAATGTAAATTAATCTTTAACAAGTGCCTGATCTTTGCCTAATATGATATTCTGAGCCGGCGATGGTCGCGCAACTCAACACAGAAGCTGGTTGACAATTCTGTGAAGTCGTTTGGAAAGCAGGCTGTGATTTGCAAGGTCACGCGTATTACACGGATGTTCCCGATATTGAAATGTACAGACGTGCTTTATTCACCTACATATTAGCACATGCAATTTGAATGGATCCGACAGAGATTGTTTACTCATCGAAAAGGGACCTTGTTCCTGTTGTACAAGACTCAATTTTATTTTCACGTACAGCCGCATTCGAGTGCTGCCCATTGCGACAGGAGTATGAGAATTGAATACTCATATTGAATACGAAATATAGAACGGTACGCCAACAGTTCGTATGGTAAATTCCGTATGCGAATTATTAAATTATTTATGTCGCATATCGGTGTTGGAGTGTCGATCACTGAACCGCAATATCGGGAATCCCTGTTCGCTGCTAATGCAATAATTTGGCGTATTTTGCAATCTCTTATTGAATATTGAACAGTTTGTAAATAGTTTATACTTTCGACGTGGATGAACTCAATCTACGTGATCTGGCGAGGCTGGCATACATTGTGAAATTTTACAACAATGTCAGTTAAATGTGGGAATATTGCGTTATTGCTTCCTGCGTAAATCGTCTCAAATTAACAATGTGTATTACACAGTCAAATAGTAGCATAGTGTAAACTCATCGTATGTGATATCCATCTATACTAATACTCATATTTTATACAGTGGAAAGATTTGTTTGTTTGCATCAAATAGGCTCCGGTAATATGAACCGATTGAAATATTCTTTCACTGTTAGGAAGCTTCTCTGTCCCCGAGTAACGTAGGATATATTATATTTCCTAAAAAAATTGGGATTCTTGCTTAAACTCAATTAAAGTAACCCAAGGTGCATTAAAAAAAAACAGTTTTTAACATATTTTGGTGGTTTGTTTAGCCATACAGCCAATAGTCGTTAGTAGTATACAAATAATCGTGTAATCGTTTTGTAACTTATATTCTATGGCGTTACAAAGTTTCTGTGACAGCTCATAAGTAAATAAAACCCTCTGATAAAATGGCAATTCAAACAAAGATCTCATTTGAGTAAAACTCTACGCTTTAAATATTTTTCTGAGTTTTTGGTATAAACTGTCATGTTCCTAACTATACTAAATCTAAAACTATGAAAATTAATTAAAATCAAACATTCTCTCATGTCAACTGAATAATCAACAGACTTTCTAAGCATTATTCCCGTGTTATTCCTATATAGACGTTTAAAAAAACTTGTTGCAAGTTAAACCAGAGCCTCAATTACGGTTGATATCAATCACAATCTAAGTAGGTGTATGGGAACAGCTCATCACTTCACAAGGGGTGAAATATCAATTCTCAGTTTTATAGCAGCCAAGCACGGCACTGTGCTGTGACGCATTTCATCACGTCGACTGACGTTCGTGTTTGCAGTTATTAAATTTTTATTATGACAGTGATATTATAATGTTTCTTTTTACTGTTACATGAAATATGCAGTTTTAACAAATTTTTCTTAAAATAAATATAACTCTATATAATAAGAGATGCTTTTAAGTATATACTATTTTCGTCTAACCCACAATTCTTGGGCTGGTTTAACTGGTTTCTATTTTGGATACAATATGGAAGATGTAGTTACATCAATATCAATTTACTTCAATCCGATTCAGCCGAATATCCTCATTATCCCTCTGACTCGGTATCGCGTGCTATAATGGTGAAACAGAAATGATTTCATTTCGCCGCTGAGTGGTTTTGAGGGAGCTTGAAGCTCCCATCGTTAACCGCAGTTATGCTTCCGTGGAACTGTTACAGTCAAAACTGCGTGATATCGTTCCTCATAATTGCTGAGCATTGCGTGACGCTTGTTGACTTGATTGAGTGTGGTGGAAAATTAGATAGGGAGTGTTGTTTATTCTTGTAGTTATAATAAGTCAAGAAAAAAGGCAAGGGGCTTTTTTCTAATCTAATGTAACCCACTTTTAGGGTTCAGTTCAGTTATATAGCGAACATATAGTAAATATAAATTAATATTTGGTAGAATAATAATTCTACCAAATATTAGATAGGTAGGTAATACCTAATATATGTTTAAATAATCTTAATGTAATTATATCTGTTCCTAGAATGTACTTACTTACATCCAGCAATAATGTTTGTTTATTTCCATAGAGTGTCAAGAATTACAAATGAAAAACCTATCTTACTTAAATCAAATTATAAAAAAACATAAAATATCACAGCATCTCAGCTCAGCTGGCCCGCGGCGCTCAGCGGCAGCGGCAGGGGTTGGTAATTGGAAATAAAAGGCACCAATAATAGAATTTACATCACGTGCTGCCAAATGACAATTTTTCCGACTGTTCTTGTCAGGAGAGCGACGTTGGATTAAACGAACAATAATTTGCTCGAATATTGGTTTGTTAAATCCCCCTTTCGGAGTTAACCATTAATTTTTAAACGTTTTATTCCTAAAGTTTATTTTCTTTATATATTATAAGTAATCTTTGTTAATAAAAACAATCCTATTTATTCATTGAGACGGTACTTTAAAAAATGTTGTTCTTTTTAATTGGTTTTGTAATTTGATATGGTTTAGTCTAGATTCAGGATCATAATAATCAAGCGTAGCTTTATTTCACTTGATAGCCTAGTTTATATAACGTACCAACATTAACCATTCCTTAGTTGTTATCCTATAACAGTTATAGTGTAACAGAACTTAATGTTTATATAAATTATATTATAACTAAATGTCGCAACAGAAGTATAGCACGAGCAGTAAGAGCGGATAAGAATAACTTATACGTTTGCCTCTGAACATTTGTATGCAGATGTTTTTGCAAACTGTAAGTAAATAGTTTCGTGCGGCAGACCACATTTCCGTACAATAGGTGCGAGCGCTCGTAGTGATGGTAAAAACCAATCGCAATACAATTTAAGCAAAAAAAGTTCTGATATAATTGATTGTAATTTAGGAAGTGAGTTTATATTTTTTTATAGTTTAAAAATGTTTACAACCGGTTTTACTTTTACTAAGTTTATATTAACTCCGCCACTCACTCTTTTATGAAGTTCTCGGATTTCAGTTTGATTTCTAATCTCAGCCGAAAGGCGTCCACACCACAGCTGGATATAGTCCCATTTCTACATCACCATATAAAGAGTAATTCAGTGTACCCTAAGTAGGTACCTAATCCCGCAAATCATCTGTCCACCATATTAAGGGTCTATCATCCTACAGCTATGTTGATTTAGTCAGCCTCTAAAAGAGATAGCCGCCTGATAATTACAAAATATTAGTATTCTATTAAAATTTTAAAAATGGATAGATATTTTAAGAGCCCGGGCCTAGCGGGGCAAGTGCGAGCTAGTTAGAGGCAAGTAAGGTGTAAATATGCAGTGTGAAAGGTCACAACGTGATGTCGCTACATTTTGCCTTCGAGCTCATACTTCTCATATGAAAAATTCATCAAACTATCTAGTTTTTCTCTATTAAATTTTACGATTGTCTTTCATACTATCTGATTCAAGGCGAGCTATAAAGACTTAGAAGTTTATAAGTATTCAAACCTTTTAAAAAAATACCTTTATTGGAAAGAACCTGAAACCCTTCGTAGAAATACAAGTAGGTATTAAATTCAAGAATGGTTAGTTGTACGGCACACTTGACGGCCAACTTGTCTCAGTACGCGATCGGTAATACTTACATTCAGATTAGCTTATTTAAAAGAGCTTTTTGTCTTAAAGATTTGCAAGTAAATATATTTTCTGGTCCCGTGATATATCAGAATATATCAGTAACACTGAAATGTATACATACGAGCGATAAATAGCTGAGCATCAGTTTAGTGCCGACATTAATATCAAGGCTATCGTTGGAGAATCCATCAAGCAGTCGGATCCGGACGGTCTTACGCCAGAATTTATGGGGGCTTTTCCTTCAGGCATTTGCATATTATCTTAATGATGAGGAACCGCCAGCTCACGACTTATCGCCATATTCCAATTAATGTTGGAAATATGCGCCGCTCTGGGCCGCCGTGTTTTATTAACCTTTCATAATGTATCCTTTATCAAGCACATTAAATCAGGTTTAATGTGTAGGATCAGTTATTACTTGATATTTATAAGCAGTCGTCTAATCTGTATAATATATGGCTATGCAATGATAACGCTCAAAAATTCTACAAGGGTTTCGATCCACTTAACGTGGCTGAGTTTATGAAAGCCGCATCATGCATACTCATCCTAGAATTCAGTTTCTTTTAGGTTATCGAGTTAGCTAAATTGTAAACCTTTTTAATAGAAATGTTTTCTATAGAAGCCTTTTATTGTTGGTAATTTCTTTAAAGCAGTGAACACATTCATTGATCAAGCTCATGTGTTTTCCTTGGGAATGATAAAAAAATGTGTTCTGTAAAATATTATTTTAACTTAGCGTTTGCGTATGCAAACCCTATGGCTGAGTCGGCTGAGATGTCCATATAGTTATTCTGAATGCAATACCTGTAAATAATAGGTCCCAGCAGCGCATACCTCGCCCGGGCTGCGCAGCCACCACACTGCCACCTAATTAAGCGAAGACGTGACATACCCGCGTTATAAATTTTAAATCTCTTTCCACGGCCACGTTTATACAACAAAAGTATTCCAGGAGATGTAGCAACGGAACGGGTAAATAAATCGGCACAGTCTTTTCGCTCTGTATTATTTACTTAACTATCTTAAACTTATTCATCTCGCTTATGGAAAAGTGATCAAAGCGTATTTATAATTACAAAATTCAGTATTCTCATTAAATTAAATTTCTCATTAAAAAATAAACTTGCAAATGTCTTGAGCATTCTTCAAGCAGACGTGTAAACTAATAAAATAGGCTTGATGCGTCGCGTCAACCAATATAAAGGCGAGGCGACTCCACGTTGGCAGTTGTATGGCGATCAGAGTAGCAGCCACCGATCATCGAGTGAAATATATAAATCGAACGTGTTATCATCTGCGCCGATCACCGCAGACAGCTATGGCGAGCGCAGAGTTAAAATAAATATCCATTTCCATACTCAAATGCGGGCCGGAGACAAAGAGGCCGAGCCCGAGCGGGGCGCGACGAGCAGCGGCGCGTCACGCTGCAGCCATCGACTCCGCGCGCTGACAGCCTCCCGGTCGCTAATCTATAACTCCCTATTATTATTTGAATGAGATCTATTGATTCTCGAGGTGTGGAAACCGCGATTCGATCGAGCGAAGATCATTTTGTTCTACTGGAAATACCGCTTTTGAACTAACCTGACATTACAATGGCGGCTCGTGAAGGCAATGATTTAAAATCTGTTAACAGGACGCTTCTCTTTTTAACAATTTCCATAAATGGTTTTCCGGATAATCTTAAATACATTCTTCAAAACGCGTGTTCAGTAGTATTTTCTGCAAAGCAGTGTGTTTTATGTTATTGATTATTTGTTAGTGTATTGGTCGCAAACAAAGATTGAAGGGATAAAAATAATGAATGAAGAAGCTGAAATCCCCATCGCAATGAGCTCTTGCCTGATTGCACCCCATATCTATCTCCTACCTATCTGAAGTAATTATCTCCACCTCATTCGAGGCCAGGGCGCTATGTCTCATAGAGATATCGGCTAATGCGTTCGACATCGTAGATATTAGTCAGTAATACCTTTCCATCTATAGTGTTTCGTTTTGATTTGTTATTAATAGTGGAAAGGAAATTTCAAGGAAAAATGCACAAGATCATGCGCGATCGCATTATTGTTTTTAATCTGGCAAACAGATGCTATGCTGTAAATTACTGCCTATTGTTTATCAAGAACATTCATTTGAAAAATTAAAGGAAAACAGAATCTCCCTTAGAATATCAAGCGCTCCAAACATACACGCGCCCCTAGATACAGGATCTTCCTAGTTAGGGGCTCTGAGTGTGATGCGTTATTATTAATTATATATCTTAGACATAATGTAATAAAGATAGCAGCCGTGTATCTCGGACCATTCCGAGACGTTACGCCCTCGATTGCGATGTCCTCGGCCTCATGCCAATCATCAATATAAAATAATAGCACCGATCCAACGGAGGAAGCGCAGTTATTCGCAACGCCCGCTCATGGGGGCTTTTAATCAACACTTTATTGTTTAATGACCCTTCGTCGAACTGTAAATTAAAAGGGTGACGGCTGAGGACTTATTGATGGATGCGTAATGTGTGTTCAGATTTAGACTGAACATTTTGTTCTAAAATATAGATAGAGTTCTGTTTTCTATTCTGTACTCTTTTTAAGTAGGTCTGGATGGTAAAAATATTATGAGTGGGTCAAAAGTGGCTTGAGATGTTTCGTGTAATGTGACACACGGCGCGCGCTCTTTGTTACTTTTTCGGCTTGGCGCGCCACCTAGATCCCTGTAAAAAACTTGATGATGTATCAATTTCGATTTACTTACTCAAAAATTTTGTTGTTTGTAGGCTGAATTAAAGGCATTTGATCCCTGACTTTTAATGCTTCACCGGGGCATTAAAATTATGTGTATATTTGTATCACGACTATTGTAAGGCCTCCCCTGCGAAACATACACCGACGCGCAAGGTCTTCTCGAATGTCACAATTGAATAACTCAAATATTGTTTCAGACCAGTCGTACTGTACAAATCAAAATTAAATGTTGTTATAATATATTTCTGAAATTTTAAGCATTTTGAATTTTCTTTAATAATAAATATTAACTCTGCGAGGATTTCGTCAAAAATAACAATCCACCCCTTGAGGCGTTAATTACTCGAAACCTGATATCATTCATTAGATGAACCCTAAATTATTGCGAGCAGCAAATTTCTTAATTATATCTCTTAAATTTCTAAGTAAAATTTGCCCTCGGGTGCCGACGGGCAGCGAAATGATATGTTTGTAAATATTCTCGTACCGTTAACTCCTGACACACCTTTCTCTAAAATTAAATAATTGTTAGACATAAATGCAAATAGCGAGGTTTTTGCATTTCAAAAGAGCTAGTATTTTGATGTAGCCAAGTGTGTATCACGCCAATCGTAGTCGTTTTTCGTAGTTTTCTTATTCTTTTACTATATATTGAATTAATATAAAGATGTATTCTTTTTGTAATGACTGAGTATTTTTTTTTTGCACAGCTCTTTTTATTTACTTTGTGAATTGCGTCTGTAATTTTCTGTTTTATTTAGTCTATGGGTCATTCTTCAGGACACGTTTTTTATGCGGCATCGCAAAAAAAAATAGAATTCGTTGAGTAAGAATGCAATATTTTTTTTCAGGCAATGTTTTCATCCCCCTTTAGCTGGGACATCACTGATTTTTCATGTATTCAAGTGTTTAATGCGATAAAAAAAATTACAAACCCCCATTCTTCCATTTGCGTGGTGTGTCCCTTACCCAGATTTGGCAACTCAGATAATTTTATCTATTAAACTAATAGATTCTAAATTCCAAAAAAAATAACGTTAAGTCCTACATAGTTGACACTGCGATCAAAAATATTGACATGATTATATAAGTTTAAGTTTTTCAGAAAAAAAAAGATTTGTACTTGTCTTGGGGTTGCCTCTGATTTGCGTGGATCACCGTTCAATCACTCGTACGTCCCTTGTTTCGAAACCCTGTCTTATGTCATCCTAATACAAGTTATATCTAGCCACACTCCGGCGGTCTAGCTAAGTGTGATGTGTGATGAGCCATCAAGTTTCAGAAAAATAAAGGCAAAGACAACGTTGCGTGGGTTTGGTTTCTGAAATCTTTCATTTGCGTGGTTTGATTTCCAGCGATGTTCATGGACTTATTCATTTAATTAAATATTGTAGCAAACACACATACGGAAACATAACTTTTATTTAAGTAACAGTTTATTTAATCAAAAGGTTTGATTAAAAAAAAATCATAAAGGTTTTATTCTGATTTTGGTGGTTGTGATTTGCGTGGTTTACGTGGCAATTTTGACCACGCAATTCAAGTGTTTGGTCACGCAATTGATATTATTAAAATTTTTACTTTAGTTTTACATACTTATCATTACTTAATAGTTTAATAATAATAAAAATATTAATATGGCGTAGGGATATGACGACCCCATCGCCCAGGGGAAATTCCAGTACTTTCGGTCTAGAACTTCCATTGCAATTAGTCACCGCAGGGACGGCTTGTGGCGAGTCGATGGTCAGTGGCGACACCACGGACCCTATACCTCCAGGGGGACACACGCAGTCATCACACGCACACTCACATGCAGTCATCACACACACACAACCCCCAGCCTCTGAGCTTGCCTTCACCAGCCGGCCAGAGTGGAGTATCAAGAGCGAAGCCTATGCTCCAGGTTGGAAGTGTAAAATGTCATAACGCCGGGTTATGCTGCCCGCAGTCTCACCTCTCGACAACCTTAGCTGTCCACGCCCAGTGTTGCGACCCGTTGCCAATATATCGGCGACTTAGTGGAAGCCCACCCAGTGGACAGCGAGTCACCGCCTGCCATGATAATTAGTGAAATGTTGCATTAAAGGCAGGCGTACCGGTATTTCACTCCATAGCACCAGTTAACCGGTCCATTAAACAGTTCACCCCCATAAACCATTTCTTGTCATCCATTTTGCAATAGTTCCTATCACCTTCTGGGTGCCGCCTCTGGGTGCATGATCTATTTGTGCATTTAGTGGCGGTGCCTGGTTGGTGATCCATATACAATATAGCAAAACTCTCGAAAGGGCTTCTACGAGTTGGATTCGTCCCCTCGCACGCCTCTCAAAGGACCGGGCTCCATCCCGTGATACCGAAGAGTATTGAGAAACATATTCATAATATTATTATTATTATTAAGTTATATTTTAGAATAAGAATGCCATTTTCAAGAGAGGAATAATTAGAAAAAAGAAATCCGCCGACATAAATAGAAGAAAAACCGCTAAAGAGAGAGATTAAAGTAATATGATGAAAAACTTTCAACGGATGATGTTAATTTTAAATCTTTAAGGACATTCCTTAAAAAATACTAATAAAGTAACTGTTTTATGATGTTAATCCAATTTTTATACGTTTTTACTACAAAATTACTCAAGAACAAAATTGGTAGACTGAACTCATAAAAACTGGTGTCTTACCAACTACTCACATCTAACCTACCTAAAAATTAACCATTTTAATCCTCAAAATGTCGTTCGTACATACCCTGGGCCTACGCCCAGTTTGTATGCGTTTGAGGGTAGTTCGATATTCCATAATGTGAAGCAATAACTATTATAAAATTAATACAATTTTACTTCTGATTTACGTGGTATGTTTTGTGATTTGCGTGGCTTTAGATTTTTTAACTTTTATTATCTCAGTAAGTTTTTTAGTTATTGTGATGCCTCATCCACTAAAAACATAAGTTTTACTTATATATTTGGACTTTGATGTCAAAACAATAAAAAAATGATATCTCAAAATTGCCACGCAAATCACAAAATAATGCGTTGCTCGAAGAAGCACCCCTATCTCTAAATAAATTTTATTAGATGAGCCACTCGCCCATCTTCGTAAATTTTACTTAGTCATGCGTGTGTAACGTTTTAAATTTACTATATGCACTACTCAAGTATAGTAAAGTTATAATAGGTGTGATTAAAAAAAAAACTATTGCCACCAACAATCTGCACTTGATAACCATTTTATTAAATGTCTTGAATCTTTTTGTCTAATCAAAAGATTACTCATCACACGTTAAAATGTTTTTCATTTTTTAGCCACCTTTAGCAATGGAGAACGGCATAGTGGTACTGGAGTAGACTAGAAAAAACAATCGAAGTGCCTTTCACGTTGTAGGAAACACTAAAAAATATATTTTATTCCACCAGTTCTGTTCAATATATTTCCCTAAAAAAATCTGATAACAGACGGACACGGAGAAACATCAAAACTACCATTAAAACCCAAAACAGTATAATATTTACCTAACCAGCATAAAAGTAAGATAGGTTTTTTCAAATCACACCCTCTTCACTTCATCAAGAAAGTATTGATTTGACCGAATTTTGTTCACTTGACCCCTTGCACGTTCAGAGATCGATGAGCATCTCAGCCCATTACTCGCCACCACTGCTCGCCACTTTGTAGTTTTAATTCATTAAAAATAATATGTGTAATAACTTTTACAGCTAAGCGTGTTATGGCATAACCTATAAAGTCAAGTTTAAGTGACAAGGTAATTGAGTTGAACGTGCTCATTGCCCCCTCTAATGAGTCGGATAATGAGAATGTTCAAAGTTATTAATTTGATAATAAGTAGGGGAGGTCGTGTGTCTGCCGGAGTCAGGTGTCGGTGTCATCGCCAGGTAGTAGCAGTCGGATACTTGTAGTCGTGCTGGTAATATAAAAGGTTTTCTCTATTATGCCCGTGGACGGTCTGCAGTATCGTGGCAGACAGAGCCCTACATATTTTATTATTTTATTTTAATTCAGAGCCCCTAAGTTGGTAGAACCTGTTTATACAATGTTGGCCTCGCTGCCGGGAATCGAACCGGTGCTCCCGCGTCACAGTCCATATCACTGTAAACTGAGCCACAGAAGCAGTCACATTATAAGATCACACCTATAAAAATATCTCTTTATAAAAAAAACACGTTCTTTGTAAATAAATGTGACCAAGATATTATTTTCTACTGATATACCTATAATAATAATAAAAATATTTTGTAAAACAAGTGTTATGTTTCCTTAAAGTTGCGTTTCTAGCAGTTCCGAACTTACCTTCGGGTTACTTACTGAATCCCACCCAATAAGTTTTCTTCATTGTAATGCATAGTACCTACATAATTGTAACCCTTCCATTTTATTTAATAAATTAAAAAGCTTAAAAACATGAGTAAGTGCTCGGGCCGCTCCTGTGGAACATAGGATATGATTGGGCCCTATGCGGCGCTAACCTCCCGGGCATGAACTGACCTGCTACGCCGATGACACTCTTGTCACCGCGCGTGGCTGGCCATTCCGTGAAGCTGTGCAACTCGCAACTGAAGGCGTGGCACAGGTGGTGCAGCGGATTCGTCAGCTGGGACAAAAAGTGGCGTTAGAGAAGTCAGAAGCCCTCTGGTTTCATGGTGCACGCAATCCGCCGCCAGCCTGTGAGATTAGCATTGTTGTGGAGCCAACATTGGTGTCGAGACATCGATAAAGTACCTCGGCAAAAAGCTCGACGGCTGATGGAGTTTCCCCCCCTTATTTTGAGCGTCTGGCTCCACGACTGTTATTGGCGGCTGCGGCACTTGGGAGACTTCTGCCGAATCTCAGGGGGCCAAAGGCATCATGCCGACGGTTCTATATGGGGGTCGTTCGGTCCATGGCTCTATATGGAGCCCCGGTATGGGTTGATGCCCTGGCCAGGAATCACCCTCTTGCGGCCACCCCAGAGGGTAATTGCGACTAGAATGGTCCGGGGCTACCGCACGGTCTCCTATGAGGCTGCATGCATCTTGACAGGGTCAATGCCATGGGACTTAGACGCGAGATCCCTTGCGTTATTGTTTCATTGGCGCCAGGAGGCGCGGGAGAAAGAGTTCAGTCCCACTTCTCGAGAAGTAGCATCTAAACGGTAAAATATCGAAGAAATGGCCATCGCAGCACGGGAGGAAAGGCTGGCAACTCCATCTGCCGGCCATTCAACGGTAGAGGCGGTGCGCCCTGTCCTGCGGCAGTGGCTGGACAGGCAACATGGGTCTCTGACTTTCCGGCTGACGCAGATCCTTACGGATCATGGCTGCTTCAGAAAATTTCTGTGTCGGCTGGGGAGGGAGGACTCCGAGTCCTGCCACCATTGTGCTGGGTGTTTGATCGATACTGCCCAAAATACAATTAAAGAATGCACGGCTTGGGCCGACAAGCGCCGCGATCTTGTAGCCGTCGTAGGAGCCGACCTGTCATTGCCTGCGGTCGTGAGGGCAATGCTGGACAATAACGAGGCATGGCGCGCTGTGGTCTTCTTTTGCGAGTACGTTATGTCTGCAAAGGAGACCGCGGAGCGCGAGCGAGAAGCCGCCGACCCCTCCCGACGCAGGAGAGGTCGCCGTGGTGGTGCGAGAGACTGAGCACCATCACGGCCCTGTAGTTACGGGCATAAGAATAATACTACGGTATCCCCTGCCTGTCGTAAGAGGCGACAAAACATCACACTACACATCTATGATAACGGCCCCGAGATGGGCGGCGGCACAGCTTGTGGCACTGTGCCGCTGCAGCACCAGTGGAGGTGCAGGGGAGGGAAAAACATACCTTCCCCGAGGCAGAAGCTGGCAATGCAGCTATGCGTGGGAAGGATCCTAGCGGAAGGCTTTGAGGCGAATCCCGGGTTACTTTCCAAATCCCCGAGCGGCGGGAAGTGCGTAAGGCATTTCTCCTCGTTACAAAAAAAAAATCGGCTTATTCAGAGTAGCCATCAGAAAGAAGGTGCAAATGATACCGATTTTCAAATGTAAGGAGTCTTTTTTCAAATAAATACACGTTCTCTTAATATTCTAATTTACCCGAGGCGGGCAAAAGGAGCAGGATGATGCTTATGAAAAGTATTCATTTTAGAATTCTCGTGTTTGCTTGCTTCAACTTTTTCAATGCTGGCCACACAATGAATTTGTTCAATGGGTTTTATGAAGTCTAAAGGTTTTTAAAGTATACTGAATTTTTATTTATTATTTTCAAAGAGTTTTATGATCGGCGCTATGGAAACATTAAAATAATAATATAATATTTAAGAGTGCGCAATCCGCGATACTAAGAATCTGCCTTAAAAAAATTTAAGCATGCATCATTGACCAAATTTATTGATTTCTGCGTTGGTAATGATAGTAGATATTATTTTCTTCGAGATTGGCGCTTGCATTGCGGTTGGGAAATTTTCAGATTTATTGGCAGTATCAAAAATATTTTGTATATGGGATAATTGAGAGCTCTACATATTTTATAGGACCACAATGTAATACGTAGAGGGAGTCTTCACAAATTGACATGGTAATAATTTGAAGGGAAGAAGTCGGTTTAATAGCAAGTTAAATGATACGTGCCCTGATTGGAAAATGTATGCTTATTCAGGTCGATCTCTGTCTCCCCGCCCGCCCTCGCGCGCGCCGCCCAGACCCTTCGTGCGGCTGATTTGAAATGAATGGTAATAATGCCTTCGCAGCCCTACTCTCCTCGTTTTGTATGATTATTCCAGATTAATTATTTGTTCGAATTTCGAATCCAAATTGGTTAATTTTTTGGAACGCAAGTTTTCCGCTTGGCAGGCTGCTTTTATTTCGTGTATTCTTTCGTTTTCCAAAATCATTCTATAATAGCTATCTACTAGTTGCTTCAGTTTTTTAGTTCGTTTTTTATTTTTACTGTTTATGGAATGAACTTTTGTTTTACCAAAAAAAAAAAAACACATTGGACCGATCTATCTGAATGCATTTTATCTTGAAGCTTAAAAAAAACGTTGATCGCGGGGACGGCTATTGAATCACGTCTGCCGGTCCCGAGGGCCAGTGGGCTGATGCGAATATCAAATCGCTGTCACCCCTTGACTTCATAATGCTTTTCCATTAGGCGAACGGTAACGGCACTTCAGGCATGTGTCACTCATACGTTATGGATATTACGCATACGTTGCCAACGCAAACAACCCGCACTACCCAACTTGCCTAAAAAAATCCGTAGAAACTAACTAGGTAACTTATTTATTAAGAGCTGATATTTTGCGAGCACAAAGGAAGTAACTTTTATGCAGTGCCCCCAAGAATTATTTTCCTGTAAAAGCAAGGGCCTGTTTGTGCGCTGGACTGGACACTCCCTGGGGACCTTAGCTGGCACATTCTGACGACTAAAGTAAGTAGAAAGATAGCACAGAATTAAGCCGGCCAATTATCCCGTATTGGATTTATTGGTAATCTCTGCACGAATGGGCGCGAGGGTGCGAACAAACTTTTGATGACTTTCATACCAGAACATTCTGAATTGCGAAAGAAGTTTTAACAATGTTATTATTTCAGATTAATTCCCGCATGACTGACTTGATTATTTTAAGTACATAGGTAGTTGTTTTTCTTTGCCTAGACAATGGTTTTAGAACAGTCTACCGGATGAGTGATTTCAACTTGTGAAGGTTACGTTTTATAAAAAAACTTCTTCTCTTCATTCATCTTTGTCTTGAGGTTTTCAATACAGCTTCACGATACTCTACACTACAATATTCAATACCTATAATAGTTGAGGGTAAAGTATTCGACATATTGATGTTAAAAGCAAAAATATGTTCTTGATATTATTTTCGCTAAAAAAGGTGTTGGTGATACGTCATATAGACGTCGCTCTCCGTTACCGGCCTCACGGGAATTCCTTGTAAGTATATTTTTTTATAGATTTATATTTCCTACACTAGCATTATACCAGAACTTTAGTTTTATTTGAAAATATGAATTTATAACTAGTATACATTAGTAAGTGTGTGGTGTGTTCCAACGGATTAGTTTCAATAAGTAGGTAGGTATATATAATTTTATGATGGCGACCGCTAGGGAGTTCAATAGCAACCGTGAACGCGCTACAATCGTCCTCTTCTGTTTTCACTTTCATATTTCAATTAATTCTAATTCTTAGTTTTATCTTCTTAATTGTTTTCATCACCTTTTTTAACATTAGGATTTTGTTTATTTTTAACATTTGCTTTGTCTTGAGTACCTTGTTTGCTTTTGTCTTCCTTTTTGTCCTCGTCTTCTTTCTTGTCTTTTGTATCTTTCTTGTCTTTGTCGTCTTTTTTTTCTTTGTCTTGTGTATCTTTTTCACCTTTGTCTTCTTTTTTGTCTTGTGTATCTTTTTCATCTTTGCCTTCTTTTTTGTCTTTGTCTTGTGTATCTTTTTCATCTTTGCCTTCTTTTTTGTCTTTGTCTTGTGTATCTCCTTTAGTTGTTCTTTCTTTTTGTGACTCATCTTCTGGAGAAAGTGTGACCTCCTGTGATTGATCTTCTAGAGTTGACACCTTAGGATCAATTATTTTTGACCCCGGCGTCTGTCCTTTATCAATCATTTTAGTTTTACCCCAAAATGGTAGCTTCGTTGTCGGTGCTCCTGACAACCAATTCGTTTTTGTCACTGAATCATTCTTCGATACGAAAATTCCCTTTTCTTTTTTTGTAAAACAAGTGCACTTACAGTGGCGATCCGCATGAGCTACATCATAGTTTAGATCTAAACATTTTCGTATGCATAAGTAAACGATTTCATATTTTTTACATTTTTCTGTTTTATGAAATCCGTATCTTAAATATTTCGCTGCATTTTCACTAAAATCTGTAACAAGGGTATTTATCGTAATAGTGTTAAAACTTATTTGTAACCTTTGTTAGTTTATCACCTAACGGCGTATTAGGTAAGCCCGACGAAAAGATGAAAGTTGCCAGTCAGTAGACTAAAACGTAGTGATTTACCTTCTCTCTGAAAGTTGCCCTCAAAATAATTAGGTAGGTATTCTATAAATTTGTACTTTTGTTATCTTTTTATCGATTTGCGTGAAACTTTTTTAAAAAACAAAGTTAATAGGGCTTCTTCCCCATTTGCCTGAAATTTTTCGCCCGAAATATTAAATTTACCCATTCGCCCGAATTTTAATAAAAAGTGTTCCCCATTCGCCTGATCGTATCTAATATCGTTATTAGACAAAGAGTATTAAGAGCAGAATAAACAGTCAGTTCGTTTTAAAAAAAAAAGTATTACTGAGATTATTTCATTAGACAATGCAAAATCAACAGTTTTCTGCAGTTAGACATGCTATTAGTTTTACTAAATCAAATTCCGCTCATGATCTGTCTAAAGTGCAATATGTTTTTGATGTGTGTTATTTAGTTATTTTCAGCGATGATGAGCTCCGGGGCCTTAATTTTTTCTTTATATTTTTATACAGCGCCAGTTGGTGTTAAAGCTACTTTGTCGGTGCGTGGCATTAAAATTTCAGTCGAAATAAATGTTTCTTATAGCCTTTCCTATTATTTCACATTTTTGAAATTTTGCTGCTCATGTAAGGTACTTAGTTAACCATTTCTCAATGGTGCCCACTTAAGGCTTTTTTTAATTTAAGTTTTATAATAATTGGTATTCTGCTTTCAATGCAGAAATAGTTTCAATTTAAATCTAAAAAATGTCACACACCTGGAGGGATAATGTAGGTACGTAATAATAATAATAATCCGTAATTTTTAATGTAACATAATCTGCAATATTCCATAGTTTTGGATGGAAATAAGATCAATATTCAGGTTGTAAAACACAGGGTGAGAGTAACGCTTAAAGTAATAGCGCTTGAATATCATTTACGCATTTGATAAATTAAAGCCAAGTACTTGGAACAGAATATTGGAAATTATAAAGAATTTGAAGCATCTGTTGGCTACTTGTTTAATCGTTGTATTTTATTGCCTGTAACGGTAATATTTATTCGTGAATTATATGCGGGCAAATGGGTAACACTTTTTATTAAAATTCAGGCGAATGGGTATATTTAATGTTTCGGGCGAACAATTTCAGGCGAATAGGGAAGAAGCCGTTAATAGTATAATTTTATTTATCGGATTATGATTTGGCTACGATTAGTTATTTTAAGAAAACTGGAAGGCAGACCGGTAAGGTTTTATAGCTCACTTTGAAAAATCCTAATCGTTCCTGATTCATTCATTCATTCTCATTTTTGCTTCATCTGAAACCTATGAAGTTCAAAAATGTTCATGAGATGATAAGCGCCGACAGAGACGGAAATTCAATATGTTGTGCTTGTATTGTATAGAATAGACTTGCCTTTAGATGCCGAAGCATGTTGAATAATTTCTTCAGAAGAAATAGGTACTGAAAACAAAATGCAAGATATCATATACTAGCTGACACGGCGAACTTCGTACCGTAGCCTGGCAGCCACGTCACCCGGGGATAGTGCAGCTTTTCAACAGTGAAATTTTCAAATCGGATCAGTAGTTTCGGAGCCCTTTCAATGCAAACAAACAAACAATCATATATTGCCTCTTTATGATTTGGTATAGATTATATTTCTGTATCACTCCCCGCAAGGTCGTCAGACGACCTGGTGCAGGCTGCGGGAGTACTTGATGAAATACGTTTAGCGTGGTTGGCCATAATTATTTTCGCAGAATTTAAAAATATAAGTACTTACTGACAGTTGTTCTTCCTCTTACGTAAACAAAAAGGGTAAGCAAAACAGAATATGCAATCAAAGAAGACATATTTTATAGGTAATAATTCATTTTATAAAATAAACATTCAAATGCAAAAAAACGTAAATGGATTCTGTATTTGAACAATATCAAATTCAATTTACGGATTGCGTAGTAAAATTTATCATGTTATTTTATTACTTAAATATTTTCTGGGTAATTCAAAAGCAGCTATAAAAAAAACCCGCAAAATTTGTAAGATGTTAAAACACAAAATGTAAAAATAAAACATTCAGAAATTCAGCGATTCTACACGACAACTAATACAACGACATGACCATCATCGCTGCAGCCGTCAGCGCAGCGCGACTCTCGCCAAGCGGTCGGACTGGCTGGCTGGCTGGCTGGCAGACTTCTTCCCTTGTCTTTGTTCACAAGCACGAGGTCATTGTCGTCTGCCTTTCATTCAACCATGTTCTCTGACCACATACCTAATAAAAGTTATTTTTTAAAGACCAAAGCATCCAACTTTTTGATCATCATTATCGTCTCAACCGATAAACGTAGACTGCTGGACATAGGTTTCCCCCACCGTTCGCCATAATAACCGGTCTTGTGCCTTCATTATTCCTGACCACCTTATTCTAAAGGGGGCCGTACCTACTCTGCGTCATCCATCTAAAAAAACTGTGGTTATTTTTGAATAATTAGCATAGGTATAAAAAAATGCTAAGCGGGGTATCTTGGATTTGCTCTGCAGTAAAATTCAGTTAAATCAGCTTCTTAATGGCCACCCAACTGATGATTTCATTATCAAAATGATTTTGATTGATGTCACCAAAGAAATTTGGCGGCAGCCGAATTCCGAACATAGCGTGAGGGCCGCTCTGCTTATTACTAAGAACTAATTGATCTGCGGCGCCGAACTTTTTGACTAGTGTCTGGTGCCCTTTATTCTGAAAATTTTACCGATCCTATGTATATTCTTGAAGATGTCTATATATATATGTCTACGAGCTTTCCCGGCTTACTTCGTTACGCCATATAATATAAGATACTAAAAAAGACTTGGCTTTATAGACTATGTTATTTTGACTGCCCAGAATGGCCGAATTGAAAACAAACAACAACAACAAACCACCTGTCAAAATATTGTAAACAACGGAAAAAATATTGCACCTTGGGTTACATTATTTGAGTTTAGGTAAGGATCCATATTTTTTTTTTAAATCTAATATATCCTATGACACTCGGGGTTAATGTAGCTTTCTACCAGTGAAATAATTTTTCAAATCGGTTCAGTATTTCCGGAGCCTATTCGTTACAAACAAACAAACAAATCTTTCCTCTTTATAATATTGGTATAGATAGATAATTTAAGAATTCTAAGGTCCATCTCTGACGCCTCATAAGATTTAGGTAAATTAGAAAATATCCTTGTGTTCATACTCGATACGTCCATTTCATTAGACGAATACCTTAGTAATTTAATCATTGGCGCAAAATAAAAAATAAAATCTAAAATCTTATAGATAATTAATTAAATAAAGTCGGACGAAAGAAAACAATGAATAAAAAAAATAAGTTTAAATGTTTTTTTTTTAACAAGCTAAGATTAAATACGTCAGGCGACAGTGCGATCAAGGTGATGTCGCCTTGGCTTAGTCGAACTAAGTCGCAAATGGCGATATTGTACCAGGGTGTGATGAAAAAACACCGACGGAATATAAATTAGGTGACGAACGCTATAATCAATATAAACGATGCTAAATAAGATTAGAAAAATCCGATGAAAAAACAAATTTCAAAATGTCGAAAGTTGGCTGGGCACGATTCGGAGTAACAATACTGATGTTTTTTTAGATAAATTGTGCAGCAGTTGTTAGAAAAATATTTTAGTTTGAAAGATATAATATATGATGCTAGTAAGTATAACTTACTTTTTGTGGTAAATCCATCAAGCCATTATTGACCTTAAAACAAACATTAAGGGTTTGCATGTTTGCTTTTGCTATACGTTAAAGATGGATGAGTACCTAAACGTAAATAATCCAGTACTGTTACTGGATTATTAGAAGTATAATATAGAAGTATATTATACTTAAATTCGAATCGAAATATGTAAATTAATCCTCAAAACATTTTTCTTTACCATTTTCATGGTAAAAGTCTTAGTAAAAAAAGTGTTTCTATATTATTTTCCGAGGAAGTCGTCAGAAAATGGAAAATGCAAAGGCGAAATTTAATTTGATTCCGATACATAAATTTCACTCAGGCTATTTGTCTCGTCCGCGGATCAGGCAAGGAAATAAATGACTAATTAAATTTGTTTGCCTTAAAGTTCTTTGAATCACAATTACTTTAACTGTTTTTTTTGTTGTTCAGGTCGTTTGATCGACGGATTAAGATATTTACTTTTATTTATTTTATTAGGTACTTAGTTGCTAAAGCGGAACTACTTTTATTTGTAAAATATTAGTTAGTCACATGACTATACTAAAAGTCAGTTATTAAAAGCAAAGAGATCACTGGACAATGTTTTTAAATAATATATTAAGTATTTCAATCAGTCAACTAGCAACGAAGGTCGTATAAGATTTACTCTTTCGACTATAGATCGTAAGACACTTGTATAAACGATCCTAAAATGTTAAAAAGCTGTATAAAAGCGGCTATCTGGATTATTTTGCATTCAACGCTTTTTGGCTCTATAAACATGTCTAGTAAACGTTTATACGATGAAATCATATCGCATTTACTCGATTGTTGTATAAATGTATCTCTTGATCGCCATTATACAACAATAAGTCGTAAGACAGCTCTTTAAAAGCAACTGAATTGCTAATTTGTCGTCAAACTAGCTATTATAGCACAATCTATCGACATTTAATTTTAACAGCATAATTGTGGAGTAAACGCGGTTCATACGATAAAACAGCATCTTAGTTACTTTAACAGCACTTTATGTCGTATGATAACTCTATGGAATGCTTTTATTCGACTTAACTAATTAGGTTGAGTAAAAGCTTTCAAATTATTCTTTTACAGCCTTTTCGGTCTCTAAAGGTTATTTGAAAGCCATTTTACATCGATATAGTGGTATAAATGCTTTTTGAAATCTTTTACAGCACTATCTGCTATTTTGTTACATGATACCAAAATAAACAACGTAATTTCCTTTTTTGATTCGCAAAATGGATTTTAATCGATGGAAAAGGATTAAAAGAAGTTGAGGATTCCGACGTAAAGTAAATAAGATGTATACACGATTGAAACAGTCAAGATCTTCATTGGCTATAACCACGAGTCAAGAGCGTTTGATTGATAGGCGTGAGGGTTCCGTAGCGTATAATAATTACTACTACTATTAGGTACTATTAGGCATTCTGTAACAACGGCCATATAGACCACCGTTTGCAATTTATTGAATTTGCCAGTACGTTTTTCTAAGTCATGGGTGTTTATCTTATACTTATTGTGTTTGTTTTTATAGGTAGGTACCCAAAGAATTTGACTAAACTATTATTATTATTTTTTTATAATAAAGAGATACTTAAGTAAGTACTTACAATTTTGTTTTGTATTAAGTGATCCTACTTGCAATAATAACATTCGTCGCTTGGATAGTGATAATAAATTGAATATTCTGAACAATTCGGACACCAGAAAAATGAGGTGCACAGTAATAATTTTATTCTCTTCTCAGATAATATAAAATGACGTGGTTTTGATCCATTTTTAATTACAAAATGACATGAGTAACATTTAAGCATTAAAAATGTGTTTTCTTCCAAGGCCATTTTGCTTCCTTTAGCTTCTTTAAGCCCTCTTTTTTTATGAATTTATCTATATCCAAGTAGACTACCATTTTAAATTGTCACCCATAAAAAAAAAGCTAATTTTACCTAAAATATTGTATTCTATGAACTTACGCAAACCAAATTCAATGTAACTTAACTATTCAATGTGGTTTTTTTTTTAAAGTTAGGTTGATGGTATAGGCAGTTTTTAAACACGGCCGCGCGCCCCGTCTCAAACAGAGGCGCAGATTGGCGATTGTCTGATTGGTCAATCTTTCCAAAATTTAAAAATGTTTCAAAATATGGAAAAATTTAGCGAAGTTGACGGTATATTAAATTTATTGATAGTAAAATAATTATTTTATACTAAGTAGCTGACCCGGCAAACTCCGGATCGCCCTAGATATAAGTTAGCACGATTATCATAACATTATCTACCCGCTAAAAACTTGGCTGTATGTACTTTGTTATACAGAATTAAAGAATTTAAAAACAACGTCAAATCAATCAATCTTTTGATTAAAAATGGATACAACAGTAACGGAAAACTTAGTATTAGAAATAATAAGTAACTACTGCTCCGTGGCTCAGTTGGCAGTGATGTGGACTGAGTAAGCGTGAGCACCCGGGTTCGATTCCTGGGCGGGACGAATATTGATATGATGAATATCGATGTTTGTTTCCGGTCTGGGTGTGATGTTCGTCTCTGTGTGTGTTTCGGGCGCCCTAGATACAGGTTCTTCCTAGTTAGGGGCTCTGAGTGTGATGTGTTATTATTATTATTATTATTATTATTACTAGAGGCTGCCCCGCGGTTTCACTCGCGCAGATTTCTCATAAACACAAAAATCTATTTTTTTTCCGTTCCCATGGGAATTTCGGGAAATCCTTTCTTAGTGCTCACCTACACTCCCGTAGGAACCTACATGCAAAATTTGAGCCCGCTACACCCAGTAGTTTCGGCTCTGCGTTGTCTGTCAGTCAGTCAGTCAGTCAGTAACGGAAGAGTTTTATATATATTGACTAGAGGCTGCCCTGCGGTTTTTCCCGCGCAGATTTCCCATAAACAAAAAAATCCCGTTTTTTCCCGTTCCCGTGGGAATTTCGGGAAATCCCTTCTTAGTGCTCACCTACACTCCCTAAGGAACCTACATGCAAAATTTCAGCCCGCTACGCCCAGTAGTTTCGGGTCTGCGTTGTCTGTCAGTCAGTCAGTAACGGAAGAGTTTTATATATATTGATGATAAGGTTGCCAGTTGAATAGATTAATCGTTTTCTTTATTTATATTGACACTAGAGGCTGCCCCGCGGTTTTTCCCGCGCAAAGTTCTCATAAACACAAAATTCCCGTTTTTTCCCGTTCCCGTGGGAATTTCGGTAAATCCCTTCTTAGTGCTCACCTACACTCCCTAAGGATCCCACATGCAAAATTTCAGCCCGCTACGCCCAGTAGTTTCGGCTCTGCGTTGTCTGTCAGTCAGTCAGTCAGTCAGTCAGTAACGGAAGAGTTTTATATATATAGATTGTTGTTTTTTACTAACTTTCCCTCAATTTTTCCATATTTTCTCACCTTTTCAACCTTCTCTGGACTACTACAAACATTTCAAGACTAAAAGCTAAATCGAGAGTTTTTGCGAGACTAACAAACCACGATTCATTTTTATATATTGGTAGATAGATAGTAGGTAGTAGAAGTAGATAGTAGATTTTGCACTAAGGAACCCTAAACTATCTGTAATGGCGTCCCTAGAAGTCGTAAGATGGAAATCTCATTTCAATCTTTCGACTAACAGCTGAGAGAATGCTCTGTGATGATAAATGAGTTGCTATTGATGGCGAATTTATTTTAAATGTTAAATTAACATTATTTGTTATTCATTATTTACATAGAAATCTTGGGGCCCATTGAAATATTAACTACAATGCTAGGTATATAGACGGAAAATTTTATTCCGCACACGAAAGTAAGACCCTACGACCTAACTTTAACAGGTAACTAATTACCTGTCATCATTTGGCTTGATAGCTTAAAAACGTAATGGTTAATACGATGGCAAAATATACTTATATTTATTAGGTTTGACACTTCAACTGACATAAATTACACGTATAAAATAAAAAGTCTATAAGTGCTGCTTGGGTGCAGTTACACGATAAAAAAGTCGAGTGATTGCAACCAAATTGCTTTATAACTATAAATAAGTCGAATAAAAGCGGTTCTACCGACTTGGAAAAAGCAGATGTGTCGAATAATGGCATTCTGGTGGCCATTATGGTACTAAGTAGCATTCTAGTTGCGATTACTCGATATTTATTCGACTAAATGGCTACTCATACGATAATCTTACGATATTTACTGGATCTAAAGCTGAGAGAAGTGCGCCCAAATCGCGTTGAGAGAACGTGCACAGAGCATTTACACGACTTTTTAAAGATCCTTCTTACGACCAATAGCTGAAAGAGAAACGTGCTGCTGACTTTTTTACGACACGATTTGCTGGTTGATATATGTAGATGCACCTTCATATATACTTTCAAATCTATTTTTTTTGTTAACTGAAACATTTCATTCGAAATGACTTAAAACAACAAGTATAATGCTATTTAGGTTTCTTTGTGTTTACGTAAAGATTCTTTGTGTGGCGTGTTTTATGGTTTTCTGTTCAACCGATCTTATAAACAAATCAAAATAGGTTATAGGTTTTTCCCATTATTGGAGCCGGAGCCTATAAATCATTGTGCATCTGTAACATCCGATTCTTTACGGAAAAAAGATCTAAAGTAAAGTACAATTAAAAATTGTAAACATTGTTAATTATATTTCTGAACACAGGTTATTTACGTGTTATTTACTCTTTATGTTTTTTTTTAAGTTGTGCTTTACTTCAATAATTGCTATCTAGAGGTAATACCAATTACAAATATTTTTAAATTATATAAAAAATATATTATTATTGTAGGGCTACATAACAGGTTGCACGGAAACTCATTAACAGGCCCACCCAGCCATCCAGGCAATCTTCGTACTGTTTTAAAAAAATCCCGATATATTATTAAAGTTATTAACTAAATATCAAGTAAGTATAGTAAATAAATATATAGGTAGTAAAAATAGAGATAAATATTTTTAATCAGTGCAGCCGTACATGAGTTATAATTGTTGTATGTAACTAACACGACTATACCTATTATATAAAGAAGACGACTGCGGAGCACTGTATCATATCTATATAAAATAGTCCGCACAAGAACTTTAACTAGCCCTTCCTGTACACATAAAATAACGCAGCCAGAAAAGTATGATTGTAAATCCTAAACAACCTCTCTCAACTTATTACTGAGCAGAATTGTCGTCCCGGACAAAAAAAAGTTTTTATTTTCCAAAATATTAACTATTGAGTATTTATATGCAATATGAGAAATTAATTTATTTGTCGAGCTGTTTCGGTTTGCGTGTTCGAGCCGCTGTCGACAAAAAAACTAAACATATTTTAGAAAAACTATGGTACTATTTTAATTATTTTGTACGGAATTTTAAAGAAATTGAGTCCCCGTTTTGCTAAGTTACTTTATAATGCTTTAGAACTTCGTAAAATATAAGAAATTGATAAAATTAATTTACAATTCCCTATTTTAATTGTTTTAAAAAACAAATATGTAATAAGACAAATATTTGGAGCCCGGGGAGCTATCCTATTTCATGCGGGAAAAGAAACATTTTATTAGCGATTCTGAAATTTAATTTAAAATCTTTTATTTTGACTACATGAATCAGTTAACCCGACACTCTATACTCGAGCCATATTCATACAAATCCCACCCTCCCCCATAACGTTCCAATCCAAGTTAATGCTCTGAATTCAAATCTTCCGTATCGCATTAATCCTACACCCAGGGTCCGCGGGGTCCGCGGGGTCTGCGGGGTCGCGGGCCGAGGCGTAATAAATTCCGTATTATACGCACGACACGCGTATTAAAATAAACATATAAACACGTAACACCCCCTCTATGAACACACACAACTTCACAACAACCTAAAGTAGCAAGGTTTTCCAAAAAATGCATTTTTCATATAAGGCAATTCTGGTGTTAAATAATAAAATATTCAGCTATTTCTTGAATTTCATTTCATTATTCACTAATCATAAAAAATTGGTGGCTCTGGGAAGTATTTGGTATTTCTAGAGAATTCCTAAATTCTATAACATAATTTTTTATATGATTTCTTTAACAAAGAACTTTCCTTAATAAGATACCATTATTCAGATAGGTATCTATCAAATTACGACACCTTACCCTTTGTGCGCACATTGTTGTCTGACACGACAAATATTCATTTGAATATTTACTTAACATGGATAATATTTTAATCTTCCCCTTTGAAATATACATTTTCCAGCGGAGATAATTTCACGCCCCTTTTTATGAAACGTTGTAACTTTACGTTGGGTGTACAAGTGATTTTAACTTTTACGGAAACATTGTTTTGTATCTGCTTCAGTACTGTTAGCATTTTCTATAGATGTCAAATTACTACATCGCTCTTATCTGTATCAGTTTAACGAGATATTCCTTTTGTTAATATTCGCACTCGCTTTATCAAATTCTCTAGCGGGGGTGACAATAAGCCGCTGTAAGTACTTACTCTGACATATGGATAAAAGCTTTCGTTTCACTCGTTATATTTAGGAGCACTTGCACAATGGCCAAATTTCTTTAATTTGTTATTAAAAATAAAAGAAGTAACATTGAACCATCTTATCCTAATTTTGAAATATATAATGTTTCAATCGCTTTTAAAACTGATCGATATTTTGAGCTTTTTAAGCTTTCTACCGAATATCTATTATTACAAACCCTTATTCGAGATTCGATAACTTAGCAAAGCGATTAATACGGTGCAAAATTTCAAATTTCAATAAACTTAAAAAATAAAATTGCAGACATGTGTAATATTGTGTATATTTAAAAAAAGCTAAGTAATAACAGGTGCCGCCATCCACTTTGTTAAAACAGTAATCAGATTTGCAGCGTGAAGACTCCCCGGTGTCGATGCATTGTTGCGTCAAATTATATCATAATTCCATTGTGAAAACTGTTAACTGTCTCCTTGTCGCCCTCGCAACAAAAAATAACTCGTACGGGGTCGCGCCCTCCTCTGTTTAATAACATAATAGCACAATTCCCTCGCCGCATGATTCAATTTGGATTTCCTCCAGCATCCCGCCCCCCGTGCCTCTCTCGGCCTAAAAAATGACAACTTCATTATATTGCCGTCTCCCGAGGGCGACTTGTTTGCCAGAAGGATTATAGTGATTAATTCTGTAAAATATTAATACTCATCACACCCGCGCTGCACACTTGCACTTGCACGCCCATGGCTTAGTGCCATTTTAACTTAAGCAAGTGCACTATTGTTTGACAAAAAAATGTCCTTTAGGTTCTTCAGAAGGCTATTGCAATCTTTTATAATTATTATTGTGCCATGGATATTACCTTTTTTATTAACAACTAGCTGACACGGCGAACTTCGTAACGCCACAGAGTTTAAGATACAACATAACACTTGGCTCTATAGACTATGTTCCTTTGCCTGCCTATGGGCATGCAAAGGAACATAGTCTATAGAGCCAAGAATATGAGAATAGAGAATAAGAATGGGCGAATTTAAAAACAACAACAAAAACCACCAACCTGTCAAAATACCTATGTAAACAACGGGTAAAAAATGCACCTTGGGCTACATTATTCGAGTTTAAGTAAGGATCCCTAATTATTTTGAGAATCTAATATACCCTATGTCACTCGGGGGTAGTGTAGCTTCCTACCAGTGAAAGAATTTTTCAAATCGGTTTAGTATTTCCGGAGCCTATTCGTTACAAACAAACAAACAAACAAATCTTTTCTCTTTATAATATTATATTATATTATTATAGTATAGGCATAGATTAGTATAGATTTATTTTTTATTTTAGTTTTATTGTATCAAGCATTCCTAAAATTTTATTATGGAACCATAAAAAGCTATTTTCAAACAAAAATACGTGAAATTAAAAGCAGGTTGCTTATTTATATAGCTTTGTTAATCTAGTAATTGTGACGACCTACTAAACTTATATCGACCTCTTATAAGCCTATTTTTCTATGCGATAAGTGATCGCCGGCTTCCGAGCAGTTTCCTTTGCCTTTGTCTGCACTGAATAAAAACTTCATCTCGCTCCCTGAGGAATTTAATTTGGAGTAATGGAAGTGTTATATTGACTTAACAGGCCAGAAGCTCCCCTCACAGTTACAGTTATTAAAATGGAGAAATTTATTATTAGCATTTCGCCGTTCCACTATTTACATTTTAATTTTATTTGTTCTGTGATTCCATTAGTCTCGCTCTAATGCTTTAATTTAATATAAGCCGTAAAGGAGCGCAAAAATCTGTTTATTATCTAACATTAATTTATTACAATTATTATAAGTGCTTTAAGTTTTTTATTAGTGTTGGACTATTGGAAACTAAAAATTGTATCGGCAATGCCTCGGCATGGCAGTCAATCAAATTTTTAGGAAACTTTGTTCTTTTTTCCTTATTTAGAAACCTTATTATTTTTATCTCTATGAGAAAAAAAAAAATAACAGCTTAAACTTCTTTAATACCTTCGAAAGTTAAGTCGCGGACAATTTTAAGACGCTTTAAACAAGACAAGTTGCACTTGCACTGGTGACCCTGCAGCATCATTATAATAAGTCCTTTTGTCGCCAAAATTATATTTACAGAAGTGAGCAGACAATTTCACGCTCTCTTCCCGGTGCCCCCGCATCGCGTCGGCTCTGCCCTGGTCTAATCAGTAAAGATGACTTAATGTGGATAGCCTTTGATACTTTTAAATCTTTTACGTATTATAAAGACACACTAGTACTACTAACCCTGCCTTACTTTCTTCTAGTGACGTTGTCTATTGTAAATTAATTTGCTTTAGAATCGTTTTTTTTTTTAATATGCATAAATTACTATTTATAAAATTATTAAAAAAATATATAAAATTAATTAATCTCACTCTTTTTGGTAATAAACTACTACTACTACTCTGTTCTGATCAACACCCTAGTTTTTTTTCCAAATTGTCCTGTCGTGGCCATATCGTAAAATAGGCCATTTCATGATATGGTCGGCCATTTCATGAAATGTGTATTTTTCATGAAATGGCCAATATTCGTTGGCCAGATCATTAAAATCTCAACGTTCAACGATTTGGCCAAGTGATCGTATGACTATTTCATGAAATGGCCAAACGTTAGCGATCATATCGTTGAATAGTTAAAAATTTCTCCGCTAGTGGCGCTGTTGTTGCGTGTGTTGTGTAATTTGATGTGACGCGCCATTACGGTTTACAATAATAAAATGAAAAAAGTGAATTTATGTGAGGAAAAAGACGATACAAGTAAGCACAGAACGACTACAACGTTTGGTTCGAAGATTTGTGAGTTTTATGTAAACCAATCGATAAACGAAAGCAACTTCAAAAACCATTGAGTTCCGAACGATTTTTTAAAGGTCCGTATTTAAATCATACTTTACTCGAATTATAGTAAAATAACTTTTTTTTACTTGTTATTGTGTTCTGAGTTAGATTATTTATATTTAGCTAGTACTGGGAACTTTACAACTTAAAAAATGGAATTTAAATTTTTAGGTTAAACAACAAAAATTTGGCCAAACGTGGTCGGCCAAATCGTTAAACGTTGACGGAAAGACGATCTGGCCAAATGAATATTGGCCATTTCATGAAATGTGCACTTTTCATGAAATGGCCATTTTTACGATTTGGCCACGACATACCTACTAACTGAATTTCTTATACATAGTATTGCAAAATAAAAACTCTATTGGCATATCCATGCAGTGCGACATTGCACCCCGGATCCAATAGAAGGGTGGCGTCACATAGGAGCGTGAACGATTGTCCACATGTTCGTCGGACGCATGATCGACTGCAGTGCCTCGAGCTCTAAACCTTCTATCTTTGAATTGCTGCAATTATAACCCTTATATTAAATAGCTTTAGGAACAAGAGAAACTATCCGAGTCAACGGGTGACCATGCGATGACGACGATCAGTTTATCGTGCAATGCATCAAATAATCGCCTGTCGGTGCCGTTAGAGCGTGTAATGCATCACTTGTTTCATGCTATTTATCTTATCTAATAAATCGTTTTCTGAGTAACTAATACTTGTTTCCAACAAACACTCATAAGAAAAACGATCAATTTATTTATTGTGATTAAGCCATATAAAACAAAAAAAAAAAAAGAAATCTGTATTCATAAGTGCTTCAATAAATAAAGACATTAATTCTGGGTTTATCGAAGCGTTTCTAACTTAGTGCTAGGAAAGTCGCGTGGCCTCTTCCTGTATGTGACAAGTAAATAAATTGTCAGATGAGAGCTTTGTGTAAGTATCAATAATATCATGAATTGTAGTTGTAGGGGCGGGCGGTGGCGCTCCGTCATCGACGAACGCCGATCGCGGAAAAGCGGAAGTGAAACGATCTGGAGGAAGCTGAGCATGGAGCCGGACGCGGGCTCTTCCGGCGTGCAGTCGCCTTCACTTATCGCAGCGGGTAGTACAGAAATTGCCCATGATACTGTCATATTTAGAATGCATTTTTTGAAAGCAATTCCTGTTATTAATATTGAATAAACATATAAATTCACATGAATCAAAGGAAATTTTAATCAATAATTATCCAAAACAATTATTGTTAGTACCGTATACTATTATAAAAGTTTGTGATGTTTGAAAAATCATTTTTTTATGAATCACTATAAATATATTTATACATCTTATGATTTTTAGAAATGTATTATTATAGGTAACAATGTATTGAACACTATAGATTTAATTTTTAGCAGACAGGTATTACGAATCAAAATTTTAAAGAGTCTCACACAATATTTTATTTTTTAAATGAAACAAATCTATATCATAGTTTCAATAAATTTTGTAATAAGTATACTTATTAAATTACAATGCGCCCAAACAATTTATTGATAAGATCAAAAGTTAAAGAACATAGGTTCATATCAAATGATTCTTAACCAAACTGTGTTTTGTGTAATAATAATACACGAAATGCGGTTAAGGAAGGAAGTTGTTTCTAAATTTTAACTGCCTGCTTATTGGGGCTCTCGTCGCGTGTTGTTGATATTTTTAAGGTAAGGAGCGCAAGTTAGGCCTGGGTGAAGTGTGGTGTAATTTAATAAATTTCTGTAACTGACTTAATGCTTCCTCTGATAAAGATCATCATCATCAGCAGAAAAGCACATCAAACTTTGGGTGTAATGACAAAATTGTATTAAAAGTATTTAATTTGTTTTATATTAAAATATAATCATTCTATCGAATCTAGATTGGGGTCTTTACATAAACAATACTTATATTGGTTTCTTACAAAATATACCCTTATAATTTTTTCCCATTACCTGATGCGCTAATGAACAAAGTTGTCCAAAATCGATACCATATGTCTCCAAAGTTTGTTTTAACTCTGCAAATTTATTATTTCCAGAAAGTCTGTTCAAAATTTCTTGAAAATCCTCTGAGTTCAAGTCTGTAAATAATTGTGCAAACTCAGGACTATTTTCAATTTTATAATCGAATAGTTTTTTCATTTCCACAATAGGGAGCGCGTTGTAGATGTCCTCGATGAGTCCGGACACGCCGCCGCCGCCGCTGGTTCGCGCTAAAGCTTGTTTTTCGTACGGGGGCAGTTTGAGTACAGAGTTCATGCTATTTAAAATTTTTTCGACATCGTATCCTTTTTCGGACAAACATTGCACTGCCTGAAATTAAATATATCATTTCAGTGCTTATAAAAACTGTTTGCTTCAGACAAAGCAGTAATATAAATTTCACTCAGTTCACTACATCTAAGAATCTTTCCAAAATAAGCATCGATCGTAATTTCCAAAAGAAAATGTATTGGTTTGATCAATGACAGGATTGGGGTTAAGGTACGGGGCAGCTGTTTTTTTATGAGATTTCGACCCATGCTGGAGTATAAAATCTGAAAAATAATCACATTAAAAAAACTGGTATTAAGGTGAGCGCAATGTGACTAAAAAACCGCTGCGGTAAAGGTCACTGCGGCACACCCGCGCGGGCAAACCGTACCGTACGGCCACTTCTCGGATAGACACATTATTATTATTAATTATATTATTTTTTACCTCTTTAAATTCTGGAATAGATTCCAATTCCCATACAAGTGTTTTAAATTTAGGTCCAATGATGAAAACGAACAAATTTGAAACTTCTGGATCGTTGATATTTTGGAAGATTGCTGCACTGAGCGCGTTTATGTCGATTAATTGTATGAAGTCCAATATATGCGATATCCATTGGACGCTATCATCGAAATTTTCGAATTTGTCAAGATATACTTCTCCTTTGTTATCAGCTAGGGAAATAGAACTCGCACTTACACTAAGTACGACTACAAGGGACACACACATTAATTTGGTCATATTTAATAGCTTACGTCGCTTACGTTTTAAGTACAATAAAACAATAACAGAGTTATTGTTTATATACTACAATGCTATCCTGATTATGAAATTAAAAATTAGGTTAAATAACACTAGTGTATTTGTGAAACACTTAATCGCCTTTAAAATTTATGACATTATCGCATAGATAAGATATATTTTAATATATATCGTTGCGTGTGTTTACCTAGGGATATAGGTGTTGCAATTGCAAAGTTCATTGATATGGTTTGTGGAAATCTAGTACATAGTCTATGCTCCTCAACATGCATTGCATATTATTGTAATTCTCTCTTCTAAATTTAAGTTTGTGATTTACAATTTAGATTAAAGTTTAAAGTACTTACCTATATATTTTATTATTACCACTACATAATAGTCTCATTTGAAATAAGTTATAGCTGGCACTCCGCAGCGTCGCCGTTTAGATATAGTAGTATCAATCATTTACAAAATGTACTTTTTCCAAACGATCTTTAATGTAAAAATCCTAAAAATATTGCACTAATGTTAGCAATCGCGCACAGTTAGCGGCTACCGCTAACTGTGCGCGAGCCATAGACCTTCCTCCATGTTTGTCATGCTTAATACTAAATACGATGACCATAATTAAATACCTTTATTATTATTTTTTAAACAAACTCTCATTTATATAATAATATCAAAAATATTGGCGTTAAATATGGATATGGGTTATTGCAAAATTTTATTATTTTTTTATTAGGACATAGACTTTTCTACGATCTCTACGTTCCTCAGGTTGAGTAAATCCACCACTGCGCTGCGATATCTATTTCTGTTTGATATTAATAAAAAAAATGCACTGATATTTGCAAAGAACAAAGAAATGACCATAGGGTGTCCCGGTGTAATGGCTAGAACGGACAGGCGTCCGTCGGGCTTCGGAGCTCCGGTCGCCCCTGACACCTCCGCCCGGGAGGGAAATGAAATTATACTCTGAACTTGAACACGGTAAGTGCCTAATAGGTATTGATCGATCTGCTAAAACTCTGCTGCAAAATATATTTTATATTTTATTTCTAATAGGTAAAATAAACTTATTATTATATAATAATCTAGAATCTTACTCTCACACAAAAACTATATCAAAGTCGATCACTGATAAAAAAAAAAAATTCAACCTACCGACTCTAATTTCAGGTACACAAACGACAATTGTAGGGACATAATTACTATTAATTACAACAAAGCCTTATTTTCAAAAAAGGCAGCCTATTAGTTAAGTTAGACCCAAGCGTGGCTTGAAATGCACCTCGTTTCCGTAACTTCAAAGCTGGATATTATCGGAGAGCGGTCGTCACGACTCGATAGATGAAGTTAAAGGAAACTGTAATACAGAGCACTATCATTATTGTTTTATTTGCGAAATTGCTCGCCTCGCTTAATGCCCGGATCGGTATTCACACGATCTCTACTCTTTGGCATATATACTAACTTCTATTTGAATAGCAAAATACAGTTATCTACGGAGAAGATGTCGTTTTAGTGCAAGGTTAGTTCCTACTTTAACAATACATTTTAAAAGTAATTTTAACTCGGTAACGTATAGATTGTACAGTCAGAGGCCGTAACAGATTTGTCTATGGTTACGTCAGCCCTAAACTGTATTACCAAAAAAACAAAAGCTATTTTGCAATACAGAAAAACCGGAAGTGTTACGCCGATCGTGTCCGCCACTGTACCATGATGCTTAACCATGTGTATTTATCATCAATACATAGTATAAAACAAAGTCGCTTCTCGCGTCTGTCACTATGTATGCTTAAGTCTTTATAACTATGCAACGGATTTTGATGCGGTTTTTAACCCACGAACGAAAAATTCAGAGAGGGGTGTTATTATTTTAACGTGTGTCTGTCTGTCTGTCTGTCTGTCTGTCTGTCTGTCTGTCTGTCTGTCTGTCTGTCTGTCTGTCTGTCTGTCTGTCTGTCTGTCTGTCTGTCTGTCTGTCTGTCTGTCTGTCTGTCTGTCTGTCTGTCTGTCTGTCTGTCTGTCTGTCTGTCTGTCTGTCTGTCTGTCTGTCTGTCTGTCTGTCTGTCTGTCTGTCTGTCTGTCTGTCTGTCTGTCTGTCTGTCTGTCTGTCTGTCTGTCTGTCTGTCTGTCTGTCTGTCTGTCTGTCTGTCTGTCTGTCTGTCTGTCTGTCTGTCTGTCTGTCTGTCTGTCTGTCTGTCTGTCTGTCTGTCTGTCTGTCTGTCTGTCTGTCTGTCTGTCTGTCTGTCTGTCTGTCTGTCTGTCTGTCTGTCTGTCTGTCTGTCTGTCTGTCTGTCTGTCTGTCTGTCTGTCTGTCTGTCTGTCTGTCTGTCTGTCTGTCTGTCTGTCTGTCTGTCTGTCTGTCTGTCTGTCTGTCTGTCTGTCTGTCTGTCTGTCTGTCTGTCTGTCTGTCTGTCTGTCTGTCTGTCTGTCTGTCTGTCTGTCTGTCTGTCTGTCTGTCTGTCTGTCTGTCTGTCTGTCTGTCTGTCTGTCTGTCTGTCTGTCTGTCTGTCTGTCTGTCTGTCTGTCTGTCTGTCTGTCTGTCTGTCTGTCTGTCTGTCTGTCTGTCTGTCTGTCTGTCTGTCTGTCTGTCTGTCTGTCTGTCTGTCTGTCTGTCTGTCTGTCTGTCTGTCTGTCTGTCTGTCTGTCTGTCTGTCTGTCTGTCTGTCTGTCTGTCTGTCTGTGGCATCGTAGAGCTCAAACGGCTGAACCGATTTTCATTTAGTTTTTTTTTGTATCATAGATAATTTCAGGCCAAGTGTTCTTAGCCATGTCTGATGAAGATCTGATCAGCGGTTTGAAGATGATCAGCTCTTGAATAATGGATGAGAGGATCTAACTAGCTTCCTTATGTCCTATCGATTTGAAATTTGGTACCATGTTACATCTATGTTATAGAAAGTATTTGGTAAGGTAACCATGACCTAATCTGCCGTTTGAAGATGATTAGCTCTTGAATAATGGATGAGAGGATCTAACTAGCTTCCTTATGTCCGATCGAGTTGAAATTTGGTACCATGTTACATCTATGATATAGAAAGTATTTGGTAAGGTAACCATGACCTGATCTGCCGTTTGAAGATGATCAGCTCTTGAATAATAAATGAGAGGATCTAACTAGCTTCCTTATGTCCGATCGATTTGAAATTCGGTACCATGTTACATCTATGATATAGAAAGTATATGGTAAGGTAACCATTACCTGATCAGCCGTTTGAAGATGATCAGCTCTTGAATAATGGATAAGAGGATATCTAACTAGCTTTCTTATGTCCGATCGAGTTGAAATTTGGTACCATGTTACATCTATGATATTAAAAGTATATTTTAAGGTAACCATGACCTGATCTTCCGTTTGAAGATGATCAGCTCTTGAATAATGGATGAGAGGATCTAACCACCTTCCATTTGTCCTATCAATTAAAAATTTGGTACAGTGTTACTTCAATGATATTAAAAGTATATGTTAAGGTAACCATGATATTTTTAAGATGATTTGCTCTAGTTCTACTTAAGTTGATGAGGGGTCTGACTGGGTCGGGGGTTTTTATTTTTTTAAATTTGAGTTATTTTAATAGAGTGATTCAAGAGGAGGGTTTATAAGTATAATACATGATCAACATAGTAAAATGTTAGGCGGTACGAAGTTAGCCGGGTTGACTAGTTGGATTAACAGTTTAACAACTAGTTACAGTAGCTCAGATAAATGGTAAATTTGAAATGAATAATAAACATAAATATTTTATATATCAGTGCAACGCTAAACCGAAATGTGAAAAATTGTACCTACTAGTGATAATTCCGTACGATGAGGACACGGGTCTACCGGCTGCGATGGTTGCAGTACCACTAGCAGAGTAAAATGCAGCGCGCGCCATGGGCACACCATTGAGCTGTGCGGAACCCAGCGGAACATTCAAATTGCCAGCCCGCGCCCGCCCGCATCAAATGTTGTTTTATAGCTAATTCCCAAATTCAGTTATAGGCTATAAACGATCCGCTGGAATAATTTAAATGCGAACCGCCTCTATAATGTTGGTACTTTACCTCAAAATAAGGTATTTGTATGTGAAATGCGTTTTGAAATAGAGGTCGGCTTCGACTTTTATTTCTTGTCTGCGAAGATTCCGCGAGAGTCGAAAAATTCGTTTCATTATTCATTCATTGTAGGGAACGTTACCGGGAAATATTCAGAGTTTAATTTTCAGTGAGGTTTTTTTGTGTAATTGGCTAATGGTGAGGATAGAATTTGGGGATGTTGACAAACGGACTCGAAACGCATTAGTAACAAAGCGTTATGAGTTTTTAGAAATAAGCATAGAAACAAAGGAGAAGTGTGTTACAAGAAAACTACATTAGCCTGGTTGCTACACTTGTTTTATTTTAATAAGTCCGTTTAAAGTGCATGTCGTGTTCCAGGGAGTTAATTTAGACTCGGACATTTCCGCTCATTCAATATGACCGATTGTTTATTGGAAGTTGGAAGACTTCGCTTTCTAAAGACAATTGAAGAAAATTACTTAGTTTAACGGTCCTGCATTCAACTTTCATATACTTAGTACTTAGTTGTGAGCTCTCGTCTTTCCCTGCTGGTTATATCAGTCATCGACGGCTAGTTGATTACTTGTTTTAAACCTTATTTTATGATATAGAATACACATATGTATTATGTATGTTTCAAGTAGTCAGTACCAAACATTTTCTTTAAATGTTGCAATTTTTTTATTGTAAAGTTGAACACACATTAGAAAGACAGAAATTTGACTTGTAGGTATATCTTTGTTTTTGTGTCGAGTAAGGATCGTTATATTCATATCTTAAAACTAGCTTTTGCCCGCAGCTTCGCACGCGCTTTTTCATTATAAACGTTAATTACTGGTTGATAATACTACTCAGGAATTTGGGGACATCATTTCTGATCGCACCTATACCCCCTTAAAATATCTACCTATTGACAATAGTAATATTTTGTTTATCAGTCCCTTTGGCAACTACAGGAATTCCTTTCTACACTCCACCATTCAGTCACTGAAAATTATATTCCTAACATTTCTATTAGCTGGTTGGGTGGGATATTAGCTAAGTAGTTGGATTATACACCTACGCGAGTAAAAAAAGGCGCAAAGTTTTTGAGAATGTTCCGTTACCATGTGAATTTTGGTAATCTTTTCTTTAAATAACTCTGAATCTATGTTCTTCTTTCTAGGTATTGTAGTTTTAAACTTACAGAAAATTGCGGTTTTTTTTTGGAAAATCTATTATTATAGCACCCTTATACCGACTTAAGAACCCGTTGTCATATTTTTACGTCGATATTAAAATTATATAAGTATATTGTTTTTTATACTAACTAAAGAGTCCCGTTTTACGTTCCCATGGGAATTAAGTATATATATATTTCTTCCAACACCCCTACATCCACTGAGACACTTGAAATTTCACGTTGACATACTCAAGGAAATCGATTTTTGATACTAAATAATTAGTCCCGTAATTCTCGTTACCATGGTGAATTAGTTCATTCAGTTCTTCTAACACCGTTCAAATTTCACGTCGATACACTTATAAGGAATAAATTTTTCATTTTCAATAAAAAAATCCAGATATTCCCGTTCCAGTGAAAATTTTGTAAATTCCTTTCTTTCAACATTCCTACATTCACTGAGGAACGTGTACACCAAATAGCACGTCGATACACTAAAGGAAGTTGATTTTTAATTCTCACAAAAAAGCCTCGTAAATCCCATTCCCGTGGGAACTTTGAGAATTCATTTCTTTCAACACTCCTACTCTACTTTTTTGATTATTATTTTATTTTTTTTATTTTTTATTTACTGAACCAACCCACCGTACATTTTCTGTTGTCTATTTTATCTTAACAATGGGTTGCCTGGAAGAAATCGCTTTAAGCGATAATGGATAAGGAGGTGGCCAGCAAATTTTCTAAATAATAAGCACGCTTGGCAGACGCTATTAATAGCGATAATAATCGGTCGGTCGGTCGGTCGGTCGGTCGGTCGGTCGGTCGGTCGGTCGGTCGGTCGGTCGGTCGGTCGGTCGGTCGGTCGGTCGGTCGGTCGGTCGGTCGGTCGGTCGGTCGGTCGGTCGGTCGGTCGGTCGGTCGGTCGGTCGGTCGGTCGGTCGGTCGGTCGGTCGGTCGGTCGGTCGGTCGGTCGGTCGGTCGGTCGGTCGGTCGGTCGGTCGGTCGGTCGGTCGGTCGGTCGGTCGGTCGGTCGGTCGGTCGGTCGGTCGGTCGGTCGGTCGGTCGGTCGGTCGGTCGGTCGGTCGGTCGGTCGGTCGGTCGGTCGGTCGGTCGGTCGGTCGGTCGGTCGGTCGGTCGGTCGGTCGGTCGGTCGGTCGGTCGGTCGGTCGGTCGGTCGGTCGGTCGGTCGGTCGGTCGGTCGGTCGGTCGGTCGGTCGGTCGGTCGGTCGGTCGGTCGGTCGGTCGGTCGGTCGGTCGGTCGGTCGGTCGGTCGGTCGGTCGGTCGGTCGGTCGGTCGGTCGGTCGGTCGGTCGGTCGGTCGGTCGGTCGGTCGGTCGGTCGGTCGGTCGGTCGGTCGGTCGGTCGGTCGGTCGGTCGGTCGGTCGGTCGGTCGGTCGGTCGGTCGGTCGGTCGGTCGGTCGGTCGGTCGGTCGGTCGGTCGGTCGGTCGGTCGGTCGGTCGGTCGGTCGGTCGGTCGGTCGGTCGGTCGGTCGGTCGGTCGGTCGGTCGGTCGGTCGGTCGGTCGGTCGGTCGGTCGGTCGGTCGGTCGGTCGGTCGGTCGGTCGGTCGGTCAGTCAGTCAGTCAGTAACGGAAGAGTTTTATATATATTGATTAAAGCATATTTCTCTTATTTTAATGCACATAATGTAACTCAAAACGCTTGCTGGCCCGTGGAGTGACGAACTACCCTCAAACACAAATACAAACTACGCACAAACAATGTATGTGTGTATGTTTGTATCCATTTTCAGGATTCATTAATAAAGCTTGCAATATTTATTTTGTATTTATCTAATCTAACCTAATGGTAAACATATATTTTTTTTCTTATTTTGTTAGTTGATCATTCAAAGTAGCTTCCTCGGATCTTATTTTTTAAATCGGGTAACTCCTCCTAACGAGTATTCTGCGGCCCCGGGGCACAGTATAATAAATAGTACTACATAAATTATGGACACTCCCTGCATCCCCAGCAAGTGCGTCTCCCCCGCTCTCGGTTACCTTTCAGTTACCGCTCAGTACAAATAAAGCAGCGTCGCATGTCTTATCTAACTCAACAAGCATGATACGCGTGCACGTACACGAGTTTTCGCTGTGTGCGAAGCAACGCGCTTTTTTCTATGAAGTGTCCGAGGTGTGCCCGGGGGCAGCCGCCGGGTTATTTGGGGTTCTCATCCACTCAAACCCCGCCGGTGTCTTCCTCAGCTGTTAGCAAGAGGGCCACGGGAGATCTGTGGAGTAATCAACCCCACAGCCCCCTCCAGAATTGCTCGCCCAACGCTCGAAGACGGAAACGGGACAACCACGATCCATATCATCGTCCTTCTTGGGGTCGTTATATGGATGCACAAAGCCCCTGCCTCGTGCACCCAAAAACCCCAGAGTCCTCTCTTTGTCGCCTCTTACTACAGCAGGTGTTACCTCATATTCTGCAGCCCGGTAACTGCAGGGCGTAGCTTCCTAGGACCTTTTTTTTTTTATGGCGGGGAAACTCCTAACGAGTACCCTGCAGCCCCGGGGGGAGCCGCAGGGTTATGTGGGGTTCGCACCCACTAAAACCCCGCCGGTGTCCTTCTCGGCTGATAGCAGGAGGGTCGCGGGTAAGCCTGTGGAATTCTCCGCGACCCCCCCCCCAACATTGGCTGTGTAGCCTCTTCACGGGGGGACAGGTGAAGGTAGTCCCCCCTGAGCGCGGATGGCTCTTCCTACGCTCGACGGCGGAAACGGGACACCGCGTTCCGCCGTCCTTCTCGGGGCCGTTATATGACTACACGAGGCCCCCGCCTCGTGCACCCAACGACACCGGGGTCCCCTCTTAGTCGCCTCTTACGACAGGCAGGGGATACCTCAGTCCTATTCTTCGGCCCGGTACTGCAGGGCGTTAGCTTCCTAGGACCTAACACAACGCAATTTACCTCTGATTTGCAATCGTCTTTTAACAGATTACTTTATGCATTAAATTATTTTTTGTTATAGACTATCACAGACTGTAACATCATTTATTATTAGATAACAGTAAGTGATATCGCTACCGAAACTCTATTTGTAGAGTTATTAGGAGCATTATCCATTTACGGACGTGCGAACAATATAACGGTGTCCTAATGGACGAAATTTAATCACAACATTCACAACCAATCGAATGCTATTTATGAAGGAGAGTGACTAAACAGTTTATCACATGTTAGTTAGCTGTTATAGCAAGTTGAGTTTTTGTGTCGATACATTTCACGGTACTGCCGTATTGTATTCTTATTAATATCATGCCACATGCCGCCACTGATGGGATCTATTATTATTGATCTACCGATGAACATCTAATCAAAGCGTTTTTTTTACACAACCAAGATCTATTATAAATTCCTGGTCATTTCAGGTCGTTAATGTTTTCTTTTTCTAACCAAACATTTTTCATTACTTTCATATTCCCTATTTTATGAAAGTAAAAATTCATTAAAAACCGCCAGTAGTACCTAAATTATCAGGCAGCAGTGGTAACATGACGAAAATTTTGTCGACTTTGTCGTATCTATCTGTCACTTTTGTCGATCGTCTCCATACATTTTCCCGCATTTAAATGTCAAAAGCGATTAAAAGTGACAGTTAGATTCGACAAATAGTCCGTCATGCTGCGGGGGCAGGACTTGCAAAGCGAACTGAACCTAACTCGTGATGAGGGCATTTAATCGGTATCACGTTCCCGCGTCTTTTTTGTATTCGAATTTTACTCTCTGCCAATCTAAGAGCGTACTGATACTGGCAACGACAACGTCTGGGATCCTGCTTCAGGATTTTATACTCCATATGTCGTCGCCGTAGGGGTCATTCTGCGACTTGGGTCGTCACCGAAGCGAGAGCGCAGAGTGCAGGGTAATAAGATAAAGGGGCGGACGCATTTTGTTTTGCGCTGAGCTCACTCCAATTTACGCGATGCAGCGGCCATTAGCATAAGTCCGTAGCGCGCCAGGCGTGATGGGCGCGCGATTCGCACGGGGCGGCGGCGGCGGCGGCGCGGCGTGACGCCCGCGCGGTCCACGCCGCGCCGCCGCCGCGTCTCGGTAATTGCGCCGCCGCGCGCCGCCGCGACACATTTGTTTACTATTGTAAGCCGTGAAGATGCCATCTCTCTGCAACGCTCTCAACTCCTTCAAATTAGCGAGCTAAACGCTTTGCGGTTTTTTTGGTTTGCTTTGTTCATGTTTTAATAAAAAACTTACCATAACTTTTTTTTGGAACTGCAATAATAAAAACCTCTCTTAAATAACCGTCCTATAATGAGATGCATCAGTTTAAGTTCACTACACAAAAAAAAAACTCACTAGTCAAAACTATTTGTTGAATTGTATTGTATTGGACTCTGTAATTATGAGGTAATTATGCGGAGTATAGGTTATTATGACGGTAAAGATTTCTTTTCGTGTTGTTCCACAAATCCCCATTAAAATCCCCTTGGGGGGGAAAATAGGAATAGAAAACTGAAAAGTTCGGAATTCCCTCCTGACAATCCCCCTCAGGGGGGAAAACTGGAATGCAAAAAACATATGTCTGAAATCCCCCTTAGGGATAGATATTTCATTAAGTATATATCACAACGTAAAATCATAATTCAATACCTACCTGCTAGAGGTGGGGATATTACCGACACCAAAAAGTAATTTTCAAAAAACTGTTATTGTAAACTGTTATTCAGTTTTTTCTTTTTTTATTCTACTAACTCTACAATTGTTAAAAAAGTGGTGTTGTTGCTTGTCGTTGTAATTGGTGGATTTTAATGATATTGATAGTAAATCACTGATAGTAACTTAAACAAGTGTTTTAGATACCCTCTCACTTATAAAAACCAACAATAACAAGCAACATAAATTCCAAAGAATTACAATAACTTACGTGTAACATAAGGAAACGGATGTCACCTACCATGTTTCAGGTAAAATTATTAAAATTATAGAGTATCCGTCTTCTGGGTTAGCTCTGTGACCGTCTATGACTCTATGTCATTAGAAAAGATCAGTATTTAAAAAAATATGGCTTCAAGTTCTCGTGGTGTGCCAGCGCTAAATTATATAGGTAGGTATATAAAAAAACGGTAAGATTTATAATAAATAAAGACTGAGGGGGAATGTAGGATACTGTTACACTCGTTTTCTATTTTCCCCCTTGGTTTGGGGGGAATTACGGGAATAGCAAAATTATACGATTTTCGGACATATTTTAAACAAGATTCCTGTTTTCCCCCTCAGGGGGGAATCACTCAGGGGGTATTTCTGAAATAACTCTATTTTTCTTACTAACGCGGATGGTCTAATACATTAATATTGATTGATGCCTTTACTATCAGCTATTAGTATATACTAGAGGCTGCCCCGCGGTTTCACTCGCGCAGATTTCTCATAAAAACAAAAATCCAGTTTTTTCCCGTTCCCATGGGAATTTCGGGAAATCTTAGTGCTCACCTACACTCCCTAAGGAACCTACATGCTAATTTTCAGCCCGCTACGCCCAGTAGTTTTGGCTCTACGTTGTCTGTCAGTCAGTCAGTCAGTCAGACAGTCAGTCAGTCAGTCAGTAACGGAAGAGTTTTATATATATTGATAAATAAAATAATTTGTACTTATATGAATAGGGTTTTCAACATGCTGCTTTTTAGTTTACCAATAATTTAAGTACTCACTATTTTATTAAGTAAACCTTTTATTTAAAAAATATTATTTTAATATTCCATGAAGATTCCATGATTTCTGCTCTATTCATAATAGGTAGGTACCATAGTAAATTCATAAAAAATAAGATTTTTTATAACAACCAATAAATTTAATCGTTCCATCACTGATAGACAAACACAATTTAATATATAAGGTGTCTCTTTATATATTTTCAAAGAAATGGCGATGGATGGGATCATGTACTATCAGAAAATCCTCAAACAGGCTTAGTAAAAGTGTCACGGTTTTCACGATATTTGAGTTTATATGTAAACATTTATAAATTTTATTTCAGTACCAAATCTCCAAATCTTAATTTTAGATTCCAACCATAGACAATTCATTCAATTATTTTAATACTCCAAGAGGCTGTGAAACATGAAATAGGTGCGTATAGTTTGTTTTTGCTACACATTTGCTTGCTTTGCAATGCCTTCCCAGGCATCATAGGACATTATCGACCCTTAATAACCTAGTCTTATGCATTCAAGGATACAATATTTTATTAAATATTCATAAATCGCAATTAATTTTAATTTTAACTATTCTACATTCTAAAGTTTTTCAAAACCCTGCGCACGGCCGGCCGGCCGGAGTACCTGCGCACGCGCGCGCTCCATCATAAGAATGTTGCATCGCAAACGACTTTCCTACTTTAGACTCGTCTATGGACAAGCACCGCTGAGGAAAAAGTCGCGTATAAAAATACAGTACCTATCTACATAAATATCCAATTCTGAAAATCATACGGAGTTAGCTCGGACTTGATGCACATATTTTACCTTTACGAGTGAACTTAACTAATGCCAGGAAGATATTAATACCACTTATGATATACTCGTTAAACTAAACTGAGCTGGTTGAATTTGCAAATAAAAAAAATGTAGTAACCTAGTTGTCTTTATCTTTCGCTTTTGCTAAGTCTATACAGGTACACTTACCTTATTTATTATGATCGAATGTAGAAATAATTTGACAAGTTATAATCGATAAGGTATAATACAATAGAAACTAAATAAAAATAAAAAATACAGTGTCTGAAGTCTGATCATAATTTTATAAATTTTCAGTTTCTTTATTAATAAGGTGCCAACTCGCAAACAATTGCGAATCTTAAGCTTGCGAGTTGACGACCGACTCAATTAATTTTAGAATAAGTACCTGTATTTTTTATGTATGTTAGTTTCACGCGTTTCATGCTTTTGGTATATTGACTTGTCTGCGTCTATCTGTAACAAATCTATGAATTGAATTCAAACCACTTCTGGTGGTCCGATTGACTTGAACTTTTACTGTTTTAAATTACTGATCATAATACTATTTGCTATGATCAAACTTGTCTAAAGCTAGAGTCAGACCCTTGTCAGATGAATTTTTACATTTTTAAATGCCACTGTATTGACCATTTGAAATTTGAGGATATTCTAAAGGTATTGGCGATGGTGTTTTGAGAAATTAAATTGGTAGAAGCCTGGAAGATCTGATGACGGCAATAGGTCGAGGATCATGTGATCAACCTAACCGTTTCAGAGTTGCTGCTCACTGTATTGTATTTCGCTATTTTTAACGAGGTTAAATACAATCTGTTCTTAAACACATTATTTTTTGCGAGTACCAACTACCCACCTACCTCAGTATTCACCGTTAATGTCAGTTGCGTTCCGTTCACGGGCTGACAGCAACAACTCGCATTGCAAGAAAATTTGTAAAAAGTTGTATTCTAAAGTGATTCCAAATGTGGATGCAGCAATCATTAGATCCATCCATACCATAACCGACACATCCTGATTAGGTAGTGCGACGGCACGCGCGGCCGCGCGCCCGGCCTGCGCTCGCACACAATTTTTGTTCATTCATACGTGGAAATCGCTACAACTCGTAAAAGGAAACCGCTTTGGCATTAAGAACTTGAAAACACTATGCGTAGACGCAAAGCCTTGTAAAAACCCTTTTGTAAACCCAAGTAATTGCCTAATGGCTCGCTTGTCACAAAAACGGCCGGTGCTTGGTATATTATCATTCCTTTCTCGAAGCGCTTACAAATAAAAATACCCAAATCCCAATTTGTAATGACACCCGTTTTTCTTTTAGAAAAGCAAAGCCTTTGTAGGTCAATTTGAGAAATAACAATTTAGAGTAAATGAATGATAAATGTGAGTTTGCGTTCTCAAGGAGGGTGGGCACATTGTGGCGCTGGGCAGGCAGGCAGGGAACCACGGCCCGCGGCCGCCGCTCGGCATACAAATCGGAACTGGGCAGATCGCCCGAGCGCGCCACTCTCACGGAAGCGATCACTGCGCTAAGACAATGCCCGACAGGACGTGCATCTATTACCCTTTTTCAGCTCGTAGCAGACGGTTGCCCTTTAGAAAGCTTTCGATAATGACACGCTTCGGGAACAAAGATTTCTAACTGCAATTCATTACTTATTCAGACTGGTACTTATGTACATGTTCATTCGTAATCGCAGAAAGTCAATTATCTAGTTAATAAATAAAACTGTAGGTAAGTATTCGTTTTTTTTTTCAGGCTAAATTGATTCTAACTGGCATCGATAGCTTTTTTACCACCGACGCATACAGATGTGTGTTATAGGTTTAAAGTGTGTGGTAACAGCTTCTTCCAAACGGGTCAACAGATTGTCGTTTATTTTTTTTTTGTGTCGTAGATAATTTTATCTCGAGTGTTCTTACCAATGTTTCATGAAAATCTGTTAAGCCGTTTGAAGATCATCAGCTCTTTTCTAGTTGATGAGGGGATCTACAATGATCTTACTAACTTCCTAATAGCCAATCGATTCAAAATTTGGTACCGTGTTACTTTAATTATATTGAAAATGTATGGTAAGGAAACCATGACTTGATCAGCCGTTTGAAGATAATCAGCCCTTTAAAAGTAGATGAGAGTGACTATCTTACATATGTCCTATCAATTCTAAATTTGGATCCGTGTAATTTCAATTATATTGAAAGTATAATGATAGGGTAACTATGACCTAATCGGCCGTTTGAACATTAAGTTTGGGATTGACTCGGTCGGGGGTTTTAAAATTTTAAATGTTGTTTATTATTCAGATTAGCGACATATTACAAAAAAAAACCTTTCAACCCTTATGATGTTATTTTTCTTGAATGTCCTTAAAGAAATGTCATACACGACTCGAGCTGCGCACCCGAACAACGATCTACATGTTTCCTTTATTTAGCGGCCAATTGGAACGCGTCCGTCCATTCGATTTACTGTACTATTTAACTTTAAAATCTCAAAGCATTTTTTTGCCATAGCTCTTCCCTAGGTTTTAAGAATTTCAATAAAACATAAAAGAACATTTTCCACCCACGCCATTCAGCGTGAATTCAAAAGCTAACAGCATTGTATATTCAAACAGAAAATCGATGCTTGCCAGCTTTCGATTGAACCGCGCGCGGAGGCATCGATGGCTCTTAATATTCCATCATGATAGCAATAACACTGGCTGCGTGACGCGAGAGCGCGACCTGCGGCACCTCGCGAAACAAACAAATGACGTACATCGAAATGTACTCGCGCACCCCTCCGCTCCGCTCTCGAGCCCTATGCAAAATAAAACACTCGATTGACATCTCTTTGAAATTTATTAAAAATTCAACCGGCTTAAACTTTAAATGGAGGGTTAAATGCTCAAGTGAAAGGATTACTTCGCATATCCAAAATATCGTTAGCTTTCCCTCCTCGCTTCTGTACCTACTCCATTTCAACTACGTTGTGCACTTTATGGTTTTTATGAACATGTAAGTTGCTTCAATTTAAATGGCATTGATATAGTTAACAAACTGACTTATTTAAAAGGCATTATACTTAACTGCCAATTCCAACGTTAAGATGACGGTGTCTTTGGTCGGGGACCAGCGTTCAGCACCTCAGGTCAGGTTTAATTCTAAATACCACTTTCACTGCTGGCTTCTAACATGACGTCGTCGTCTGATCAATTAAATAATTTAGATTATTTTCAGTCTATTTATGCACATAAGTGCTAGTTTATACAAAAAACTACGCTATGCACCTTACAAGATTAATTCGTTATGACAACAAATCACGGCATGAAAACTATTGTGGTCCCTGTTTAGTTATTCGTCACTTTATACATCGTTTCTATAATGAAGTGTCTGAAGACATCTTGTTACAGGTCCCGGGCGTTCATCGACATAATTTGTCCTATTTATTATTGTACATTAATTAATGGATGATTTTAGAATAATGGAGGTATGTTAATTTCAATTGTCATCATGCTCTAGACACAATAAAATGTAGAATCTATTTTTAAATATATTATCAAAATAACTGAGCTCCCTATATCAATTACTTAGAAGTTTTATCAGTTTTGGTATGTATATTACTCTCCATCCATAAGTAAAAAAGAACACCGTAATATTTCACAAATCAAAAATAGTCAACAATTGCTATTGCCAAAGAAACAAATACTTTAATAATCCGAAAACTTTTTCTACTTTAACGTACATTCTATCTCATTTTGCGATTTAAATGAACGAGCCGAGCAGAGAGTGATCCTAATCGGAGGCGCGGCCAAGAGGCCTCATCCGATCCTCTGCGACTAAATAGCCCAGGTTCACTTTGCGGTCGGGCTGTCCCAAAAAAAAATGGAGACAATTATCTGCATCGGGTCTGACTCTTTCAAAATCCGATAAAATAAACAAATACAATTAACTTCCGCTAACCCTGTCTACTTTTATATACTTATTGTATTATTCAAAAAGATACAATAGGCTTAAAATTGCTTTACTGGAGGTCTACTTCTCTGGTTACTTGTATTGTAGGTAAATATAAGATATCCAGTCTAAATTGACATACGTAAAATAACTAAAGTCCTATAGCCCTAAATGCACCTATCTATAGTATTAAAAAATAACACAACCCGATTTATTTTTAATTTTTCACTGTACATTGATGTGTCGATCGAATGAGCTATGGCATGGCACTATCAACAGTGCATTCAACTCTGACGCGCTATTATTAAACGGAATTCGATTCGGCACGATGGCACGATACCCTCCTCGAGGTGAAATTGACATTTATTCTTGTTTTTCATTGTTGTTGCAGTCTGCTTCGATATATTGTTAATTAGCTTAAACGGTCCGTGCGCTATGTCGCCCCTCCGCCGCCCCGCGCCGCCCCGCGCCGCCCGCCCCGGTACTTGCTCGGTCGATAAAAGTAACGTTACCTATTTAAAAAAAATGTTCATAAATCTTTAGATAGTTTTGAACATTCCTGTAATTTGAGGAAAAATAACGAACAAGAATTTCCGAAAGGTAAAATATACCGCTTTTGTTTACTACGACAAATTTTACAGCAAGAAACAAACAGCAGACAGACGACAGACGGACGGACAGACAGATGAGCAGTGGATATTAATCTTTAGAACGATTGCTTCCGAAGCCGAAGTTATTATGTATTTTTTATCGAGAGTAGGCGTAATGCCTTTCCAAAATAGGTACAGTCACGGACTAGGAGGCCGTAACAGATTTTATCTATGGTTTCGTCAGCCCTAGACTGTATTACCAAAGAACAAGAGTTATTTTGCAATACAGAAAAACCAGAAGTGTTACGCCGATCGTGTCCGCCACTGTACTATTGTTACTATCGTCAACGAATTTTTACTGTTTGTTTAGTTAAACGACTCATAAAACTATAGAAAGAAAAGGAACTTTCAAAAAAAAAAATACATAATTGTATTATTATTAGTTCGTTATGCACAAAAAAACTTGATTTATTATATTATCAGCAATGAGATCGTTACTTACTTACGTGTTTGATCAGCTAGACAGACGAACAAACTTAATATTATAGTAGGTATCATATAAATAAAATGATCATGATAATGTTGATATAAATAATAATATCACTTCTAAATGACTGAAACTCTTTTATTAGGTAGGAAGGTATCTAATTTTATTCCAAAGTTAACTAGGAATAGTTTCCTATTGCCATAAATCCCAGGAAAAGCTATCTTGAAAATCACTGAACTGTATATAGCGCTGTTGAGTAGCGGAAAAACTTGGAACCAATTTAATATTATTTCGTTTTGAAACTAGTGGCGCCATCTGTTGTTGAATAGAAAAAAAATAAAATCAGAAGTTGCTAGTGAAAAAGTTACGAATGATTTCCACCAACTTTTTCAAGTTTTCAGTCTGCGCTAGTCTAGCGCTAGATAATTACAGGTTAATAATATTATAGGTTAATAATAGGTTAATATTATTATAGGTTAATTAATATTATAGGTTCATGAGAGAGACAATCGACACCACCACCAAACGCATATGAGAGAGTTATTCGTCTAGGGTACGGTGTACTCGATTAAAGCCGTAAATACTTTGAGATTAATTATATCGTAAACACTCGGGCGTCGTCGTCGCCGGCTGAATCGCTCACCTACGAAGCCCTCGCGCAAATTCAACTTTTCCAATTAAATTTCGTGAGGCATTAATAATTATTTGGGTACATCAATTTGTTTCGTCGCGAGCTAAGGCTGCCGAGCCGACTCCGAAGATTAACATGTAGGTACATAATATTGGTTGGTCACGAATTCTTAATTACTTTTACTTACTTAAGTACTTACTTACTGATCTAAATAATTTAACCAATTTTAATAATACTTGCTTAGCTTACTAATCTGACAGATTAGAAAAGTTGATAAAATGCCTTTGTAAAATCTATCATAATAAAAAAATTAATTTCCTATAAACTGGAATGTGTAAAATAATTAAGGTAAGCTCCATATTAAAATAAACCCTTTAATGATTGTGTTACGGAGTTTATCAAACTTAAGATGTAATGTGATTATTAAACTTTGGTTCTTGGCTAAACCCTGCAAATATTTGGAAAAACATTTGCTAAAATTAAACTGGGGTTCCTCGGGCGGGCGGGGCGCGGCGCGGCGGGGGGCGTCCCCGCCAGCGCTGGGAGCGCTCCTCCGCGTCAACTCCTCGGCTCCGCAGCTTCTGTGTGAAATTAATTTTCTTCGTCTTTATGTAATTTAATTATAAACATTTCAATATGGCGCCGCGCCCGGAGAGCTTCCGCCAGGGAACGAAATTAAATAGAAACGTTTGATACTCATCTCTTAATACAGTTTTGTGAAATTCAATGGAATAAATTATGTGATTTAATATAAATCGTTATAAATTAATTGAGGGCCGCTTGAGTCTTCTATTTTAATTTCTAGTTCAGAGTCAAGTGTCTAGAAAATTATTTTTACTATACTTATGCTAAAATGCACATTTGTTCATTGCGATGCGAGAAAACCCAAGAAAAACATTAATGTGAAAATGGGAGCCGAAAAATAGGATTAATATGTAAATGCGTGCCTGTCAGGGGTGCCTGCCTACTCCTGTTAGAATGGCATTGCTAGTTTTACCAGCGTCATACAACATTAAAACATAAAATTTCTAGTAGTTGAAAACTAGCAGAGTCATTTTAACAGTATCATCCAAAACTAGGCACCCCTGAGAGCTACACATTTAGATATATCAACTTTCTTTTCGGCTTCCATTTTTAAATTTATGTTTTTCTTGGGATGTCACTACTTTTTACACTACATTTTGTTGCTCATATTAATTTCAAGGCACTTCTACAAGGCTTACCTAAGTCCTAATGCCGGCAGCCGCGTACAGCGTCACAAAGCACGCCGTGATACTATGCTTACTAAAGAAATTGACGGTAATGTTGTGGTCTCCTATACACGCTGACGTCGGCGTGTTGAATTCGTTGTAGGCGGCATCAACACCTTTACGCCGCGTCTCTAGTAATTTCGAACTGCAGCGTCATCGTCAGCACGTAATGTTTAAAAAAGCGAATTAATATTAAATCGGTCAAATTTATGTTATTTTTTATTAAAATAAAAAATGAATTAAACAAATTATATCAATTAATATAACGCTAGCTGTCATGTGGCGAACTTCGCACCGCCTAGCGTTTTTATTTTTTTAAGAATATTCTGTAGCCTATGATATCCGGAGGGTTACTATATTTCCGGCTTTGTCCGGAGATAACCGGATTTTAAGAGTTTTCTCAGGATTCCGGCCGCACATTTGAAATCTCCGGATTTTCAATAAAACACAGTACTTATCTAAAAAAAACTTTTGACATTTATTAAATTCTCAAACTATAAAATCTCAGGAAATCTATCGCCATGTAAATCAGGCTTATTATCCGGTTTTTATTTTTGATTTTTCATCTGGTATCCTAATCCGGGGATAGTGAAGCTTCTCAACAGTAATATAATTTTCATTAATTTAAATCGGTTTAGTACTTTCGGAGCCTATTTAATGCAAACAAACGAACAAACTAACACACAATCAAATCTTTTCTCTTTATATATTGGCATAGATGACAACACGCGAGCAATAATAATAAAACAAAATTACACCCAGACGGGAAACAAACATCGATATTCATCATATCAATATTCGCCGCGCCCGGGAATCGAACCCAGGTGCACACGCTAACTCAGTCCACTTACTGAGCCACGAAGGCAATGTTTGAAGACAAACTGTTTTTTTGTGAGACATATAATTAATGACCGCTGACGATGTCCCGAGCGTTCAGAGGTCGCTCGTAACATTTAAGCTCGTAACGCTGAAGTCGAAACAAGGCCTTAACATCGAAAGTTAGTTTTTTTATCATTCTCAAACTCACATATCGAGTATTAATAAAATAAAAAGTATATTTGTACAAAGTATTTTTAAAGCACAACGATATATGTATTGACTATAACGTTAGTTTTGTAATTGAAGTATGGTTCTTCAATAAAATTCCATCAGCGAAATTAAAAATCGCTATTAGTAGCGACTGCCGGCAGATGCCGGCCGCGGGGACGCACAATTTTGCTCTTAAAATGTTCACGCTTCAGCGACGAGAGGCGACATCAAACATACGCGCAAACCTTTACAAGCGTATGTGCCATTCAATGCCGTATCTCAGCAAAAATATCTAGCATCCACTCTATTGTACGATGTTTATTAAATTTGATTTTGAGTTTATACAACAACACTTTTGTCGGCTGCGTTTTTTGCAGTGATTTGGGACATTTTCCGCATGGCTTAATAACTGACGTCTGTTTCTTTAAAATGCCGTCAGGGACGTCTTTTTGTTGAGCCGATATTATGGTCGGTATTGCGCGCATTATGTCATAACAGAGAGCCACTCGAATGCGACGGAGCCGAGCTGAGCCAAGCGCTGATCGACCGCTTTTTGTTATACCATTCATTTGAAATTGAATTTCACGTTGACAATGTCGTCGTTGTAAACACCGGACTCTTTGTGCGAGTTTGTCATTTAATATCTTGCCGCCAGCATGTGCCTTGGAGAGCTCGTTTTAATCCGGAACAGCAGGTATAATTTCATCAACCGTTAACATACTATTGTATGTAACCATTATTTATTGGAAACTACCCATGAACTACTATTACTTTTTAAGAACGTTTTAAGCAGTATCTTTCTTTTAACTTTTGAATTACAGAACAATGCATTTCGTTGTGAATGACAAATCAAAGTCACGAAGAGAAGTTGAGATAAATTAGATATTTTACGTATATAGGAATATTGATTTCAGTCTATTGACGTAGGAGCACGATGGAAAACTCATAAGCGGTTGTTCTACGTTTATAATGGGTTAAGTTCTGATGGCACACGTAGCTCAGATTAAACAATCACAGCGGCAGAGAAAGCAATAAGACTTACAACTACGCCCCAACCAAAACAATCCTGTATCTCCGTGTCTTCACTAATGGCAGAAGTTCGACAGTCGAAGTTAGTTCGAGTGCTCTAAGTCGGCAATAAAGATAAATCCAACAATAATATGTTCTGCTGGCCTTAGGTAAGGGCTCCTTTGGGCACAAATTGAATTTGCATGGTCTTAACTGCGATAGAAGGCTCGCTCTCAGCCGCGCACAATTACCTGCCTAATCCCGCCCGCCGAGGTCCCGCGCTATGTCACTCTGAATGTTGTGTGTTTAGAAACAATAACTTAGGTACCTATTGAATATGTTTATTATAAAACAATTCATGGCCAGTAGATTATTTCTCAGCCATACCATAAATTAGGTGTGTTTAGCTCAAATAAAACTCTCTGTAAGTTTAAGACGTTATAAGTAACAAAATAATAATAAAGGTTACAAACCTTAAATCATTTTTTATTTCGTTAAATTATTTGTCGAGTTATTCTCAGCAAGACGTCATTTAATACCCATATTGTAGTAATGCCTAATGTGTATTGTTAGGCTCCCTGAGCGTGTATACAAATTTTAAACTCAATCGGTTAAATAAATCTGCTTCAAAATTGAGTTGCAAGATTTCACCCGAACATCATACATACATCGTTACATATACATTGTAAGTTAAATAAAGGCTTTAAAAAATCTAAATTTTATTTATTTTTTTACTTAAGGAACATAAACAGAATATCACCAAAAATAATATACATATTACATTTATAGGTTTAGTTTTAAGTGACATTCCAATAAAAAATGTCCACAGCATGCGTTAATTACTAAATCTTCAGCACAAAAACAAATAAGATACATTTTTTTTGATAAACTAACATGCAGAATATAAAACAATTGAAAAAATAAAAAAAAGATTAATAATTTTGATAATATTAAAATAAAAATAAATTAGCTATAATAAAACTAAATTAGTTTTCGCCATCTGCATGTAACTTTAGTTCAGTGAAAAGATCTTTGACCTCTAAGCACCAATTGGTACAGCAATCACTGTGCAGCAATCATTCGTGAAGCGCCAAGTAATCCACGCCTCCGGCACCGCTGTATGGAAGGACTCGCCTTATCCCTTGATCCCGTTGTTTACCAGACATTGAGCAGATACAGAGTCCGCGGTGATAGCGCCGGCGAAGATTACTGCGTCCTCGTGTAATCGGAACTTCGATTAATTTCGTCCGATACTTACTCGCTGCTCACTGTGCTGAGATATTGCGAGGCAAACTTTGTTCTGACTCTTACGTCATTACGTTAGTCTCACTATATGTATCTTAATAAAATGGCATTACGAACTCAAATCGTCCTGGAGGCAGCAAAGAGTTGAAGAAATATATACTTAAAGGACTTTTGTCTGTGATATAGGGCTATAGGAAGAAATCATCATGCTCTGAATTTATTACAATTGGCTGAACTTTTATCGATTTCAAAATTTGTGTAATTATTGTTTCGTTAATTTAAAAATGGGAATAAATAGCTTAGTAACGACAGGTGTCGAATTCTCTTATTTTGACATTTACTATTGTACTAGCGCAAGTAAATAATAAAACCATGCAAAGCAACAGCGATCTTAAATAGTTATTCTGTGAATTGGAATGAATTAATGAATAAATATACACGTTATTGTACTTAAATATAAGAATATGTTAACAATTCGCATACAGTAAGGTGACAATAGGCGACCTTATCGCTAAAAGCGATATAAAGCGATGGATTGGCTGTTTAAAGAATTTCAAATATGTGAAATTTTACAGATGTCATATAACAATAATAAGATTTTATGTTTTTTTTTAAGAGAGAGTAAAAAGAATACGGGGCCTACTTATTTAATGACAGGCTCGGTAATGAGACACCTAGAAAAAAAAGGAAATAACTGTTTTTCCATCAGTTTCCGTATTAATCAATATATATAAAACTCTTCCGTTACTGACTGACTGACTGACTGACTGACTGACTGACTGACTGACTGACTGACTGACTGACAGACAACGCAGAGCCGAAACTACTGGGCGTAGCGGGCTGAAATTTTGCATGTGGGTTCCTTAGGGAGTGTAGGTGAGCACTAAGATTAGAAAATTTATTAATTAAATAAATTAATTTATATTATCGATTAAGAAATTCCCATGGGAACGGGAAAAAACGGGATTTTTGTGTTTATGAGAAATCTGCGCGAGTGAAACCGCGGGGTAGCCTCTAGTGTTTTATAAAAAAGTTAGACATTATTTTTTGTATACCATTATTTTGACCTATATTTAAATAAAATATATTGTATTCAAAAAAAATAAGTATTCCAAGTTAATCAAAACAGAGAAAATGATCGAGTTCTTAATCGCTAGCTATAACAAAGAGCTGCGGATTAAATTCTGCTAAATAGTTATCTCACGTAAACTTATCTTTGCAAACACACTTCTTTTAATGTTATGATTCAGTTTTGGCAGAGTCTCCGTCTCGAGGGTTGTCAGTTCGTGGTAGGCGGAGCGGGAACAAACAAGGGCGTTCGTGCGGAAGCAGACATGGCAAATGATACCCACGCTCGAAACTAAATAGGTACATGCGATGTTAGCAAATAGAAATGACATCTGACAAGTCGCACTGTTTGTGTTTTTATGCAATTGTACGTATTATAAGTATTGACTACCGATAAATATGAAAATGGAAAAATGTATAGAAACACATTCGCATGACATTCGCGCTGGAACAAGCGTCGATGGCCGCGCAGGTATTTACTATACATTTTTCGAACCAGCCCCAACAAGCGCTTGTTACCTGTTTTGTACGTAAATGCACCCTGAGAATTGTGACTAATCCCATGGTATCTGATATTAGAATTGTAGTTATTTACCTCAGTTTCTAATGTTAGTACATAGTACATAATGTACCAAATTATGGCCTGCTATTTAAACAAGTACTTAGTGTTATAATATTCAAGGCAAAACCTCATCATATCTCCAGCTGAAAATAATATCTTGGGTGATCATAATCAAAGTGCAGTGTCTGATTCCTTAAACGGTTATAACTCTGCGGCAGGATCAGGAGTCTAGCTACAGCGAGGGCCGCGTGAGCGTGACGTTCGTCGCGGTATGATATCACATCGCAATCACCCTCACCAACACAACAACACAACGCACCACACACACACACCGCCTCAAAGCCAAGGGAACCAGGATGCGATCGTATTTGTACTCGGGCTTACCATTGCACTGCACAGACATGTGCAGTTATAATTAGAGAGTGTCACCCCTAGTTATAAAACAGTCTCATTTGTCTCCAGCTACAAAACTTACAATCTTTTCACGGTGTTTATTTTGAAATTTTATATTCGTAATGATTTGAAGTACAAGTAACTTTTCAGGATGTATGTATGTGTATCTGTCCATAAATTAATCTAAATCTAAACTACATGATTTCACGTAGCATTCATGTTGTATGTAATGTAATTAGACCAAGAACAAGCCAATCTGTTTACGTTCTCCAACGAGGCACTCCAACACTGATTCGCGTAATATTTGTTCTCGGTCTCACAAATTGCATTTAGTTACCTTCCAAAAGGCAGGGGCAAGAGGTATATGCTGATAAAATTTAGTTCAACTCGATAGTATTCATGTCATGCGGCGGTCGAGTCAACCAGATAACAATACAGATGCCCAAATACATGCTCAGCCCCAAGAAACTGTTCCTTAACTTAACTAATATTGACGTCACTTTCGGAATGCTATACGTGTACGCTATTGAATTCTTAACGATACAAGCATACATCTTAGTAAGATGATCTTACGTACCTGTTTTTTTATGAACAACATGAACAAAGGGTCCATAACTTTGTTGGACCAATTTCATTTCTGGAAAATTTCCGGTGTTATAAAATTTTTTACCGTGTAGTTAGGTATAAATAATATTTAAACTTTATTCCAAGTCATGATTAAAGGAAACAGCATATTTACAAATTTTTATTTTTGTCACTTTACTAATCTTATTTAAGAGGATAGTATAGCAACGCAAAAATATTAAGAAAAACTCATGCAGTCGCCCCCTAAACGCAACTATGCCACATGAGAGAGCTAATTTTTGATGAAATTTGCATTTCGGGGGATAACGTTTTCACTACCTAAATCTTAGTAAATCACAATGATTTTGATGTCCAGCGCTCAAGCATTAAGAGCCAGTTTACAGCGATGCTAGCGCCATTCGCGAAAAAAATTAATATCTTCTAAACTAAGGCAAATATCAAAAATGTGGCACTGTATGACACTAGATAATGTAGCCTAGTATTTTGAGGGCCCTTCTGTATAGCTTTTAGGTTGAAGACCAAAGAAAGCTACAAAGTGTTGCTAAAAGTGGCCACTTTTGGCAACAATCTATGTTTTTTTTTGTTCTTTTTACTCAGGATTACTTTTCTGTGCTCAAAAAATACTAGGCTACATTATCTAGTGTCATACAGTGCCACATATATGATGTTTGCCTTAGTTTAGAAGATATTAATTTTTTTCGCGAATGGCGCTAGCAATGCTGTTAACTGGCTCTAAAATAATTTTGGTTTATACGTTTTCCTTTTTTAACCCCCGAACGAAAAATTCAGAGAGGGGTGTTATAATTTTAACGTGTGTATCTGTCTGTCTGTCTGTGTATCTGTCTGTGGCATCGTAGAGCCCAAACGGCTCAACCGATTTTCGTTTAGTTTTTTTTTGTATCATAGATAATTTCAGGCCGAGTGTTCTTAGCCATGTCTGATGAAGATCTGATCAGCGGTTTGAAGATGATCAGCTCTTGAATAATGGATGAAAGGATTTAACTAGCTTCTTTATGTCCGATCGATTTGAAATTTGGTACCATGTTACATCTATGTTATAGAAAGTATTTGGTAAGGTAACCATGACCTGATCTGCCGTTTGAAGATGATCAGCTCTTGAATTATGGATGAGAGGATCTAACTAGCTTCCTTATGTCTGATCGAGTTGAAATTTGGTACCATGTTACATCTATGATATTGAAAGTATATGTTAAGGTAACCATTACCTGAGCTGCCGTTTGAAGATGATCAGCCCTTGAATAATGGATGAGAGGATCTAACTAGCTTCCTTATGTCCGATCGATTTGAAATTTGGTACCATGTTACATCTATGATATAGAAAGTATATGGTAAGTGTACGAGCTGAGCTGTACATTAGAGTAGGTCACAGTGTAAGCAATTTAGTCTTCATTATTAGGTGCAAAGAATCATGCTAGCAGTTCGCGTTTGTTACCATACACAGCGTTAGCTCATCAACCATTTATCATCCACCAGTTGTATTAAGTTAAAGTGATAATATAAGATAAAACCATAATTCTTGTATTTCACTTCTAACCCTAAACTACCATTTTAATTGTTGGACTTACACCCAACATTTGGTCCTTCGAGCCGGATCAAAACCACCATCACCATATTCTCACAGCACACTGAGTTCACCATGGATGTAGAGACAATAATAATGAACCAACTTATCAGGAACCTGCCACAACAATCATTTGAAAAACCATCTTGGTCATACTTATCAAACTTACCCTTAGCTGACCCAGAGTTTAATCAAAGTAGACCAATAGATTTACTCTTTGGCGCAGATGTATATTCGGCAATTATTCAACATGGCATTATGAAAGAAGATGCATCTCAACCAGTTGCCCAGCAGACTCAACTGGGCTGGATATTGTTTGGAAACGCGGCACCATCATACTACTGTAACGTAGTATTGAACAATTACGATGAGCTACACCGTTTCTGGGAAATCGAAGATGTAGATGACACCAAACCAGACAACATGTCGAATGAAGAGGAAATTTGTTTCAAAAAATATTCGGAAACAACTACACGGCAATCAGATGGACGCTATGTAGTAAAACTACCAATGAAACCAGATGCAGATGAAAAACTGGGAGAGTCAAGATCGAAAGCGGTTGCCCAATTTCATCAATTAGAGAGAAAATTTTCAAGAAATAAACAAATAGCATCGGAATATAAGGAATTTATTAATGAGTACCTTGAACTTAACCATATGGCGATAAGCGACAGTAATATGATACCAGACTTTTATTTACCGCATCATTGTGTAGTACGACTGGAGTCAACCACAACAAAAACACGTGTCGTTTTCAACGGATCAGCAAGGTCATCGTCAGGCCACAGTGTAAATGACCTCATGTACAGGGGCCCGAATTTACAACAAAACTTGTTGTGTCTTATACTGAAATGGAGAATACACAAAATTGCGTACTGTGCAGACATCGAAAAAATGTACAGGCAAATATTAATCCACCATGAAGACCAAAGATATCAGAAAATCGTATGGAGGGACTCACCAAACCACCCCCTCCAGACTTACCAATTAAAAACAGTTACTTATGGCACGAAAGCAGCACCATTTCTGGCCATGATGACGTTAAAACAATTAGCCAAAGATGAGGCAAAAAATTACCCAGAAGCCGCAAAAGTGCTGGAAACCAGCTTTTACATGGATGATTTAATTCACGGACAAGACACCACTACAGCTGCTTAAAAACTAAAATCTGACCTCATAAACCTATGTAAAACAGGCGGATTGAATCTGAGAAAGTGGAAGTCAAATATACCAGAATTGCTAGAGTCCTATTCCACCACAGATGATAGTAGCTCGTCATTTGAGTTTAAGCAAGAATCAACAAAAACACTTGGATTGAGCTGGCTTACCAAAACAGATCAGTTCAAATTCCAAATTGATATTTCGAGCTCACCAGATGACAAAATCACCAAAAGAAAATTGTTATCCGAAATATCGAAGATTTTTGACCCCATTGGATGGATAGTGCCATCAACCACCAAATATAAACTTTTATTTCAAAAGGTCTGGTTAACAGACCTAAGATGGGATGAAAACTTACCACAAGATATATGTCAAGAATGGAACTTATGTAAAAAGGACATTCAAAATATAAAAAATGTAACAGTACCAAGATGGTTACAAACGAGCAGTAAAGACACCATACAACTTCATGGGTTCTGTGACGCGTCAACCAAAGCATACGCGTGTGTAATTTACTGTAAAGTTTACCTAAACAGTAACCAAACTTCGCCTGCCACAATTGTAACAGCAAAATCTCGAGTTGTACCAATGAAAAAAGAGCTCAGTTTACCAAGAAAGGAGTTGTGTGCAGCAGAATTATTATGCAAACTGATGAATTCAGTAGTCGAATGTTTCGCAAACCATAACATGCAGATATTTGCCTGGTCAGACTCAACTGCTGTGTTGGGATGGATCAAGGGTGACCCGAATAAATGGAAACCATTCGTAGCAAACAGAGTGGAAAAAATCATCAAGGTGATCCCAGCTGAGTCTTGGAATTACGTCAAGTCCAGCGAAAATCCAGCAGACTGTGCAAGCAGAGGAATAACGCTAGATCAACTAACCAAGCACGCGCTGTGGTGGAGTGGCCCACAATGGCTAACATCCTTCACGAAATTAGAACATAAAAATCAACCATTATTTACCACAACTATAGAAATGAAAGCAAAACAAACCAATGTTGTTATTAAGAGGCCAGCTGAATACGACGTAATCGGAAACCTGATAGCCGCACATAGTAAATACACACGGGTGTGCCGCGTAGTGGCGTGGATACTACGAGCGGGTTCACGTGACAATAATAAACAAAAGTATCTTACCACTACAGAATTAAAAAGAGCGCGAAACATTATTGTAATGAATGTGCAAAGAGATCAGTTTATGAATGAAATAGCCAGTCTACAAAAGATGATCAAGTTACCAACCAATAGTAAATTATGTAATTTAAATCCATTTTTAGACCAGGACGGGCTTTTAAGAGTCGGCGGGAGATTAAAGAATGCTCATATTAGCATGGAGATGAAACATCCTATGATCCTGCCCCATAACCACCATTTCACAACATTAATAATAAACTATGCTCATCTGATGACACAGCATGGTGGAGCTCGCTTAACGTTATCTTGGTTGAGACAATCCTACTGGATTGTAGGAGGAAATAATGCTGTGAAGAAAATTATCAGAAAATGCATCAAATGTAGAAAAGCCAAGTTCGAATCACATCACCAATTCATGGGGGACTTACCATCAGCTCGCATTAACCCAACAACCAGACCCTTTTACCATACAGGGGTTGACTTTACGGGATATGTTGATGTATTAGCAACCAGAGGGAGAGGAGTTCGATGTAGCAAGGGATACATTGCTGTATTTGTGTGTATGGCGACCAAAGCCATACATCTCGAGCTTGTCTCTGACCTTACTTCAAACACGTTTCTAGCCGCCCTAAAAAGAATGGCGGCTCGAAGAGGCACACCACGTCACATGTATAGTGACAACGGAACCAATTTTGTAGGGGCCAATAACACCATGCAGAAAGAGTTTTTCAATTTAAAAAACACCATGACTGAAGAGAGCTACCAGCTGTTAGCAGACCTGGAAATAAATTGGCACCACAACTGTCCAGCATGGCCCAGCGCGGGCGGGTTATGGGAAGCTGGTGTCAAAAGTCAAAAGTACCATTTGAAAAGAGTTCTCGGGCAGCAAAAACTGACATACGAAGAATTTTCTACCTTATTAGCACAACTAGAAGGCTGTCTAAACGCACGGCCGTTATGCGCAATAAGTGAAGACTCAGATGACATAAATTATTTGACTCCATCACACTTTCTGGCTAGTGGTCCCACTTTAACCATAATTGAGACTGAAAAGGACTTACGAACTCGATGGCAGCTAACTCAAAAAATATTTCAGGATATCTGGAAACGATGGCGTGCTGAATATATTACGCAACTAACCATTAGATCCAAGTGGCTCAGTAAAAAAGATAATATTAAAATCAACGACTTGGTCATTATACAAGATATTCACGTCGCCCCTGGGAAATTTGCAATGGGAAGAGTTCTGAAGGTTCATCCAGGCACGGATGGACTCGTAAGAGTCGCTACACTCAAAACCATGAAAGGAACAATACAGAGACCAATCACCAAACTGTCGATATTACCAATTGACGACCAGAATGATCGAAACCAATATCTACCAGATAAGCCAGAACAAACAGGAGATAGTGATCAAAACCAGCGAGCGACGTCCAATGCGACTAAAACCAAGAGAAAGGCATCATCATTATGCAACTTAATCACTACCGCATTTATGCTCCTAGTTCTATTTATATCACCAATAAGCTGCACCTCTTACAACACTACCAAGTTACAAGAAAACCAGAGCATATACTTAGACCAAATCAGTGACATGCAATTGATAAGAGATGAATGGAAACTGGTTGTTTTCTATGATATGAATCCCTACTGGGCAGGAACAGAATTAGTGGAAAAGTATATTCATCATCTAGAAAGAGTATGCAAGAAGATTAGTAACAGCGACCATTGCGAACTAGTGCTTCTAAATATCCAACATTCACTAAAAGAATTTAAGTTTTTCAATCAACTGCTTATAAAACCGAATCAACCAAGCACCAACCAGCGGAGCCGCAGAGGTTTAATAAATGCCGTGGGGAGGATAGTTCTACTCTTTGGAGTGCTGGATGATCAATTCGCTCAAAAGTATGAGAAAGACATTGAAATAATGAAACAAAACCAAGACCATATAAGACTATTATGGAAAAACCAAACCTCTGTAATAGAATCTGAATTTAATTTATTGAAGCGTCTAGATACTACTATTTATAAACAGAGTAAAATCTTTACCAACCATGTTAACGCGATCAACTCGCAGTTGGACTTGATTCGGCAGCAGATCTCGGAAGTAGAATTGTCAAACGAATTTATTTTATCATCTATATCAGCTGACGGCATCCTCCGAAGTCTCAAATATATACAAGATACTCTTTTAGACACCATAACAGATATATTTCATGGCAAGTTTAATATTCACTTGTTACAACCTGAACAAATTATTCAAGAACTACATGTTATATCTAGTCAAATTGCAAAGGATTTATCATTACCAATTGATAATATACAAACTGACTTCACCAAAATTTATCATTTATTAAGCATTAAAGCACGAACTACCAGAGAACATATGATTTTTGAAATCAAGATACCTTTAATCAGTCGAGATACCTTTGTTTTGTACAAGCTGATTCCGATACCACAACAAATCAACAATGAAATGAGGTCGATACTACCATCATCCGCATTTATTGCCATAAGTATATCAAAAGACATGTACGTCTTGTTCTCAGAATTCGAAGTTCAAAAATGTACCAATTCAGAACATGATAACAGTCTACTTTGTTCTTATCATGCACCTATACAACGAAGTAACGGGCTCTTAAATTTATGTATTAATAAAAACCAAATAGAAGGTTGTAAATCACAAAGCATGGAATGCAAAAATACTTGGATACAATTACAGCAAATAAACACATATTTATATTCGTTATGCGGTCAATCCTCAATACACATAATATGCGACGATCAAATAACTATAAAAACATTAGACAGCCCCGGAATAATTTCAATAAAGAATGGCTGCATCATCAAGGACGACCCAGTTACAATATATACACAGAGACGTCAACAAAACGACTTACATGTGAAACCTGATATTGTAAACATAAAGATTCCGCCAATTAATCACCTAATAAACTTGACCATGACCAAACCAGAAGAAAATGGAATCAATGCAACTAGAAATCTCTACCTCATGAATGAAATCAATATATATAAAACTCTTCCGTTACTGACTGACTGACTGACTGACTGACAGACAACGCAGAGCCAAAACTACTGGGCGTAGCGGGCTGAAATTTTGCACGTGGGTTCCTTAGGGAGTGTAAGTGAGCACTAAGAAAGGATTTCCCGAAATTCCCACGGGAACGAGAAAAAAACGGGATTTTTGTGTTTATGAGAAATCTGCGCGGGAAAAACCGCGGGGCAGCCTCTAGTAGATAATAAAATCAACCAAATGAAAACTGAAATTACCACAGAAGATACATACACCGTATCTATCCATGATGTGCACCAGTACATAGGCATCTATTCGTTAGTAAGCTTAGCGATAATAATTGGACTCGTCTGTCTCATACGCAGATTGTATATAAATCGAAAGCACCCAGCGAATGGCAACCAGAGGTCGAAAAATACGGAGTCCTTAGAACAAGCTAATCATTCTTCAGACGACGACGAGAGAAACAGCAGTTCTGTGTCGAGAAAAACTAAGCGCGTTCGATCCAAAAGTTTAAACAATGTAACTCCGCGTGTGCGTTTCAGTGATTTAAATATGAAAGACCAATATTTAAGTGATAGTGACCAAATAAATAGTGAATTTAGCCGTGCCGAATCGCGTTTTAGCAATTTCACGTTTAGTAACATAGAGTAATTTTTTTTATTTGATAAACGCTAAACTATTAACTGTTAAATTGTCTATCACCAATGTATGTTTAGTTTAATAGCACCAGATCATGTTTGCACGTCACCTCACCATGTTTTTTAATTGTTTTTTTATTTTTGTTATTTTTTCTCCCCCGGGAGTATGTACGAGCTGAGCTGTACATTAGAGTAGGTCACAGTGTAAGCAATTTAGTCTTCATTATTAGGTGCAAAGAATCATGCTAGCAGTTCGCGTTTGTTACCATACACAGCGTTAGCTCATCAACCATTTATCATCCACCAGTTGTATTAAGTTAAAGTGATAATATAAGATAAAACCATAATTCTTGTATTTCACTTCTAACCCTAAACTACCATTTTAATTGTTGGACTTACACCCAACAGTAAGGTTACCATTACCTGATTAGCCGTTTGAAGATGATCGGCTCTTGAATAATGGATGAGAGGATCCAACTAGCTTCCTTATGTCCGATCGAGTTGAAATTTGGTACCATGTTACATCTATGATATTGAAAGTATATTTTAAGGTAACCATGATCTGATCTGAAATTTGAAGATGTAGCTCTTGAATAATGGATGAGAGGATCTAACCACCTTCCATTTGTCCTATCAATTAAAAATTTGGTACAGTGTTACTTCAATGATATTGAAAGTATATGTTAAGGTAACCATGATATTTTTAAGATGATTAGCTCTAGTTCTAGTTAAGTTGATGAGGGGTCTGACTGGGTCGGGGGTTTATAAATTTTTAAATTTGAGTTACCTATTTAAATATGCATTGGTTTCGTAAAACAAACAACTTTATCAGACCAATAAGTCTGAATCTACATATAACGAATTGTGAAAAAAGGAAAACGTACAAACCTAGTTTTTTATAGTGTTAGTAATAAACATACTAAAGCATTGTAAAATAATTAGTAGTGGAAAAACGTTTTCTCTTTTTGTATGGAAGCGTTCGGAGTATACGGTCCTCTTATGTTAATAATTTAGAAAATAATTAGTAATTTATAAAAAAGGTTTTAAATATTGTCTTTATTAATGATTGTTTTCTTTACTTTGAAAAAAACTCTCAATCTTTGACAACGATGACGACGGCGGCGGCAGCTTTTATTAATAATATGTTGCGCACCGCAGCGACCCGAAATACAAACTTGGAGGCGAAGTCTCAATCTGCAAACACAAATATAAAGCTAATTAAAAAAGTTTAAACTAAATTATGAGAGGGGTTGCGACGGACCCGCACCCACACCGCGCGCGACTGTACGAAGTATCAGAGTTTGTGGCGCCGCGCCGAGTCACAGATCGTCAACATCGCCTAGCTAGTGAAATGTTTGATAGAGCCACAATATTGTGTGTGACCTATAATCATTTACTTAAAAAGTATTAGGGTAAAACGTCCTATTACCGCGGTAGTCAAAATCACGTCCTATTACGGCTCTATTTCATCTTTTGCAATTTATGATTCGTTGTGACTGTGTATGGTAAACGTAACTACATAGTGTCCGAGGGAAACTAACACATAACTTATTACCCAGCACTCGTGCGTTTAAAATCTTTTAAAATTACTTAAATTAATTATTTTTTGTAACGTCACCAAAGCGAGAAGCTGTTTCATACAAACGCAGACTGACTCGCGGTAGAACATTGAATTTTCAGACTTCGTTTTTAGTTCAAACAAACTCTTTAAGATTATGTTACTATATTCGAATACTTTTTACATTCAAGTAGTCTTAGTTAATCAAGTTGATTTCTGTTTAAAATCAAATAAAACAAGTAAATATGAGTAAACAAAAGTCCGCCGTGTTAGGAAGGCTATTTGAGGGTACCGCCTATTACGGAGGGTACCATCGGTAATAGGAAAAACGCAGTGTCGGTAATTTATAAATTTTGTGGTATAATAAATATAATTTATGAACATTTCGTTATTTAAGTGTAATTTTCATTAGTTCTCAAGTATAAAACCAATTTTGGAGGGACATGTTTTTTAACTAGAATCCTTGTTTTTGACGCTTAAAGTTGACAGTAAAATTTAAGTTTGTTAGAATACTGTGAAACCTAACGTATGAGTTTTAATGAAGAAAAATAGTCTAATACAACAATTACTAACGATTTGAGAGTTTTATGGTAAAGTCAGAGTGCTCATAAGTGTAAGTAATAACTTACATTACCGAAATATCTAAACACTATATTTCAGAACTAGAGGCTGCCCCGCGGTATTTCCCGCGCAGATTTCTCATAAACACAAAAATCACGTTTTTTCCCGTTCCCGTGGGAATTTCGGGAAATCCTTTCTTAGTGCTCACCTACACTCCCTAAGGAACCTACATGCCAAATTTCAGCTTTGTACGCCCAGTAGTTTCGGCTCTGCGTTGTCTGTCAGTCAGTCAGTCAGTCAGTCAGTAACGGAAGAGTTTTATATATATAGACTAGAGGCTGCCCCGCGGTCTAACCCGCGCAGATTTCTCATAAACACAAAAATCCCGTTTTTTTCCTTTCCCGTGGGAATTTCGGGAAATCCCTTCTTAGTGCTCACCTTCACTCCCCTAGGAACCCACGTGCAAAATTTCAGCTTTCTACGCCCAGTAGTTTCGGCTCTGCGTTGTCTGTCAGTCAGTCAGTAACGGAAGAGTTTTATATATATTGATAATGATATAAAAACTCATTAGATATTTTAGTACCTACCGTATTAGGCTGTAAGGAATCCTAAAACGGTGTACGGAAATTACAGAGCTAACAATTTAACCGTATTATTCATAAAGATACCGTACATGTTAAAAAGCTTTACTGCAGGTCTACTTATTTGGTTTGTTGTATGGTAAATACGTGACATCCTGTCTAAATTCACATACGTTAAATAACTAATATGCACTTAAACTTTTTCTGAATAACAGGGTAAGTAAATAATTAAAAAATGTATACTAAGGTTTATTTCGTACTTACGTATTTTCCCATCAATATAATAATGTACTACTAGATTTTACCGCAAGTTTCACACACCACACCATACAAAACTGATTATGATTCGTTGGTTGTTTCATTTATTATTGTATTTTGGATTACTGTTTTTTTTGCATGTTTGTGTCAACGTTGTTGTAAAAAAACAACTTCTAACTTTCTCCGCTTGGGTAGAAATCCATTTTCCATGTTTTTTTACCGTTTAACTAAACCTTCACTGACTGCACCCCGCTGCTTTGCCAGTTAAATTTTCCTTCAAATATGTTTTATTTGTAAGGTTTCATTAAAATCTATTTCGTAGTTTTTACGTAAAAGAGTTACAGTCATCCTTTATTACAAAGTTTGTCGTTTATAATATTAGTTGGAATATTAAAAACCCTCATCCGGGCCTTTTCAAATTAAAGTTGGAGAAAAACGAACAGCAATTGTTTTATAACGAGGTTAAGGAGGTTATCAATTCGACCTGTATGTATGTTTGTATGCATGTTTGTCCACGATTATTTCGATTTTCTCAAAACCGATTTTCACAAAAGTAATTTTTAAATTCAGAAGAAGTGTCTTAGTACCTATTTTTAACCGATTTTAGAAAAGAGGAAGTTCTCAGTTTAGGTTTGTATCAGTTTATTGATGTAGGTTTGGGGTACACGTCCCGGGACCTTATTAATATGTCTTTTCCGTCCGTCCGTCTGTCTGTCTGCCAAAGGCACTAATTTCCGAAACGGCTCGATTAATTTATTGAAAAAATTTCACGATATTTTATTTGTCGTCCAAAGAATACTACCAAATATTAAAAACTTTAAAAAAATATGGAAATTTAGAGAAAAATTGTGCTAAAATCTTCCTTTTTTGAACAAACTTTTGTCGAGCCTCTACTGAGATATTGACCTGGGCCCCATTTAATATAACTTACAAGTCCACAATTGTGAAAAAAAGCTACATATTTGTAAGGTTTTTTTACAAGTGCTGTTTAATAAAACTTACAAATTGTAAAAATGTTACAGGTAAAAACCTCACAATTGTACCAATTACAAGTGCTGTTTAATAATACAAGTGCTGTTTAATAAACCCCACAATTTTACAATTTTACAGGTGACAATCTTACTATTACCTATTCTAATTACAAGTGCCGTTTAATAAAAGTTTTCAAGTTTAGAAAACCCCTGCAGATTTCTATGACAATTGTAGCTACAAGTTTATACGAAAATAAAAAATTAATAAACTTGTTATGAGTCCTTTAACGCGAACAGTGACGCCACTCTAAAAAGAAGTCATAGTCATAAGGCTTTTTATAAAAAAAGGGCTCCCTAGTGCGTTAGATATTAATAATAAATAATAAAATAATAATAACACTCAGAGCCCCTAACTAGGAAGAACCTGTATCTAGGGTGCCCGAAACACACACAGAGACGAACATTACACCCAGACCGGAAACAAACATCGATCGATATTCATCATATCAATATTCGCCCCGCCCGGGAATCGAACCAGGGTGCACACGCTAACTCAGTCCACAGCACTGCCAACTGAGCCACGGAGCAGTCAAATATTGGTCAAGTCAGATATTGGTCCTTAGTAATTTTTAAGTATTTCAAATAATATTAAAACAAACAGTACAGTTGTAGTCAGTCAAACAGTCTAAACCTATAACTACTGCTTTACCTACTATCATACTTTTTTTTCCAAAAAAAAAACACTTATTGATGCACCAAATTGTAAATATCTGACACATGACGATCCACCTGTAGAAATTTTACTACAATTTACAAATATGTAAACTTTTTATTACAATTGTGCGTTCAATAAAGCTGTTTTCTTTACAAATATGTAAGTTTTCACCTGTAAGAAAAAAACCTTTATTAAACAGAGAATTGTAAAATTGTAGCTACAATTCTACAATTTGTAAATTTTCTACAATTGTAAACTTGTAACTCTTTTTTTTTATTAAACAAAAACTTGTAAATTGTAGCCTGTAAATTACAATTACAATTCTACAATTTGTAAGTTATATTAAATAGGCCCCTGGTCAACAGACATTAAATAATGATCATTTGTAACTTCACTTAATGTAGATTAACAACAAATATTAAAAATTATGTTAGTAAGCTAGCCAAATTTGCACAAATTACGCTTTTATGGGTATGGTATAACCTGTTCACATAAAAAAAACGATCTCAAAATGGCGGCCGTTGTATTGGCTGTCTCTTTTCTGAACTCTTCCCTCATACTAATATACGCGAGATAGCATTCGTTCGGCCGCCATTTTCAAATCGTTTCTTTATCAGCTCGGCTTATAAAAAAAAATCGCCCCTATATTTAATTCATTCCGTTCCGTTGTCCAGAGAGATGGGAAAACGTTACGATGCCGTAGATGATTGATTGATTGTTATTTTGTTATTCGCCCGTTCAGGTCAGGCAAATGAACATAGTAGCCCATACAGCCAAATATTCAATATTCGTGTTTCCTAAACTAATTATATTACTGGAAACTTCTTAGCGCGAGGCCATTTATTAAATAGTTGATACACAAAATATTATAAAAATAGCCCCTTACTAGGAAGAACCTGTATTTATGTACAGTGCCAGTAACAATTACAGCCATTGCATACCATTTTCTGATTGCACGGAACCATGACCTGAGATGAAAATGTTTCATCGTGAGTTGTGTTGTCATCCCATACTCCGTAATAGGCTGTGCTTACCGCCGTAATGGGCTTCAAACTTTTTTTTGCAGCCGTAATAGGAATTCCGAATTGTCAGACAAAATATTTATTTAAAATTAATTATCACTCTAAAATAATTAAAATGACAACTTAAATAGAAAATATAATTATCATGACTTTAAAAAAAAAACTCAAATATCTGCTAAAATATTTAGAAATGTTTAATTTCTTACCCTACTTTAAAATGTCGTCAAAACGCGCCGTAATAGGGCATGTTACCCTAAATGTATATTTTTTGTAAAGAAACCTTATTTTGAAGAAAATACACCACAATGATGTACAAAAAATAGCAAACAAACTTTATTTTTTCTGAATTTAAATTTAGGCATCAATTTAACATAAGCACTCCACGTTAGGAACTGTTTGATAAGCGTAAGTCATCAAGATCGGTTTTTTTAATTTAATTTAGAATATATAATTAATTTAATTTAAGTTATATATATAAAAACAATAAAAAGGACCTTGGAAAAATAGTCTGCCACCATGGTGGCCCTGCGTTTTCAATTGACAACGTTTCAAAAATGTAAAAATAAGAAAAACTATATTAAATCATTTGCACATTGTTTGCCTCTGGGGCTAATGATTAAATAGTCATCCTGTAAACGTATGACGGAATTAAAACTATAAACTTAATTTTACGGCAGTATGATCGCAATGAATCTACAATTTTTTTTTTTGAGTAAACAATACATATACAAAAAACTTTATGGATCTTGGAAACAAATTGCCTTTTTGGAATCTCACAAGTTTCAAGCAATGCAATAGGAGTTGAAGCAATAAAAACGAAATAAGGCATATGTTATGTGCGATCCCCTCCGACTATTAATTCAAGTCAAGGCTAAGATGCGACAAAGGCGAGTCAGCTCATAAAATTTATAGGCGATTGAACGAGATAATATGGTCGACGTTAAGCGCAGCTTAGACAGTTTGGAAATTTAAATGTGAAGTAAGTTTTGCAAGATTGCGCGGTATAAATCAGCGCGAGCGTCGGCCGCGCGCGCCTCGTCAGCCGCTGCTGCCGCGCCGCCGCCCCGGCCGCTTGAGGCGATAAATCCGCGACTCCCTAAGGCTTTTTAACGGCTCTCCATCTTCATGCAACACCGTATGTCCGCTCCCACCTGCTCTAGCGGGCGCGGCGGCGGCGGCCCGCCCGGCGCCCGGCTACTTATATAAAATTCAACCAGCCGTCAGCCAGATTTGCACCTTATTTCTCAACGGACAACAAACGCGAATCATGAACACACCCTCATCCTGTTTCTTGCAAAACAGACATTCTTTATTCATCCCCATCCGTCAGCGGGCAGCGTCTCAAGAATTTTTCGCTGACTTCTCCCTAATTCTTTTTCACGCTACATTTCAAGAATCTTATTTTTGTAATTACAAAAATGTCTAGTACGCCGACGTTATCCTTAATTGCTGGACATAAAAATTCCATTTAAATTTCCTTTTTACGATCACGGAGAAGTGTCTAATTGTATAATACACTCGTTTACGTATTTTTATTGTCGTTGCAATAATTAGAACATAAGGCTATTTCGATCTCTCTGTAGGATTTTAATTAAATTTTCATTCAGAGGTTCATTGGTGACAGGGTTTTTCCCCTTTTTTTTGTAACGGGGGGAAATGTGATGGGCATTTCCCCCGTTTGTGAGCTTCGTGCTCAGGGAGGGCATATTGTTTCCTCCCCAGCTCGCCTTTAGAGATGCGGCGGCACAGTGCCACAAGCTGTGCCGCCGCCTATCTCGGGGCCGTTTGATGAGTGTGTCGGGCCCCCGCCCTTCACACCCACGACCCCAAAGACTCCTTTTAGTGACCTCTTACGATAGGCAGGGCATACCTTAGACCTATTCTTACACCCGGACCCACAGGGCTTACAGGGTTTTTCCCCTGCCACAATAGATAGACTGGTGGTGAGAATTTCGGTAAAGTACTTGCACGGAATCCACATCGCGGTGGGTTGCAGTTTAGGTCAGTACGAATTGATTTGGTTCAGTAAAATTTTGTCCTATGTCGCTGCGTTTTCGCGTTAGAGCGGATTGACCTTGTCAAAAAAAAACTATGCTAAATCATTTGCACGTGTCTGCCTTTGGGGTTCATGGTTACAATGATCTTGAAACTAAAGGAAATCGAAGAGGCAGACAATTAGGGCTCTGCGTTTTCATGGGACGGAGTTGTAAAAATGTAAAAAAAAAACTATGCTAAATCATTAGCACGTGTCTGCCTTTGGGGTTCATGGTTACAATCATCTTAAAAACAAAAAAAAACGAAAAGGCAGACACTTAGGGCTTTGCGTTTTCATGGGACGTTAGGTTTGTTAGGGTATTATTATCGCTATTAATAGCGTCTGCCAAGCGTTCATTTTTTTTTTTTTTTAAATCATAAAAATAAATTCAAAAATTAATAACTACAAAAGTCAGAGCCCTAGATGTCTGCCTCTTCGATTTTACGTATTAACAGGATGGCTGTTATCATCAGCCCCAGAGGCAGACACGTGCAAATGATTTAGTAGTTTTTTTTTTACATTTTTGAAACCTTGTCAATTGAAAACGCAGTGCTACCATATTGGCAGACGCGGTCCTTGATGTTTGTTAGGGTATTATTATGGCTATTAATAGCGTCTGCCAAGCGTGCTTATTATTTAGAAAATTTGCTCGCCACCTCCTTATCCATAATCATGAACCCCAAAGGCAGACACGTGCTAATGATTTAGCATAGTTTTTTTTTTTACATTTTTACAACTCCGTCCCATGAAAACGCAGAGCCCTAATTGTCTGCCTTTTCGATTTTCTTTAGTTTCAAGATGATTGTAACCATGAACCCCAAAGGCAGACACGTGCAAATGATTTAGCATAGTTTTTTTTTTAACAAGTTCAATCCGCTGTAACGCGAAAACGCAGCGACATAGGACAAAATTTTACTGAACCAAATCAATTTGTACTGACCTAAACTGCAACCCACCGTGATGTGGATTCCGTGCAAGTACTTTACCGAAATGCTACCCACCCGTCTATCATAATATAAGTATATGAATTAAATGAAAGGCAATAAAATATTTTAGTCATTTAAATGAATATAACAGACACTGCCTGAAAATCCTCAGACTAAATACCAAACTCAAGCACAAAACTAAACTAAGATTATGTATTTTTGAGTAATATTTATGATTTATTTTAGTTGCAGAAACTATTATTATAACAAATGCTTTTCACATAAAGATTTTTACGGCATCTATATCACGAGCTAAAAATATCTAGCACCAATGTAACTAAAACTAGAATCGGTTAAAGTTGCCACATTCCGCCCATACTTCAGCGCAACTCGAACACAAACTAATTCCCGGCGAAGACAATTTTCGCATGACACAGGACATAATTTACCTGCGACGCGGTTTATCTATCACAAACTTATCCGAATAGTTGCTGGAGTAATCTTAATTGAAGTATGTTTGTTTGAGAGTCTCGGCAGGGCGAGCGGCGCGAAAACATGTGAGAACACTTCGTTTTTGTTAAGCTTGTAATAAATATATTTGTAATTAGGTTGTGCGTCGTCAGCTATCTTACGCGATCACAAAAAAGTAAAAATTCTAAACCATGCCCGAAATTAAAAGTATGCGTCCATGATGCACTAAATAGGGCTTTGATTAGAAGATATACAGGGTGTATGGCAGATGAGTGGACATACGTTAATGGGGGACAGCCGGGACCATCTGCTATGCGTTCCACCCCAAAGATGTGGGCTGGGCCCTATATTTTTTTTTTTTTATTTTTTTTTTTTATTTTATTATTTTAAGACTTAAGACCCAAACACTACTAAACCCACCCAAACACTCTAAAAATTTACTAATTTCCACCCTTTAAATTTTATTGCCATCTAGAATCATACCTTCGTCTTTAAAAAATATAATAACTCAAATTAAAAAAAAAAAAACCCCGACCCAGTCAGACCCCTCATCAACTAACTAGAACTTTACTAGAGCTAATCATCTTAAAAAGATCATGGTCACCTTACCATATACTTTCAATATCAATACTTTCAATTCAAAACGGTACCAAATTTATAATCGATAGGACATATGGAAGGTAGTTAGATCTCCTCATCCACTATTTAATGAAAAAATTCGAAAAAATAAATAAAAAAAACATTAAAAAAAAAATAGGGCCCAGTCCATATCTTTGGGGTGGAACGCATAGCAGACGGTCCCCCCTGTCCCCCATTAACATATGTCCACTCATCTGCCATACACCCTGTATATATATATATTTTAAAGTGGCTCTAGTATCATTGCCGTTTCGACCGCGCAACCAAGTTCTGAAATAAAAAAATGATTACGCTCAGATTCTGTCGAAATTTGTCAAAACTGAATGGTGAAAACCAGGAATTTGTCAAAGCATAAATAAAGAAGTTATGAAGGTTTGATGGTGTCCGCGCGAACGAAACAAGGAGAACCGCGCGGACATTGAGATCTAGACTTCTGGAAGGTTTAGAGACCTGTTTTTTTTGTCAAAGCAAGATTCAATTTGTCAAAAAATGTCGAAGTAATAAAATTTTAGCTACCTCTAATACTTGACCAGATAATGACCCTTCAGTCCCATGGCCGCGCGAACCTCCAATTAAGATTTCTTTAGGTTCAATTATTTTCGTAACTATGCGTCCAAAACAGCCGGAATCGGTGTTCAGACCTTTATCTTAATTTGTCGAACCCTATGAAGGCCGAAAACCGCCGATGTCTGTTGTTAGTCACACAAAATCCCTGAAAAACTTAACCTTCTTTCCGCGCCAACGAAACGCTTCTTAATATGGTGATAACTAGATAACTAAGCTAGACTAAGATATGTTTCATATATCAAATTCTTTGACATTTAAGGCTTCTTCGAATGATACCTAGCTAGACCGCTCAAGCCCACTGCAGAAAGAGAAATTTAAAAGGGAGAAATTTAAAGGAACCTTAATTGGAGGTTCGCGCGGCCATGGGACTGAAGGGTCATTATCTAGTAAAGTATTAGAGGTAGCCACAATTTTATTACTTCGACATTTTTTGACAAATTGAATCTTGCTTTGACAAAAAAAACAGGTCTCTAAACCTTCCAGAAGAATAGATCTCAATGTCCGCGCGGTTCTCCTTGTTTCGTTCGCGCGGACACCATCAAACCTTCATAACTTCTTTATGTATGCTTTGACAAATTCCTGGTTTTCACCATTCAGTTTTGACAAATTTCGACAGAATCTGAGCGTAAACATTTTTTTACAGAGTTACCGATTTTGTGTATATTCAAGGAACTTGATTTTTGGCATTTTAACCCCTTAGACACAAAATCAGTAGGTCTATCATCCAAAAACGTTGTATTACAATGTGAGAAATGGTTTTTTACATACGCGAACTCATTCAAACTCTAATAAAAATGTATACTTTCGCCAGAATAAATAAAAAACACGAAAAAATTTGAATTTCGCGCCATACCGAGAGTTACCACCTTAATTTCTTTCCAGAAATCGGCTGCTTAAAATCAAAACCTAGTAACTCGTTTTAACAAAATTGTTCAGGAGAGCCAAAAAACGGGTCGGCCACTTTAATTCGTTGCCCCGAAGAAACCAGAAACAATAGCGATTTGGGTGTTTGACCAAAAGTTTGACTATATTGTTGACTATAGTTTGTAGTACTAGTTATCGTGTTAGAAGTTTTAGTTACACTTAAATCGATCCCACTATTTTTTTTTTGAAAATTTACCCATCCCCTGGTCTGTGAGCCACTTGGCGGCCATTTTGTTTTCTAAGTCCTATCTGTGGGGACAATTTTATCCCCTTCAACAGATGCAGTGTCGAAAAATTAAATTCAAAATAAAGAGCTAATAATAATGTCAATCTGTTGTGTTCAATCAATCAAAGTTGTCCATTGACATATAAAAGTGGACCTCTCGATAGAGCTTCCAGAAAGCATCACAGAGTAAAAACATATTGAACAAAATCGGTCGCCCATAGACGCCACGTAGTGGCGCCTTCAACAGATGTGATAAAAGTCACGGCCGCCATCTTGGTTAAAGTAGGCTAGTTCAACAGACAAGCGGAATGACTATGAAAACAATTTCAAAACATAGTATTTCACACTTAGTTAATACAATCTCTGAGTTCATTCTCTACTTTTTATAGAATTTTATATTTTTAGTTGTATATTTCGAGTGACAAATGTTATTTTTTGAAGGGCATTCATTTAAAAGTTATACAAATGGTTTATTTGCGGCAGAATTTAGTTTTGGTTACGACTCGTAGTTAATTCAGCCAAATTTCCCTTCATTGACTTACTGTTTTTTAACTTACTAAATGTTATCAAAATTTGATTGATTTTATAATCGGCGCCAAATTCAAAACATAGTAAGTCAGCTTTCAAATTCATAACCTAGTAAGTCGGTTGAGTTTTTTTATTTGTAATCCGACATGCTATGTTTAGAATTTGTACTTCATGGAAATTTTAATAACTTTTCCAATTTGGGTAGACTTGCTAAATTTTATTTTTAAAATTACGTAGAAAACTGGGTGTTTTAAGGTCCACATCAAATCGATACCGCCTATTAAGTCGAAAAATGACAAAAACGGGTTTTTTGCAAAAACACCAGTTACTAGGTTTTGAATTTGGGCAGCCGAAATGCCATAAGCTAAATGGTATCTTGGGTAAGTATCAGTTTATTAGGTACGAAGATACAATGAGAATAATTTTAATTTTCATTAATAAAGTTTTTAGACTCACTGATCGACAAAACACAGCCCAAACCGCTAGATCTACAGACTTGCAACTGAGGCACAATTTCCGTAAATCGTACATTACGCAAACGTACATACATAAGTAAGCAACTTATTTTCTGAGGATATGAAATATTTTTATTTACATTTTTTTTATTTATAAAAAATCTCAAAAAAAGTCACAAAATCTTTCAACCCTCTCTTGGAAGGTACCGGCAGAGTGTCAGCATCACACGTTTTTGTAACCATCTGCTGAGTCGGAGTATTTTTCGGTTGTGATGTGCGCTATGCTGACTGTGCATTACACTGTGTGTTAATTAGTTCAATATAACTGAAATTTGTATGTAGTGATGAATTTTTTTGAAGTCTTATTGTTTTTATTTGTTTTTTTTAATTGTGTGTGTATTGCTTGCCAAAATAAATATTTTATCTATGGAGGTATCTAAATCAGCACTAAGAAATAATTTCCTGATATTGCGACGGAAACAGAAAAAAATTGTTTTAACCTGAAATTTTTAATTTACAATTTAGGTTTCTAGGGATCGTATGTACGGACTTATCAAGGAAAAATAAGTTTTAATTTAACAATTAAAACCCTATTTACGTTATTATAGTATATAAACCTATAAGTATATTTAAAAAAAAAAACACACCCTAAATTATATTAAGTTAAAATTTACCGTTAGCTTATAAATAAAACAACAGTATTAATCAAGTATAGCCAATATAAATTCCGTCAGCTTTGAAACGCTGTGTCAAGCTATCAATCAGTATAAAAATATCCAGTTCATCCCCTTAATTTAATCAAAAGAACGCTTAGGAAGGAAAAAACATGATGACGCAACGCAACTACCCGGCGACGACGGCGGCGGTGATATAAAATTTTCATCGAGGATGCCAGGGGGCGGGGCCCCGGGGTAATATCCAAGTCGAGTCGAGTAACCAATAAATTACAATTTGACATAAACAAAACCCCACGCTGGTACACGTAGCAAGGAATTATTTATTGCTAACGGCTCGATACTTGTTTACGTTCTACTAATGCCAGCGCTAGGTTGACCACTCATATAAACTATCGAAAAAAAAACTAAACTAAACCAAGGCTGAAATAAAAGAAAATCGAGATTGGCGCTAGGACCTTTCGCGTAAGAAAGCGGACATCGCACTCTTAATTTAAAAAAAAATGTATCTACATCCTTATCTACATATCATAACTTACCTATAATATGTTCAGAAGCGATAAAGTCTATAATAAGAGACCGGTATCAGTGAGTTGTATCATAATTTTTACTTAACGTTATCGACAGTAATACAATGAGCGGTTTTCGAACTGTAACTTTTAGTTACAAAGACTGCCATAAGATGGCACTAGCAATCAGGTTAAATGTCAAATTCTTTATGAATTCAATCAGTCAGGTCAATCAGATTTGACGTTGACATTACACCTACATACATTGGCTATACAGTGCCATCTTATAACATTCTCCGAGAACCATTAAAACTGTCAAAAACGAAAACCCCTCATTACGTTCTAATTTAGAACATCTTCTTAGAAAAAAAAAGAATATGTTTGACGGTGATTATCGACTGTTTCGATTCGACATTTCATTCGATACTTATGAAATTCATGCTTCATACATTTTTTAGAATCTCGAATTATTACAATCGATTTGAGAATCGAAATCAACTCAACTCTATATTGTTTATGAAAAAAACTTTGAATGACAGTCGAACGAACTTCTAAAAATCAGAAAAGTATTGATTGTAAATATTTTGCCGTAATTTTTGAACATATTGTAGAAAACTTATGATATGAATGAAGATAAAGTTATGTATGCAACTGTATATAATTAGGCATTAAAACACTCGTGTGATCTTATATTGCCTCTTATTATGTATCAGTCACATAAATAACTATTATAAATCACCCAAGTACCTATTTCCTTACCAACAGAGCTACTCCAGTACATTGAAAATAAAAACAAAAAAAAAAATGTAATGTACCTTTACTTATAGTTTTTTATTATTTGCCCGTTTTTACTAGCTAATCGAAAAAACAGCTGAACCAATTTGCAATTGTCTTGGGATTTGGAGAGCTTATAAATACAACTTAAAAATGCAGCAAGTTTTTTTCAAAATAGGTTCTGTAGTTTTAGCGTTCCCTACAAAGATACATATAACGTGAGCAGAGCCCCAGCCAAACCCTAGCTTCAAATACCTATAATAGGTTCTTGTAATAATTGTAGCCAAACTAGTAGTTAGCTGAAATTTAATACTAATTCCACTGTGTTTTTGCTGATAAGAAACTAAGCAAATGTTTTTTTTACTGCATATAAGATTTGTCGCATGTTTTCGCCAGGTCCCCATCACCCCGCCAGAGGGCTGTAATAAAATTTGCATACTTTTAATCAAGGGCCGTGTCGTAGAGAAGTTTCCCAATATCGGGCAACGTGATCGATCTGATACCCTCCACTTATCCTCGCATTATATCGCTATTTGTTCCACACCCGATACAATGACGAAGCGAAGGGAATTTTAGACACTTTATTTAATTTTCTGTTTGCTTAGCTTCGCCATGTATACCCTGACACGTACTTCGCCCTTTTTCAAATTTGTCTTAGTATTTAGACAAATTTGAATATGGTCAAAGTACGTGTACGTTAGATTTTTTAAACTAGAATATACCTACATAGAAGTATTTGTTATGTAGAAAAATCTTTTACACATTTATAAACGTTTTTACCGAAAACAAGAAATAACGTTAATACTTAGATGTACTTACGAAATGGCCAAAGCTTTTAGTATATTACCTATAGGTTACCTTATAATAATCAAAAAAGCTGTTGTATTTTTTTTAAACTCAGATTGATAGCGGATCATTTCTTTTGATATGACTGCTGGATTTCCGAAGGCTTAGTCAGCTATTATATTATAACGAAAGGTGTCCGATGATGATCCGGGCATTATCCGGCTTCAGCTGAAAATGAGCGCTGTGGGCGCAAGCTCTTAGCAATATGCTGAGCCAGTACCATTTAATTACTGTGCAGGGACACACAATCATAAACTTTAGTTAAGCGTAAATACTCCTTTCTTTCTTTCAGCGCGTAGTTGTTTTCTAATTAAAAAAAATGTTTAGACAGTTTATATTTGGTGTGAAAATTTAAATTCAAATGCAATGAAATGAAAATAGAATCTACATAGACATGGTGTTCGGGCTTTCGTGTGCTCCCGAACTGCTATTGTGCTGTCTGTGTCCCCTTGCTCCCTCAGGAAGTTGCAGTAAATACAAATTCAGGTTTTCGTGATAATTTAGAATATTTTTTAATGAGCGTAGGGTAAAACGTCCTATTACCGCGGTAGTCAAAATCACGTCCTATTACGGCTCTATTTTATCTTTTTCAATTTATGATTCGTTGTGACTGTGTATGGTAAAGGTGACTACATAGTGTCCAAGGGAAACTAACAAGTAACTTATTACCCAGCACTCGTGCGTATAAAATTTAAGTTTGTTAGAATACTGTGAAACCTAACGTATGAGTTTTAATGAAGAAAAATAGTCTAATACAACGATTACTAACGATTTGAGAGATTTATGGTAAAGTCAGAGTGCTCTTATGTGTAAGTAATAACTTACATTACCGAAATATTTTAACATTATATTTTAGAATTAGGATATAAAAACTCATTAGATATTTTAGTACCTACCGTATTAGGCTGTAAGGAATCCTAACACGGTGTATGGAAATTACAGAGCTAATAATTTAACCGTATTATTCATAAAGGTACCGTACATTTTAAAAAAATTTACTGCAGGTCTACTTATTTGGTTTGTTGTATGGTAGATACGTGACATCCTATCTAAATTGACATACGTCAAATAACTAAAATGCACTTTACAGGGTAAGTAAATAATTAAAAAACCTACAGAAAATACGATAAAGGTTAGATTTATCGTATTTTCCCATCAATATAATAATTTAATACTAGATTTTACCGCAACTTTGACACAGCATACAAAACTGATTATGATTCGTTGGTTGTTTTATTTATTACTAGAGGCTGCCCCGCGGTTTCACTAGCGCAGATTTCTCATAAACACAAATATCCCGTTTTTTCCCGTTCCCGTGGGAATTTCGGGAAATCCCTTCTTAGTGCTCACCTATACTCCCTAAGGAACCTACATGCAAAATTTCAGCCCGCTACGCCCAGTAGTTTCGGCTCTGCGTTGTCTGTTAGTCAGTCAGTCAGTCAGTCAGTCAGTCAGTCAGTCAGTCAGTCAGTCAGTCAGTCAGTCAGTCAGTCAGTCAGTCAGTCAGTCAGTCAGTCAGTCAGTCAGTCAGTCAGTCAGTCAGTCAGCCAGCCAGCCAGCCAGCCAGCCAGCCAGCCAGCCAGCCAGCCAGCCAGCCAGCCAGCCAGCCAGCCAGCCAGCCAGCCAGCCAGCCAGCCAGCCAGCCAGCCAGCCAGCCAGCCAGCCAGCCAGCCAGCCAGCCAGCCAGCCAGCCAGCCAGCCAGCCAGCCAGCCAGCCAGCCAGCCAGCCAGCCAGCCAGCCAGCCAGCCAGCCAGCCAGCCAGCCAGCCAGCCAGCCAGCCAGCCAGCCAGCCAGCCAGCCAGCCAGCCAGCCAGCCAGCCAGCCAGCCAGCCAGCCAGCCAGCCAGCCAGCCAGCCAGCCAGCCAGCCAGCCAGCCAGCCAGCCAGCCAGCCAGCCAGCCAGCCAGCCAGCCAGCCAGCCAGCCAGCCAGCCAGCCAGCCAGCCAGCCAGCCAGCCAGCCAGCCAGCCAGCCAGCCAGCCAGCCAGCCAGCCAGCCAGCCAGCCAGCCAGCCAGCCAGCCAGCCAGCCAGCCAGCCAGCCAGCCAGCCAGCCAGCCAGCCAGCCAGCCAGCCAGCCAGCCAGCCAGCCAGCCAGCCAGCCAGCCAGCCAGCCAGCCAGCCAGCCAGCCAGCCAGCCAGCCAGCCAGCCAGCCAGCCAGCCAGCCAGCCAGCCAGCCAGCCAGCCAGCCAGCCAGCCAGCCAGCCAGCCAGCCAGCCAGCCAGCCAGCCAGCCAGCCAGCCAGCCAGCCAGCCAGCCAGCCAGCCAGCCAGCCAGCCAGCCAGCCAGCCAGCCAGCCAGCCAGCCAGCCAGCCAGCCAGCCAGCCAGCCAGCCAGCCAGCCAGCCAGCCAGCCAGCCAGCCAGCCAGCCAGCCAGCCAGCCAGCCAGCCAGCCAGCCAGCCAGCCAGCCAGCCAGCCAGCCAGCCAGCCAGCCAGCCAGCCAGCCAGCCAGCCAGCCAGCCAGCCAGCCAGCCAGCCAGCCAGCCAGCCAGCCAGCCAGCCAGCCAGCCAGCCAGCCAGCCAGCCAGCCAGCCAGCCAGCCAGCCAGCCAGCCAGCCAGCCAGCCAGCCAGCCAGCCAGCCAGCCAGCCAGCCAGCCAGCCAGCCAGCCAGCCAGCCAGCCAGCCAGCCAGCCAGCCAGCCAGCCAGCCAGCCAGCCAGCCAGCCAGCCAGCCAGCCAGCCAGCCAGCCAGCCAGCCAGCCAGCCAGCCAGCCAGCCAGCCAGCCAGCCAGCCAGCCAGCCAGCCAGCCAGCCAGCCAGCCAGCCAGCCAGCCAGCCAGCCAGCCAGCCAGCCAGCCAGCCAGCCAGCCAGCCAGCCAGCCAGCCAGCCAGCCAGCCAGCCAGCCAGCCAGCCAGCCAGCCAGCCAGCCAGCCAGCCAGCCAGCCAGCCAGCCAGCCAGCCAGCCAGCCAGCCAGCCAGCCAGCCAGCCAGCCAGCCAGCCAGCCAGCCAGCCAGCCAGCCAGCCAGCCAGCCAGCCAGCCAGCCAGCCAGCCAGCCAGCCAGCCAGCCAGCCAGCCAGCCAGCCAGCCAGCCAGCCAGCCAGCCAGCCAGCCAGCCAGCCAGCCAGCCAGCCAGCCAGCCAGCCAGCCAGCCAGCCAGCCAGCCAGCCAGCCAGCCAGCCAGCCAGCCAGCCAGCCAGCCAGCCAGCCAGCCAGCCAGCCAGCCAGCCAGCCAGCCAGCCAGCCAGCCAGCCAGCCAGCCAGCCAGCCAGCCAGCCAGCCAGCCAGCCAGCCAGCCAGCCAGCCAGCCAGCCAGCCAGCCAGCCAGCCAGCCAGCCAGCCAGCCAGCCAGCCAGCCAGCCAGCCAGCCAGCCAGCCAGCCAGCCAGCCAGCCAGCCAGCCAGCCAGCCAGCCAGCCAGCCAGCCAGCCAGCCAGCCAGCCAGCCAGCCAGCCAGCCAGCCAGCCAGCCAGCCAGCCAGCCAGCCAGCCAGCCAGCCAGCCAGCCAGCCAGCCAGCCAGCCAGCCAGCCAGCCAGCCAGCCAGCCAGCCAGCCAGCCAGCCAGCCAGCCAGCCAGCCAGCCAGCCAGTCAGTCAGTCAGTCAGTCAGTCAGTCAGTCAGTCAGTCAGTCAGTCAGTCAGTCAGTCACGAAAGAGTTTTATATATATTGATTTTGGTTTACTGTTTTGTTGTTGTTTTTTTTTGTGTTCCATTTTTGCATGTTTGTGTCAACGTTGTTGTAAAAAAATGTATCTTTCTTTTTTTTTTCTCCTCTTTCTTTCTCCTCTTGGGTAGAAATCCATTTTCCATCTTTTTTACCGTTTAACTTAACCTTCACTGACTGCACTCTGCTGCTTCGCCAGTTAAATTTTCCTTCAAATATGTTTTATTTGTAAGTTTTCATTAAAATCTATTTCGTAGTTTTTACGTGAAAGAGTTACAGACATCCGTATACTTTGTTGTTTAGAATATTAGTATTAAAACCCTCGGGCCTTTTTCAAATTAAAGTTTTATAACGAAAAAAAAAATGGTTAAGGAGGTTATCAATTCGACCTGTATGTATGTTTGTATGCATGTTTGTCCGTGATTATTTCGATTTTGTCAAAACCAATTTTCACAAAAGTATTTTTTTAATTCAGAAGAAGTGTTTTAGTACCTATTTTTGACCGATTTCTTAAGTTCTTAGTTTAGGTTTGTATTAGTTTATTGATTAAGGTTTCGGGTACACGTCCCGGCACCTTATTAATATGTCTTTTCCATCCGTCCGTCTGTCTGTCTGCCAAAGGCACTAATTTCCGAAACGGCTTGATTAATTTAATGAAAAAAATTCACGATATTTTATTTGTCGTCAAAAGAATACTAAAAAATATTAAAAACTTCAAAAAATTATGGAAATTTAGAGAAAATTTCAAAAATTGTGCCAAAATCTTCCTTTTTTGAACAAAATTTTGTCGAGCCTGTACTTAGATATTGACCTGGTCAACAGACATTAAATAATGATCATTTGTAACTTCACTTCTCTTCACTTCACTTGCACTTCTTCGTTGGTAATAAAGCATAAAATCGGCTAAACGTGGGTCCGGCTCTTAAGCTGGTACCTCTGCCTAACCCTTCGGCGTGATATTATGTTTATGTATGTTTATGTAACTTCACTTAATGTAGATTAACAACAAATATTAAAAATTATGTTAAGAAGCTAGCCAAATTCACACCAATTACGCTTTTATGAGTATAACCTGCGCACATAAAGAAACGATCTCAAAATGGCGGCCGTTGTATGGGCTGTCTCGCTTCTCAACTCTTCCCTCATACTAATATACGCGAGATAGCATTCGTTCGGCCGCCATTTTCAAGTCGTTTCTTTATCAGCGCGGTTTATAAAAAAAAAACGTCCGCATATTTAATACATTCCGTTCCGTTGTGCAGAGAGATGGGAGAACGTTACGATGCCGTAGATTGTTTTTGTTATTCGCCCTTTCAGGTCAGGCAAAGGAACATAATTGCCCATACAGCCAATTATCTAAACTAATGATATATCTGGCAACTTCTTAGCGCGAGGCCGTTTTTAATAGTTGATACACAAAATATTATCAAAATAGCCCCTTACTAGGAAGAACCTGTATCAGTGCCAGTAACAATTACAGCCATTGCATACCATTTTCTGATTGCACGGAACCGTGAGCTGAGATGAAAATGTTTCATCGTGCGTGTGTTGGCATCCCATACTCCGTAATAGGCAGTGCTTACCGCCGTAATGGGCTTCAAACATTTTTTTGCCGCCGTAATAGGAATTCCGAATTGTCAGAAAAAATATTTATTTAAAATTAATTATCACTCTAGAGTAAATAAAACGACAACTGAAATAGAAAATATAATTATCATGAGTGTCAAAAAAAATTCAAATATCTGCTAACATATTTAGAAATGCTTAATTTCTTACCCTACTTTAAAATGTCGTCAAAACGCGCCGTAATAGGGCATGTTACCCTACTGTGTTTTACAAGAGTTGGATAGGGTAATGGTGGGACAATATTAACTTAAAACTAATCACAGCGCTGCTATGCTCCATCACGTCATTTTTCGCGCCTGTGATTGGCTGACGATGACGCGATGGTCCGCGTCCTCACAAAACGGTTCGCACCTGCCCGTGAGAGGGCGCTGTAGGCCGCAACACATGGTATAACGCTAGAATCTATAAAAATCAAAGAAAAACAAGTTGACAGACGTCAGTCCAACAAGAGCAAGCCTCCCGTGCTGCCACCGCTTCCACGCCGCCGCGCAGCCTCGTGCCTCCGCCGCCCCGCCGCCCCGCCGCCGCCGCCCGCCTCCCGCCGCTGTCACTGCCCGCAACCGCCGCGTGCTGACCGTACTTACACGATTGTACATATCTCGAATTCCGATCTGTCGCTCTTTCACCCATGCAAAGGCGATGAAATAAATTAAAAAATATTTTTGAAACAGCATCAGAAAGATCTAAATAAAATAAAATGCAAACCATGTGGTGGAGGGTGAGTGTACAATATTTGCTACTGTCACTCGATGCAACTCACAATAAAAATAGATACTCTCCCGTCTATCTATGTATAAATATGTGTGGTTGGAATTGATTGGAATTGAATATAGAAGGGGGGTGGGTGGATGCAGGAATCGAAGGTGAGCGGCGCTAAGACTGTAATCGGTTTTGCCCGGGGCCGCTGCGCCACGTTCACAATTAAACTTTGTTTGTACATGTGTCGCTGGAGACCAACCGCACTGCTCTTTTTAAGTGGACTCACTGTAGGTGGATTTGCAGTTTAAGAAACTACCTACAATTTGTCTATCCAAAGTTTTACCATAATTTTCACAAGTTTATACTTGCAAAAGGATTAATTAGTCGACCGAGTTATTTACAATAAGAACAACTGCCGACTGTGCCTGATGAATGAATTATGACTAAACTTGACAAGTTACAGAGAACAATCAGGCAAATGTTCAAAAGATGTAAATGCGGAGTTTGCGGGGCCGCCGCGGCCGCCGCCCGCGCAGCCGCCCCGCCGCCGCCGCCGACATCGCATTTGTCATCGGGAGGGTTCCTGATTGCCCACAATTATGGCATTAACTTTCATGCCTAATTTTATGTTGCCAGTTCTTCCCCCTGACATTACAACATTTGCGAAATCAATATTATGAATCTTTACTACTTTCGAAACGTATATAAAAACAGCTTCAAAATTATGAAAGTTTAGTGCCTATAAAGGTTTAAAAATAGTATAAAATTTAAAGGTCAAGTGTAATAAATAACGTCAAATTACGTAGTTTGATGAAGTTAAAACGTATATGTCACTTTAGAAGTATTTGTACGGCCATCAATCACCTTGGAACTCTGTATACAACCATAACGTCTTCCAAGGAAAACGCAGATAATATCCGTTTAACTTCCGTTTCCAACTTATCGAATAATTTAAGTGAACATTTATTTTTGCGCGCTCATCAATCAAGCGTCCTCGCGCTGTGCCGATAAGCCCCACTCCGACGCCGAGAAATGACTAGGCATTACATAAATCCCTTCGGATGATGAAAAGTGAAGTCTAACAGATAAGAACCGACAAAAAGTTACGATGAGAAATGAATTGCGATTTATATCCGCCGCTGAAGCGCCCGCCCTGCCTCCTGCTCCCGCCTCTTATGAAATTTTCTTCCTGGTCGAAGTGAATATAAATCACAGCGACATATTTAGACTTAATTATATCAAAACTTTCCAAGTTTAATATTGTAAAATTATATATTATTCCAAAATAATAATAAAAACATATTTTCTTCCTGGTCGAAGTGAATATAAATCACAGCGACATATTTAGACTTAATTATATCAAAACATTCCAAGTTTAATATTGTAAAATTATATATTGATCCAAAATAATAATAAAAACAAATATAATAAATATTATATCGAGACTTTAGAACTGAAAAACATTTAACATTTATTACTGAAAAAGGTAACAATGAAAAGAAAGAAATAACGCCCCATGCATTCGAGAGTTTCATGGAAAGTTTTCTCCAAGTGGCCATTACGAAGATAAACAGTACAATACGTAAGCCTATCTCGACACTTATTTTTATCAGGGTTAGCATCACGCGCCGCTTTTCTCTGTTATGTTATGATACGGCCGCGGCGCGTACCTGCGAGCTGAAAGAAAACCCATAAACTGCTCGGAGCGTTTCTTCCGGGCGGGCCGCGCGCCGACTGCCAAGCAGCCCCCTACCCGCGCACCGCCCGCTCCCATCCCGCGCCCCGATGCCATCTGCCGACCATATTTTCCACTTTATGTGTGACAGTTGAGGTAATATCGAGACTCTCGCCGCTCTCTGATTGGACGAAAAATACACATTAAAGGAACCTGACGTTACCGAGCGAGCGATTTGAAGCTGTATTCCCGTGGAAAATGTCGGAAAATATTGTATTATAAGGGGGGGGAATTGCCACCCTCCCACCCGCTCGCTCAGCTCAGGCAAAAACTGTCGAGTATTTGTTTTTGATGAAAACGATTTATTATTCTACGTGGGTTGAAGGCAATAAAGATAAGCCAGCGAGGTGGTAGCGCCTTATTACGACTAACCCTCGCCTTTGTTCCTTATAAAGAATAATAAATGAGGCAGCCGCGCTTATGTACTGACTTGCTTGATTATTTATTTTTAATGAAATTGTAGTTTAAAATTTGATTAAATAATTATGTAAAGATAAATTGTAAGACCATTTTTAAGTACCTAGTTCTAACCACTAATAAGTACATTGAGTGCTACGTCTGCTACGGCGTAGCACTTACTCACTTTAGCACAAGACTTCGTAGATACTATAGTTTAGTAAATTATTTTGTTAAAATTAGTCGTAAATAACGGTTATAGTCAGAAGAGATGACGGCGTAGGGGTCGCAGGCTCCCGGAGAGCTACAGATAAAGCTCGCTATAAAGTTAATACCACAATTTGCATTGACACCCCTTTGTCGCCCGCCCCTGTGCGATTGTTGCACGACACACACAGTTTACTATTGCTTCGTTACTCATACGACTTGCATTCTACACGCGACACCATCATAGATCATTCATTGATTTAACCTAAAATTAGAGTTGTGTAAGTACTCTTTCAAATACTTACTTTATTCGAAAAAAATATTCTTATTTAAAAGCCAATACCTAATGAAAAACCCTATAGGTAATCCGCAACTGACACCCTGCTGTGATAAAACCACAAATTCAACCATCCATATTAATTTTAGTATTATGCCGATGCGGGACACATATCGTTTCTATGTCAACCACATATGGCGTGGTTTCACAAATAGCTTCCTTGTTCGAAAACCCTACGTAGGTAGATCATTATGATTATGAAGATTTATGATTATAAAACATCGTATGAAAATTTCAATTCGTTTGTCTCGCTAAAATCGAAAACGGCTTGACCAACAATTAATTTTTTTTTGTCTTGAAATGTTTGTTGATGGTTTAAAATTTAAACGTTAAAAAGGGTACTATTGAACGCCGACAAAGTCGCGGGCATAGTCAATTGATGCTTAATATCTTTAAAAAATATATTTACATGCGTCTGAGCATTGTTTTCAATATTAACTAAGTATCTTAACAATTTTGGGTAAATTTTTAAAAATCAATTATTGTCCTGTCATCGCTGCCTAATAAATTTTTGTTACAATAATGTTTGACAAATTTAAACAAACACGGCTCGGAGCCCCTTCTTTTCTCGTAGCCAACGCTTAAAAAATTTAAATATCGACAGACCCTCCCAAATTAAACGAGTGAACGGCAAATAAATCAAGTAAGGCCATCTTTGTGCTGGGCCGAGGGTTCGGATTCAGTTTTCAGCGTTACTGATTCAGTTTTCTTTAAAAATTTACACAAATAATTATGCCATATCCTATAATAATAATTATTTATTTATTTGTACCTTACCTCTATATTTATTCTACTTCTATAATATATTCATCGTTTTTATAATTTCCAGCTTTTTGAATATGGTTTATCCATGGCTTTATTTTTACAGACTTTGCTAAGAGTGCCCTGATTTAATTAGTATTTAAGTGTAATAAATAAAACTAGATGAAGTTGACGATGATCTGAAATAGAATAATAAAATATCTGAAGTGACAATTAATAAAACAGAATGTAAACAAATTGTTCAAATGTAATATGATCAACCCTAGCACGGCGTATATCGTATGCGGTGTTAGTTAACTTGCTTTATTTAACCATTTGTTCATAGAGCGTGGAGAGACCGTCAGTCCGTCACCCTCCGTAGGGAAATATTGACCTCGCGCGTGCCAGCACCCCGCCAGCAGAGCATAACTCATAAATAAAATACAATATGGTGAGCAAAACATTGAATTATGCCGGTATTATGTCACATTTGGCCTTTGTAAATTAGTCGATGCGCATCGCTCGGGTCAGGTTGGGGTTGGTTTAGTCTGTCTGCTGCCGATCAGTTAGTGAGTACAGGATTACTCATCGTTTTATTTTTGTTCTTACTGAAATTAAAATCGTTTTCTCAAATTTATATTCCCAAATTAATAAAACCTTCAAGCTATCCTAATAGAAGTTTTATTGATGGTAGAGTATTAATATTAATTTACACTTACGATTATATTTTATTGATAATTAATTAATATGTTCATCTTTAAGATTTAAAAAGTCTCAAAATTTTGCATTATCATAGAAAAGCTCATAAATTGAAGAGCATTAACATTTCCCTTATCCCGAAGTGTTGGTGTATGATGGGGCGCCCCGCGAGCACCGCCCAAGACAATAAATTTACATATTTCTCCCCTCAAAAAGACCTTTTTTTCATCCCGTAGAATTACGCACATATGGGAATATTCAGTAGAATATATCAGCAGTGAACGAGAGATACTCTCAGAATAAAATTATCGTATTCTCGGAAACATTTTTAGATAAGTGAAACCTACCTATATAACTTAGCCTCTTGGAAGTAAAATACTGACTTTAAATAGTTGTCTTTAGTAAATATGTAAATTAAAAAAAAAACTTTACACTTACATTATCTATATGGGTAGGTATATAGTAAGCAGAAAATGCAGTTTTTTTTGTAAAAATTTAGTAACACTAAACTTTTGTAACATCGTCGTTTAGTAACACTACTACAAAAACAATGTTTAACACTAAGAAAACTTGTCTTTTTACTAAAAAAAAGCTAATTCACAGATGAGAATATAATTTTGCGGTGGAGACAGACACCCTTCAAAGGGTCAAATCAAAATCATTTTCACAGTCCAGTGAAGCGGGGGCTGTGAGTGTACTAGCAACGAGACACAACTACATACACATAAGTGGCGCCGAGCTCAGCCTAATTGTATGTACATTAGACAAATTGGAAATTCTAGTGCTACTTACAGAATCTGTAAATAAGCATTGTCATAGCCGTTCGAGAAATCCTGCTGTTTGAGAAAAGTCCTGCCTTAACTTATTTATTGAAGTATCAAATCTTAAATTCCTGAAAACACGGTATAAAATATCAATGAGTGCCTCATCGCCATTATTTATTGCACTTGTTAGAACTGCCCTGTTATCAGTTTTATCTAAGATGAGCTTTCCCGGCTTACTTCGTTACGCCATAGAATATAAGATAAGTACTACAAAAGACTTGGCTCTATAGACTAAGTTCTTTTGACTGCCCAGAATGGCCGAATAAAATCGGTTCAGTATTTCCGGAGCCTATTCGTTACAAACAAGCAAACAAACAAACAAACAAACAAATCTTTCCTCTTTATAATATTGGTATAGATATCATTGCTGGTTGTCCCTTTTGTTTATAAAATCGGCTGCATACAACCTATTTAGGCAAGCAAAATGGCACCCGACGTTGCTGAGTCGAGTTAATCGCTGTGGAGTGGACGAGATGGACGACACTAATACTCATTAGAATTACATAGCCGTGACGACCCGCCGCCGCGCACGGCCTGTACTATGCTCAGCTATCGCGCGACAGAACGAGTTGCGAACCATAGAACATCTATTCACATTACATTTTCTGAAATATGTTAAATCCATTTTCAGCTAAAGGTATACACGCCTAGTGAAGCCACACTAATTAGTGAAGCACCACGTTTCAGAACCGTATGTCATCACTGGTAGCACACATTGGTTAAATACCTTCGTCTTCAGGCACTGAGGAATATTGGACGAGAAGACGTTGCGTAGTTTCCCGAACGCCGCCCATCCGAGCTGGATTCGGCGATTGACCTCCTTCTCGAAGTTGGACCTACATAATTGGATGGTTTGTCCTAGGTATACGTACTCGTCGACAACTTCGAAAACCGAGTTCCCAACCATAACTGGGGTAGGCAGAACATGGACATTAGACATGACCTTCGTCTTGTCCATGTTCATTTTAAGGCCCACCTGTTGGGAGACTCGGTTGAGGCCTTCGAGCATCGTGCTGAGTTCCTCCATCGACCTTGCCATGACTACGATGTCGTCGGCAAACCGAAGGTGAGTGATGTATTCGCCGTTAATATTGATGCCCTGCCCTTTCCATTCTAGAAGTTTGAAGGCGTCTTCTAAAGTGGCGGTGAACAGTTTCGGAGATATAACATCTCCCTGTCTCACGCCTCTGTTCAAGGGAATAGCCTTCGAATTCTGTTCCTGTACTCGGACAGACATGGTGGCGTTGCTATACAAACACTTCAGCACTTCGATGTACCGATAGTCAATCCGGCATCGTTGGAGGGACTCTAGCACCGCCCATGTTTCGACCGAATCAAAGGCCTTCTCATAGTCCACAAACGCTAGACATAGCGGCAAGTTATACTCTTCGGTCTTCTGTATAACTTGCCGCAGCGTATGTATGTGGTCTATGGTACTAAAGCCTTTTCGGAAGCCGGCTTGTTCGCGAGACTGGAAGTCATCAAACCTTCGTTCAAGACGATTGGCGATGATCCTGGAAAACAGCTTATAAACATGGCTCAAAAGCGAGATGGGCCTATAATTCTTCAAAAGGGTTTTATCGCCCTTCTTAAAGAAAAGCACCACCTCACTTCTGTTCCATGCTTCAGGCGTGGTCCCTTCGAGTAGGACAGAATTAAAGAGCCTCTGAAGGACTTTGAGTACCGGTGTTCCACCCGCTTTCAGAAGCTCTGACGTGATTCCATCCTCTCCCGGTGCCTTGTTGTTTTATGCAAACCAATCGATAAACGGAAGCAACGTCAAAAACCATTGGTTCCCAACGATTTTTTAAAGGTCCGTATTTTAATCATAAATTACTCGAATTATAGTAAAATAACTTTTTTTTACTTGTTATTGTGTTTTGAGTTAGATTCATTATACAGGATGGCCCATAAGTCCTTTGAAATTTAAATTTCTAATAAAATTCAAACGGTGCGCAAGAATGGCGCGCGGGGTACGGGGGAAGCACTAACGGTCTTTCGGAATTCAGTCGCAATGGAGCGTTTCACTGGTGCGGACCGTGCTTTTTGTGTGCGCGAGTTTTATCGCTACAATAATTCTGCTACCGTTGCGCGGTGTAAATTTCGAGAACATCACAATTTACGCAATTAACGACACTCCAAGTATTCAAACGATTAAGAACTGGGTTACAAAGTTCGAGGAAAGTGGTTCTACGTTGGATAAAAAACGGTCAGGTCGACCAAGGACATCACGCACGGAAAAAAACATCGACGTAGTGAAACAGTCAATTCGTGAAAATCCTTCCCAGTCTACTCGTAAGCGTTCGAGTGCATTAAACTTATCCAGAAATTCATTACAGCGGATTTTAAAGAAAGATTTACTTCTTCACCCTTACAAGATTCAATTAGTACAGGAATTAAAAGATACTGACCCTATGCACAGAATAAATTTTGCAAATGAAATGTACGACCGCTTTACATCGTTTAATAACGTGTTATTCTCTGATGAGGCTCACTTCCACATGAACGGCCATGTCAACAAGCAGAATTGTCGCTACTGGAGTTGCGAAAATCCAAATCGCAAACATGAAAGGCCCTTACATAGCCCTAAAGTGACAGTTTGGGCGGCGGATGTTCTCGAAATTTACGCCGCGCAACGGTAGCAGAATTATTGTTGCGATAAAACTCGCGCACACAAAAAGCACGGTCCGCACCAGTGAAACGCTCCATGGCGACTGAATTCCGGAAGACCGTTAGTGCTTCCCCCGTACCCCGAGCGCCATTCTTGCGCACCGTTTAAATTTTATTCGAAATTTAAATTTCAAAGGACTTATGGGCCACCCTGTATTAAGCTAGTACTGGGAACTTTTACAAGTTAAAAAATGGAATTAAAATTTTTAGATTACACAACAACGATTTGGCCAAACGTGGTCGGCCAAATCGTTAAACGTTTGAGTTTTCGACGATCTGCCCAACGAATATTGGCCATTTCATGAAATGTGCACATTTCATGAAATGGGCGGCCACGAATTGACTGTTTCACTACGTCGATGTTTTTTTCCGTGCGTGATGTCCTTGGTCGACCTGACCGTTTTTTATCCAACGTAGAACCACTTTCCTCGAACTTTGTAACCCAGTTCTTAATCGTTTGAATACTTGGAGTGTCGTTAATTGCGTAAATTGTGATGTTCTCGAAATTTACGCCGCGCAACGGTAGCAGAATTATTGTTGCGATAAAACTCGCGCACACAAAAAGCACGGTCCGCACCAGTGAAACGCTCCATGGCGACTGAATTCCGGAAGACCGTTAGTGCTTCCCCCGTACCCCGAGCGCCATTCTTGCGCACCGTTTGAATTTTATTCGAAATTTAAATTTCAAAGGACTTATGGGCCACCCTGTATTAAGCTAGTACTGGGAACTTTTACAAGTTAAAAAATGGAATTAAAATTTTTAGATTACACAACAACGATTTGGCCAAACGTGGTCGGCCAAATCGTTAAACGTTTGAGTTTTCGACGATCTGCCCAACGAATATTGGCCATTTCATGAAATGTGCACATTTCATGAAATGGGCGGCTACATCATGAAATGGCCAATATTACGATTTGACCACGTCATACATATATTTGGATGTATGAGCAAACTCACCATAGAGCATTATAAGTATATTTTACAAAACCAAAATCTTTACTTTTTATCAAAAGAACAATTACTTACCTATCTTATGACTTTATGTTTGCGATAATTTTACTTTTTACACAACACATGTGGATTTTAAATGTCGCTCAATCCAACTTCTTTATGACTAGTCCTTACAAATTTAATAAGTGTATGTGTGTAGGAAGATTTGATAATCAGTTTTTTTGCAAAAAAATTTGATAATAGGATAACTTTATTTTCAATCATCCTGACATAAAGTAGTTTTTTTGCAAAAAAAAACCTAGTATAATTGAAAAATGTTAAACCTTCCTTAACTGTGATTGGCTAGGTTAATACTGGCTAGTTAACTGTCTTCTGATTGGTTCGTTAAAATACCTTTGACGCTACAGAGAACAAATCAGAATAAGAGTTCGACAGCAAGAAAATACTCTAGCCAATCAGAGTTAAGAAAGGTTTCACATTTTTCAATTATACTAGGTTTTTTTTTGCAAAAAAACAGATTTTTGTCAGGATGATTAAAAACAAATGATCCTTATATCAAATTATCCGGGTTTTCGCAAAATCCCTAGTTTTTTTGCAAAAACCCTAATTATCAAGTCTTCCTACGACATATGCATACGCAATCTGCGCCATTTTCGATAGGCTGCGTTAGTGCCACCGCTGAGTCTAGCCCTCCAAGCAGCACGAGACATACCACCATACTAGAGCTCGGCTTACAACTCACCGCTTGTGAACTCTTACATTTAGTGCTAAAGTGGCTTCACCAGAGCATAAGCCTCCTCTTTGATGACATCCACTCCGGCTAAGTTTACCAGAGAAATACAACTGTAGGTAAAGTGGTATATAGAATAAAACCAAGCAATACATTAAAGTTTATTGAAGAGTTCACAGCACAGAAGAGTACAAGGTTCACATTAGATAGGTAGCACAGGTAGAGAGTAGAAAACAGAGTATGCAGAAAAGTTCGGAAAAGTATTATTACAATAATTAGCGTAGATCGCGAGTAAATATAGATAGTGTTTGGACGGCCTCTCGGCGTCGCAGCGTGTCGGGCACTGGCCTGCGCTGGCGCACCGCGTGGTCCTAACGGGACCGTCTGAGCGGTCGATGAACTTTAATATAAACGTCAACTAGATAGCTAGGTATATCGCCACACCAGCCCCCTTCGAAGTTTTTCAGGGTTTAAAATAATCCGGAAAACGAACTCGTCTGCCACTACGAGTAACTCGCTCTGGTGGCATGGATTTCTGTGGTGGCGATACGTCTGAACAAGGCTCATTCATGACATAGGCTGGCTTTAATCTGTCTATTGAAACGGTAGCTTCTCTGCCGCCCATGTCAATCTTGAAAAATTTATCACCGCGTTCAATTACTTTGTACGGGCCTTGGTAGGGTGGTTGTAGCGACCGTCGCACTGCATCCTGTCTTAGGAAAACTTGTTGAGTATGCGACAAATCCTTTGAAACAAAAACTTTTGCTGTACCATGGCGGGTGACGTAAGTAGGCCGGACTCGGCTTATATGTGATCGTAGGCGAGATAGAAAATCGGTATAGTCGATTTCTGCTTCTGGTGAGGTATTCAAGAAAAAGTCGCCTGGGAGGCGCAGCGTCTCACCGTAAACTAACTCAGCCGGGGTAGCTGAAATGTCGTCCTTCCATGCATTTCTGATACCTAGTAATACTAATGGAAGTACTTCATACCATTCCTCGCTTCCGTGACACATAATCGCCGCTTTCAGCTGGCGGTGAAACCGTTCAATCAAACCGTTTGCGGCTGGATGGTAGGCCGTCGTGCGAATATGTCGAGACCCTGTCAGTCGAGAAAGTTCTTGAAATAGGTGGCTCTCAAACTGTCTGCCTCTGTCGGTGGTGACAGTTAAGGGGCATCCGAAACGGGAGATCCATCCGTCAAGAAAAGCTTGGGCGACGGTTACTGCCGTAATATCCTTGAGAGGCATTACTTCTGTCCAGCGAGTAAAACGGTCTATCGCCGTTAGGCAATATCTGTATCCCTGCGATATTGGTAACGGGCCGATTAAGTCACAGTGTACATTAGCAAATCTGGCAGTGGGGGGGTGTGAAGTCATGTACTGGCGCTCGGGTGTGCCTCGAAACTTTTGACTTCTGGCAAGCGATACAGGTGCGGGCCCACTCTCTACAATCTTTGCGTATGCTCGGCCAAACATACCTCTGCGTTATGAGCTTAGTGGTAGTTTTGGCGCTTGGGTGACTAAGTCCGTGTATGCTTTCGAAAGCTTGACGTCTGAAGAAAGGCGTTAAATATAGACGCGGTGACTTACCGGAAAGGTCACAGTAAAGTTTCTTGCTGGAACCAGAAATTTCTATTTTCTGCAAATCCAACGTAGAGTCGTCCCGCAAAAGCTGCCTTTTTAATTCGTCGTCATCTTGCTGTGATTGAGCTAGTTTCTCTAAATCGATGTTGCTAGTAGAGATGGCTTCGGTGCGTGAGAGCGAATCAGCGACCACGTTATTTTCATTTGAAATGTGACGAATATCGGTTGAAAATTGGGCGATAAAATCTAGGTATCGAAACTGTCGTGGTGAACATTGATCGTTCGGTTTCGTAAATGCTGATGTGATCGGCTTGTGGTCCGTGAATATAATAAATGGTTTCAGCTCTAGCATAAAGCGAAAGTGTTTGACTGACTCATAGATAGCCAATAGCTCTCTATCATACGGGCTATACTTTCTTTGTGCTGTATTTAATTTCTTAGAAAAGAAAGCTAACGGCTGCCATTCGTTATTCACTTTCTGTTGAATTACGCTTCCAAGTGCGACGTCCGAAGCATCAGTAACTATAGCCAACTCTGCGGACGGGTCAGGGTGAACAAGTAAAGTGGCTTCGGCCAAGCTTGACTTGCACAACTCGAAGGCTTTAACTAGCTGCGGCGTCCAATTAATAATAGTTTTTGGAGAGACAGACGGTCCGGCGAGCAAACCATGTAGAGGCGCTTGAACTTTGGCTGCGTTCGGTATAAATCGGCGATAAAAATTTATCATACCAAGGAAACGTCTGAGTTCTCTGATGGTCTTGGGTTGTGGAAAATCATGGATAGCACTGACCTTCGATGGCGTAGGCTTCGTTCTTTCAGCAGATACCATGTACCCCAAAAACTCGATCTCGGGCACTCCGAAAACGCACTTCGAAGAGTTGACTATAACGCCGTGTTCGCGCAGGCGCTCGAAGACAATTTGCAGGTGGCGCTCATGCTCTACAGGTCCTGATGAGGCAATAAGTATGTCATCTAAATATGGAAAGCAAAAATCGAGGTCTCTGAGTATTTCGTCCATAAAACGCTGGAAAGTTTGAGCTGCATTTCGAAGTCCGAAACTCATAAAGGGGAACTCAAACAACCCGAATGGCGTAGCTATTGCTGTTTTGCTTATATCTTCGTTAAAAACTGGAATTTGGGTATATGCTCGAAACATGTCAATCCGGCTATAGGTATTGCAGCCATGAAGATTATGAGTAAAATCGGCTATGTGGCGTACCGGATATCGGTCAGGTATTGTGCGGGCATTTAGGGATCTATAGTCACCGCATAGGCGCCAGGCGTTGTCTTTCTTTGGTACTATATGTAGCGCTGACGACCATGGGCTGTCTGACCTTCTAGCAATACCTGATCTTACCATTTCCTCGAACTCACGTTGGGCAATCTTGAGTCGATCCGGTGCCAATCTTCTCGGGCGGCAGAACACAGGAGGGCCGGGCGTGGTGCGTATATAGTGGAGCGTGTTGTGCTTCACTCCGCGGGCCGACTGCACGCCCCCGGGGCGGGTGATTTCCGGAAACTGTGAAAGAAGCTCGTGATATCTTGTACTTCCGGATACAGACTTGATATGGCACATTGCAGGTAAAGCTGAGACAGAAATAGAGGCGGTAAGCTGTGTGGTTGCATCGATAAGCCTACCCAACTAGCAACGAAGGTCGTATAAGATTTACTCTTTCGACTATAGATCGTAAGACACTTGTATAAACGATCCTAAAATGTTAAAAAGCTGTATAAAAGCGGCTATCTGGATTATTTTGCATTCAACGCTTTTTGGCTCTATAAACATGTCTAGTAAACGTTTATACGATGAAATCATATCGCATTTACTCGATTGTTGTATAAATGTATCTCTTGATCGCCATTATACAACAATAAGTCGTAAGAGAGCTCTTTAAAAGCAACTGAATTGCTAATGTGTCGTCAAACTAGCTATTATAGCACAATCTATCGACATTTAATTTTAACAGCATAATTGTGGAGTAAACGCGGTTTATACGATAAAACAGCATCTTAGTTACTTTAACAGCACTTTATGTCGTATGATAACTCTATGGAATGCTTTTATTCGACTTAACTAATTAGGTTGAGTAAAAGCTTTCAAATTATTCTTTTACAGCCTTTTCGGTCTCTAAAGGTTATTTGAAAGCCATTTTACATCGATATAGTGGTATAAATGCTTTTTGTAATCTTTTACAGCACTATCTGCCATTTTGTTACATGATACCAAAATAAACAACGTAATTTGCTTTTTTTATTCGCAAAATGGATTATAATCGATGGAAAAGGATTTAGAAGTGGAGGATTCCGACGTAAAGTAAATAAGATGTATACACGATTGAAACAGTCAAGATCTTCATTGGCTATAACCACGAGTCAAGAGCGTTTAATTGATAGGCGTGAGGGTTCCGTAGCGTATAATAATTACTTAGTACTACTATTAGGTACTATTAGGTATTCTGTAACAACGGCCATATAGACAACCGTTTGCAATTTATTGAATTTGCCAGTATGTTTTTCTAAGTCATGGGTGTTTATCTTATACTTATTGTGTTTGTATTTATAATTTTATAAGTTAGTTGGTAGGTACCCAAAGAATTTGACTAAACTATTATTATTATTTTTTTATAATAAAGAGATACTTAAGTAAGTACTTACAATTTTGTTTTGTATTAAGTGATCCTACTTGCAATAATAACATTCGTCGCTTGGATAGTGATAATAAATTGAATATTCTGAACACCAGAAAAATGAGGTGCGCAGTAATAATTTTATTCTCTTCTCAGATAATATAAAATGACGTGGTTTTGATCCATTTTTAATTACAAAATGACATGAGTAACATTTAAGCATTATAAAAAAATGTGTTTTCTTCCAAGGCCATTTTGCTTCCTTAAGCTTCTTTAAGTCCTCTTTTTTTATGAATTTATCTTTATCCAAGTAGACTACCATTTTAAATTGTCACCCATAAAAAAAAGGGTAATTTTACCTAAAATATTGTATTCTATGAACTTACGCAAACCAAATTCAATGTAACTTAACTATTCAATGTGGTTTTTTTTTTTAAGTTAGGTTGATGGTATAGGCAGTTTTTAAACACGGCCGCGCGCCCCGTCTCAAACAGAGGCGCAGATCGGCGCTTGTCTGATTGGTCAATCTTTCCAAAATTTAAAAATGTTTCAAAATATGCAAAAATTTAGCGAAGTTGACGGTATATTAAATTTACTAGAGGCTGCCCCGCGGTTTCAATCGCGCAGATTTCTCATAAACACAAAAATCCAGTTTTTTCCCGTTCCCATGGGAATTTCGGAAAATCCTTTCTTAGTGCTCATCTACACTCCCTAAGGAACCTACATGCAAAATTTCAGCCCGCTACGCCCAGTAGTTTCGGCTCTGTCTGTCAGTCAGTCAGTCAGTCAGTCAGTCAGTCAGTCAGTCAGTCAGTCAGTCAGTCAGTCAGTCAGTCAGTCAGTCAGTCAGTCAGTCAGTCAGTCAGTCAGTCAGTGAGTCAGTCAGTCAGTCAGTTAGTAACGGAAGAGTTTTATTTATATTGATTGATAGTAAAATAATTATTTTATACTAAGTAGCTGACCCGGCAAACTCCGGATCGCCCTAGATATAAGTAAGCACGATTATTATAACATTATCTACCCGCTAAAAATTTGGCTGTATGTACTTTGTTATTTTGCCCGCCCAGAATTAAAGAATTTCAAAACAACGTCAAATCAATCAATCTTTTGATTAAAAATGGATACAATAGTAACGGAAAACTTAGTATTGGAAATTATAAGTAATTGTTGTTTTTTACTTACTTTCCCTCAATATTTCCAAATTTTCTCACCTTTTCAACCTTCTCTGGACTACTACAAACATTTCAAGACTAAAAGCTAAATCGGCCCAGCCGTTCTCGAGTTTTTGCGAGACTAACAAACCACGATTCATTTTTATATATTGGTAGATAGTAGGTAGTAGAAGTAGATAGTAGATTTTGCACTAAGGAACCCTAAACTATCTGTAATGGCGTCCCTAGAAGTCGTAAGATGGAAATCTAATTTCAATCTTTCGACTAACAGCTGAGAGAATGCTCTGTGATGATAAATGAGTTGCTATTATTTGCTATTGATGGCGAATTTATTTTAAATGTTAAATTAACATTATTTTTTATTCATTATTTACATAGAAATCTTGGGGCCCATTGAAATATTAACTACAATGCTAGGTATATAGACGGAAAAATTAATTCCGCACATGAAAGTAAGACCCTACGACCTAACTTTAACAGATAACTAATTACCTGTCATCATTTGGCTTAATGGCTTAAAAACGTAATGGTTAATACGATAGCAAAATATACTTATATTTATTAGGTTTGACACTTCAACTGACATAAATTACACGTATAAAATAAAAAGTCTATAAGTGCTGCTTGGGTGCAGTTACACGATAAAAAAGTCGAGTGATTGCAACCAAATTGCTTTATTACTATAAATAAGTCGAATAAAAGCGGTTCTACCGACTTGGAAAAAGCAGATGTGTCGAATAATGGCATTCTGATGGCCATTATGGTACTAAGTAGCATTCTAGTTGCGATTACTCGATATTTATTCGACTAAATGGCTACTCATACGATAATCTTACGATATTTACTGGATCTAAAGCTGAGAGAAGTGCGCCCAAATCGCGTTGAGAGAACGTGCACAGAGCATTTACACGACTTTTTAAAGATCCTTCTTACGACCAATAGCTGAAAGAGAAACGTGCTGCTGACTTTTTTACGACACGATTTGCTGGTTGGGTATGGTTGCGACTGTCTACTAGTAAGCCATAAAAAGAAAGAAAGTCAACTCCTAAAATTGGCTTAGTAACGTCCGCGATCACAAATTGCCATCTAAACTCGCGACGTAAACCAAAGTCTAAATTTAAATGCACAGTACCGAAAGTTGCAATAGCGGTCCCGTTGGCCGCGTGAAGTTCATACTTAGATTTAGGCAGACACTGTTTTGACACTAACTTCACGGGGTAAACACATAAGTCCGAACCAGTATCAACTAAAAACTGCACTTTAGTCTTTTTATCAGCGACAAACAAGCGGCCAGTAGAGGGTTGGCAGTCACCAGCCGCCATCAATGACTGCTTTTGGAGTTTCCCTCGTCGTATTTGCACGGGGCAATGCACCTGTTTGCGCGCGGACCAAAACGGTTGTGATACCAACACAACCCATCAGTATGCGGGCGGCTTCTGGAACGGTTGTTAAAGCGTCCACGGTGCTTCGATGACGAACGAGACCGGTTGCGGTCGCGTCCGCGGGAACTTGTGAGTGCAGCAACCTGGCGAGTGAGCTCGTCGATACGGCGATTCAGGTCTTCCATAGTAGTGCCGGATGAACTGGGCGTGGAGCTAGCCCCGACGGCAGAGACACCATGGTTAACAGCGGGGGTTATCTCTTTTACCTTGTCCGCCAACTGGGCTACCGCGTCTAGGTCTGAGGTAGTCTGGGTAGCTATTATATGTTGTATATGTGCGGGCAAACGGCTAGCCCACAGCGAGCGAAGAAAATCAGACGGAACTCCGCTCCCAGCCGAACTACGCAGATGCCGAAGAAACTGTGATGGCTTGCGGTCGCCTAACTCCTCTTGCGAAAGTAGCTGGCGGACTTTTTGTTCACGAGAAGCCGATAAACGAGAAATAAGTTCGCTTTTTATTTTCTCATATTTCCCGATAGCCGGTGGATTGGTTATTATATCTTCCACTTCACTGGCGTAGATATGTTCCAACTGGCTCACAACATGGTAGAACTTGGTCGTGTCGACTGTAATGTTCGATAGCATGAACTGGCCTTCCAACTGAGCAAACCATAAAGCCGGTTTCTCAGGCCAAAATGGCGGAACCTTTATACCGACGGCAAGCATATCTGGGGCCCGGGGCGTTGGTGCCACGTTTTCGTCCTTTGACATTTTCTATATTTTTAGCACTCCCGAATGTCTTCACTATTAGCACACTGTCTCTCAAAATCCGTTGCACAAAATATAGTTCACAAGGGTCACCAATATGTAGGTAAAGTGGTATATAGAATAAAACCAAGCAATACCGTACATTAAAGTTTATTGAAGAGTTCACAGCACAGAAGAGTACAAGGTTCACAGTAGATAGGTAGCACAGGTAGAGAGTAGAAAACAGAGTATGCAGAAAAGTTCGGAAAAGTATTATTACAATAATTAGCGTAGATCGCGAGTAAATATAGATAGTGTTTGGACGGCCTCTCGGCGTCGCAGCGTGTCGGGCACTGGCCTGCGCTGGCGCAGCGCGTGGTCCTAACGGGACCGTCTGAGCGGTCGATGAACTTTAATATAAACGTCAACTAGATAGCTAGGTATATCGCCACACAACAATTGAACACCTACGATTGAACATAAAAATAGTTTGATTTGCATTCTTGCCGATAAAATACATGAAGGCGTTTGATCCCAAAAAATCCTTTGGCGCACTGCACTCACTGAAAGCATACTCATCTTAAATTGTTCATCTTGGTAAAGACGTGCTGTCTGACCTGCACAAACGAAAAATACATTAATCCAATATAAAATTTTATTGACAAGCAGAACACAAGTGGAGGAATATGCTTTGGTGTTTTCTTCGGGATGTTATAATTATCGAACCACTTGCAATCGAATTTTTGACAAATTTTACAAAACCCGGATGTGAGCTTATTATTAAAACATACTAAATGAGTGTTATTGTAGCTTCTCATTGCAACACTTGCCCGTGTGTTATTTTTTTCAACTTTTATGAACCGTCGGTTTAATATGTTAACTTAAATAATGAGTTCCACAAAAGACCTTTTTGTTTATATAAAACTTTGACTTTCAGCCACCTTGTGCAAGTGTATAGCATAAAAACAAATAACAGGAAATAACGCATTCACTGCACGAATTCCACCACAATCGATAAGAGAGATGACCGCCGGCGGCCGCGGGGCGGGGCGGGGGCAGCTTATTTGATTAGTCTTACCGAGAGCGAGGTCGCACTCTTAATGGGGTGCCTTGTACTGAAATGAAACGAACATAATTTCCGTCGTACACGCGATATTTCACACCACAAAGATTGATGAAAGACATCGACGAATAAAGCGCAGAAGGGTAACGAACAAATAGACTCATCTTCTCTAAACTAACAAAAACAATTAAACGGCTCGCCTGAATGTGCGAGAGAGCACACACAAGTAGCGATGATCTCATCATCGCTTAATAGACACGCATTTCAACATAAATGAGTTTCGTTTTATATTAATTAGTAGCACATTTTCCATTATAAGGACAAATGTAAAAGCGACCGCTTAATAGTGTGGTGGAAAACTCGCTAGTTCTCGCTCGCGCTGCCTTTCGGGGAGAAATTTCGGATCAACATAATCGGTCTTACTGGCTTTGAAGCTGGGCTTAGCGCCTAATGCTACACAACACACATTGCTACGAAGCAATCATTTCACGACGCTTTTATTGAAAATGTTAATTGTTAGAAAGGATTTAACTTGGAAGCATTTTCAAGTTGGAAAACAGATTTCCGAATTTAAAAATAGTAGTTTATATAACAAGGGTGTGAAGTGATGATTTATGTATGAGGGTTGTAACCTTACTCAAGTTTATACTACTTTTTATTCCATCCGACGAGAAACATCACATGTAAAAAACCAGAACCTACTATATTCTGCTCACCTAATCAGCCAACTCGTTTTTAAACCCACTTCACTGCAATCATTTATTTTTGTAAAAATAATTAGTAGTAATAAAAGTAAAATTAAAGTACAAATTATTACTAAACGAAAACGTTAACAGTACATAATTGCCAGTAAAGTAAAACAGTTTTTTTCTTCAATGACAGTATAGGCACATGTGTACAGATTAAATTTCTTTTTTTTGTTTTCTTTGTTCGAATACAAAATTCAAAAACTACTGCTGCTATTACAAATGCATTTCCTTACATTCATAATTGGTAAGGCAAATCAAGAATGTATAGACATTTATATTTCCCGGCTGCAGACCGGAAACGCAATAAACATAGAACACTAACCAAAATGTCACCTTTTCGACCGGATGGGATAAAAAATATAGTATAAGAAAATGAATTTATCATAATAAGACACACCTATACGATAATTTAGCAAAGTGTGATGATGTTTTCCCCGCACGCCCCTGCAGCGGAGGCGTGCGGCCGCCGCACCGCGCCCCGCGCCCCGCGCCCCTCGCCCCGCTCGCACCTTACCACCGAACACTTTACGGCCGGAGGATTAACCCGTGTAACGAGATTCATTAATTCTTGTCGTTAAAATTTGTCGTTCTCGATTAATAAGGAGGTTGGGAGTAGCGAGACGTTATTATCGCTAGACCGCAGCCGTGTCGCCGGGGGCCGCCGCACGACCCACGGAACTAGCAGCCCGCCAGTTCGTGGGCTTATTTACACTATTGAGTAAATTACACTAGCGGCGCTCGAGTGCCGGAGAAAACTTTAACAGAACTTTTTGTGTAATAAGTGGTGCAACTACACGAGTGGCAAAGCAAGTGCCGGACACGGCCTCGCTTGGACCTTCCCACTTTGCTGAGACGTATTTATTCTGGGCTCCTGTGAGCAGCCGCATACAGATATTGATAGTGAATGAGTTTAACACAGGTTTTGCGGACAACTAACCAAGGAAATGTTATCCGTTTCGATATAGAAAGAAACTAAAAAGCAGGTTTCATGGAGCTAATTACGTATACCTATAAAGGATAGGAGAATACTTTTAAAGAACATAACTGATACTATCAAATATTGTATAGTTCTACCAATCTCCATTGATGTAGTAGCTGTTTAATTTTGAATGCTGGGTCAATCAGGGGCTGTGTCGTAGATCTCCATCGAGCTCGGACCGTAACAATAATGAATCGTCGCTTTAAGTGCCCCGGACCGCAACGCACTACGGAATTATTAAGAGCACTATACTTACACAAGTTACACAGGGACATACTTGAGTCAATTTATAAAGGACGAGCTGTCCCGGCTTACGCCATAGAATATAAGATACTACTACTACTAAAGACTTCGCTCTATAGACTATGTTCTTTTGACTGCCCAGAATGGGCGAATAAAAAACAAACAACAACAACACACCACCTGTCAAAATATGTAAACAACGAATAAATTTTTTCACCTTGGGTTACATTATTTGAGTTTAAGTAAGGGTTCTTTTTTTTTTGAAAATTCTATATAGCCTATGTCACTCGGGGATAGTGTACCTTCCTACCAGTGAAATAATTTTTCGAATCGGTTCAGTATTTCCGGAGCCTATTCGTAACAAATAAACAAACAAACAAATCTTTCCTCTTTATAATATTGGTATGGTATAGACACTTTTCACATCACTACGCTTTTACATCATCAATTAATACAAATACGATGTAGATACTTTATATTATTTTGAATAAATAAAACGATTTTATGTCCATCCAAAAATGTATAAAGTCCGTGAAGAATATTTACCGAGCAGCCGCATAGTTGTGCTCCTCGAAACCCTTTCGCGTCTCCTAACCATGGGAGAAGTGTCCGGTGTGTTTGCTTACTTGCCCAAACTCGCGAGATGTCCGCTAACGCTGCCTGATTACATGTAAACAACATTTCCGTGGGCACCACAACAATTTTTGAACACTCTAAAGGGTTAAATCGGTACCTCACATTTTATGTGCCCTTAAAAAAACTTAGCTATAGTTTTTTATTGTATAAATTTGTAAAGTATAAGTTCATATACTTCATAACAATTTTTTTAAAGTCACAAGATCCTTTTAAGATCGAATTGATAAGAAACGTTCCAACAACCTTTGCGTCTATTGCTTCAATTTATTGCTGTTTTGGGTTTTTATTGTTCCGTTTTATGGCCTCCCCGTATATAAATGGCATAGATAAAAGATGAATTCAACGCCGCAGCCAAGACAATATACGCCGCACTACGCGGAGAGCCTCTTTACATACATTAATGGAAATGGCTGCCCTGGACTACAGCTTGATATTTATTCCGGGACAAGCGGACGATGAGTCGAGCGGACGGACGGAAGCTATAATTTTCCGTCTAAATGCCACCCTCGCATGCAAAGCGCTTGGACATAATACGATTTTCATAGAGGACCGTCAGAGGCGACCCTGGCGTTCGATATATCACACGAAATTATACCCGGGTTGCTCCGGCATGCGCAAGCGAGACGGCTGACCCCCGGCCCGGCTCATAATGTACGGTCCGGTTAGGTACACGACTTACGGAAAATAGGTACGTAACCTCTGGACCCCGCGCCCGCACCCCTTGCATGAAATGCTTATTATACGCGGCACGTAGTACATCCCCCGGGCCGCTCCTGAAGCCACCCGCCCCCGCCCCGCTCGCTACAGCCGCTGACCGCCGCCGCCGCCGCCCCCGCCGCCCGCGCCTCGGACCGGACGCACGACTGAATAATACCAAATCGAGGAGTGTTATGTCCGCTCTGCCAGAGGACGGTGTAATATATGGCCATGGCATTCCAAGCAAATAAATTAAAAACAAGTTATGTACGTATAGATCTTGCGCAAAAGATAAAAATATATTAACAAGGAAGATATTCACTACAATTTGTTTGTAAAAAAACATTCATAGGTATAGGTTCCTGTATTTCATCAATCAATATCAATATCATCATGAATACATAGTATAAAATAAAGTCGCTTCCCGCGTATGTCCCTATGTATGCTTAAATCTTTAAAACGACGCAACGGATTTTGATGCCATTTTTTTAGTACATAAAGTGATTCAACAGGAAAGTTTATAAGTAAAATACATCCACAAAATAGTAATAGGTTTGGCGGTACGAAGTTCGCCGGGTCGACTAGTTTTTTTTATGAAATATTTACATTATGTTATGTTTGTATATTGTTTTATTTAAAAACTCAATAAATATAATTTGCATATTATACGTTTTAAAAAATAATTTTCTCTATTCTATTTTCTACGTAGAATTACTAACTTGAATTTAGTGAAGATGCACATCTACTATATACAGGCTGTCCGAAAAGGTTACGTAGCTAGGAAGGCGGGTGATATGGTTGATCACAAGAGTCACCAGAAAGATAAAAAAATTAAAGCTCTCTGGGTATTAAAAAAATAAATGTCATTTTTGTTAAACTAAAAATTTTACACCTTGTGGGGCGATTTTGCTACAGATGACCTACAAATATTGATATATTTAAAAAAAATGCTGTAATGTAATCGTCAATTTAGTAAATTTTCTTTAATAAAATTAACTAAATTGTCCTCGAAAAGCAACCATAATAGACCACTAGTACGTGACTAGTTCTCTTATCAATAATGCACCCTCCCTTATATACCGTCGAGCATAGCGCACCGGCCGCGGCCAAGCGGGTGATCGCGGTCGCGCGCGGGGGAAGACAAATGAAGAATGATGAGTCACGGAGCTCTCCTCTCAGGCGCTCCCAGATGCTTCCACACATCGAAAACAATGCCAATGCACCACTAACATCATGTAGTCAACATAATATTCAGTCTGAAAGCCATATATACTGTACTGAGTAATCGTACCAAGAACAATATTTAAAATTTAAAAAACCCTCGACTGAGTCAGACAATCTAAACTAGACCCATTTCAACTAAATTAGAACTAGAGCTGATCATCTTCAAAAGCTCATGGCTACCTTACCATATATGTACTTTCAATATCATTAAAGTAATCTTGTACAAAATTTAAAATCAATAGGACATATGGAAGGTAGTTAGATCCTCTCATCCACTATTTAAGAGCTGATCATCTTCAAACGGCTGATGGTCATGGTTACCGGATTAGATCCTCTCATCCACTATTTAAGAGCTGATTGTCCTCAAACAGCTGATCAGGTCATGGTTACCTTACCATATACTTTTAATATCATTGATGTAACATGGTACCAAATTTCAAATCGATCGGACATAAAGAAGCTAGTTAGATTCCCTCATCACCTAGAAAAGAGCTGATGATCTTCAAACCGCTAACCTATTCATGAGACATGGCTAAGAACACTCGGGCTGAAAAAAACTAAACGAAAATCGGTTCATCCGTTTAGGCTCTACGATGCCACAGACAGAAAATCCACACACGTTATAATTATAACACCTGTCTGATTTTTTGTCGGGGGTTAAAAACTTATTATAACGTTTAACAAATTATACTTATTCTGGTTGCCTCTAATACCCGAAAACTAAAAGAAACTGTAAAATTTAGGGTATACTCAAATTACCATGAGTTAAAATTTATAAAGGTTATAAAATTGGCCTAGTAAATTATGAGCTCATAATAACTTTTATATTATAATATCCGCCATCGCAAGGAAGCATGCCACCGCGGCGCTATAATGCGGAGACTAAGTGAATGATGGCCTCCCGCTCCCGCTTCAATACTTTATTGAATTTTATCTCCTTCTCAAAAAAGTTACAGATCGCAAAAAACTGCACAAGTCCCTAGAGACTGCAGACTGCTGAGAATTGATGGAATATCTTTTATGTCCGAACAGCTAAAATTTACAAATTCATCATTGCCTGTCATTAAGATTGATGGACCAGAATAGTACTCCAAGAATATTGATAAAGAATATCAATATCTATTTTAATAAACACCTATAAAGTAAGTTTTACTACAGTACTTAAGTCCTCGTTGTTTGATAAAATGGGATTTTTAAGTTTATAATGAGTGTTTGATAATCCGCCTTGTATATTTTCTTCTTCTACTTTTAAAAAACGATCACGCCTCAGCGATAAATGTCGAGGGGTGCACTCACCCACACTTTCTAACCGAATTTAAATAAAATCGGCTTCTAAAATCTCCCAAGCGATAGCACAAAAATATATGTCAGGAAAGATTTGAGCGGAATAAAAATTCCTATTCCGCGTTCCGGGCTCGCTCCTGTTTTCTTTTATAGCTGTCGCAAGGAATAATCTTCAAGAAAAATACTATACTTAAATAAAGCAAATTCCAGCCTAGTAGGAGATTATAGGTTTACATTTCCATTTACTTTACTCATTAGTTCAGCTTTGTTATGATAATAAATTAATATTAAAAATAAGAAACTTCATGAAGACGGGAAGATAATACTCTACTTTTGAACCAAATGCCTGTTTTTTAATATTTTTAAAAGCTGCTTTGTCAAAACATTCTTAATCGGGAAAATGGGAAAATCTGTGAGTGCTGCTGCTTTCAGATTGTAATAAATTACACATATAAGTTCATACAAGAATAATAGTCTACTTAAGTGCACATTTAGTGCTGAGTAGAGATTTCTTGTTTTTCACACCACATAACTATTATATTTTCAAAAAGGTTGATGTTTATCATTGGGGCTTTTTGTTAACATAAATAGTGACAGGACGCATGGCAAAGTTAAACATATCGTTATCCAGCCGGGCGCGGAGCATCAACAAAGATCTCCGGCGCGGGCAGGCAGCGGGCGGCGGGGCGGGCGACGGGGCGGGCGCGGCGCGGGCGCCGGCTCACGGGCACGTGCCGGCCACGCGGCCCGCTGCTCTAATTGCCATGCCATGGGGCTCGCGACAACATTGCACAATGTACTGAAACTAACACCGCACTGTCTCATCCTCTTTGAGTCGACAATAATCTCTCATTTTAATAGATAAGTGGAGGCGGGTTCACGCGATTTATTAGCGTTTGTCGGGTTTACTGTATATTATTATTGTACAACATTAATCAGATAATCTATTTCTTTTTTATTATTTGAAACAAAATATTTAATCTGAAGAACTGTATAAAATTTGATCATCCTTTTCTTTATTCTGAATAAAGCAACGCAAGCAAAGAGCAGGGCCACAAGACAAACTGCCACCAAGAGAAATAAAGAGACGAAGTAAATAAGAAGAAGTAATTTGGGCAGCCAAGGAATTGTGTTCGAGAGGATAATAAAAAGGGAAGCCATCAGTGACACGCACAATAAGCATCAACCTCAAGAATATCATAGATAACGGGCGCCGGCGGGACCTCATTAGGAGGCCGCAGGGAAATTAAAAAGAAAGCAAGATCTCGGACTCAATTGCGGCCGAGTAAAACGAGCAACTTCCCTCTCATAACATACAGCCGCTACGGTTTTCCGGACAATAATTATTTTGTGATGCGTAAGATGAAGGAGCCTAATGCTGTAGTGAAGGCGGCCTTCTGGCGGCATTAGTCAGTCTGCAGCAGAGATGAATGTAATTACCGCCGGACGAGACAAATCGGATCTCCGCCGGGTGCGATTCGTTTGCCTCCGCCTCCTTCTTGCAGGGCATCAGCTCCGGTGCGACTTCATGTAACTTTCTTTTAATAATTCGACTGAAGAGGGCTGACACCGCGATATTAGCGCCAATCTTGAAAAATAAACTTTGGTTCGTTGCTAAAAGTGACCACTAAAGGCAACAAACAGTATATTCTTTAGATCTTGAACATGAAAACTTCACAACAGTGCCATAAAAAATTCTAAGAAAGTTTGAATTTCATGGTTTATAAGATTTTTTTTGTTATTAGCGCTGGTATCACGGTAAAAGCACTCTTAAGAACATTAGGATACTATATAAAAAACTAAACATATAGGAAGCTAAGCGAATAGTTTAAAAAGGAACCTACATTATCTAAAACAAGACCTTAAAGTTTCGCAATTTAATTCAGTGAAAAAAACCGAACTCTTTTTAAAGTTTCACAAGTTGCTTGAAAGTAAAACCTATAGAAATGTTGCATTTATGCAAAACAAAGGCAATCAAAGCTCCGGCGAACAGAAGAAATGAGCTTCATTAAGCGAAGGAATGAAAACTTTAATAATGTAAGATGCAAAAAACGTCGACAAAAAATACTTAAGAACATCTGACGACATAAAGGCCGTTGTAACTGAGGACTCGACGTAAAATCATTAGGATGCTAATAAAAACTTCCTTTTGTAGCACAGAAACGAACTCGGACGAAAAAAAATTCAAACAAAAACTCAATCGGGGGAGCGGAATAAGAAACGACGCCCATGATTATTCTTCAAAACATAATGAAAGAGAATTAATGTAAATATTCTTTTTGCTTGGAACTTTCCGCCCTCCGGAAAGTTTCATTTTATGGCGCATCGTTTAACAACCATCCCCACTTATTGACATTCAATTCGGGGGAAATTGATTTATGAAGATTGAGACCTTGATTAGGACATTTTTAGAGAGTTGAATAATTTTCGGATTGTACCTATTCACAACAAAACATATAAGATAAGAAGGCAAAATACGCTAATTGTATGTAGTGTCCCTATTGAATGTACATTTAAGTGAACAAAGACTGGACGCTAGTGCATTATTGAAGAGCCCGTCAGTCAGTGCAGGGCCCGCTGCAGCTGCACCGCCCCCCGTCCCGCACCCCGCGCTCGCCGCGTCCTGTACCGCGCCGTGACTCAAACACCGACAAGCGAAACAAATGTTACTTTTTTTTATTCAACAACTTATTATCTATCCATTGGTTACGCTTGAATTTTTCATGAGCTTGTATAAAAACGTATTTTCGTTTAAAAAACATTCACTGTGACAAATTGTATGTATCTGACTGCCTATTTTTTTGTAGTCAAAACTACTAGGTAAACTACTGGTACTACTTTTTGTAGTCAAAATATAGTCCATCTAGTTGCGCGCTAATCAGGCATGATACGAGAAGCATTCCTTTTTTCTTGACAGTATTTATCGGGATATAGAATTAAATATCCGTAAATAATTGAAATCAGTGTAGCAGGCATCGGAAACCCAAGGGCCCAAAGAGGTCCAGCACCTTTTTACGGTCGGTAAAAATAATAAGTCGATGTAGCCCTGTCGCCCCACCCCACTTCACGCGCCCTCACAGTCTCCCCGCGCCGCCTCCTCCTTCATTCGGACACCGTCATTTTTCTTGTAGCAGTATTTAATTTGTCGCGCTTTTTATAAAAATTTATTAGATTTAATCAATTAACATGGAGAGTAAAAAGCACAAACAACAATGCATTGCTAATTAAGTCGTAAGCGACACTCCCCAAGTAGCACTGAAGAATTTTGTTTAAATCGCATATATCTTAACAGTGCCTGTATTGTCATTTAACTAAATAAAAAACGATTTCATATAGTCACATATTTCTTAAAGGCTATATAGTATTCCAATACCGCTTTTTGAGAAAATAAAGATTATACAAATCGTAGTTAAATCATCTTAAACCTATTCAGTATTAATTAAGGTTTCAGATAAACCATAAAACTCTCTTTTCACTCAACTCTCATTATTTGTAAACTGAATTAAATCATTAAGGGATAGTTGTTCGACTTATACAGTCGCACCAATGCAAAAAAGATTTGCTATCCAAACTAAAAGCCATATTAAGACGTTTGTCCTCAAATCAGTTTTTGCTAGGCAAAACACAAATAAATTTTGTATTAATTATTATTTTATAAGTAATAATTGATTTAGAGGGACGGTTTGTACAAGATGGAGAAAAATTAAATTAGCAAAGACGTTGAAAAATTAAAAAAATAACCTTTAACATAGAAATGTCCCTTTCCCATAATTTTCCTTTTACATAATGTCCCTTTCTAAAATTGTATTTTCCCAAAATGACCCTTTCTCAAAATGTACCACATCGAAAAAACCTTTGTCGTTATGTCCCTTTTGCTTTTATTTTTTGTAGACAGTTTCGAAGAAATATTTGCGAACGGTGCATTATGGGTCTAAATTGTAGGGCCTTTCACTCTTAATCGATGCAAAGTAGGTAGGTATTTACGGTCACGGACTCGTTTAGCATAATACATTTTGTATGATTAGTCTTTGAATAAGTATTTGATACACTTAAATAAGTTAAAAGTATTAGGTTGCCAATGCAGGTAGTTTATATATATTTTCCGAACTAGCTCTAACACAGCTTTCTTAGCTAAACAAAATATGATAACTCGATGATATGACAGCATTGAAAACCATTGCTGATTTTCTTATGGTATGTACTTTTGTGGTTCTTAAAAAGCAGCAAAAGGCAGTGAAATAAATTATTACAACAGTTTTTGTTTTGCCACAAGTGTGAGCAGAATGGTCTGATAGAAATACTTGGCACACACACTTGACTTTATATGCAAGCTCTGCTGTTGTTTAAATGCACTTTATTGCTAAAACACCAAAAAAACATAATAACTTTCTTTGAAAACCATAACGCTTTTAAAGAATTCTCAAAACGTCCTTTTCGCAAAATGTGCTTTTCGCAAAATGACCCGTTCGAAAAATGACCATTTCTCCACTAGCTCAAGTTTACATGTACAAAAGGGACACTATATAAAAAAAGGTCATTTTGCGAAAGGAACTATAAGCGGAAGTGATGAATACTTACAAAAGCTTGATTTCGAAATTATCCTTTTAAATTCTGCCATATAGACATAGCCAAGTCACGTCACTTCCTACCCGAATCGCCAACATGCCAGCCACAAACATAGATCATATTAATTCGTTTGAACAACCTTGTAATGCATTCTGATAAACACAATTGTACATGAACATCTAATTTATGTGTCTAATAATATTGCATACGTCTATCACTTTCAACACTTACACTTGGTATTAGAAAAACTAACTCTGTTGCAAAACAAAGAAATCTTGATTTAAGAAATCAAAGTAAAGGATCAAATAAATCAGAAAAGTATTCATGAAATCAATTGGAAGTATCACTTAAATCGTTGAGGATTTACTTAATCAAACTAAAGGATCACTTAATACTGTGAGATAGCGTCGGCTCCGTGCTTAAGTGTTCAAACTCCATTTTGGTCGAAAATGACTTTTTGATGCAGGATTGTTAACGATGTAATTTAGGTCCAGAAGGTCAAGTAAAAAAAGGCTTTTCCTAGAAAAAATACAATAAATTTCACGTTTTAAATTTTGAAGCCCACATCATCGTAACAAAAATTCCGTGCTTGTTTAGCCAACCTCCACAGCATTACCCAAAGTCCCGCATCGAAATATTTGTTGCGTGCTTGAGTGTTCAATCTCCAGCCGGCCGACCAATCACAGCACAGTACGTCACGCTACCCGGCCATTTTGTTTTTTCTGTGATGAACTTGGTTGCTCCTTTAGTTTGCTTGCAAAAACCTAATAAATTAGTTTTATTGTGTTCAAAACTAAGAAAACTAACTGCGAGTAACGTTAAAAGCTGCAGCAGGATGGCGAGTACCAATTTCAAAACAAGCAAAAGGCGTTTTTTGGCGACTTTCGAGCAATAAGTACTTTTTAATAATGTTCATTTCCGAATAGAAACTTAAACGATACAGGATGTTAATAAATTCACTTTGTAATAAAACGGTTGAGAATTAAGTATATTATTATGTTAATTCTGTTTGATAGTCCTTTTGTCTGTCTTTCACAATGGTTCAATACAACAACCAAATTTTTAACAATAATTAAGTAGGTATATTTTATCATTTCGTTATGTTTATGTTATTATTACTTGAGTCTAAATTAATTTTTATTTTTTATTTCTTGATTTTAATTTCTTATACCTTTTATCATCTAAAAACAAGTTTTTTTACGAAGTAATTTAATCATCCTGTATATGGTATTAGGAGGTTGGACAAACAAGCACGCAACAATTTTAAGGAACACTGTGCTATCTCCATGGCAGGAGTGTTGTATTTCCATGAACGAACATTTTTATTCGCAGTTTTGTTCAACCTCCATTTTAAAAGTATGATAAAATACGTAAAATCACAGCATCGTAAAAAAATTTATTGGCAATTCCATATATTAGACTAAAAACTATAAATTTGCATTTATCATTCCTGAAACTAAACATCTCGTTTGATAATAAGTAAAAAAACCTTCTCCTGAACAGTGTACAATATGGAAGTTGAACATTCAAGCACGGAGGCGGCGATAAGAAATCTTGATTTAAGAAATCAAAGTAAGGGATCAAATAAATCAGAATAGTATTCATGAAATCAATCGGAAGTATCACTGAAATCGTTGAGGATTTACTTAATCAAACTAAAGGATCACTTAATACTGTGAGATTTAAATGTTACTTACGTTTGATTTAGTAAAACGATTAAGTATTAAGTGAGATTTGAGGAAATCGTTTTTGAGTAAAACGTTTCTAAAATAGCATTATTTCAAATCGAACTTATTAATCTTTGATTTAATTGATACTCAACTACCCTTTTGAATCCTTACTTTTCTAAATTCAGATTTCGTCAAGTAAAACAAGATTATACGCCATTTTGAACTTTTAGAAAACAAAACAACAAAACAAAATCGAAGTGATATCGTGAAAAAAGTGTGGATTTCAGTTAAATGTGACTAGTGTAATAGTTTTTACTGAAGAAATAAGTGATTATGTGATGAGAAAAGGTAATATTAATGACATAAATGATAACTTTATTTTTATTCCATATACAATTATTCTTTATTTTATTGTTATTTCAAGCTATTTCGAGGGCCCGTTTGTTTTATGGCTCTTTCTGTCGATTTTACACGATAAATGGTCATGCGTTTAAGATTTTTATTGCTTACGACGAAATAAAACGGATTTCTAATTGTCATATTTACTTATAGTTTACAAATTCTTAACACTAAGTAAAGTTCTTGTGTTGTAGCATAAAATGTTCACCATATTTTCTTTATTATGATTACTTAAATTGAAACGTTTTAAAATTTTCTTCGCTTAGCAAAAATTGCATTAGTGAAATAGATTATAAAACAGTTTTAATTTTGCATTTAAATCTATTTTGCTGCCTTAACTTAAACTTCAAGATATCGCGAAACCTTAGATAAGGAATCTGGAAAACCCTATTAAATCCCAATTGCTTAAGTAAGGTTAAAGTATGATTTAGCAGTAGTATTAACTCCCCCTTCGTATTCTCCTAAATACCGTGCCCACTTTTTCTTAACTGACCCTCCAAGCAAGTCTTAGGGATATCTTGAGGGACATAATAGTTTTGGCCAAGGCAATAGCTGGAATTAGCCATGTTGCCTTCAAGAAATCTTCAATACTCAGTAAAATCTATCGGTTGCTACTTGGGTCACTCAAGTTACTGCCCGAGTTTCCGAATCAACTGCTAATATGCAATCACATACTTTATACAAAATTTATCGTACCTATTACAAGATTCGCACTAAACTACCCAGAAAATCTTTAACCTAAGCTTTAAGCTTATAAAAGCTCGGCGCTAATGGCCGGATACCGGAAATTGCGCTCTCATATATCTCCCGACAGATTTATGAAAGTACCCCACATGTGGCAGTGTCGCGCTCGCACGCGCTGCTCGCCGAGCACGGGCGGGACGCGGGATCTCTTTCGTTACCTACGAGTAAGGCTACTTTTTTCACCATTTTTTTCAGTCACTTAATTTTACGTTCATTTACTTATAAAAAAAAAAATATTTGTTACTTAGCTAAATTCTACCAGAGTGGCATTTTTCTACTAGTTCTCAGGCCTAGTTATATATTTACCAATATTCTGTGATTTTAAAATAAATTATTATTATTTCCATTTTAAAAACATATTATAGACAAGACGGCTCGATCATAGAGTTAACGTAGCAAAGGAAGCTACGCAACTTGCTACGCCGTAGCAATACGTAGCATTACGCCAGGTAGCGTAACATCGCTACGCCATTGCGTCGCGTATGCTTTTATAACGTACTTGTTATACGATAGTTGCTACGATACTTTCTGAATACTACTAGTGCGTGCGCGCAGTAGACATGCGCGAAACGCGTTTTACAGTTGTTGAAAAACTTTCCTCAAAAGCTTTATACTTCATTTATTCGTGTGCACCCGGGTTCGATTCCCGGGCGGGGCGAATATTGATATGATGAATATCGATGTTTGTTTCTGGTCTGGGTGTGATGTTCGTTTCTGTGTGTGTTTTGGGCACCCTAGATACAGGTTCTTCCTAGTTAGGGGCTCTGAGTGTGATGTGTTATTATTATTATTATTATTCTTAACTCAGAGTCGATACATTTTGTGAGCTCATTTATATGAACAACCGAATTTTTGTTTTTGTTGAATTAAATACATTTTTATTAGAATTTAAAAAGGTGTTTTAGGTATATTTCGAGTATGAGTATGAGTTTGTTAGTAAACAAACCGAACATACAGAACAGAACATATATGACTCTCAGTGACAGACCTATTTTCAACATACTATATTATTCGTGGTATGGTTCAATACACGGATTATTTATTTATTTATTTTAAGGAAAACATACAGCTTATTCTGCACATAAATTATAGCAAAAAAATATTAAAAATGATATAATATTAATTATTCTCAACTAAGTACTTTAAAAAAAACTTTAGATACGCCAGGCAGAACCCATCACGTGAGTGAATTTTGCCGACTTTGCAAGTTTGCCGTTGCCGAGGCTAGGCACCAGGTTCACAGCATTACATTTAACGATAAGTGTCGTTATACATAATATTTTATGTTAAATATTAAAATTATACAATCTTTCTTAAATTTAATAGTTTTTAATCATAGCAAAGAATTAAAAATAGGTATATAATAAATGTGCAAAAACAAACACAATAAAACTCGGTAACATTTGACTTAAAATCAACTGTGTAAATTATATACACGGGAAAATTGTATTTTTTTAGGACGTTTATCTCTTCTTGCGGATCCCGTCTCGGCCCCGCCGGACACGTCTCTGCTATTGTGAGGTCGAATACGTCTTTAGTAGCGCTTCTTATATGAGCGTTACAAGTGCTTTCTAAATAATCTAAGTCCAGTCGAAGGAGCGTATTGTATTGACACAGTGAAGTGGTGGCCGGTCGTATAATACGGTGCAAATGTGTGCTTTTAGAGCGTGCATGTGTGCATGTGTGCTTGATAGAATAAGCAAGTCGTAGGGCTCAGCGGGTGGAGCGGGCAGCGCGGTGGGGGCTACCTCAAATATCTCCAAGACTGGACACCCCTCCTCCCCCTCGAGTGCCCACTAGACGTAATCTGTAGCACTTCCCGCAGCGAGCTGTAATGGCTCTTTATTATTTTGTTTGTTTGTTATTATTTTGTACAGAAACAATGTAACCAATACAAAGAAAAACCTAGTAATTATTTTTTAATTTAAAAAGTAAATATTTCTAGTTTAATACCATATAGATATTACGTAAACTAATTTATGAATTGTAAATTTCTGCATATTTATAAATAAACTAGAGGCTGCCCCGCGGTTTTTCCCGCGCAGATTTCTCATAAACACAAAAATCCCGTTTTTTCCCGTTCCCGTGGGAATTTCGGGAAATTCCTTCTTAGTGCTCACCTACACTCCCCAAGGAACGCCCGTGCCAATTTTCAGCTTTCTACGCCCAGTAGTTTCGGCTCTGCGTTGTCTGTCAGTCAGTCAGTCAGTCAGTCAGTCAGTCAGTCAGTCAGTAACGGAAGAGTTTTATATATATTGATTATTTTTAAGTTTTGATTTCTAAATATCCTTTACCTTTACATTGTATATTTAAGGTGATTTTCTTTTTTATAATAATTAAGACTTAGATTTATAACATCTACTATAATACCTATTATAAGGCGTTAAAAAAATTTTTTAGATGTAGATAATATCCTATCTCCGGAACTACTGATCTTACTTATCACATTACATAATTTACACTGCCTAAAGTGGCGACTATTTTATTTTGTTTAATAATAAAAGCGTCAAATGTGTAAAATTGGCTTGCTTTAGCATAGTTTTCAGTTTTTTCGTTAATCTACAGAATTGAAGTTACGACTGTTTATGATTTGGTGCCTGTTGACCGGGTCTATTGCTCAGGCTCGACAAAAATTTATTAAAAATGGAAGATTTTTACATTTATCTCTCCATTTACGTAATTATTTGATGTTTTTAATATTTGTTAGTATTATTTAGTTGTCATGACAAGAAAATCTCGTGCAAACATTCCATTTATATTTATTGAGCCGTTTCGGAGAAAAGTGCTTTTGACAGAATAGTCAAAGGGCAACGAGGATCGCCACAATTTCTTTAAATTATTTGTTTTCACACTAAATGAATTAAATGTTTCTAAATATTATATGTATACGTATTTTTTTCAAACAGTCATGTAGACAATTTTGGTTTTATTCTTAAACAATTATTTATTATACAACTTACACTGATATTGTATAGGTGTAATGCGGAAATCGTAGCCAAAAGTAACGTTGAAATACTTCTTACGGGTCGAGAACTGGGTATGAGTAGATTTACAATAAAATACACCAAACAAAGAAAAAGGAATCTCGGTGTGGGGAAAACTTCGTCCTTGTGAGCCGTTGGGCTGCTGGGGAAGTGTGCTCGGCTACATACAGCCGCTTTTTCGAAATAATGTTTTATTCGAACAATTAATAAAACTGCTTTATTTTATAAATTAAATAAATATAGAATATACCTATGTTACAAAGGTTTTCAGTCTCTGGGTGGTATAAATGGGCCACCCATCCTATGAAAGAGTCAGGCGGGAATCATTGGAGCAACAGGCCATAGTTTTATATTATGCTATGCTGACAGTAACATTAAAAGTTTAATTTACTCACCCATTATCGCAACCTCCAGGCATCCCACTACCTATCTGCGTCCTCTGATTTACTTATAGGTCGATAAACGGCGTCTTCCTGTACCAGTAGAGTAAGTATCAAAACTGTTAAATAAAAATACTAGTAGGTTTTGCGATTAAATGTTGATATTTATTTCCTCTCAGCAACGGCTACATACCCCAAAGCTCTTCTTGATTCAGCGTCGCCGTCTGCAGTCCCTGACAGCCCGGGGCCACTGCACACCTGATATAATTGAAGTCTGAAGAGCTCGATCGCGGCTGATCCCCAATACTTCCGCATCGCTTCGTACGCGTTTATTCTGTCTCGTCTCCGCTGTCAGGCCGCTTTTGAACCCTATTTTTGCCACCGTATTATAGACAGAATCAATTCTTTTCTTCATCACGGTACGTTGTGCTTGTTCTACGAAATAAGACGTACCGTCTCGACTATTTTCGAGACGAACTAAGTATACTTTATAGATAAAGTGAAGACGCCATCTTGACATTCAATAAAAAAAATGCTGAAGATTGTTTAAATTAAATAATTTTGGTAAAAAGTTATTATAGTATACCAACGTAACCCAGGCGTATTTCATAGTATCAACGATGTGCTCATGTCAACAGAGTGCGGTAAAGTAACCGCGTATCGTTTCAGCCACTCGAACACCAAATCAAGAAAGAAACCTCAAAGCAGCGGTCGACGTCGCCGTTTACGCTTCAATCAACCCTAAGCAGCGCACCAGCCTTTGAACTAGCCACCCTCAACATTCTAAACTCGGACGAACTCACGAGTGCCCCGAGAAAGTTTCTACCTCAATTGTTATGTTCATTCAATGCCATAGATAAAACCAATTTAAAGATGATTCATGAAGGATCTGAAAACATCAAATATGAAAATAAAGAAAATAATCTTGCCATGACCGCGCTCCTCCAATCGCAACCCTCGCTTTTATTACATCCATAAATTCATCATATCGGTGAGGCAGCGGGGCTCGCCATTGGCCGCGCGAGGGAGAGGCTGCGGATTCTCTCGCTCCCACCTCCTTCATATTAATATTGAATTTTTCTCGACCCCCTCCCGCCACCTCGCAGGAGGCTCTATACTCGCTCACCCCCGTATTGTTGTTATCTTTAATGTTGTGGAAAACGCGTTTTCTTGTGTCGTTAACTTTTATATTGCAAGAGTGATACTTTTAGGGGTTAGATACATATCTTCTTGGGCGTATGAGTAAATAAAATAAATAACTAGTTTGTTAATATAATAAGATAGAATAAGAAGGCATGATGTTTGAGCATTTGTTATAAAATCTATCACAGTTAACTAACAAAAACACAACATAACATGTTTTTGTTAGTTTTTTAACAATGAACAAAAATAAACGTAGCCTCGAGCTAGAATTTTGAAAGTCAAAACTTTTCAAACTGAAGTCAAAACGGAATAAAAATTAACAATAAGCAGACGATAAATTAATCATTCGGAGAAAGGGTTAGCCTCCCCTTGGCTTGTTTTTACCCTTAATGCATTGTCTGACTGCCAAAATTTAAAAAGAGGAAACATCCTGTCTGGATTTTTAAAGCAAGGAGCGGCTGATGGCTAGGCTTCAAATATCTTTGATCTTTCAAAGATAAATTAAAGATAATATGAATGAATGAATGAATATACACTTTATTGTTGTCAAATGCAGAAATATTTAACAATTGAAAATAGGCGACCTCAATGCGAACAGTATAAGAACTGCTTTTTTTTTGATGTTGATGGACTAGGTATTTAAAAATATTTGTTTTTAGCTGTGCTAAGATCGAAACAATAATTAGCTTACTGTGTTATAATAAAACAGAAACAATAAATACAATGAAATGTAATAGTGCAGTTTTTCATTGCGCTGCACTTTCTTTTTTTTTAGTGCATCACATCAGAAACAAATACTGACGTACAACTTTGCTTAAATTCTTACCTCCACCTCTTATAAATAGTTGAGTCAATATCAAAATTCCTATTTCATCAAAAACCTTAGCGAGAAAATGGAAGAATACGTCTTTTTAAATCTCCACCCTTATATCTCAAAGCTCAAAAGAAATCGCCAGCAATATCTGCCTGAAAAATATATCGGATAGCTTTGTCGCAGCTTTGGAAATCGAAATCTATTTTCCTTCAAATCTAAGTGAATCCCGTGCGGATTGGAACGTACCCTTTACCTACAGCCGGCGAGCCAATTGATATTCCAACAATACAATGTATGAATAAAATATAAACTCCGCTCCACTAGATGTGCTCACGTGATAAAAACACAATGGTTTCGGGAAATCCTCTAAGAAAACTGATAAATCTCAGATTTTATTCTATGATTTTTAAATAGAATTAATAAATTTACTATTCCAATTCTATTCATCGACAAAAAAAATACAATTCTTCGGGAATAAATTTACAATATACAAAAAAAAAAACACTCAAATTAATTTTAAGCAAACATGTGGAATACCCTACTTAATTATATGAGAAAAATTATATCATCATCATCATCAATATTAATTAATACTATATCCATACTAATATTATAAATGCGAAAGTAACTCTGTCTGACTGACTGTCTGTCTGTCTGTCTGTCTGTCCTGTTTTCCTGAGAAAACTATTGAATTTGATGTGTCAAGGGAAAGTGCGCTAGCGAAGCCGCGGGGGCACACTATATCAATACAATGTATTATTAGAGCCTCAGAAAGGAGATAGGCTTCTTTTTATCCCGGAATTCCCACGGGAATATTGGGAATGGGGCACACTATAATCAATATATATGAAAGAAAGTCGTGTTCATAACACTATTTATAAGTCAAGAACGGCTGAAATTATTTTAAATAATATTGAATAAACTTGATTAAAGTATTCGGGCGTCGGACCTTCACATTCCCTAGCTTGCAAGTACAGATACAGCGCTTAAACTGCCCTCGAATCTGTAATTGTGGCTTACAAACCTTCCTAAGCTGCCATGTTCTATGATAGCGCTCAGACGTTTGCGAGTTAGTGACTTAAGAACATTCCCCAGCTTTCAAGTACAGATATACCTTAACGCTTAGACTGCCTGCGAGTAAGTGATTGTGGCTTACAAAAATTCCCGAGCTGGCAAGTACCATGATAGCGCTCATACGTTTGCGAGTTAGTGACTTAAGAACATTCCCCAGCTTTCAAGCACATATATACCTAATAGCGCTTAGACTGCCCGAGAGTTAGTGATTGTGGCTTACAAACATTCCCGAGCTGGCAAGTACTATGTCAGCGCTCAGACATTTGCGAGTTAGTGACTTCAGAACATTCCCCAGCTTTCAAGTACAGATATAATAGCGTTTAGACTGCCCGCGAGTTAGTGATTGTGGCTTACAAACACTCCCGAGCTGACAAGTACTATGATAGCGCTCAGACGTTTGCGAGTTAGTGACTTCAGAACATTCCCCAGCTTTCAAGTACAGATATAGCACTTAGAGTGCCCGCGAGTTAGTGATTGTGGCTTACAAACATTCCCCAGCTAAGTACTATGATAGCGTTCGGACTACTCTCGAGTTAGTGCGCGAGTGAGTGCGCCTTACAAAAATTTGCCAGCTTACAAGTACTATGATAGTGCTCAGACTACTAGCGTGTTATTGCGCGCCCCTTACGAACATTACCTAGCTTCGAAGTATGTATGTACTATGATATCATCATCATCAGCCTGTAAGAGCCCACTGCTGGACATAGGCCTCTTCTCTAACACGCCATGCACCACGGTCCTGCGCCAGTCTGATCCACTGTCTAACGGAGACCTGTATTATGATACCGTTCAGACTATTGGCATTGGGATTATACATATATATCCCTTATTGGTGCGTTCAAACTAAAGATATAGAAAAATTTTTTTTAATTAATTAATTGATTCGTGTCCAAAGTGTGCGTTAATGTGGTAAGTAATAAATGAGCAGACTTAAGATTTTATTAAGTTAACTAGAGGCTGCCCCGCGGTTTTTCCCGCGTAGATTTCTCATAAACACAAAAATCGCGTTTTTCCCGTTCCCGTGGGAATTTCGGGAAATCCCTTCTTAGTGCTCACCTACACTCCCCAAGGAACCCACGTGCCAATTTTCAGCTTTCTACGCTCAGTAGTTTCGGCTCTGCGTTGTCTGTCAGTCAGTCAGTCAGTCAGTCAGTCAGTCAGTCAGTAACGGAAGAGTTTTATAAATATTGATAATCGATATTCCATACAAATATATTATATGCGCAGACGAAGTCGCGGGCACCAGCTAGTTAATAATAAAACAAAGTCGCTTTTCGCGTCTGTCCCTATGTATAATTATATCTTTAAAACTATTCAACGGAGTTTGATGCAGTTTTTTTTAATAGATAGAGTGATTCAAGCGCAAGGTTCATATGTTTAATACATGCACAATATACTAATTGGAAGGGCGGAACGAAGTTCGCCGGGTCAACTAGTTAAGAATAAAACAGAATAGATAATAGGTAAATACACTTTATTACATACAAGTAAGATACAAAGCACATTAAACAATTTATGGTACAAATAATTGAATTTGTTTGCAATGGGCGACCATATCTCTAAAAGCCATAAATGACGTGGAATCGTATGTAGATGAAAATAGATTAAATACGTCAAAGTAAGCCATTAAAAAATTTATTGCAATATAATAAGATCATATAGTAGAAAGAAAAGACAAAAATGATATAATTTATTTGCAAGGACTTTGCCACACGTGCAACATGCGAAACATGTTTCAACTAAAATAGTGCTAACCGTAAAAATATTAATTGGCGTATCGTCAAATAATAATTTATATACAACCTAACTTGACCTACGCACGTTATACTTACAAACTGACGTGCGTTACTAAAATCACGGAAGTACAATTTTACGGACTTACTATCCGTAACATACAGAGTTAGAAAAAGTAAAGTTAACAGAAACCTTTCCATAATTTATCTGTTATCTTTTCAAAGGAAATCATTCTACTGTTATTTTATCTTTTTCAAGAAAATAACTAGAATAAGGTTTATAAATTTTATTTGGGATAAGCTTATTTAGCAAAATTTATATTTTCTCTCAGTAACTATTTTCCATTCAGTTAATTTACAGGCATATTTTTTTTATAAAAAAACTTGCAAGTTCAAAACACAAAACCTTGTTATTTAGTTTATTTCTCTCTCGATAGCTGTAACAAATCCGGAGGTCAAGACAGATTCTGCTCCTTTTCATTTAGGTGTCAGAGTGCTATTTAATACAGCAAGAGACCCTTATTCCAGTACACATCGTTTGGGATATATCAATTGTCGTTTATTAATGCATTTTTAAACATTCGTCAATAAAAAAGGTACAGTTAGTATATATATATATATTTTTTTATTATTCATTCCATCAACACCAACAATTGTTTCCCATTATTTTATAATAATATTCGTGAAAATTTAAATAGGTTATAGTTTACGATATTGCTATTTCCATATAACTTAATATGAGCCTTTTATTCGATTTACTTTTATGCGTCCCTCGATATTTTTTGATAATAAAAACGGAATTTATCGCATTTGTGTACCATGAGCGTTTCTTGTCGCGCGCTATTTTTTAGGGACGTCCTCTCGTCGCCAATCACTTCATAGCGACCCCTGTCCGAGCAGTCGATGACAGAATTATTTATCAGTTTGAGAAATGACGGGAAATTGAATGTATTCGCAATGTTTACAACGTATTTTCTGTCCAGCGTCCTCTGGGATACCTTCCCTCGCGTTCCGATGTCCACTTTTCAAAGAGACCGTTTGGACGAGGGTCGAAAAAGTGTCCCTGGAGTAAAAAATAAAAAAATAAATATATTGTATCTTCCTTCGACTGTACAGTAGAAGATGACAAAGGAAAAATCGGCTCGGGTGAGTAGATCGGTCAGTCGAAACGGAGGATGAGATGCTCATATTTTATTCAGCACTTTATAGGTATAATTGTTGTCCATGGGGAATGATGTTTGCTATGACGCAATCTTGCCGAGTGATCGCAAGCCATGTGTCGAGCGAGGGCGCGGTGTCGTCGCGGTGCTGGACATATTCAATTATCGAACCCAGATAAGAAGACATCGCAAGCAGCCACGATGCGCATTTCCGGGCGCTCTACAACGTGACATCAAATTATACTATGCAAACTGAAGTTATTTATTTCTACAATATAACAACTATAAAATATTATTTATTCTATCTAATATCACAATTGTATTACAACGTTACACCGATATTACCTACCCCTATATAATAATCAAATATACCTGTATCTTGATTTATTAAGGTGCGTTGGTACGTAAGTCTCCATGGTCTGGTCGTAAAAATGTTTTATTCGCCCCCATACGGCGTCGTAAACGTAGTAATGACGGAGGGAGGTATCGTGGAAGCAATTACCGATCTGTTATAGTTTGCTACAAAGCCTCTCTTTTATTTATCTTAAGAGCCTATACGGTGAGGCCAGATTATTGGTTTGTCCCAGGACTACTATTGATTAAAAAACTGTCATTTCATTTATTATGTTACTACTACAAATAAGTATTTTAATTGCTTACTTACTCGCAAAAAGTTAGCAATAATCATCAATAGAAATTTCATCAACAATCATTTAGTTTCGAGTTAAATTAAAAATAATAATTAAAGGATAAGAGTAGTTAATTTATTCTACTTTTTCACTTACTTTATGAGTGGCCTTTTGGCCTAAAAAGAGACTACGGAAACAATTGATTTGAAGACGTATTTAATAATTAGATTTTCATACAATTTTTACATATTTATTATTATTACTAGCCTATGTTATCCCACCGCTTGGCAAAGTCCTCTTTCCCCTCCTTCCTTCCCTGTCCTCCCAAGTAGCACTGAAGAATTTTGTTTAAATCGCATATATCTTAACAGTGCCTGTATTGTGATTTAACTAAATAAAAAACGATTTCATATAGTCACATATTTCTTAAAGGCTATATAGTATTCCAATACCGCTTTTTGAGAAAATAAAGATTATACAAATCGTAGTTAAATCATCTTAAACCTATTCAGTATTAATTAAGGTTTCAGATAAACCATAAAACTCTCTTTTCACTCAACTCTCATTATTTGTAAACTGAATTAAATCATTAAGGGATAGTTGTTCGACTTATACAGTCGCACTAATGCAAAAAATATTTGCTATCCAAACTAAAAGCCATATTAAGACGTTGGTCCTCAAATCAGTTTTTGCTAGGCAAAACACAAATAAATTTTGTATTAATTATTATTTTATAAGTAATAATTGATTTAGAGGGACGGTTTGTACAAGATGGAGAAAAATTAAATTAGCAAAGACGTTGAAAATTTAAAAAAATAACCTTTAACACAGAAATGTCCCTTTCCCATAATTTTCCTTTTACATAATGTCCCTTTCTAAAATTGTATTTTCCCAAAATGACCCTTTCTCAAAATGTACCACATCGAAAAAACCTTTGTCGTAATGTCCCTTTTGCTTTTATTTTTTGTAGACAGTTTCGAAGAAATATTAGCGAACGGTGCATTATGGGTCTAAATTGTAGGGCCTTTCACTCTTAATCGATGCAAAGTAGGTAGGTAGTTACGGTCACGGACTCGTTTAGCATAATACATTTTGTATGATTAGTCTTTGAATAAGTATTTGATACACTTAAATAAGTTAAAAGTATTAGGTTGCCAATGCAGGTAGTTTATATATATTTTCCGAACTAGCTCTAACACAGCTTTCTCAGCTAAACAAAATATGATAACTCGATGATATGACAGCATTGAAAACCATTGCTGATTTTCTTATGGTATGTAGGTACTTTTGTGGTTCTTAAAAAGCAGCAAAAGGCAGTGAAATAAATTATTACAACAGTTTTTGTTTTGCCACAAGTGTGAGCAGAATGGTCTGATAGAAATACTTGCCACACACACTTGACTTTATATGCAAGCTCTGCTGTTGTTTAAATGCACTTTATTGCTAAAACACCAAAAAAACATAATAACTTTCTTTGAAAACCATAACGCTTTTAAAGAATTCTCAAAACGTCCTTTTCGCAAAATGTGCTTTTCGCAAAATGACCCGTTCGAAAAATGACCATTTCTCCACTAGCTCAAGTTTACATGTACAAAAGGGACACTATAAAAAAAAGTCATTTTGCGAAAGGAACTATAAGCGGAAGTGATGAATAAGTACTTACAAAAGCTTGAATTCGAAATTATCCTTTTAAATTCTGCCATATAGACATAGCCAAGTCACGTCACTTCCTACCCGAATCGCCAACATGCCAGCCACAAACATAGATCATATTAATTCGTTTGAACAACCTTGTAATGCATTCTGATAAACACAATTGTACATAAACATCTAATTTATGTGTCTAATAATATTGCATACGTCTATCACTTTCAACACTTACACTTGGTATTAGAAAAACTAACTCTTGTTGCAAAACAAAGAAATCTTGATTTAAGAAATCAAAGTAAAGGATCAAATAAATCAGAATAGTATTCATGAAATCAATTGGAAGTATCACTTAAATCGTTGAGGATTTACTTAATCAAACTAAAGGATCACTTAATACTGTGAGATAACGTCGGCTCCGTGCTTAAGTGTTCAAACACCATTTTGGTCGAAAATGACTTTTTGATGCAGGATTGTTAACGATGTAATTTAGGTCCAGAAGGTCAAGTAAAAAAAGGCTTTTCCTAGAAAAAATACAATAAATTTCACGTTTTATATTTTGAAGCCCACATCATCGTAACAAAAATTCCGTGCTTGTTTAGCCAACCTCCACAGCATTACCCAAAGTCCCGCATCGAAATATTTGTTGCGTGCTTGAGTGTTCAGACTCCAGCCGGCCGACCAATCACAACACAGTACGTCACGCTACCCGGCCATTTTGTTTTCTCTGTGATGAACTTGGTTGCTCCTTTAGTTTGCTTGCAAAAACCTAATAAATTAGTTTTATTGTGTTCAAAACTAAGAAAACTAACTGCGAGTAACGTTAAAAGCTGCAGCAGGATGGCGAGTACCAATTTCAAAACAAGCAAAAGGCGTACTTTGGCGACTTTCGAGCAATAAGTACTTTTTAATAATGTTCATTTCCGAATAGAAACTTAAACGTACTGATACAGGATGTTAATTAATTCACTTTGTAATAAAACGGTTGAGAATTAAGTATATTATTATGTTAATTCTGTTTGATAGTCCTTTTGTCTGTCTTTCACAATGGTTCAACACAACAACCAAATTTTTAACAATAATTAAGTAGGTATATTTTATCATTTCGTTATGTTTATGTTATTATTACTTGAGTCTAAATTAATTTTTTTTTTATTTCTTGATTTTAATTTCTTATACCTTTTATCATCTAAAAACAAATTTTTTTACGAAGTAATTTAATCATCCTGTATATGGTATTAGGAGGTTGGACAAACAAGCACGCAACAATTTTAAGGAACACTGTGCTATCTCCATGGCAGGAGTGTTGTATTTCCATGAACGAACATTTTTATTCGCAGTTTTGTTCAACCTCCATTTTAAAAGTATGATAAAATACGTAAAATCACAGCATCGTAAACACATTTATTGGCAATTCCATATATTAGACTAAAAACTATAAATTTGCATTTATCATTCCTGAAACTAAACATCTCGTTTGATAATAAGTAAAAAAACCTTCTCCTGAACAGTGTACAAATGGAAGTTGAACATTCAAGCACGGAGGCGGCGATAAGAAATCTTGATTTAAGAAATCAAAGTAAAGGATCAAATAAATCAGAATAGTATTCATGAAATCAATCGGAAGTATCACTTAAATCGTTGAGGATTTACTTAATCAAACTAAAGGATCACTTAATACTGTGAGATTTAAATGTTACTTACGTTTGATTTAGTAAAACGATTAAGTATTAAGTGAGATTTGAGGAAATCGTTTTTGAGTAAAACATTTCTAAAATAGCATTATTTCAAATCGAACTTATTAATCTTTGATTTAATTGATACTCAACTACCCTTTTGAATCCTTACTTTGCTAAATTCAGATTTCGTCAAGTAAAACAAGATTATACGCCATTTTGAACTTTTAGAAAACAAAACAACAAAACAAAATCGAAGTGATATCGTGAAAAAAGTGTGGATTTCAGTTAAATGTGAGTAGTGTATTAGTTTTTACTGAAGAAATAAGTGATAACGTGATGAGAAAAGGTAATATTAATGACATAAATGATAACTTTATTTTTATTCCATATACAATTATTCCTTCTTTTATTGTTATTTCAAGCTATTTCGGGAGCCCGTTTGTTTTATGGCTCTTTCTATCGATTTTACACGATAAATGATCATGCGTTTAAGATTTTTAATGCTTACGACGAAATAAAACGGATTTCTAATTGTCATATTAACTTATAGTTTACAAATTCTTAACACTAAGTAAAGTTCTTGTGTTGTAGCATAAAATGTTCACCATATTTTCTTTATTATGATTACTTAAATTGAAAACGTTTTAAATTTTTCTTCGCTTAGCACAAATTGCCTTAGTGATTTAGATTATAAAACAGTTTTAATTTTGCATTTAAATCTATTTTGCTGCCTTAACTTAAACTTCAAGATATCGCGAAACCTTAGTTAAGGAATCTGGAAAACCCTATTAAATCCCAATTGCTTAAGTAAGGTTAAAGTATGATTTAGCAGTAGTATTAACTCCCCCTTCGTATTCTCCTAAATACTGTGCCCACTTTTTCTTAACTGACCCTCCAAGCAAGTCTTAGGGATATCTTGAGGGACATTATAGTTTTGGCCAAGGCAATAGCTGGAATTAGCCATATTGCCTTCAAGAAATCTTCAATACTCAGTTAAATCAATCGGTTGTTACTTGGGCTGGGCATCTGCCCAGTACACGATAGCTGCAGATAGGGACTGGTGAGAATCTTCCCACCAGTCCCTGTCGTGTGCTCCCAATTTGTCGCTCCATCGCTTCCTGGGGCGACCACGACGTCTCTTGGCGTGTCTCGGGACCCACTCAGTGGTATAGATAAGAGTAGCATTAAAAGAAACATCTAATGCTTGAATATTTAAATCAATAAAAAAATGTTCTCAAGGTGACGATATTATAAAATGTTTAATAACTTGGAAACGGTTGTTTTTTGACCTACGGGCTAAAACTATTGGTATTGTATGAAATGGTCCTGGCTACTTACAAGTACAAAAATAATAAATACAGCTACATCATATAGCTAATCGTCAGTGCAGCGTTCTAATTATTCTATGGTTATAAGGTTTAAAGGACGAAATGGTGCGAAATAAGTCCACTCGCGATAAATAATTAATATCTTCTAAACCATGGCCGAAATAATAAATATGCGTCTTTGGCTCCCTAGATAATCTTGCTTACAATTTTTAAGGCCCTGTTTAGTAGCTTTCAGGTTCAAAATCTAAGAAAAAAACCGTTTGTTACCTATAGTGGCCACTTTAGTTTCGTAAAATCATATATTTCTAAGATAATTATCCTAAAAGCTACACAACAGGGACCTAAAAATTCTAAGCAAGATTATCTAGGGAGTCAAAGAAGCATATTTCTGATTTCGGCCATGGTTGAAAGGATATTAATTATTTATCGCGAGTGGACTTATTTCGCACCATTTCGTCCTTTAAACCTTATAACCATAGAATAATTAGAACGCTGCACTGACGATTAGCTATATGATGTAGCTGTATTTATTATTTTTGTACTTGTAAGTAGCCAGGACCATTTCATACAATACCAATAGTTTTAGCCCGTAGGTCAAAAAACAACCGTTTCCAAGTTATTAAACATTTTATAATATCGTCACCTTGAGAACATTTTTTTATTGATTTAAATATTCAAGCATTAGATGTTTCTTTTAATGCTACTCTTATCTATACCAATATTATAAAGAGGAAAGATTTGTTTGTTTGTTTCTAACGAATAGGCTCCGGGAATACTGAACCGATTTGAAAAATTATTTCACTGGTAGGAAGCTACATTAACCCCGAGTGTCATAGGCTATATTAAATTTTCAAAAAAGTTAGGGATCCTTGCCTAAACTCAAATAATGTAACCCAAGGTGCAATATTTTTTCCGTTTTTTACATATTTTGACAGGTGGTTTGTTGTTGTTGTTTGTTTTTTATTCGGTCATTCTGGGCAGTCAATAGAACATAGTCTATAGAGCCAAGTCTTTTGTAGTACTTATCTTATATTCTATGGCGTAACGAAGTAAGCCGGGAAAGCTCGTCCTTAATAAATTATTTAAAAATACAATATTAAAGTCCTTTCAACTGCAATTTGAAATCGAATTATGTTTAGCAATGGTGTTTTTTTTTTCAGTGGCGTTATGTCAAGTAATTCAGCTATGATTTATTTACCCAACCCTGTATGAAGTACATGACCAAAATTTAATTGCCTTCAAAATATTATATTCATTATATCACCAATCAAAATTATTTTATTTAACATACTTAATAACGGCTTACTATTGGATAAGAAAGTTGCCGTGGCGCCCCTTTAACCTAATAAAATCATAACAAAATATAATAATCCGCCCGCCCAACACGGAAAAAGAGACACGTGCACACCGAAACCGCCCGCCCAAAATATCATAACGGCCTACGATTGGTCGGATATGAGTTTGATATAATATCATAACAAAGCGGGATTGGCCAGGGGGTAGAAGGAATAGCGTGCCTCCCAGCGTCTCATTAAAGGTTAGTGCACCGGCCGCTCGTTATAACTGAGTTTTATGTTGGTCGGGCTTCCCTCCCGCACTCTTCAATAAATATGTCGGGAGTCTGGTAGTCGGCCCGCGTATGAGCAGCAGACCCCGACCGCCGACCGCCCGAGTCGGATCAATAATAATACTCGCCCATATCTGCAGTGGACTGGATCTGCTTGAGAAAGCGGACGGAGCCCCGCGCCGGCCCCCTCCCTGCCGCTACACACACAATATAAATCATTTTCCCGGAGCTGAAGCTGTGACCGCACGCAACGTACCGCGTTGTGGAACAGATCGATCAGCAGATCGCTTTTAACATTGCTATTAGGTTATTAATAAATGTTATTTATTTATTATTTAAGGTTTGCCAACAGGTTGATACCATACATAAGCTTAAAACAATAGAATATATAACTAAGATGGTGGGTGCAATCAGCAATTCAATTACAGGCAAACTCAAAGGTTCTTATACCTATTTGAATCTATGATACCCCTAAAATACTGAATGTTGCAACACCCTCGAAAGTTAGAGTTAATTTAGACAAGAATAAACAAATTATAACTTTCACTTTTAAGTATTAATTAGACCTAAAATCATCAATATATATAAAACTCTTCCGTTACTGACTGACTGACTGACTGACTGACTGACAGACAACGCAGAGCCGAAACTACTGGGCGTAGCGGGCTGAAATTTTGCATGTAGGTTCCTACGGGAGTGTAGGTGAACACTAAGAAAGGATTTCCCGAAATTCCCATGGGAACGGGAAAAAAATAGATTTTTGTGTTTATGAGAAATCTGCGCGAGTGAAACCGCGGGGCAGCCTCTAGTATTAATATATTTTGCGCAAATTCAGGAAAAATACAGTAAATTTTCTAAAAAATCAAAAACTTTAGTATACTCTAATAATTATAATAAACATGCATTGTCGGGTCGTTCCACAATGTTATTTAAAATGTAGCATACCTATGGACCCTGTGAGATTTGTACTGCTCAGTTTAATATGTGTAGCATATACCAACAATAAATTAAGTTGCGGAAGGCAATATCGGCAGACGATCGCAATATTGCAGCGCGTGACCGCGTCTGCAGTACGCGCTCAATACATCGGCCGGCGCCGCGGCCGGCGGCAGCGCTCCGCCGCCACCTCCGCCCGTCTTCGCCGCCCGCCTCCACCGGCCACCCTGACTGACCACCTAGATATTTAGCTAACAATGGCTCGCCGTCCCGCTCGCCCGGTCCGCCCGCGCGCCTGCCAGACAGGGACCGTGGCACTCGCCTCCGGTCATTCCTATATATTTATTGGCGACGCTCATAAGTACGCCGGTCAGGTTATAAGTTTCCATGAAATGAATGGCCGAGGCACGTGGGAGGCGAACGCCGTCGCTCCTAACAAGAAAGCACCTCCACCAGAAACTTGGCGAGGGGATGCCACCCGCTCGTCATTATAATTAAAAAATAAAAGAATACAGCTACTCAGCCTCTTGGCCCGCTCTTTCTGGTTCGAGTGACTTTCATCCAAAGTGTAACGCCTGACAATCTCCGCTAGCAGCGAACTATTAAAGCTTTCCCTTGTTTTGTATTATCCTTTTTTACGTTTAGATTCCGGTTTTAAATTAGACATATACTTAAATAAATAAATTTTGAGAAGCTATAAATAGGTTTATAATAATATGTAGTTCTGAGTGCAACTGACGCAGGATAATGTTGAAAATTCTGTGATTAAGTATAAACTATCATAAGGGTTAAGATTTGCTTCATCAGAAATATTTTATAACGTTATGGCACCGGAATTTATTGAAGAGTCGTAGAAATTTCGAAAAATATTTTAAAGTCACATCAGCTGCCCCATGGGCCATGTGCGTCGTGCGTAGCCGCCACAGCTTGCCGACCGCTTCCATTACAAATACCATTACGGAGTTCGCAGATGACCGCACGGTTTATAATGTGAGGGCAGCGTCGTCCGGCCCTCCCCTCGACGGCCGCACACCCCCCCGTGGCCCCTACCTCTCGCCCACTCCCTTGACCATCGGCCGACAATTGTAAATGGCACATAAAATAAATGAATGTGCAGCGGGACTCGCCTCTGCAACAGACAATATAAATTACGACCTGACGATTATATTCCGGCGGGAATGAAACGTTTTCCTTCAGATACACTGTTCATTGCTCGACGGGTTGCCGCGCAATAAATATTTTAAAATCGAACACCGTTTCTGTAGAATTTTCCATTCACAAATATAGTGGGTTATAAATTAATTCAAAAATAGTGGCTTGAATCATCATATTTTTAATACTTACTTATTTAATTTAACGCTAAGTATCATAAAATGGTTGTAAACATGATTGGATGTTTGGAGGTTTGTTTCAATTCCACGGTAAAACTTCTGATCTTAATTTTATATATGTAGATAAGAGATCAGACAGAACAGCAAATAAGCTAATAATTATAATGTTTGAATTTATATCGTTAGGCGTAACAAAGTTTGATAATGCGGATAGTCTTTAATATTTATATCTATTACCGATACTATATTTGTATTTATTATTAATTTATCAAATAAAATAATCTTTATTTTACATTTTATAACATTAATATAAAATGCTCTTCAATACATAGTATAAAACAAAGTCGCTTCCCGCGTCTGTCCCTATGTATGCTTATATCTTTAAAACTATCCAACGGATTTTGATGCGGTTTTTTGTAATCGATAGAGTGATCCAAGAGGAAGGTTTATAAGTATAATACATGAGCAACATAGTAATAGGTTAGGCGGTACGAAGTTCGCCGGGTCGACTAGTTTCTTATAAAAACCTGGTCTAAATTTTCAAACTAGGGCTAAGCTGGTAGACCTACATGTACACAAAGAATCACTGTTTACCTCAATGATTTAGGTAAATGTAATGGCAACTTTCCAATAACATCTCATTGATCTTGCTTAGTGAAATTTATGGTATAATTACAGCGAGGGCTCCCGTCCCGCTCCCGCCCGGTCGGTCCATGTTGACCCTCACTCGGCCAACTTCGCAATGGTAAATTCATCAGCAATATTAGTTTATAAAGATAATTTTGCTGCTTTTCTTCAGATTATTACTACCATTATGAACAAAATCTTGGCTTGTGTTAGTAAAATTTTCAGAATTTACAGATTCAAGTGTAGGTTAGACAAAATAAATTCCTAGAATGCGCGACCAATCCCTGTACCATTACCTATAACGGATCTCTAATGAACGTGATTAAGGACCGTAGTCCATTCTCGAATTACATTACACAGATATAAAGTAGCTGGACCGTGGCGTTTACCCAGAGTGAGCCATCCGATATCGCAAACTGTGTAGTCTTCGGTCAGCGTCGCAAAACTAATAACACATAATGACTGCCCGCTGTCCGCCCGCGCTGTCTCTCTATAATTACTATACTACTACAAATTAGACAAATTTCCAGCTGCTATACCAATGAGATGAAGTTCAAATCGTATACGAAATGTTAGCATTGTCTTAGATGTAGAGACAGTTTTGCTGGTGGTTAATTTTTGATACGAGTTTCAAATGTGAAGGCCACTCTGAATATATAATAATTATATATTCAGATTCAGTAATTATTACCTCCGTGCCAAAATGGTAATGTTTTAATTTATAAAGTCGTATGAGGCTATGAGGTGATGTAATTTATTAATACTTAATTAAATTAAACATTGATCGATAATATTCCCTTAAAATGTAAATTACATTTTAATATATAAAAATTGAGCGTTTCAGATAAATACTGAGTTTTTTTTTCTATTTATCTAAGACCTCGTTTAAGATATTTATTTATTTATTCGTTATTTATTACTAAGTTTTAAACCTAGCGAGTATTTACTGCGATTTTGTAGGAATTTCAAGCTATGTTTTAATTTATCCGTCGATTGGATCCAGGATACATTTATCTTCCTCGTAATTATAACTTTGTATCATTAAGAAGCGTTCGTTAGTTGGGCACGCGTCAATGCAGCGCAGTGAAGTGCATCAATCAGGTGGGCAATTAAGCACAAATTATATCTTATTGCCATCTCATACGGCGAACATACAAAACCTCATGCAGTGTGCACTTGACAGTCCACGATGCACCAAGTCAACCCTGCTCCAGTGATCCAGTTATCGATGCACGTGGCTAGAAAATTACACGTAACGGTCCGTTACGCCACCTGCTCCCATCAAGATGCTTTTTCAAAGCTAACTGAAGAAGTGTTTTAGCTTAACATATTGATGTAGGGCGTTGAGGCCCGAACAAGCAGGGTTAAAGAAAGTTTAGAATGTAGTAGGTAAGTTATATTGATAGGGAATATTTTATATTCTAATTATTAAATGTGTCAAAACAATCGTTATGACCTACTTACTGGGTAATTATTCGGCATAATGCATTGAAGTTTCGTGTCGTAGATACATAGGTAGATTGTTACAAACTTTATTGTAAACAAAATTTCAATTTTACTTTTACTTTAATTTTTTTTTCTGCATACTGTGATACTGAGTATTCCTGAAAACTTGGTAGTAAATTCAAGGAGTTTTCAGCTCTAACAACTTTGACAACAACAGTTACCGGCTACAGTTTATAAGGAAAGACCTACCGCAGGCCAGACACATATATTATTTTGCTTAAATATTATTTTAGCTACTATACAAGTTTGATAATGTTAGTCAAATTAAAAAATATATATAACTGTTCCATACATTGGTACGATCTATGTAGTGACGGGGTCAATGTACGACACAGCTGATTTTTATGAGATTTCGTTCGACCCATGTTGGTTAGGGAAAGTTGTTAGGTATGGTAAGCTGAATCTATTGAATTCTAAACGATTCCTCTGACGATGTTCGAAGGTTTTTCTCACTAAAAATCTTTAATTAAGTTTTTATTAAAATTGCATACTCTCATAGAGCAACTAAAATGAACAAATTCATTCGTGTTCATACCTACGGCGACGTACCATTTCGTTACGCATGCAATTTGCAGGAAGATTGAAAGAATTACATTAACATTGCAGTGTTTTTAAATGGAAAGTAGCATTTATTTTCACTAAAAGTATTATTAGGTGAAAGCCAGAATATATCTACCTCAGTTTACACTTGAATTCAACACGTGAAATTGATTCAACAATTCTGATACTATGCGCTTGCATGCTCACTTTCACTCAACTGCACTTTCCGACTGAAAACTTACGTAAATGTAAAAGTAATAAATGAGTTGATTTCGGCTTTTAAATTAACATGGAGCTTTTAAATTACATAACTATAAAACTTATCTATCCCGGTTTTTACTTGAACTACTAGTTTTCATAATCAAATCTTAATATTCAACTAGTCGACCCGGCGAATTTCGTACCGACTAATATTATACGAAGACGAAGTATATTGTGCATGTATTATACATATAAACATTTCTCTTCATTCACTCTATTTTTTAATAAAAACCGCATCAAAATTTCTTACGTACTTTTAAAGATCTAAGCATACATAAACACAGACAGCGTGAAGCGTCTTTGTTTTATAATGTAGTGATTCATTGCGGAATAAAATCTATGGGTGAAAAATACTTACATCAAGGGCACACAAAACATTGCGTGCGTGAGTAAACGTGTATTTCATAAAGGCCCGCGGACGTGCAGACGAGAAATGAAATTGATGAACTTTTCTCGAGCAATAATGGCTTTAGCACGTACCAACATAATTCCCGGCAAAACTTCCGTACGTACACTCGCCAAGAACTGTAGGGTTGTATCAGTGATGGATGTAATAGATTCAGGAATACGAAACAGAAAAATATTACCATAAAGGAAGTACATATTATATATATGTAACATATTTGTAACAAATTTAATGTGACACAATGTTAATACCAGTAGAGATACCACCTCAAATATATTTTGGTGATCTAGACAAGCCAACCATGCAACAGAAAAATAAGACTATACAAAATTGTGCTCAGTTAAAATCAGCTGCAACTTTAAAATCTTTGACAACAAATATCTCATGATGATGATGATGTCCAATATCTCATAAATAATACCAAAGAGATTATTGTAAACCACATAATAATTTTTCGAAGCAGTTTATATCTGACTAGATAACTCAAATTAAAAAAATAAAAACCCCCTACCCAGTCAGACCCCTCATCAACTTAACTAGAACTAGAGCTAATCATCTTAAAAAGATCATCGTCACCTTACCATATACTTTCAATATCATTAAAGTAACACGGTACCAAATTTTATATTGATAGGACAAATGGAAGATAGTTAGATTCTCTCATCCATTATTCAAGAGCTGATCATCTTCAAACTGCAGATCAAGTCATGGTTACCTTACCATATACTTTCAATATCATAGATGTAACATGGTACCAAATTTCAACTCGATCGGACATAAGGAAGCTAGTTAGATCCTCTCATCCATTATTCAAGAGCTGATCATCTTCAAACGGCAGATCAGGTCATGGTCACCTTACCATATACTTTCAATATCATTAAAGTAACACTGTACCAAATTTTAAATCAAATGGACAAATGGAAGGTAGTTAGATCCTCTCATCCATTATTCAAGAGCTGACCATCTTCAAACGGCTGATCAGGTCATGGCTACCTTACCATATACTTTCAATATCATAAATGTTACATGGTACCAAATTTCAAATCGATCGGACATATGGAAGGTAGTTAGATCCCCTCATCCATTATTTAAGAGCTGATCATCTTCAAACGGCAGATCAGGTCATGGTTACCATACCATATACTTTCAATATCATTAAAGTAACACGGTACCAAATTTTAAATTGATAGGACAAATGGAAGATAGTTAGATCCTCTCATCCATTATTCAAGAGCTGATCATCTTCAAACTGCAGATCAGGTCATGGTTACCTTACCATATACTTTCAATATCATAGATGTAACATGGTACCAAATTTCAACTCGATCGGACATAAGGAAGCTATTTAGATCCTCTCATCCATTATTCAAGGATGATCATCTTCAAATGGCTAATCAGGTCATGGTTACCTTAACAAATACTTTCTATATCATAAATGTAACATTGTACCAAATTTCAAATCGATCGGACATAAGGAAGCTAGTTAGATCCCCTCATCACCTAGAAAAGTGCTGATGATCTTCAAACCGCTGATATTAGATCTTCATCAGACATGGCTAAGAACACTCGGCCTGAAATTATCTATGATACAAAAAAAAACTAAATGAAAATCGGTTCAGCCGTTTGGGTTTTACGATGCCACAGACAGATACACAGACAGACATACAGACAGACAGATACAAACGTTAAAATTATAACACCCCTCTCTGAATTTTCGTTCGGGGGTTAATAAAAACACTTCTACACAAATAATGCTGCGACCTGCTTTCTAATAATCAGACTAATTATTAAACCTTGCTTTAGGTATACTCTTAATCCGTTATTTGGCAGATGGAAGACATTCACATTATCATTATTAATAGTTTTGTTTCGTTACTTATGTTTTGCTTTTGAAAGTGGTGTCATGTCATGTAACCTTATTCTAAGTTTCGAGTAAATAGGTAGTCTTTCTTTCCTGCAGTTTTCTAATGTCAATAACATTTTATTACGGTTTATCTCCACACTTATAAGCAGGCGTGATTAAAAGGTTTCCCTCAGTGGCTTGCAAATCCTATTCCCTGTAATTAGTGTGTGCGACGGTGGGAGACTAGACTAGGCTTGTCCCACTTTAAATTCTTGTGGACGTTATGAACTAACAGTCTTATTCATAAAGATAAAGTAGATTTTAAGTAGCGTTTCTGGAGGTCTACTTCTCTGGTTTGTTGTATGGTAATAGGTGACATCCAGTCTAAATTGACATACGTCAAATAAGTAAAATGCTCTTTAACTTTTTATAAATAAGAGGGTTAGGTTATAGGTAAATTATCATTATGTTCTAGTTGTCTTTATAAATCACAATCTTAATAATTTAGTAAAGCATACCGACAAAGTTTTCGCAAACAGGTTTTGGGTGATGTTTGTCAGATTGTTTGTCCTTGTGGGATTTGTATAGATTTTTATAAAGTACTAGTCGACCCGGCGTACTTCGTACGGCCTAACCCTACTATTATGTTGCTCATTTATTATACTTATAACCCTTCCTCTTGAATCACTCTATCTATTAAAAAAAACCGCATCAAGATCCGATGCATAATTTTAAATATTAAAGCATACATAGGGACAGACGCGGGAAGTGACTTTGTTATAAACTATGGATTGATACCTATGTAATTTGTGTTGTCAAAATCGTTGGCATTGCAGGGTACGGCAGCCATTCTTATAGGCACCGTACCTAGAAGAGGCTGCGTTACGTCTTTTAATGGCCAGACTTATTCTTTGGTCAATGTAATTAAAGTAGTATTATTAGTTTAAGTAATTATTTAAAGAGTTAATAAAAGTAGAAAAGGAAAATCCCGTAGGTGCGTAAAATTAATATTTAAATGGTTTGTGGTAACAACGTGTCAACCCTATACTGAAGGACAACGGGCGGTGGTGGGCGAAGAAGGGGACGCACATCCAATATAAGAAGAGAACAAAATAGGTTTATGTCGGATACTTTGACCATTCGCCCGTAAACTAACTTCGCTATACAAGAAGCACTCGCCGCTCCTATTCGCTTTCGATATATTTTCATCATTTTTCTCTTTTTAGGTTTTCTGTGCTATCACTAATCACATAAATAAGTATCTCACAATTGTATTAGTAATAATCATTTGTTATATTATTTTAAGGGTCCCGTAAAGAGAAAATCTGAACCCGTAAAATCTCTCTCTTGCATTATTACATATTTCTGTCTGTTCGAAAAATCTGTCTTTATTAATTAATTATATTAAATAAATACAATTAGTTATGACTGCTCCGTGGCTCAGTTGTCAGTGATGTGGACTGAGTAAGCGTGTGCACCCGGGTTCGATTCCCGGGCGGGGAGAATATTGATATGATGAATATCGATGTTTGTTTCCGGTCTGGGTGTGATGTTCGTCTCTGTATATGTTTTTTGTCTATGTATGTTTTAACACTTTTGTCAATGGTCTCGTGCGCCCTAGACTGTAATACCAAAGAACAGGAGCTAAGTGTTTACAATACAGAAAAAGTGTTACGCCTTCCGTGTCCGCCACTGTAATAAAACAAAAGTCTGCAAGCATCTTATCCAAAGTTTAGTTTATCTTCGTTTACATGAACTCGCTGTATTAGAAGCACATTAGTAGAATTCAAGCTAGTAACACTTCTGTTAAATTTGAAGGCTTGCTAGTAGGCTTGCTACAAATAAATTATTCATAATTAAACTAGTACCTATAGGTTGTCATATGTCATACCTTGTCATACATGGATTATATTTAGTTTAGTTTAACATATTTTTTTATTGATACGGTTTAAGTACCGAATACCAATAGATAATTAACGTATGTAGGTTATGTTACACAATAGTACACATAATAACTTACTTACCTTCAATTAAAACTAGCTTTCTGCTTCCAAAATAAATTATTAGTTGTGATGTGAACCCTATGAAGTGTTTTCATTGTTCTGTGTGTAGAGGTTATTTGTACTACGTGGGATGCCTTCAAGAAATTGGTCATAGAGATAAGGTCCCTAGCACATCATCATTATCATAATTTCAGCCGAAAGAGGTCCACTGCTGAACATATGCCTCCCCCAGAAATCGCTACACCGACTGGTCTTGAGCGACCCTCATCCAGATTATGGTAAACCATTGAAGTACCTACACAACATGGCCGAGACCGTTTATTTATAACGGCTTTCATTGTAATTTCTTAATTTGCAATAGTTTTTGTAAGTTTTGGCAGTGTTTTTATTAAGTTTTTTTTTTTTTTTTCAATTTAATGAAAACTAACAAATATTACTATTATAGAATGAGAAGTCAATGTATAAATGGAAAACGTTTTAAAATAGAACATTTTGCACCAAAAGAAACACAAGGTCGATGAAGTGGGTAGCTACACCGACCACCGCCACTGCTGCCACCGTCGTCGCCCCGGCTAGAATGGTGTGGTGACGCTAGGTATCGCTCGCTACGTCTACCCGACTGCGAAAGGTCAGCACTGCTGTGAGTTGATTAGCTGGTTGCCTATAAAGGCAGCCGCAACGCGCGTTTGACTGCCCGCCCGAGCTTTGTTTATAATGCAGATATGTGTTTGCCCAATTGCCGCACGGTACGCTGGCTATATGGCATCACTAATGCCGGGCGCCTCTTTGCATAGTCAAATATTGGGCGGGCGGCCGGGAGCTGATTAAGCGGTTCGGTTGCTACGTCGTGGTCAGACGCTCGTTCCATGAACCTCATGTCAGCTTTCTAGCCGATACTTCTTTATGTGTTACAGAACTTCGTTAGGGGTTCGAATCGAAATACGAATCTCATAAAACTATAAAATCAGTTTTACTAACTACAAAATAACGTGTAGGTAAAGGTAAAGTGACAGCTCTATTCTTGGGTCCCAGATGGCCTTCTGTCCATCTGTCCGCTGTGTCCTTTGGCGTTACGATTTGGCCCGGCTCATGCCTCACAGCAACACTCAGCACGGCATCAATACTTGATAACCGTCTCATAGCAAATGAGCTGCATAGAGCGTTGCATGTCTACGATTTATTATTTTAAAATCTGAGTAACTATACTCCGAACGCACTTGCATAGGTAGGTTTATAGGTATATGCTCAAAAATTCAAATTATTTCTACATAAACTATTGCAAATTAGGAAATTACAATGAAAGCCGTTATAAATAAACGGTCTCGGCCATGTTGTGTAGGTACTTCAATGGTTTGCCATAATCTGGATGAGGGTCGCTCAAGACCAGTCGGTGTAGCGATTTCTGGGGGAGGCATATGTTCAGCAGTGGACCTCTTTCGGCTGAAATGATGATGTGCTACACTGCACTAATGCTAATAAGCGAACAACCATGTTTATGTAATGTATACCTATAGTTTTCGAAAAAAGTTCCTGCCTCACATAATAAAATCTATATAAAAAAAGACAAATAACTCTTTGTTGGATCTTCAATGTGGGAACAACTATAATATCTGGAACTCTAAGAGAAATTAATGAATTCCTGAATCACCTCAAGTAACAAGCCATAAACTACATTCAGCAAACCACAGCATTCGTCGTGCGTGCATGTGCAGTGAATCGATTATAGCTTTCCACTTTCCACTATCGAGGATCTGCATCGACATGAGCGGACAATCCGCACTCCGCTGCCGCTGCCCGCGCCCGCACCCACTAGAGCGCGACAAGAAAGCGGCTTGCCATTCACTTTACATGAGTGCATTTAAGTGAATAGCGATACAGTGAAGAAGCTTTATTCGCACAATCCATAGGCCCGAGTAGCATCTAACAGCAATATCCAAAAACTGCTTTTCACTCAGGATATACAAAACATATTTTTAAACTCTACCTACATGGTGGACAAAATTATTCCAAATCCTGTATATATAGTTCACAGATCGGAACAACCAAGACTACCTATACATAGTCGATAGGTATAGTAGTGGGTACATGATAAAAGATGCTTTTACTGTCAACTTTCCTAACTGTCATTATCGTGGATGGCTAATTAGTACAGCGCGCACGAGTATGTTCTAATAGCGAATATTTTGTATTTTTTATAATTTTTGATAGAGCTTAGTTATTACATTACCTTATTTAAATACCTAAAATATAAATCTCATAGCAAGACAAACAACTATCAATTTTATACTTTTTATTACTTATTACATCACTTCAGTACATTAATTTCAACTTTAAGATAAAAAATAAATTACATTAAATAATTTACTGTACTGACATACACTGAAGAACGACAGCGATCGTCGTCTTTGCGGCGGGCGTGAGCAAGAGACGACGGAAATGGTTTGGACTGGTTTATTTTGTAATCGATTGAGGGTCAGATGTGCCCTAGGTCGGGGAGTCGAAGAGTCAGGTCTGGTCGATGCACTGCGGAGCTCCATCTTCTGGCCCGGGAGGAGTGAGCGGCGGGAGGACGTGGGGGCAAGCTCACTGCGCGCTGGCTGTGGTCTGCTCCGCGTAGTAGTTGTAGGGGTCGAGCGAGCCGGCCTTCGCTGGTCTCACCACGTACAGATTCCGCCTTGGAATTAAAGACTAGAATTAAAATATTTAGAATTAACAAACTAGTCCGGAAACCATCATAATCATAGATGTTTATAAATAACTCCAATAAAGTGACTTTACCTATGGTGTCCATCAGCATGGACCTGGAAGGTCGTCTCTGCAGGAGCTCCGTCATGGCTAAAAAGCTTCTTCAGGGCTATAATACCAGCGATGGTAAGCGCCACTTTACTGGCGATGAGCGCCTTACCGGCGATGGCTGCCAGAGTCTTTAGAGCGATACCTCCAACTACGCTGATTGTCGTGAAAATTCCCAGCAGTAGGTAAGGTAGCACTTTCTTACCTAAACATAAAATTTTCATATTAGTACTAAAATATTTATTAAAAATTAACCAAATATGAGTAGGTATTTGACAGCTTACCTCTGCCTCGACCCTCAGACGCGAGATCCATGGAGAGAGTGTGGGTGGTCATCAGCTGCTCGAACCTGGTGCGCAGCGCGGAGTCCAGCTTTTCCTCGCGCGTCATGCCGGACAGGAAGCGCGGCTCGGCCAGGGCCTGCGGTGCGTCCGCCTGCCGCACCAGCGTGAGCCCGTCCGTCAGCTGGATGTTCTCCTACAACGTTTAAAACATTTTTTAATAATCTATCGGAACGACACCAACTCAAACAGCACAGCACAGCACTTCGTTCACCTGCTCGACTGCCCTCGTGAGTGCCACAAGAGCTTTGCTCTTGAGGCACGCGGTCATTTGCTTGTGCGCACTGCAATCATCGTACACTTTCTGCAATACAGAGAACTCTGCTGAAGGCCACCAAGAGCTTTCGTCGGCTCTACCACTATCGATTTCGTTGTGTGCATAATCCTCGACATCCATCCTTCGGGATCTTCGAGGGCCATGAACATGGCCAGAGGCGATGACCGCACATATGGCTGAGACTAATGTTATCCGGAAAACGGTGCACATTTTATTTTATCACTCACTGCACTTAACAAAAAATAATTGAATGTAGTCGAGGGTAACCTAGCTACGACTGACGGCCATTGGCGCGGGAGCGAGTTTATAACCGCGCGCTACGTCGGCAGTGGGCACCTGTGAACATCCGCCATTCCGCACCAATTCGCCTCGTCGACGACGCTCCTCCCGCACGCGCGCTTACGTAACTGCACTTGGAAATAATCAAGTGCCATTTTTCACCTGGATTTCTCCTATGAAATGTACTACAAAAAGAAGCCAAGAATATTTCACGCCTGCATTTGTGAAAATTCATTCGCAACCAATATATACAACACCTTAGCGTACCTAGGTACAAGATTTGCGCTGCATGCTATAACTACCGATCTAGTAAATGTTCTAATGTATAGTAATTATTGTTACTAAAGATGAAGTATGGGTAAATAATCCAGCAATATAAATACGCGAAAGAGTATGGTACCGAGGCCTTGCAGTACTGGTCCGAAGAATAGGACTGAGGTAACCCCTGCCTGTCCTAAGAAGCGACTAACAGGGGACCCCGGGGTCATTAGGTGTACGAAGCGGGGGCCTTAATTTGCATCCATATAACGGCCCCGAGAAGGACGACGGAAAGGCGGGTGTCCCGTTTCCGTCGCCGAGCGTTTGACCAAAAAACCACGCTCCAGAGGGACGACCACCATTTTTCCCGAGAAGCCAATGCTGAAGGGGGTCGCGGTATTGATTACTCCACGAACTCCCGGGGCCTCCTTGCTAACAGCCGCGGAGGAGCCGGCGGGGTTTTAGTGGGTGCGAACCCCACATAACCCAGCGGCCTCTCCCCCGGCCCCAGGTTACTTATAGACGGCCGGTGCAGCGGCAGCGACACGCGGCGGCAGGTAGCCTTAACTCCTTCTCGTGCCACGTGACGAATAGCTCGGGCAGGATGTAAGTAAACACACGACTAAACAGACTCTGAAAAGTAAAAGTACTACCGATATGCACTCGTTACATTACTGAAATAAAAAGAAACGCATAATTAAAACTCGGAAATCGGTAAAAGCACGCTATTATCGGAAATATTCGTGAGTAGATAAATGTGTGTAATCATTTTAATTCAAAGTTCTCCGTTTCCGCAGTTTTTATTTTTTTCGTTATGGGGCGAAACGGTGCGATACTAGCGCCACTTCGATAAATAATTAACAAAACATATTTATTTTCTAATCCATGGCCGAAATCAAAATTATGCGTCAATGATGCCCTAGACAATCTTGCTTAGAAATTTTTAGGCTCTGTTGTGTAGCTTTCAGATTCAAAATCTAAGGAATTTACTGTGTGTTGCCTAAAGTGATCACTTTTAGTTTCAAAAGCTTATCTTTCTAAAATCATTATCCTAAAAGCTACACAACAGAGCCTTAAAAATTCGAAGCAAGATTATCTAGGGCGTCAAAGACGCATATTTTTGATTACGGCCATGGTTTAGAATAGCGAGCGAGCGATATAACATGTCTCTGGTTAAGAAGATATTATTAAGGCTTGGTGCTTCAAAAATTTGTGTTTTTGAATTTTTTTTAAACAATCTGAGACATGCAAAATTGATGTCTTCATTCTGAAAAAAATATATGTGTTAGTTAAGGATCTAATCTAGTCATCGTACTAAAGGAAAACAGGATCTAATTAATTTTAGTTGATAGAAAAAAATCTCAAAGTTACCCCTTTTTGTTCCGTTTTTTCCATTTTATTTTTAAACCGCTGATTGTTTTTATTTGATTTTTGGAATGAAAATTGCTGACCTTAAATTTTAGACATTCTACTATAGTAAGAATTTTTAAGTTTCACGAAAAGACAAAAAACCAGCATAAACTAAAAAAAAACATCGTTTTCGCGCGGTCCGATGCCATGCCGCGCCGCTCCCTACCCCGTCAGTACCCTTGTGGCCACGGCCGAGGCCGGTTCTGTGTCAAATTTTTGTTTTTGCGCTCTCGTATTTCGTTTTATTTTTATTCAAATGTAAACAAATTTTGACAACAGATGTCAAAACAATGAACCATAACATCTGATTAGGATCTGTATGGAGCTGAAAGAAACCAATTTTGATACCGATATTACATTTACCTGGCGTCAATCACAACGGGCAATGACAAACGGAGCCTCAGTACTTCGAATACCAAAGTTTAAATCGGCAGCTTTTAGAGGTAGTTTCAAATATGTAGCAACCAAATGTTGGAACAACCTGCCCCCACCTGTACGAAATGCAAAAACCATAAATACATTTAAATGTCGCTACAGAAAATATCTAATTGATGTTCAAAAGGCAGACCATTGCTACATACCTCTCCGTCGTGAAGCACGTTAAATCTCTTTTTTTTCACAGGTTTAAGTAAGACATTATTTTACCCCACACATTTATACACCACACATTTATACACCACACATTTATACACATACAACATTTCTTTATTTTTATTTTTGTTTGTTTAAGTTTTTCAGATATTATGTTTATAATTATAATTTTAAATTTTATGCTCTTATCTAAATGGTACTCAGATATTTAAATTTTGGGTCTCAAATCTACAATATTTTTATACTGTATGCTTAGTATTTATTCAAATAGCAGTCTGATTTCCGTACGTATCTCACACAATGTAGGGGCCGTCAGAATGATCAGCGTCTTATCTGGGTCGCCTGCCGGCCCAGGTGCGACATTATGCTGAGACGGTAACCTGTTTGGCTCACCGGACGCCTAGGTGTGCTTACTCATCTTATTATTATTTTTTATTTCATTTTTTGTATGCCTATGTGTTTGTGAACCAAATAAATGTTTTCTTATTCTTATTATTCTTATTTATAAAACCGTCGCATTACAAACTTACCTTTTTTATTCCCACAAATAAAACTTAAATCATAGGGTACTTATATAGTTATATCATATCTTTGTTAGTTCTGTGGCGCCGATAACACAATATTAATATTACATTAGCACAATATTACGTGGTATACTTACTCAAATTACTTTAAGAAGGCAGTAATTTATGTCTTAATAGAAAATGTTTCCTTTTTATTTAACGCTTTTCGGTTTTTTCGGCTGTTTAATTTTTTGATGAAAAGATTTTATTTTTTGCTTTTCAGTTTAATTTTTATGGAATCCCCCCCCCTCACTTCAAGGTTCACCTTCACCTCAAATCACCCTCCAAACGCTGGTCTCATACCCCTGAAGGTGGTCAGACGACCTGGTAAAGGTTGCGGCCTATGTCCAGCAGTGGACGCTATCGTGTGAGATCGGCTGCTTAAAATCAAAAACGGGTCGACCACTTTAATTCGTTGCCCCGAAGAAACCAGACGCAATAGCGATTTCGGTGTTTGACCAAAAGTTTGACTATATTGTTGACTATAGTCACACTTAAATCGATCCCACTATTTTTTTTTTTTTTAATTTACCCAAATATGACAATGAAAAAAATTTTGAAATACAATCTCTGAGTTAATTCTCTACTTTTTAAAGCATTTTATATTTTTAGTTGTACGTTTCGAATGAAAAATGTTATTTTTTGAAGTGCATTCATTTAAAAGTTATACAAATGATTTATTTGTGGCAGAATTAAGTTTTGTTTACGATTTGGTTACGACTCGTGGTTAATTCAGCCAAATTTGTATACTGTTTTTGTAACTTACTAAATTCCATCAAAATTTGATTGATTTGATAATCGGCGCCAAATTCAAAACATAGTAAGTCAGCTTTCAAATTCATAACCTAGTAAGTCGGTTGAGTTGCTAGGTTTTTTTATTTGTAATCCGACATGCGCTATGTTAAGAATATGTACTTCATGGAAATTTCAATAACTTTTCCAAATTGGGTAGACTTGCTAAATTTTATTTTTAAAATTACGTAAGAAACTGGGTGTTTTAAGGTTCATATCAAATCTATACCGCCTAGTAAGTCGAAAAATGACAAAAACGTTTTTTTTTGCAAAAACACCGTTACTAGGTTTTGAATTTGGGCAGCCGAGATGATGATGATGATTATTATTATATTAGTCGGCGAGGCGCTTCTCCAGAAGTCCCCCAGAGTCCTCCAGAAGAAGGCAGGTAGTCGCCACTTACAATGGAACTGGTGGGGCGAGTGTTGAAAATTTTGCGGTTTTTGTAATCCAATCGTCGTAGGTCGCCAATTTAGAGAACTCCTATGTCCGCCCGCCTGCAGTAGAAATAACTCCAGAGGTTGAAGAAGGGATGATATATTTACACATGGTTAGGTACACTATTTACAAGAAAATGAATGCATGTTAATGTGTACAGCGGCTGAGATGTACTGCCTAGTTAACAAAAGTCTTTTTGAAAGGTAACAATGTCAATTTTAAAATCTTCTTCTATAAATTAAAAAGTAACAGTATCAAAAATTAGTTTGGTTACAAAAAGGTTGGAGGAAAGGCACAATTTACTTATAAATAAAAAATATATATACTTATGCGAGCAGTTCTCATGTAAATTACAATATGGCAATACAATCTGTGAGTGAATAAAAAAGGCATCCATATTTTATCCACCCTTAGGCCGCATTTGCAGGCCGCACGCAGGGCGTTGCGCGAGGCGTCGTGCGGGGCGTGCTGCGCCCAAATCAAATGTATAGCAATAGTATGAGACCGTTTAAAGAGACGCGCATAGGCCTATGTTCGATATCGTATAAGGAAACGCGTCGGCTCCCGCGGCGGCGCCCGTGGTGGCGCCCGCGTCGGAGCCCACACGACATCCCGCACAACACGCCGCGTCTTCGTAAAGGAGGCCTTAGGGTGTGATTTTAGTTCCAAATAAAAAAAGTTATCAACTCAAACTATATCGTTATTTGTTTAAAATTAAAACAACCAGTGGTGTTTTATTTATATTGAGAAAACACTACAAAAAGGGTTTACTTTGATATTTATTTCTACAGAGTGAAATTCATTACATCTTGTTACTTTTTAATAACTTGTCTAAACTAAATCCTACATCTATATTTTTCAGAATTAAGAAATCTGTTTTATATTTCTCAGATGGTTTAAAAAAAACTCGTTATTACAAATACCTTACCTAAACGCAAATTCTTGTTAGCTGAAACGAAAATCGGAAAGAAAAATTGTGCGGTAGGTATAAACATCTCGATTTAACTTCGGCTTGTATGAAAAGTAATAAAATTTAAAACTGCCGCGACATTTCGCATTTCGACGCGCGCATGTCACAGCTGCCAGGGTGGGGGACCCTCATACCTAATTAGGTAAGAAGCTTCAAAGTACGGAGTCTTAACTATTTATCGGAAGTAAGTATTATCGCGTCACTACGCAGAACGTTTATAAAAATTTAATAGGTACTTATTAATCACCTCTAACATGCGTCTTGCTTATAGGTAGTGCCTAATTATGCATTATCATGCAGCAATGCATATGCATCTTTTATGTTTAAAAAGAGTTTTATAATATAAATTTTTCTCGCGGGATTGTAAAAAAAAAACAGGAAACAACGTAGGCGTAAAGATATTTCGCTTCGGGTGGCTGTTGTTGTTACAACTTCGTTTGTTCAAGTTTAATTCAAGTTGCAAGCCATTATAAACCTTTTTCTACTCTCACCTCCCTCATTATAATAATAATAACAATATAATAACACATCACACTCAGAAGGGAGAACCTGTATCTAGGGTGCCCGAAACACACACAGAGACGAACATTACACCCAGACCGGAAACAAACATCGATATTCATCATATTAATATCGCCCCGCCCGGGAATCGAACCCGGGTGCACACGCTTACTCAGTCCACATCACTGCCAACTGAGCCACGGAGCAGACATTATTGGAGGTTTTTTTCTCCCACATTAACAAAGGAAAACTATGAATCGGACCAAACTTTATTTATACCTAGTAGTTCTAGTACGACAGCTAGAGGGTTCTATCTATCCAACCGTTCCAACCGCGTTACTGGCGCCACTTTCGAAAAAAAAAAATTCTAAACCATGGCCGACTTAAAAAATATGCGTCAATGATGCAGTAGATAATCAGTGATAATTCTAAGCAAAATAACGTGCATAATTGACGCATATTTTTGATTTCGGCCATGGTTTAGAAGACATATTTTTAGAGATTGGCGCTAATACCTATACGTTCTGTGACGGCGCACTTATAATCATAAAAAAACTTAAGTTTGGTTCGATAATTGTAGGCCTAGTGGGAGTATTATTTACCATGTTACGTTATGCGTTGGTTGAGCCTTCGCATTTTAGTGTGGAAACCGTTGCAGCGCTTCTGGCGGGGAGTAACAAAACTATAAAAATATTTACACATAAAAAACTCGCTAGCAAACCCGTCGTACTAAGGGCATTGTTTTCTTCTTGTTGTGAGTTACATAATTCGGTTGCTGTAGAAATTTTGGAATTCTGAACAAAGAAATGCGCTTAGTAATTTTCGCAGTCTCTTCTTGACTTTGACGTAACAGGTTCACAGTCAATGTTTGGAGGCTACTCGGTCGGGTTTCATGTTTCATACTCGCACAAGTAGTTCCCAAGTACTATCCTGTCTCGAGTTACATTTTCACAATTTGGAGTGCAAGTTCGAGTTGAGTCACGACTACAACTGTGATTGTCAGCCTTATGCTTCACTACCCATTAGTATTAGTAGGTACAGTGGCGGTATTTGTTATACTGTGGTGGCGGTCTAGGACGGCGTAACAGATTTGTCTATGGTCTCGTGCGCCCTAGACTGTATTAAAAGAACAAGAGTTATTTTGCAAACAGAAAAACCGGAAGTGTTACGCCATCCTAGGCCGCCACTGTACCTACGCCTACGGTAGATAGGTAGGTAAGTAACCATATATACACAGTGTGAATCTTAGGTGGGTGCACAAAAAGAAACCCTGAATAGAGAACTCTTACTAGATATGGAAATAACCAAATTAAAAAAATTAAAAACCCCCGACCAATCAGATCATCCAAACTAGACCCTTATCAACTAAACTAGAACTATAGCTGATCATCGTCAAAAGGTCATGGTTACCTTACTAAATACTTTCAATATCATTGCAATAACAAGGTACCAAATTTAAAATCGATAGGACATATGGAAGGTAGTTAGATCCTCTCATTCACTGTTTAAGAGCTGTTCATCTTCAAACGGCTGATCAGGTCATGATAACGCCTTACCATATACTTTCAATATCATTTGTGTAAAATTTGCAGTAACAAAAAATTCAAATTTCAGTACATGGGCGACGCCGGGAAAAAGGAAAAGCAGAATGATTTATATGATAGGAAATCCCTTATTCAAGCAAGACCCTTCATTTCTTAAACATATTAAGAATTATTCTAAATTGTTTAAAATAGTTTGCAAGAAAGCTAAATGAACTCATCTAAATAATATAACTCAAATTTAAAAATTTAAAAACCCCGACCCAGTCAGACCCCTCATCAACTTAAGTAGAACGAGAGCTAATCATCCTAAAAATATCATGGTTACCTTAACATATACTTTCAATATCATTGAAGTAACACTGTACCAAATTTTTAATTGATAGGACAAATGGAAGGTGGTTAGATCTTCTCATCCATTATTCAAGAGCTGATCATCTTCAAACGGCAGATCAGGTCATGGTTACCTTAACATATACTTTAAATATCATAGATGTAACATGGTACCAAATTTCAACTCGAGCGGACCTAAGGAAGCTAGTTAGATCCTCTCATCCATTATTCAAGAGCTGATCATCTTCAAACGGCTGGTCAGGTAATGGTTACCTTACCATATACTTTCTATATCATAGATTTAACATGGTACCAAATTTCAAATCGATCGGACATAAGGAAGCTAGTTAGATCCTTTCATCCATTATTCAAGAGCTGATCATCTTCAAACGGCAGATCAGGTCATAGTTACCTTACCAAATACTTTCTATATCATAGATGTAACATGGTAAGTACCAAATTTCAACTCGATCGGACATAAGGAAGCTAGTTAGATCCTCTCATCCATTATTCAAGAGCTGATCATCTTTAAACGGCAGATCAGGTCATGGTTATCTTACCAAATACTTTCTATATCATAGATGTAACATGGTACCAAATTTCAACTCGATCGGACATAAGGAAGCTAGTTAGATCCTCTCATCCGTTATTCAAGAGCTAATCATCTTCAAACGGCAGATCAGGTCATGGTTACTGTGAGCATTTTGCCTTCCTGCCTAAATATTTGTTAAATAAAAATAAATATCTTAATATAATCTTTGGCCTTGTCGTGATCGTCTATCTGTCTAATGGTTAGGACCCTCCATACGTTGTGTTTTAAACCAAATAATTTACAGTGCTAGAGCTCCTTTTAAAATTAAAGAATAATGAAAATAACCTTGGACATAAAATTTCGAGCCAATATGCTGTACGCTGACAAATAAATTCTTAAAAAAAATGCGCGCTAAACACGCGCGCTAGCTCGACCTCGTCAAGCGACTACCTCCTAAACAGACGTTCCCTAATACATTACTGCAATCGTCCTTCTAAAGAATGATTTAAAAGATTGAAAACCCTACTGTTGTTCCTAGAAGAGGAACCGCGTTCAAGTGTATTATTACGGAAGGTAAACTTTGTTGAAGTGTATGACAACTAGCCCCGGGTAGGACAGTTCCTTCGCCATGCCCCGTCCGACTAGGTTTTGTGTAACCTTATGTTTGTGTGAAGAAAGTCGACTTTTGATGACCATCGATTCATGTGATAAAGGCTTAAGCCAGATTAATACAAAGATAATCATGAAGTTATGTGCAAGATTCTCAAAACGAGAGCTACGGTGTAATAACCCTGTTGCCAATTCGTTGGTCTTGTACCAGCACTTTTCTTGGTTAGAACTTACTTAGGAATGTATGTCTTGCGGTTTCAACTATCACTCCCACCATGATAGCACATCTCCTGAAGTACCGTAGATCGTTAGGCAAAGCAATGCACTTAAAAACCAAACAATAGCAAATTCTTTAGATCAAATCACAGCTCCTCTGAAGTTCATCCCCTAACACAGGACGATCGCTTCTTTACGCAAACGAGCCTAAAGCCGCATATTATCAAATGTTAGAAAAGAGGTCTCGCCCCTGGATTTGTTTATCACGAAGTTAGTTTTTACGGTTTAGTGTATATCGTGTGAATATATATAATATAATATAATATAATATAAGTTATATAGTATAAAAACAGACCCTCCCTTGATACATTCATTCTACCTCACACAGATTCTTTCTGCCTCACATACATTCTTCAAGTCCTATCAGCTAATAATGGTTGTGGTGTTAGTTGAGTGTAATAGAATTATCACAAATCTCTAGACTACGTCATCCAACGAGTAACAAACAAAGTAAGCAGTCAAACTTCGACGAAAGGATATTTTATATTTTATTAGAACGATTCGGGCCTCATTTACTCAACAGCTATTTCTTATTAATCAACTATCTCGTACACCGTAGTGCATCGTCAAGTTTAATATGAGCTTTACTAAGTTGTTCATTTGATCTCCATGCCACCGATCATGGGACCTTGTTTAGAACTCTTGGTTCTTTATATTCTCATCATCTAGCACTATCTCGTGCATCGTAATGCATTGTCAAGTTTGATGTGAGGTTTTAGTTTGCTCGTCTGATCTTCATGCCAACAATCATGAAGTCTTGTCTAGAACACTTGGTCCTTTACTTATATCCTTTGTCTTAGCAATTCCGCATTACATATGTAAGCCACCACGCATTGATATCGGCAAACTTGAGATTATTAAGTGTGATAATAGAGCATTAGACTTTCCCACAACAAGCATCCATTTCGCACAATCTACGATTTACAATAATTGATTAACATCGTAAAAGGCAATCAAGATACAAAGTAGTAATCGTGCAATCCTTCGTTCGAGTTTGGCACACTAAATAGACTGCAGCGAATAGATCTCAAAGAATATGATTACTTAAACAAGTAATCTTTCAAATCAAAATAATCACCGCTATCCAATTTTGTGACCAGTGTAAAGTGTTCGGTTATGTATTTATCTATACATTCCCCATCTAACTACTTTGATGAAGCAAGCGCCGAGGCCGGCCTCAACACACCCCGCATCGTCCGAAGGTAAGAGTACATATATATAGCTGTATCATGTCAAATCAAAGGAAAACAAAACACAATCTCCCCGCGCCCGCCGAGACGCGGTAGCCGTTTCTAGGGAGCCGTCGTCGAATCCATCCAAAAGTATAAAATATATATTTTTTTAAATTTAATAAAGCTAAAAGCTGTACGATATAGGAAGGATCGTTACATTACCTTACCAAATACTTTCTATATCATAGATGTAACATGGTACCAAATTTCAACTCGATCGGACATAAGGAAGCTAGTCAGATCCTCTCATCCATTATTTAAGAGATGATCATCTTTAAACGGCAGATCAGGTCATGGTTACCTTACCAAATACTTTCTATATCAAAGATGTAACATGTTACCAAATTTCAAATCGATCGTACATAGGAAAGCTAGTTAGATCCTCTCATCCATTATTCAAGAGCTGATCATCTTCAAACCGCTGATCAGATCTTCATCAGACATGGCTAAGAACACTTGGCCTGAAAATATCTATGATACAAAAAAAACTAAACGAAAAACCCACCTTCCACCCACTTGTACTTAGGTAATATCATAATTAAAGTATTATGCAACCAGATCACACGTGTCTTACTAAATACAAGGGGTACATCCTTACATGGCGACCCTGCCAGCCGGCCTGCCAACAACTAGGCAGCGCCGGTCGGCCTGAAAGTTTTGAGTGACAGTGAAATCATTAAAATGAAATGAAAAAGCGAAAGAATATTTTGGACAGTGAAATGGACACCTATGGTTAGAAAATACAGTGAATAGATACTAAGAAAATTTCATGTTAGAAGAATGTGCCTTTTTCATTTCGCTTCGTCTACAATTCTACAACTCGGAAATTCGGAACAACACAGTGAAGTTTTTTTTTTTTGGTTCCGCAAGACTTCTACGGCTACAGTAATTTTTTTGTGTTTGGTTTTTTTATAAAAAATTATATATATATAAGAATTTAGGATTAAATTTATAAATAAGTTTTTAATTAAGTATAATACCTGCTTACTTAAATATTATTTTAAGGTTTTTTTTTCTCTAGAAACAATTTCTAATATTTGTTTTATTTTATTTCGATTGTTGATGAGGCTTTATTTGAAAAAAGTATGTTAATATCAGTATTTTTTTATATGTATATTTCATACATAAGTATGTGTTATATTTTACGATTATGTACGACTATGTATTTTAAATTGGTTTTCTTTTAAAAAATATTATTGCTTTATCATTTTAAATAACTATAGTCTACTTAATGTTCTGTAATTTAAAATAATTATTATTGTCATTGCCTTTTTTAAATTGTATCAAATATCACGTTACAAGTATCAAGCACATTCTTATAGATCAGCAGTTTTCAGTTCCATATCTGGCGATGTCTTTATAACATAGTAAGTGTAGTGGGGTACGTCACCCACCTTCCACCCACTTGTACTTAGGTTAAGTAATATCATAATTAAAGTATTATTCAACCAGATCACACGTGTCTTACTAAATACAAGGGGAACATTCTTACAGTATATTGGTATTGCATTACAAACATCATAAATGGTTTTAGTTTTTTTTTATCTTACCCCTGAGTTCTTATACAGGATGAAATATGATTTGCTAAAATCTAAACTAATTACACTAGAGACTTGAAATTTTCAAAATAAGGTCCTTTTTATATAACAACATGAAGTATGATATCTAAACTGCGTTAATTAGTCCTGTAAGCCATGATACAGTGTGTTAAAGTTTGTATGAAAAACAGAAACCGCTCCTTATTTTGCTTAAAAATTTAAATGGGTGATGTTTCTGGGTTATAAGGGTGGCTAATTACACAAATAACATCGATTTTGAAATTCAAGATGGCGGAAATAAATTTGTATTAAAAATCTATATGGGTGGCGTTTTCAAGTTTTTGGGGGCGCTGATTGCGAAATCATTTGTGGTTGTGCTAACTCTGCGCCGCCTCCGTGCTTGAATGTTCAACTTCCATATTGTACATTGTTCAGGAGAAGGTTTTTTTACATAACATAATCTCACGACTTTTATTCCCCGGAGGGTTAGGCAGAGGCACCAGCTTGAGAGCCGGACCCACGTTTAGCCGAGTTTATGCTTTATTACCAACGTGACAAAGTTACTTATTATCAAATGTTTAGTTTTAGAAATGATTAATGCAAATTTATAGTTTTTAGTCTAATCTATGGAATAGCCATGTTTACGATGCTGTGATTTTACGTATTTTATCATACTTTTAAAATGGAGGTTGAACAAAACTGCGAATAAAAATGTTCGTTCATGGAGATACAACACTCCTGCCATGGAGATAGCACAGTGTTCCTTAAAATTGTTGCGTGCTTGTTTGTCCAACCTCCTAATACCTTATACAGGATGATTAAATTACTTCGTAAAAAAACTAGTTTTTAGATGATAAAAGGTATAAAAAATTAAAATCAAGAAATTAAAAAAAATGTTTTTTTTTAGACTCAAGTAATAATAACATAATCATAACATATACCTACTTAATTATTCTTAAAAATTTGGTTGTAGTGTTGAACCATTGTGACAGACAGACAAACGGACTATCGAACAGAATTAACATAATTATATACTTAATTCTCAACCGTTTTATTACAAGTGAGTGAATTTATTAACATCCTGTATCAGTACGTTTAAAGTTTCTATTCGGAAATGAACATTATTAAAAAGTACTTATGTCTCAAATGTGTTTTTTTTTTTTTTAATCTTTATTCAATACTAGAGGCTGCCCCGCGGTTGCACTCGCGCAGATTTCTCATAAACACAAAAATCCTGTTTTTTCCCGTTCCCATGGGAATTTCGGGAAATCCCTTCTTACACTTACACTCCCCAAGGAACCCACGTGCCAAATTTCAGTTTCAACTACGACCAGTAGTTTCGGCTCTGCGTTGTCTGTCAGTCAGTCAGTCATTCAGTAAGTAACGGAAGAGTTTTATATATATTGATAGGATACAAGATATCACTTATTGAAAGTCAATTAGACTACATCTAATCTAATCGCTATTGATTCCTTATTTGGTAAAGTATCCTATACTGTGAGAGGCGAGGTAGTTCAGGGTGCCCACCAATTTGCTCAGGCAAACAAATGTTTGGCTTGCCTTACGACAATAGTCGCCTGGAGAGGCCCCCAAACGAGCCCTCCTCTGTCCAGTGATTCTACTCCCTTTCGCAATGATTTTACAGCGTAGAGAAGAAAGGGGTTACAAACTCTACTTTACAATTTATCTCTTTTTTTTTTTTGCTTTTGTGATATTACAATTACAATACAATTAGGTGACAATACAATGAACATCATACAAATTAATAAAAATTAAAGTACATGAAATAATGAAAATATCTTAAGTGCAGAGCTAGACTACTTCCATGCGTCTTTGTCGTTTACATAATCATCAATATTGTAATAAGCTTTCTTAATTAGAACTTTTTTGATACGTTAATGTCGCCAAAGTACGCCTTTTGCTTGTTTTGAAATTGGTACTCGCCATCCTGCCGCAGCTTTTAACGTAACTCGCAGTTAGTTTTCTTAGTTTAAACACAATAAAACTAATTTATTAGGTTTTTGCAAGCAAACTAAAGGAGCAACCAAGACCATCACAGAAAAAACAAAATGGCCGGGTAGCGTGACGTACTGTGCTGTGATTGGTCGGCCGGCTGGAGTTTGAACACTCAAGCACGCAACAAATATTTCGATAATAATATTTTATAATGCTGTGGAGGTTGGCTAAACAAGCACGGAATTTTTGTTACGATGATGTGGGCTTCAAAATTTAAAACGTGAAATTTATTGTATTTTTTCTAGGAAAAGCCTTTTTTGAGTCGGTCGTCAACTCGCAAGCTTGAGACTCGCAATTGTTTGCGAGTTGGCACCTTATTATTTAATTATTTTTTTTCGTCGTCAACTCGCAAAATATACAAAGTACAGTTCGCCACAAAAGTACAATTTTTTATTTTTATTAATATTATGAATTTTAATAAAACCAGATTACATTATTTGTAAGAAAATCTCTTTCAATGGATTTGTAAAGATAAAAGTGTAATTTTGGAAACTTAAATTAGTTACTTAGTTATTTTTTTTAGATTGTCACGTACACGGGTTACCTATTAAACTCGATGTAACCTGTTCTTTACCCTCGCACTTTAGATGATTGAGAGAGAAAGAAATAGTGGTTTTATCGGCATTGGCTCGGTAACATATAAACCGATGCACTGTTCTTGCATATGTGCCCGAAGAAGCTGTCGATAGTGGTAGGTTATATATTATTATCATATCGCTAAGACCAATAGATGAAAAATTAAAAAAATATGATTATTTTAGATGTTAATAAGCCCAATGCCTATATATACTTGATTTTTGATTGTTGAATAAAATATGTCATTAAAGTTAGAAATTAAACTATGTTTTCTTTTTTCACTGATTTATAGCCATTTAGCTATACTATTGTATCTACATTAAGTATATATAAAAATTATACATGGTTCGTTAGTCTCGCTATAACTTAGGAACGGCCGGGCCGATTTAGCTGATTTTGGTTTTGAAATAGTCCAGAGAAGGTTTAAAAGGTGAGAAAATACGAAACATATTATTAATTTTCCCATAGAAAGCGATAGAACGCTGTAATCTTTGTGCATTGGCGTTTGACATAACTGTCAGTTCTTTTAATCAGTTTAAGACAGGACAACGTTTGTCGGGTCAACTATTTATTTGTTGACAAGCGCGTTTCTACAAGACAGAAAACGTTTTTCTACTACTAATTAATTTCCAATCGCCATAAAGTTTTAGCATGTTACTAACACTATAAAAACTAGGTTTGTACGTTTGTTTTTTTTTTTTTAAATTAACTATAGATTCAGAATTATAGGCCCCTGAAATACAGAGATTTTGTGATAAAAAATTGGTCGGAAAAATTTGTTTGCTTTACGAAACCAATGCATAGTTAAAAAAAGGAAAATGTATAAATCTAGATTATTTAATGCTGAAGCGATGGACATCAAAATGTTAATGTTCCGTTGTTGTTGAATGTTTGTTAACGAAACGCAAATATCATCAAAATAATTAGCTCTCTCTCTGTCGCATGGTTGCGCTCAGGGGGCGACAGCATGAGTTTTTCTTAATATTTTTGCGTTGCTATATTTTGCTTTATTTTAAAGTCACATAGTTTTGTGGCTAACTGTACTAAAATACATGTACTTTGTAAAGTTTGCGAGTTGACGACGGAAAAAATTTATTAAATAATAAGGTGCCAACTCGCAAACAATTGCGAGTCCTAAGCTTGCGAGTTGACGACCGACTCCCTTTTTTTACTTGACCTTCTGGACCTAAATTACATCGTTAACAATCCTGCATTAAAAAGTCATTTTCGATCAAAATGGAGCTTGAACATTCAAGCATGGAGCCGACGTCTGGGTGCCTACGTCTCACAAAGACGGGATATGGGGATAACTTCACTGAGCCGCCGTATACAGGTGTTACAGTTTGTATCAGACTCTAAACTATTGCGATTAGAAAGTTGAAATTTACGCTGAAGATTCTCTTTACATTACCAACCTCATAAATGGTTTTATTTTTTTAATATTTTGCCCCTGAGTTCAGGGTAAAACAGGTTTTTTTGCTAAAATCTAAAGTAATGACACTATCTTAAAATTTTCAAAATAAGCTCCTCATCAAATATGATATAATATCATATTTGATCATAAACATCTAATATGATATTATAACTGCGTTTATTAGTCCTGGAGTCCTTGATACAATATGTATGACGAACATTATGTTTCCTTATAAAGTAATACGGTCCAACGTGAGATGGACACCACATAAAACTTACTTCTGTTCCTCTATTGTTTAGCTTTAGCCACATGCTTTTGATATCATGTAATTGGTACAATTGTAAGGTTTTTACCTGTAACATTTTTACTATTTGTAAGTTTTATTAAACAGCACTTGTATAAAAACCTTACAAATATGTAGCTTTTTTTTACAATTGTGGACTTGTAAGTTATATTAAATAGGGCCCTGGTCTAAGCTTTCAGGTTCATAATCTGAAGAATAAACCGTTTGTTGCTTAAAGTGGCCAGTTTAGTTTCATAAAAGAATATTTCTAAGATCATTATCATTAAAGCTACACAAACAACAAAGCCTTAAAAATTCTTAGCGATATTATCTAGGGAGTCAAAGACGCATATTTTTTATTTCGGACATGGTTTATCGAAGTGGCGCTAGTATCGCACATTTTTTGAAAATGTAATAGGACTGAGGTGTAGCTTCCCAACAGTCAAACGTTTTTTCAAATCGGTTCAGTAGTTTTAGAGCCTATTCGATGCAAATGTAAAAATATGTTTTTCTATTTATATGTTGTGTCTATGGATAGGGAGGTGGCGAGCAAATTTTCTAAATAATAAGCACGCTTGGCAGACGCTATTAATAGCGATAATATTACCCTAACAAACATCAAGGACCGCGTCTGCCAATATGGTAGCCCTGCGTTTTCAATTGACAAGGTTTCAAAAATGTAATGTGATTTTTGAATTTATTTTTATGATTTAAAAAAAAAATTATTAGCACGCTTGGGAGACGCTATTAATAGCCATAATAATACCCTACCTAACAAACATCAAGGACCGCGTCTGCCACCATGGTAGCCCTGCGTTTTCAATTGACAAGGTTTCAAAAATGTAAAAAAAAAAACTCTACTAAATCATTTGCACGTGTCTGCTTCTGGGACTGATGATAACAGCCATCCTTTTAACACGTAAAATCGAAGATCCTTCCTACATCTAGGGCTCTGACTTTTGTAGTTATTAATTTTTCAATTTATTTTTATGATTTAAAAAATATATATGTGGGAGTAGGTATAGGTCGGATAGGCAAAGTCTATGCCTAGCCTAGCATAGACGATTGTCAAGCTGACTCCTGTCGAGTGGACTGTTTTATAAGAAGTAGAGAATAGAAATGACGAAGGACGGATTGAGTTTTATTTTAAGAAGAGAGTGTTGTAAAGTTGTAAATATGTGTTTAATATAATAAAAAGGCGTATTTAATGATAAAACAGTGTCTTTGGCTTCTACATCCCACAATTTGGGGGCTCGTCCGGGATAGAAATATCCCCGCGTCCGGGATTGAAAGGCCATATCGCGGCCGAGATATACCATCTCGTCCGGGATTCATCGACCATATCTCGCTGGGATATGCAATCCCGCATCAGGATGTACTGAGCCAGGTGATGACACTAGTACGACGATACGACGAGCTGATAATTTCACGAAGGCGGTTTTGCGTAAAGACGAGCGCAAAACTACAATGAGAAGAAGCTGACGACGACGATGACCACAAAGACGACGATATTTGACGAAGTGTATACGACGTAAAGGAGTTAAAGACGTGACGGCAGCAGACGGCAGCCATTTTACAACGCAGAACGACGACGATGCTATTTAAAGAAGAAAGACGTGCTTAAGACATTCAATGGCTTAAGACGAAGTGAAGAAGTTGAAGTCGAGACGGCAGCAGACGGCAGCCTTTTGACATCGTTCCAGACCATAGTACGACGGCTACGGGAAGGAAAGGGACGACGACACTCTACGACGACGAAGGTATAAGACGACAAAGAAGACGACGACAACGAGTACGATAACGACGTGAGATTTTCCAGCTGAAAATCATCCAAAACAAGTTGAGATCATAGAGGGATCTGACATGACCGTGAAGTGTGCCAGACGTGAGCTGGACTGACGCAAGAACTGCATTTATTTTTTCCGGAACCGGAACCGGATGTGAGAAGAAAGACGTGTACGACGACGTGTTTGACGTGTACGGCAAAAACGACGAACTTTTTTTTTTTTGGAACCTTGTCGTTGACTGTAGTGATTGAAGAAGTTGATTGATGTTTTGTTTACGGTGTTTTTACTTTTTTGATGTTTGTTGTTTTTTAAAATTGTTTTGAGTTTGTTGAGTAGCGAAGAAGTTCTTCTATTGTATGATTTTTGTGTAAGAAGTTGTTTATAGTGTAAAGGAGTTCAGCCATAAGTTTTTCACGATGCCAACTAGTAATTCGCGCGATGATACTAGGCCGAGGATAACATTCCGCGACATGGAGCACGCGATAGTATCGTTTAGCGGGGATGATACTTATCCGGTAAGATATTGGATTGAGGAGTTTGAGGAGGTATCGCTGCTTATGGGGTGGTCCGAGGTCGAGCAGTACATCTACGCGAAACGGTTTTTAGTGGGGACCGCGAGGCTATTTCTAAGATCTTTAGGACGTGTAGGATCTTGGGATAGGCTTAAAGTTGAGTTGATACAGGAGTTTGGGCCTAGACTAAATTCGGCAATGGTGCATAAGATGCTTAGTGAACGTAAGATTAAGAAGGAGGAGCCTGTACAGCAGTACTATTTTAAGATGAGGGAAATAGCTCTACAGTGTAACGTTGAGGATTCATCGTTGATGGATTACGTTATAGACGGATTAGAAGGCGACGTTGGTGTTAAATCTGTGCTATATGGGGCGAAAAATTTAGAGCAGTTTAGAAGTAAATTAGATGATTACTGTAAGATTTTGGCTTTGCAGAAGAGGGTTCCGCAGAAGATTCCGAGTGAGAGAGAGAGAGCTCCTACTACCAAGCCACAAAGACGACCAGACAGACGTTGTTACTCCTGCGGAGAAAGTGGCCATGAAGCAGCAGAATGTGTTCACAAGCCGAAAGGTATTAAATGCTTCAAGTGTGATGAGTTCGGGCACATCTCCAGGAACTGCATGAAGACGGAGGACGAAACAGAACCACCTGAGAAGGTGGAGGTTAGACCAGCAGCGCACCTAACAGTACTAATGGCGTTTGATTCAGGGGAAAAGGAGGATAAAGAAGACACTAACTATGCTGAAGATGTTACGAAAATAGTTGATGATTGTGAACCAGTTGCTGCAAAAGAAAATGTTGAGGAATTGAAGACGTTAAAGGCTTATGAGGCGTCAGTGTGCCAACAGCTGATTTCAACACACGAACTTTCAGTTTTAGAAGACAAGATTGAAGTTCCAACGATGAATGAAGCAGAGGGAGTACTCAAGAAGAGTGCAGAATTAAAATTTGACAGCAGCGGTGATGAAGAAGTTTTGCTGTTGACGGAGACGACTTTGAAGATGGAAAAAGCACAAGAAGAAGATGAGAGACTGCAACTTACGAAGAAAGTTATAGATAAAGGAGAGAGGGTGTATGAAGATTACTGTAGAGAGAAAGAAGTAATGTACAAAGACGAGACAGAAGGTCTACTTTTAGTTGCACCAAAGAAGATGAAGTTGCAAACTGAGAAGTGTTGCGAAAAAGAGAATGAAGACAGTCACAAAATAAGAACAGGAAAGCCGAGCGGGAAAGGCGAAACTAAAAGGAAGCAGATCAAGCAAGAGGAAAGACGAGTGTTTGAAAAACAGAGAGACACAAAGATGAAGAAAACAAAGATGAAAGAAGAAGATAATAAGCAGAACTATTACAGAAAAAGAAAGCAAGGCACTAAGTACAAGATGGGGGATTTAGTGGCTGTTAAGAAAACTCAGTTTTCACATGAGAAGTTAGAAGGTAAGTTTTTGGGGCCATATGAGGTCATAGGAGTTCGAGATAATGATAGGTATGAAGTGAGGAAATTGCTAGGGCAGGGACCGAGGACCACCACCGCAAGTAGTGACCTTATGAAGAGGTGTGTTGGTACGGGGGGTTCAGGTGACTCGTCCGAGGCGGACGAGTAGTAGGATGGCCGTGTGGGAGTAGGTATAGGTCGGATAGGCAAAGTCTATGCCTAGCCTAGCATAGACGATTGTCAAGCTGACTCCTGTCGAGTGGACTGTTTTATAAGAAGTAGAGAATAGAAATGACGAAGGACGGATTGAGTTTTATTTTAAGAAGAGAGTGTTGTAAAGTTGTAAATATGTGTTTAATATAATAAAAAGGCGTATTTAATGATAAAACAGTGTCTTTGGCTTCTACATCCCACATATATATATTTGCACGCTTGGCAGACATGTATAGTTTGAATAAAAACAATAAAAAGGACCTCGGAAAAATAGTCTGCCAACATGGTGGCCCTGCGTTTTCAATTGACAACGTTTCAAAAATGTAAAAATATGAAAAACTATACTAAATCATTTGCACATTGTCTGCCTCTGGGGCTAATGATTATATGGTCATCCTGTAAACGTATGACGGAATTAAAACTATAAGGAATCCTATTTATCAGATAAAATACACGCATTGCTTTGATTCCGTGAATTTCAAACAGTCGTACAACCTAAAAATCAGCGAGCAAAGTGTCTTCCAAATGGTTTTTTTTATCCAGGGAGTTCAAATGAATCGAATGATCACAATTAGAATCGAGAGCAAATGATTTAGTAGAGTGTTTTTTTTACATTTTTGCACCTCCGTCCCATGAAAACGCAGAGCTCTAAGTGTCTGCCTCTTCGATTTTCGTGGTTTTTAAGATGATTGTAATCATGCACCCCAAAGGCAGACACGTGCTAATGATTTAGCATAGTTTTTTTTTTTACATTTTTACAACTCCGTCCCATGAAAACGCAGAGCCCTAATTGTCTGCCTTTTCGATTTTATTTAGTTTCAAGATGATTGTAACCATGAACCCCAAAGGCAGACACGTGTAAATGATTTAGCATAGTTTTTTTTTTGACAAGTTCAATCCGCTGTAACGCGAAAACGCAGCGTTATAGGACAAAATTTTACTGAACCAAATCAATTCGTACTGACCTAAACTGCAACCCACCGCGATGTGGATTCCGTGCAAGTACTTTACCGAAATGCTACCCACCTCCTTATCCACTAGGTTTTTTTTCTATGTATGGTATGGATGTAGGTATGTACCCAAAATTGTTTTTGTTGACGTCTTCGTCTGACAAACAGCGCGCTCGATACAGCCCCGGATCTTCAATAATAAATGGTTGGTTTTTAAAATTATATCGTAAATAGTTCACTATCTCATTGATAGGGGAATCAGGATATTTTTCTCCCCAAATTTGGGGAATTTGACCAGTGATCTTGGGGAATTTGGTAAATAACCATTGGCAACACTGTTGACTGTTGGCAACACTAGACACTATATCTAGTTGGTCTGTGACACTAACTAGTGACGTGCAAAGGTACTCTGTGGTGACGTGCCCAGTTAGTGATGGGTTACTCAGTAATTTAAATTGAGGACTCGTGAGGACCTCATTTGGCTAATAGCCCAGTCATATTAGGTAAAAAAAGGGGTCAACCTCGGAATGAAAGATAATAAGCTGCAAATTGGTATGAACCTTTGTTTTGTCATTCTAAATGTTGTCTCAAAAGTCACAATCGTTATCGTGTCCGCGTCTTAAGATATTCAAGGTCAAAGGTCACAAAAATCGGTTTTTCGCGAATATCTGGCTTCCTATCGGTTAAATGAGATTTGCATTTATTATAAAAGTTGTAGGCTATAAAATTCCCTACAACTTTTGTTTAAACTTTTTTTTCATACGACCAACCGTTTTGAAGGTAGAGCGCGAAGTGCACATCGTACAGTCATATACGGCCTAATGCAAGGTCAAGCGTGAGTTATGGTTATCAGTACGTTATAAAGTCAATTATTTACTTGGAAATTATAATTATTAAACAATGCCTATTATTTATGTACTAACTATTAATTATTTATATTTAATTAAAGTAAGTAACTTGATTATTTATATATAATTATTCATATTTAACTATTTAAGTATAAAATATTATTAATTCTGGATTATATATTTTAGTTTTATTTTAAGTTAACACGACATTATATATCTTTTCTTTAAAACGCGTAAATTTCTCAATACTTATATACCTGGAAATACTTTCTTTCCGATGAAGAAAATACATATGATCCCGATATTCTGGAAGGTTTGGAGATGAACATGACAGATAATGAGGATGATGACAATGAATCGAAAATTTTTGAGCGACAAGAAGAAGAAGAAGACGAAGAAGAAGAAGATAATTAGCTTCCATTTCCAATTTCATTACAATTAAAATCAACAAAGATACTTTTGATATTTGAACTCACATTTTGATAAATGTATATTATGCCGTATTTAATAATAAATAAAAATATGTGTAAAATATATACTCTTACTATCATTTTAACTTAAAATAAAACTAAAATATATAATCCAGAATTAATAATATTTTATACTTAAATAGTTAAATATGAATAATTATATATAAAAAATCAAGTTACTTACTTTAATTAAATATAAATAATTAATAGTTAGTACATAAATAATAGGCACTTCGCGCTCTACCTTCAAAACGGTTGGTCGTATGAAAAAAAAGTTTAAACAAAAGTTGTAGGGAATTTTATAGCCTACAACTTTTATAATAAATGCAAATCTCATTTAACCGATAGGAAGCCAGATATTCGCGAAAAACCGATTTTTGTGACCTTTGACCTTGAATATCTTGAGACGTGGACACGATAACGATTGTGACTTTTGAGACAACATTTAGAATGACAAAACAAAGGTTCATACCAATTTGCAGCTTATTATCTTTCATTCCGAGGTGAAAGCCCTAATATGACTGGGCTATAAATGAGGTCATCACGAGGACCCCTCATTTGAGGCGAGGCATTTCAACCCAAAAACAGGCCCAAACCTTCCCGCAGCGGAACTAATCTTACAAGTTATTTACATAAGATTTATTTTTGCTTTCTATAGACATTCACAATATAAATGCAATATAATAATGAAAATAATAATAATTAAATCTAAATACTATATGAATCGGTATCGTACCTACCTATTTATTATTCTATCTTAATAGTAAATTTCTAAAACATTTACGTTTTTCTGTTTGCTTAACAATAATAGCCCTTTTTCCAATGAAAAAAATAACTAACTCTTGAACAAGGCTATACCTCCCTCACTCACCTCGCCTAGTCCTCATTTATTGAGGTTCGTACTTCGTTTCGTTTACTTGTCCATAAAACACAATCCTCACGCCTGACGACGCCTCACGCCTCCTCATTACTCACGCCTTCTCACTCCTCACGACGCCTCACTCCTCACGAGCCCCCTTACGAGTTTTATAAGAGGTACTCACTCACCTCACTGTAACGAGCCCCCTCAAACGAGGCCCTCACGAGGGAGTAACTCATCACTAGACCAGTGACGTGACCCTAAAAACAGAGGGTGTGCATCTTTACCATCCAAGTTTTACACGGCCAAGTTTTGTACAGCAGGGTCGTTCGTGTCATTCACTAAAAACTTGGCTGGTAAAAGCCCTGTCGTGCAAAACCTTTACGGCAAAAACTTCCTGTACGTCCGAGAAGTTTTTCACGACACAGTCTTTCGTGTTACCACTAAAAACTTGGACGGTAAAAACTTGTCGTACAAAACCTTCCGGACATAACAAAGACAATTTCTATGCGTATAGACCCTATTTGAAATACATCGTTTTGGTTGGTCGGCACTAAATTTATATTGACCAATCAGGAAGAAGAAATGATTTACACAAATCAGAATTAAATTTTCAATGAGAACAAAAGATTATTGTCAATCAGTCTCAGTCAATCAACCAAACAGAAAGAAGATAAACACTACCGATTTAAGAGAGCCCACTCTAGCAATATTTAAGTGTTATTTAAAAAAGGAGCGAAAATAAGTTTTAGCATCGTTATATTGGCACCGTTGACTATTGTATTTATTAAACGACTTCAAAAAAGGAGGTTATCAGTTTGACCTGTATGTATGTACGATTTTAATGCGGTTTTCAGATATGTATTCGTTACATTTAGGAGAAGGTTTTTGTACCTATTTAAACGACTTCGAAAAAGAGAAGTTCTCAGTTTATGTATGTTTCTCTTTGTAAAAAAGAAATTATTGTTAATTATTTTAACATTTGATGAATAAAATTTAAAAAAAATTTATAGTTATGTTGTTTTTAAATTAATGAAACCTGTAATCATTTATACACTACTAATTTGTGCCAGCGGGACATTTCCATACAATACATACAAATATGTATATGTCGTAGCCAGATCGTTGAATTGGCCATTTCATGATGTGGCCGGCCATTTCATGAAAAGTGATTTTTTCATGAAATGGCCAATTTTCGTTGGCCGGATCGTTGAAATGTATTCGAAATGACAACGTTCAACGATTTGGCCTACCACGTTTGGCCAAATCATGAATGTAGAGTGATATATAAAGGTGAAATAAAAAAAGATTATACTTACTTTTACGTTACTTACATCAAATAATCAGTTAACAATAATTATGTTTGTACTATGTAGGTACTTTAATAATAATTATTTAAATTGGAAAATATAAGTAAGTATGTTACTTATACAATAAATGCTAATATTGCTAAATTAGTGAATGTCTAAAGAATGAGGCCCTCTCTCATCCTCAATTTTGAAATCACTAATCAAAACACACAACACAAATGCAACAACAGCGCCACTAGCGGATAAATTTTTAACAATTCAACGATACGATCGCTAACATTTGGCCATTTCATGAAATAGTCATGCTATTACTTGGCCAAATCGTTAAACGTTGACATTTCAGTGATCTGGCCTACGAAAATCGGCCATTTCATGAAAAAATCACTTTTCATGAAATGGCCGGCCATATCATGAAGTGGCCAATTTAACGATCTGGCCACGACATATACATTACTAAGAAACGTTTCTAGCGTAGCGAATATCACGGCCGGATAAATGCTCACTGGATGCAATTATTTTGCTATTTCTGTATGGAATAAAAACTTCACTGTACGTTTATAATTATTCGTTTCGTTTTCGTGTAGTATTTCATTTCAGTTTACCATTTTGAACTAAATAAAACAATTAAATTATTTTAATGCACTTGTTATTATACATTTTAGTATGCTTGCATAAAAGAATAAGAGAAAAGGAATAAGAAGAAGAATAGAAAAATAAAACTTAAAATATTGAAAATAAAAAAAAAAACAAAAAATTTAAGGAAAACGACACAGTTTCTCATACTGAAAGCCTCATGTTCGCGACAACTACGGCTTATCTATATACCGGTTGTTCTGACAAGGTGGTAATAAATCAAAGTAGGGCTTTAGCTCACCATAACTAACAACTTTCCCAAAGCAACATAAGTCGAAATCTCAAAAAAAAATAACAGCTGTTCCATACATTGATCAGCTGGCGGGGTCAATGTACGGGACAGCTGATTTTTGTTTTGAGATATCGATGCATGTTGCTTTGGGAAAGTTGTTAAGTATGGTGAGCTGAATCCTTCCTTTAATTTATAACCGCTTTGTCAGAAACACCCGGTATATTGTAAATCAATTATTACATAGTATAAAATAAAGTCTCTTCCCGCGTCTGTCCCTATGTATGCTTATATCCTTAAAACTATGCAAAGGATTTTGATGAGGTTTTTTTTATTAGAAAGAGGAATTCAGGAGGAAGGTTTATAAGTTTATTACATGCACAAGCTAGTAATAGGTTAGGCGGTACGAAGTTGGCCATGTCGACTAGCAGATTATAACTTTAGCCTTCAAAAGTATAAATATAGAGCATTAAATAGATAAGTAAGATAGTTTATAAAATGGTGGTTATTAAAAAAAAAAGGTTCAAGGTAACCGGTTGGTTGGTAAAGGTTTTGGAAATACTAGAAGGTACATAAACCTTATAGGAAACCTATGTAATAGATACTTAAATGCTTAACATAATAATATAATAAACGAGCTTTCCCGGCTTACTTCGTTACGCCATAGAATATAAGAGACTACAAAAGACTTGGCTCTATAGACTATGTTCTTTTGACTGCTCAGAATGGCTGAATAAAAAACAAACAATAACAACAAACCACCTGTCAAAATAAAATATGTAAACAACGGAAAAAATATTGCACCTTGGGTTATATTATTTAAGTTTAGGTAAGGATCCTTAATTTTTTTGAAAATATAATATAGCCTATGACACTCGCGGTTAATGTAGCTTCCTACCAGTGAAAGAATTTTTCAAATCGGTTCAGTATTACCGGAGCCTATTCGTTACAAACAAACAAACAAACAAATCTTTCCTCTTTATAATATTGGTATATTCGTTACAAACAAACAAACAAATCTTGCCTCTTTATAATATTGGTATAGATTGAATATTTAGATTTTGGAAATAAGATAGTTAGAATCAGTCTAAATAACAACATTAGAAAGATGGCCACCTGAATCGCGTGGGATGACACCTGTCTCTATACAGTATTCGGGCTGATCTGTCCGTTATCTGTGGCAAACCAAGTTAAGTCTTATGTAAATAATATAGTAAAATAATAATAGCAAAAACGGTGGGTCTATATACAGCGGGAACAATGTATTTTGTAAATATTTTTTATACTAAAACTAAAGGCTGCCCCGCGGTATCACCCGCGCAGGCTTCTCATAAACACATAAATTCTGTTTTTTTTTCCGTTCCCATGGGAATTTTGGGAAATTATTTCTTAGTACTGCCATACACTATCCGAGAAACCCACGTGCAAAATTTCAGCCCGCTACGCCCAGTAGTTTCGGCTCTACGTTGTCTGTCAGTCAGTCAGTAACCGAAGAGTTTTATATATATTGATTGATGTACCTTATAATTTGTTCTAAATAAATAATAAAGATATCATTTGTTCAATGTTATTTGCTGAAATATTTGTAGTTTATAGAAACCTATAGGCAGCGGGAAACTTTTTTATCCGAATACGAATCTTTTTAAAACCTAGTTTAATAATTAGTGCTATACAAGCTATACACACAATTACAAAACAAATACAAAATCCATTTAAATATTAACCTATTAACGTAAGCTTTGTTAGTTTGAAAAATCTGTTCCCAGAGGAAATTAATTTTATTTTAATACGAATGGTTTTGAAAACTATCTAAATATAAATTAAATTAGTGCTTTGCAAATTATGCACTTGACTACGTACAGTGGCGGACTAGGAGGCCGTAACAGATTTGTCTATGGTTTCGACAGCCCTAGTCTTTATTACCAAAGAACAAGAGCTATTTTGCAATACAGAAAAACCGGAAGTGTTACGCCGACCGTGTCCGCCACTGTACATTACTATGAAATTTAAATATTAAGGTGTCAGTGGTGCCAAAACAGCGATACTAAAAAAATTTCGCTCCCTCGGATATAAAAAACATATCCCACCCTAACTATCTCTTATAACGGTTAGTGCTTATCTTCTCTGTGAACAAAATGTAAACAAACAAACAAATCAAACAATGTCTGTTCCTCATACTCTGAAGGGAACGCAGAACAACGTTGGAAACCAAGAAAAATGTATTTCTTTTATTCTCTTCCCAACCACCTGAACACAATTAGTAGGTACTGCCCTGGATCGTTCAAGCAGTTACCTTTCTTCTCTAAGAAAAAAAGATCGATCCATCGCGAGCTGAAAGCCACAGAACTTATATATACTCTGCCGAGCTGAAAGCGCGCCGTGAAGATGGATACGGGTTTTGATCTCTTTACGAGTCAAGGTAATACCTAATGTTTCGTTAGTATGGAATGCCAATATTTTTGCAAGCTTTAATTGCTCATAGTTAATGACTTCATTTCTACAATAATAACGAAGTAAAGAACGCCCAAACGCAAACTTACATCACATTTGTACAGTTTAACTATTTTCTAGTTGTTTTAATCTGATCTACAAGTAATTTTTTACTATTTTCAGTTTCCTTTAAGTACGATGATGTTCTCCAACTTTTAGGTGATGGTTAACAGTCAAACATTGAAGAATTTGATGAAGAGGATGAGGAAATTCATCCTTAGTTTCTTGGAAAACATGTAGTGAAAAACATTCCACTGAATAAGATCCACTGACTCAAGAGGATTTTTCATACCAGCCTTGTATGATTTTGGTTTTACCAGATACATTAATCTCCAAGCTAGATATGTATTGATTGTGAAGTAGGGTATGTTCCTAATATTTTCTATTGTTTATGACAACAAAATAATCATCTGATTGTATTTTGTTGCTAGATGTAAGATTTTATAGAATTCAAATGTTCTTATTCTGTCCATAACATCTGTTTTTTGCATATAAAATTATAATATTTGGCATTACTGTGATGTTGTTTGTAATTGATTGTCATTTTCAGGATTATTGTTTTAACGTTGGTTCCGAAACCACGTGTTTTGTTAGCGGGCTTTAAAACAATAATCCAATAAACTTATTAATAACCGTACAATGTTGCCGGGCTTTATGCCCACCCTTTTAATCTAATTTGTGAACTTGACATTGGCAAAATACTCCACTGAAGTGGAGTCAAGTCCATTACATTAAAATAATAATAATAAATGTCATTCTCAGCTCAGTTGGAAATGATTTGAACTGAGACGTGGAAACACTGGGTTCGATCCCCGCAGGGCAAACATTGTTATGATGAAATAGATTTTAGTTTCCCGGTCTAGGTCGCTGTACCAGGGTGTTCTAAAACTCGTAAGTACCTGCCTACAATAAAATTGTTTATTTTGTTCTTTTCTATCATTCTAAATTTTAGTATCGTTTCCACATAATTCTATTCGAACAGCAAATAATGGCATAAAATAGGTAAGTAATAAGTACGATAGACAGATTCTTTCCTAGCTCATAATGTATCATTGATTCAGTAAGAAGAAAAGTAAAGTATATGGGGCGGACAAACCATATCTTCTGAATCACGGAACTGATGATTAGCAACAAGCCTTAAAGATTCTAGCATTCCTCAGGGGATCAAACTCACACCACGGGATTAGGTCATTATGACAAACATAAACTTATTTTACAAACATAATAATGGCTTTAAAAGTACAGTAACCATTAACAATAATAAACAAAAATCTTAATTATTCATATTAATTTCAGGTTTGCCAAACCCGGAGAGACAACCAGACAGATTCCGCACATGGTTGTATAGTATTTTTAACCGACTTCAAAAAAGGAGGTTATAAGTTTGACCTGTATGTATGTATGTTTGTCCGCGATTATCTCGCGTTTGGCTGAACTGATTTTGATGCGGTTTTCGGATAAGTATTTGTTACATTCAGGAGAAGGTTTTAGTACCTATTTGAACCGACTTCGACAAAGAGGAAGTGCTCAGTTGATGTATGTGTCAGTGTATATTAAAGGCGGGTTCCATTTTTGTAAAAAATAAATTCTAGTGGTGATATTTTGGCACTAGACAACTAAAAAATATTCAAATACAGAAAAGTTTGCCATTCTCACTTTGAATCGCAATACAACAAACCTCAAGCAAACATGAAAACATGGTGTAGGCACACGAATAGAATTTTAAAAAGTTATGCTGTGATTATATAGATGATTTTCAAAAAATTGAAAATGATTATTATACTAAAAGAAGAAAATATTAAATATTGTTAATTTAATATAGAATTTTCATTTTAAATTAAGTTTGAGTTACATTTATTGAAATTATTGTAAGATAATAAGCATGCAAACATCTAATGTTGAGATTAATCTGTAAAGTGAGATAGTAAAATGTAAACTTGGCTGTCGGCTTGTGCAATTAATCTCAACCTAAAAAGGATGTCTACATATAAAAAATACTAGGCTAGGTGCGGTAGGTGCCTATCTAAAGGATATAATATGTTGTATGACGTGGTTTGGAGAATTACCGCTTCGGGGCTGACGTCTAAAATGCAGACTCGCATAATCTATTTGTATGTATTCAATATTATCATTAAGGGTAGGGATCCAAATAAGTTCTAAAATAATTTGCTCTACATATTTTTATTTATTTATATTATTTACAAGTTGTTTTTTCTAATTTATTTAATATAATTTTATTTATTAAGTTAAGTCCTGTCACCTACCAGTAATTTTTCTGAAGATCCATTCACAACAATAAAACACAAAGTGCCACATCATCACTGCACTATAATGAAGGTAGAGGCAATACAGAAATCAATGAATGAGTTGAGTTCCATGTGCAGTAGTTCTCTTCAGCTCTTCCAGAGCAAGTTGCAGCAGGCGCCAGCAACCCCAAGTTCGCACTTTAGTTGCCACAGAGTTTGCCGTATTCCGCACCTTTGTTCTCTCTGCAATATCGACACTGCAAAGGCAAATTGATTTGCTTGTTCGACAGCAGGATCAGCAGGAGACCCAGCGACGACGCAAGATGCTGCTCATACATGGCATGCCTGAAGAGAAGGATGAGGACCCTTTAGCTGTGCTGACAACCATTCTCGAAGGCAAGTTGCAGTTGCCCGTTGCGGCTGGAGATTTGAAGCGGTGTCACAGGCTTGGAGGTACGTCAAAAAGCCGGCCCCTGGTAGTAAAATTTTCCAGCTCATCCGTCCGCGACAAGGCCTGGTACGCGAAAACTTCGCTGAAAGGCTCGGGCGTGACCATAGCAGAGTTCTTGACTAGAAGCCGGCACGACGACGTCTTCATGGCGGCTAGGCAGCGACATGGCGTAAAGAACGCCTGGACACGCAACGGCGTAGTGTTCGTATTAGCACCGGACGGCTCTCGCCATAGCGTAGTCAATCTGGCTGAACTCGACGCGATCCCAGCTCCAGCTGCCCCAGCGGCGGATGATACTGCTGCTGCTCCATCGACAACTGCAAAGACCCAAGCCACTAAGCAGGGCGTGAAGGTGAAGTCGCAGAGACCTCGGCAAAAACGGCCTACGTAATTTTTCAATTGTTTTGTGCAACTGTGTTCTTAGATAGGTACCTACCTACCTAATGTATTTTCATTAATCTTAATTGCCTCCCGTCTTTTTTCTTGTTTTCGTTTTTTCGTTACGTTTTGTTTGATTGATTGGAAGTTAGGTTTCATGTTTCATGGGTTCACAGTTCGTCTGTGGTTTCACCACGTTTCACTCAGTCACAGTTCAATCCCGAGGTTCAATCAATCAATCGAATATTACCGTTTCGTTCCACTTCCACTCTGAGGTTCCACTCTATGCATTTTCTCATGATTTTCTCTAAGGCAAATTTTTTAAAACCTAAAACCTCAGAATAATAATAATACAAGAACAAGCCTATACAAGTCAATTACTCAGTGCGCAGCGTAGACAGATGAGCTATACATAATGCACCTATAATAGAGATATGTGTATGACAGCTAGGGATATAAAGGAGCGATTACATTTCTCCTGAATCAGTCTCTGAATTAGCAACCTAATTAGCTTCCTTTTTAGGAAACTATTTAGGCAGCGTAGTTTGCTATCACACCTTTCCTTAGTCAGTCGCGATCGAAGCACAGTGTTGCCACTTCATTTTGCCACCAGATTTAGTGGATTTTCCACTAAATCTGGTGGTTTGGTTGGATTGGAAACCCCATTTAGTGGCAATTTTTTTTTTGCATTTAGTGGCTAGTGTTTTTTAAAGCGGATTATGAGAATTATCTTAAAATAAAATTAAAACTACTATTTAGCTATATTTTTACTTTCAAAATAAAAACCTTTATATTTTTTATTTTTTTTCGAGGGGGTTAATTTTCATTAAATCAATATATATAAAACTCTTCCGTTACTGACTGACAGACAACGCAGAGCCGAAACTACTGGGCGTAGAAAGCTGAAAATTGGCACGTGGGTTCCTTGGGGAGTGTAGGTGAGCACTAAGGGATTTCCCGAAATTCCCACGGGAACGGGAATTTTGTGTTTATGAGAAATCTGCGCGGGAAAAACCGCGGGGCAGCCTCTAGTTTTTAATAAAGTTTAAAGTGATTCTCGTAATTGAAAAACCATCTCCTACATTGTAATATATCGTTTTTGAAAGACAGAGGTGCCGATTTTTGTGTATATACAAGGGACTTGATGTTTTTGCCTTCAAACTTTTAAACACAAATCAGTCGGTCTCTCTTCCAAAAACGTTGTATTACAATGTTGAAAACGGTTTTTTTCATACGCGAAGTAATTTAAAATTTATTATAAACGAATGCTTTCGTCATAATTTCATAATAAATAAAAAACCCACAAAAAATTGAAGTTCGCGCCATACCGAGAGTTACCACCTTAATCATGTTTTATAATCTTAGTGTGAATTTTAGCGGTTTTTAGAGAGGGACATCTTATTGTAAGTGGTGTTCTGGTGGTTTGAGGAGTGATGGGTTACTCAGTAATTTAAAATGAGGATTGAGGAAATGAGGTCCTCATTTTGAGGTGAGGCATTTCAACACAAAAACAGGCCCAAACCTTCCCGCAGTGGGACTAATCTTACAAGCTATTTACATAAGTTTTTTTTTGCCTTCTATAGACATGCAGAAGTATATAATAATGCAACATAATAATAATAATTTTATTAACTATAAAACACAGTTTTCTGATCTTAATTATAAATTACAAATTGATATTTTGCAGGTAGATATAGATATATATGTAAAGGTTATGTTTAAATAGAAAAGAGAATAATTTTTAATTAGTTTTAGTTTAAATTGTGATTGCAATACCTATGTTACCCAATACCTACATAATTGATATTAAAAATAATTTTGAATTCATGGGCTAAGTAGCACTCTGCCTGTCGTGGTACTTGCTTGAGCGTACTGTGCCTATGCATAAATTTGCCTATATTGACTCATTGTAAAATGCCATAGGATTTTTCTAAATACGAAACATACTAATTTATGGATAGAGTTCCTGCGCTCGTCAACACCCTAAAACATCTTACCACAACGGGTTTTGTTAATTGAAATGCTTAAACCCTTGCCATAAGCCCAGATTTCCAGTCAGTTTACCTTTATTTTCAAGGTTTGTTTATTATTGTTATGCTCTCGAATCACAATACACTTCTACGACACACACAAGGAACTTCCACCATTCAAATGCTCAAGATTTTGGTTTATTTTTAATTTTGGAATAGTGAGACGCCTCACTCCTCACGAGCCGTTTTACGAGTTTTATACGAGGTACACAGGTGTCCTCACTCACATCACTGTAACGAGCCCCCTCAAATCAGGGAGTAACTCATCACTTGAGGAACCTTATCTGGCGGATTGCTATTTCATCCGTTGGCAACACTGGAGCTAGGACGTCTTTGTTCTAAGTCGGTGGCTAAATCGGAAGCTAGCTCCCTAAATGCAATTACACTGTCCTGAATCAGGACTGACTGAATTCAGAGACTGATTTAGGAAAGGTGTTTGGGGGTGGAAGAGGCTGCTGTTGTATTATCCCACGGTTAATGAATATATACACGATGAAATATGTACAGAAGAATTATATTTACACGATAGGGAAAAGTACAGCTGAAAATCTCCACACACAATATTTACAGTGGTAGGCGGAAAGAAAACTTTATACAAACACAAAACTCCAATGAAAATAATTAAAACGAAATATAAAACTGAATTGCGACTTTAGTCAAGCAGAGGTAGACGAGAAGACAATGTTCGTCGCTGCGCTGCAATCTCGGCGCAGAGTAGCTCGACGCGCATGCGGAGCTGCGCGGCGCTGTACCGAAAGCTATGGCCTCTGGCTGCGTTGCCATGGCGACTGCACATTGTTATTTCTAAGTTTCCTAAGAAAATGGAGCTCACGCTTCCATTGCACTGAGATAGGCAGTGTCAATGGAAACGGAGATATATACGTAAAATACTTAGATAGATAGATATGATAAATATTGTGTAAAAGAATATTATAAATAAATATAATAGCAGTGGCGGTCGCCACAGGTGTAATAGCCCCTTTGTCTACGCCCTTTTGTACGTTGCTAGGCAACCTGTTGTTGTTATAATAACTAGAAAAGTGACTAAGCTAGTAAAATGTAAAGAAGTAAATATATTAATATAATTCAGCTAAACCAAATACCACCAGTCCTCATCATTTCGTTCATGGTCCTTCATGTAGCCAAACTCAGTATAAGTAACCAGCTAAAATAAGTAATTACTCAGACAGGATGGTGGTGTGTAAGGTTTCAGATTTTCAGCACTAAGTAAGTCAGATCAGAGGCAATAAAAAGCCAATTTTAGATGGCGAGAAGTATCACTCAGAGAAACCAGATTAGTAAGTTTTCAGCAGAAGTCAGAGGCATTTGGATGGAGAGAGCTAGCAGTATCCAGACAGACAGTCTCTGCCGTGGTTTAGAGCATATAGTCGTAAGTCGCAGAGATGTGGATTAGCGTAATCCTTGTGATAATGTATTCTCGATACTTCTAAGTGTGCCATACAGTGAAAAAGAAGTGAAGTTTTATAAGTTTAAGGTTTATATTTCTTCGAATTTATTTTATTTACAGTTGTTTATTTACATATTTGTATAAGTTTTTGATAGTCAGTTCAGTCAGTGAGAATATTATTGTCAGTTCAGTCAGAAGAATTTTTATAGTCAGGTATCCAATAACCTACTGTGTTAACTTTTTGAACTCTATGTAATTTTTAGTCAGGGAGTATAAAGCCAAAACAATGTAAAAATTGATCCACAATTCTAAATCAAAAGAATCAACTAGCAGTAATTCTCGGTCAATTAAAAATTAAGGTTCAAATTCAACAATGGAATCGCTTATAAATTATCAGATGGAATTATTTTCTAGGATTTCGAAGGCACAGATACATTTTGAAAAAACGGCAAAGGTACGCAATACAAAGGCTTACATAGAAAGTAGATTAGATGTTTTAGTTCAAATGTGGACAGAATTTATAACGGGTCACAAACATTTGATGTGCACATTTAAAGCAAAAGAAATAAACAATACTGATTACATTCAAGAAGACATTTATGACCAAACAGAAACAGTTTTCATTTATTACCAAAGTGAATTAAAAACAATTTTGGCCACATTCGAACAGCATAAAGACTTTTCCAACAATCTTAAACCTTCAGTCAACGCGGTTCAAGTCAAATTGCCTAAAATATTTATTCCAAAGTTCTCCGGTCACTACGAAGAATGGTCCACGTTTAGGGACTTGTTTATATCTCTCATTCACTCGAACGAATCACTAGACAACGTGCAAAAATTGCATTACTTAAAGTGTTACTTGACAGGTGAAGCCGAGCAATTGCTTAGACACATACCTATTGTAGATATTAACTACAATCGTTGCTGGGCATTGTTAGAAGAGAGGTACAATAATAGAAGATTTCTTTGTCACAATATTTTAAAAAGATTATTAAGTCAAAAGACGTTAGTTAACGAATCAGCTAGTGGTTTAAAAGAATTGAATGATACGACATGTGATTGTCTATCAGCACTTGGAAATTTAGGTATTGATACAAATAGTTGGGATCCAATTATTATACACATGATAAGTTCCAAATTAGATGCCGAAACAAAAAGACAATGGGAATTTCATATTTTAAACATTAATACTTGTGATGAGTTGCCTACTTTCAAACAATTTAAAGATTTCTTGACAAATCGCTACCGAGCTATTGAATTTATTGATTGTAAGCCTGTTTCTAATAAAGGTTGTCAGGATTATAGCAATCAGTTTAACAATAATTATAAGGCAATGCATATAATGCAAATCCAATGTCCATTCTGTTTAGGCGATCACAAACTCAGATTATGCGAAAAATTCAACAATAATAATTTAGAGACAAAGTTTAAATATGTTCAAGATAATAGGATTTGTTTTAACTATTTGGGCTCCGGACACTTAGCGACTGATTGCAGAAATATGATTAGATGCAAAGAATGCCGCCGCAAACATAACACTGTATTGCATCCTGGAGTCTGCAAGGTTGATCAGCTGAACGACAAGTATAGTGAATCAAATTCAAATTCGGAGGATGACAGACCTAACAAAGACGAGAAGGATAAGGTTATGAAGTGTGATGACAAAGCGACGCTACATGTCATGCATGGGTATATAGAGGAAACAGATTCATTGAGACAGAGATGGGAGATGGAGTCAGGCAAAAGGGAACAAACAAGATTTATAAAAGAAGATTTTATTTGTGAAGGAAAGCCGACACAACAAGAAAAAGACAGAAAAGGTACAGAAATTTCCAAAATATTACCAGATAAAAGAATTAAGAGTTTCGAAAGAAGATTTAAGAGTTTAACGAGAAGATTTCAGAGAGAGAAAGATTTATGGTTTGAGAATAATCACGTAAGACAAGAAGCAGTGACAAAAGTGGTAAAAGAAGACAGACGATATAAGAGAATACGGTGTAAGGACAAACCAGCTTTTATTTGGGATGCAGCGGTAAAGGCAAAGTCATGGAAAGACTGGTGTGCTTGTCGGCGAGTCGTTACCAATTCCTGACAAAAACTAAGAATTCAGGTCGATATTAATTCCGCAGCCCAAACTAAGAGATGTTGTTTCAGTTAAGAAAGATAAGTTTTAGGGATCAATAAAAACAAAGTTAGAGAGAAGTTAGAATTTCTTAATGAAAATAATTATTTACTAAGTAAGTAGGTAGGTACATTAAGAAAGTTATGTATTTGAGTTTATTATTTTTATTGATTTCCAATGAACAGGAGAAATAGCTCTACAGAGTCGAGTTAAGTTTCATTACTAAGGAGATTTGTAGTTTTTATATTTAGTTTTGTATAATTGCTATCGAAGTTGTATAAATTCTAATCATGTTTATTCAGAGAATTTTAATGATTTTAACAGGCATTGTTGTTAAGAACACTTAAGGTGTTCTTCGCGGGCAGTATGTCTACGCCTCAGAATAAAGACAAGCATAGAAGGAGTCCTAAAATAAAAAGTCACATCATTGTGTTACGCTACTTACTCAAGTGCAACCATTGAATATGTTAAAAAGAGGCCAATATACTTTCTCCACTGGGTCGTATGACTCTTCCGCACCTTGCCCGTACCTGGGTTCGACTTTATATTTTTAATTTTCTAAAAAGCTAGTGATGGCAAAAATAACTTGTCCTAAATCAAGTTGTCTATACTTTTATACAAGACATGGTTCTTTATTATGGAACTTATCATAACTAATTCAGGAGTAATTGTATGGTATTATAATAACAAGAAAACAAAGACAAAGATAAAAACGCTTTATTGCTATAAAAATGCAAATAAAAATACAAAATGTAACAAACCGTATAACATTTTTAACAGAAAAGGAATAAGGGCAATTGTGCCTTATCGATTAAAGCGATTTCTTCCAGGAAACCTACTGCACACAATAAGTTATTTTAATGAATAAAACGGGTGTCTTGATAAAAATATAATAATACTTACCTATTTCTAAAGATTTTCCGTTCATAAAAAACTCTGTCACATCAGATATTATTAGCACAGCTCTAAAATAATTAAAACTAAAAGATGTGTGCCTATAATAATATGTATATATAAAACAAGTAAAACAAATCTATTTTTGGAAATTTCATAATGTATGAATTATGCGCTTCTTTCTTTACACACTCATTTTCAATAATCTTGCTCTGCACTCTGCACCTCAAATGTTTGTTTTTGCCTGGGTTGATCTTGATCATCACTTTGTTTGTATGTGAAAAAACCCTGCTTGTGGTTTTTTTTTGAGACCTAAAAATATAATATGTTTTAATTAAAACTTATAAAAGAGAGTAAGTATTATAAAACCTGGGTGTAAACAATTTATACATACGTAAGTGATATCCTGCAGCAACAATGGCGCTTTTGTTTTTATCACAAAGTAAAATTTTCATGGAATTTTATTTGTTTACAGTTTACAGCATTGGTTTACCCAAATTTACGGTTCATATATTCTGTAGCTTTTTTTATCAAAGTATTTTGTGAGGCCTGTAAGAAAGCAAGAAAAATGTTCTTAAATATTATATTCAAGACAATAATAATAATAATTTATTCAAATATATATTAATTAAAGCCTTCGTATTTTTTTTTAGAAAACAGGTATCTTAGAGAATATTAACTTAAACGATGACATCCCGCAACTTAAACTTGAAATTTTCATATACAATTATGAGGATCTGCAGAAAAAAAACATAGATAAACTTAAACCTGTTTTATCCAGAATGGGCAAATTGTATGTCACGATATTTTCTTTAAGGCCTATATCCAGCAGTAGACGTTTTTAGCTGAGATGATGGTATTTTCTGGTTGCATTTCTTCCTTAGATATGAAATATGAATTGTCCACTGAATGTCGCTGTCCTATTTCCTTTAACATTAAGTTGATAACGAATAACATTTAATTAATTTGATATAAAATAAGCAATTGAAAGGGCAATATTTTATGATTACCACCAACCAACTTATTCAAATTGCAGCAGCAAAACTGTTGTTACAGTTTCAGGTTATAATCTTCACCATCTTAAATCTTCTTTGTTGATAAAACAGTATGTTGTGAATGTTTAAAATCTTGTCTCTTTATAGCATCCAGTCATTTTGTTTTTAGTATATAATTTACTTGAAAACTGAAAAAAATACAACAATTAGCATATTATTATGTCTGATTTTTATTTGTCCTTAAGTTAGAACGGATGATTTAGGTTCGATAACTTTTGTCTAAACATATTTTGGCACAACACTATCATAACCTTTACAGAAGGTGTTTTACCGTAATAATTCAATAAATTTAGGTACGAGTTCGACAAACAGCGTGTAAAATTGATGTTCTTGATAATTTATTTGTCAAAATAGTGCCCAGAAGTCTACAATGAAACAAAATTATTTACCGAATGGTAGGTGACCGAAACATCAAGATTTTGATTCCTTGACGCATTTGATTCACATCCCGTCACTACACAAGAGATTGCTATACATTAAGTGAAACATTCACAATCACAAAACCAATTTATCACACCTTTTTCATAAAAAATAATCATAAAACTTTTGGAGCTGCTACCGATGTTTACAATGTCATATTATACGTCAAAATAAAACAAACCATAAACAAACCACCAAATATGTACCAAATTATTGGTTTTTAATTTTGTACGGTACTAATAAACCAGTGTCATCAATAAACCACTTTGATACCACAAGAAGAAAACTTGCAAAGAATTCTTATATTTTATCTCTCTCTAAGTAATAGTCTTTTTGCCGTTTAGTAAGGAGCGTAACAATATGAAAATAACTTTTTATTTTAGCCCGGTTTCTATGCTTGTCTTTATTCTGAGGTCTACGCCCTTTTGTACGTTGCTAGGCAACCTGTTGTTGTTATAATAACTAGAAAAGTGACTAAGCTAGTAAAATGTAAAGAAGTAAATATATTAATATAATTCAGCTAAACCAAATACCACCAGTCCTCATCATTTCGTTCACCCTTAACTATCAACAACTTACGTGCCAATCAACGAGATGTCGATAAGTTTTTTGCATTGGGTGCATAAGTATTACTTACCGTTTTTTTTGCATCTAATACTTTACGCAGAAGAAATCTTGCGGGGAAGCTAGTTGATTTATAAAATAAAAATAAAAAACGTTTTTTTTAAGTAATTTTTTTATTAACAATTAAAGTTTTTTAAAAGCATTTATTTAAATTGCATTGCAATATATGTATGTATGAATGATTGTTCGGATGAAATCTTACAACTTACTCAATTTTGAAGCAGATATCTTTGTTCGCGCCTTACGTGCGCGACCAATGCGTACTTTCAAGCAATATTTGCATAGAAAACTAATCAGGTGCTTAGCTCATTTTATGTCATACGAGCTGTCCCGGCTTACTTCGTTACGCTATAGAATATAACATACTACAAAAGACTTGGCTCTATAGACTATGTCTATGTTCTTTTGACTGCCCAGAATGGCCGATTAAAAAAACAAACAACAACAACAAACCACCTGTCAAAATATGTATAAAACTGAAAAAGTATTGCACCTTGGATTACATTATTTGAGTTTAGGTAAGGATCCCTATTTTTTTTGAAAGTCTTATATAGCCTATGACACTCGGGGTTAGTGTAGCTTCCTACCAGTGAAAGAATTTTTCAAATCGGTTCAGTATTTCCGGAGCCTATTCGTTACAAACAAACAAACAAACAAATCTTTCCTCTTTATAATATTGGTATAGACTACGCGCCGTCAAAGCAAGACAGGTCGCCCATCTTCAACTTGCGAACCCCTCTTCCTCGCGACACACCCTATCGAGACGAACGCCTTCTGCGTTCCTAAATTAATTTAATTATAATAAAATACTTAAACCTAAAGGGAAACTTAAACTATTGTATAATAAATAACTTAGAAAGTGATCTATAGTGTCTTGATATACGGGGCGGAAAGGAGCAAATCACTTAAATAAGCAAAAGGGAACCATCAAATCACTAATTTCGTCTGAGGACGAAACAATCTTTAAGGTGGTAACTCTCGGTATGGCGCGAAATTTTTTTTTTTAACTTTATTAAATTTATTATTTTTGCCAGAATAATTAAAAAATACGAAAAAAAAAATTGAATTTCGCACCATACCGAGAGTTACCACCTTAAGATATTGAGATGAAATTTAGTTCAAAATTTTGTTTATTGTTAATGAAAGATTTTTCTTCGCCAGTACCTACTGATAGTTTAGCTCTCTCTTCTTCCGCATAGGTATGTAAGAAAGTTAAAAGAATTCGCGTTTGTAAAAAACCAAGCCCCTACATTTTAATATATTATCGTTTTTGAAAGACAGAGTTACCGATTTAACCGAAATTCCGAAACGCTACCGCGTATGCGCCCGCTAAATCTCTGGCAATCGTAGTTTGCGGCGCTTACAAGACAGGTTTACACCTAGTGTAAGGTCGCTGGTAACTAATTTATACGCTCACTGTTAAAACGTTAAAACTACCCCACTTTAATTTCTAAAGTTTATTTTTAAGTCGTATGTAAACATTTTTGTATTTAGGTAATAATTATATTTTAGCAGTGTTTAAAAGCATTATTTGGTTAACGAAATAAACATTTTTCATTTTTTTTTTCACTTTAATTTTTAACCAAAATAAGGAGCGGTTTCGGTTTTTCATACAAACTTTAACACCCTGTATCATGGCTTACAGGACTAATTAACTCAGTTTTGATATCATATTTAATGTTTTTATATAAAAAGGACCTTATTTCGGAAATTACAAGTCTCTAGTGTAATTAGTTTAGATTTTAGCAAAAATCATATTTCACCCTGTATAAGAACTAAGGGGCAAAATATAAAAAAAACTAAAACCATTTATGATGTTTGTAATACAATGACAATATACAGTGTGAATTTTAACTCTCTAAACCCAGCAGTTTAGGAGTTTCATTCAAACTGTTACACCCTGTATACGGCGTCCCGGTTAAGTTATCCCAAAATCCCGTCTTAGTGGGTGCCTACGTCACGTAAGGAAGCTACTGTCCAAATTTCATCTTTCTATCTTCAGCGGTTTCGGCTGGGCGATGATGAGTGAGTGAGTAGATCAGTGGTATTTGGATTGTATATACAGTGTGTCCGGGGAAGTTATAACATAATTTTAAGGGTGTATTCTATGATCAATTTCATCGATGAAAACACCCCATATGGGGGGGCCGCAGTCTCACCCCCCCCCCTCAGTATGATGTTTTTAATTTTTTGTTTGCAAAAGTCGACCCCTATTTTTAAATTCACAGTTAAAGATCGGCTCACAGTACCTTCATTAAGGTCTTTATCGAAGGCTAAGTAGTTAGGCTACCTAAGTTACTAACAAAATAACCAAGTGTTGCTTTTACTTTTTTTTTTAAAGATGATAAACCTTAAAAAAATTTTTTTTTGTGCATTTTTTACGGTTTTTCAAAGTTTCCACAAAAATATGCAGATACTTTTTTTATTTTTTGTATTTTATTGTTAGCTTTTGAGTTGTTCTCCAAATTGGTATTAGATTTATTTCTCTACGTCTATTACTTCAGAAATTATTTATTTATGTTTTTATTAATTATTTATTTATTTTACTAACAAAAAGACCCTTCGCGTTTACCTTTTAATTTAAGATTTCAGTTTAACCCACTTTTATTAAAAAATAAAAAAGCCTTACTTTAGAAAAATAATAATTCTAGAGTGGCGCCACTGTTCGCATAAAAGGACTCTTAATTTAGGTCTTGTACAAAAGCTTAGTAGGTAGGCTATTTTGGTAGCCTACCTACTAACAAAAGAATTAAATATTGACTTTATTTTTTAATAAAAGTGGGTTAAACTGAAATCTTAAATTAAAAGGTAAAAGCGAAGGGTCTTTTTGGTAGTTGATAATTTCTGAAGAAATAGACGTAGAGAAATAAATCTAATACCAATTTAGAGAACAACTCAAAAGCTAACAATAAAATACAAAAAAAAAAAAAGTATCTGCATTTTTTTGTGAAAACTTTGAAAAACCGTAAAAATGCACAAAATATATATATATATATTTTTTGGTTTATCATCTTTAAAAAAAAAAAGTAAAAGCAACACTTGGTTATTTTGTTCGTAACTTAGGTAGCCTAACTACTTAGCCTTCGATCAATACCTTAATGAAGGTTCTGTGAGCCTTAGATCTTTAACTGTGAATTTAAAAGTAGACGCGGTCGACTTTTGCAAAAAAAAAAAAAAACATCATACTGAGGGGGGGAGGGGGGGAGACTGCGACCCCCCATATGGGGTGTTTTCATCGATGAAATTGATCATAGAATACACCCTTAAAATTATGTTATAACTTCCCCGGACCACTGTATATATTTACTATAAATATTTATTATATTACCTTATTTATCTTTATAGTATTGTATATTTAAATGATATCGGATGACAAAAGTGATGATGACGAATATTATTCTCTTTGTGACTCAAGTGAATAGTTGAAAAGAACGTTGAACGATAGTTTCAATAGTATTCCCTCCCTTGGCGACACCCTCATCAATTCTCGGTTCTCATATGTACCGAACAACTTCAATGTGGTTTAAATGAACGCACTGAGCATTCCGGCCCACTTTCCCGACATGCTAGCTACGTTTGACAAGAAGAACATCCATGCCATCATCGTTTCAGAAACCTGGCTAAAACCATGTCTTCCTTCTTCGTTATTCACATTACCAGGTTTCCAACTGATTGGAAACGATCGCACAGGTAGCGTCGGCGGCGGAGTTGCTATCTATCTGAGAACGAATATTCAATTTTTCCATCATCTCGAGTTCAACACAGCCTCCGCCGTCGAATGCTGGTGAGCATCTCTTCGTGGAGGTTCTCCTGTCGAACGTCAAGGTATTGTTAGTGCCTTCTATAGTCCATCCTGCTCTAATAATTACTTCGTCTCATTTGAGAGTCTCATAATAATTTAATCCCTTCCTACAGTCATTCTATTATAATGGGTGCTTTTAAATACATGTTTGTTAAAAAATTACTCCCGATCTAATTCAGTAAAATCAATTTTCAATTCTTGAAATATGCATATCCTACCACTGGATGCGACGCATCATTTTCCAAACTGTGTCCCGTCTCTTCTTGATCTTATGCTACTATCTTCTCCCCACCATGTTGGTTTTCATGGGCAGTGCCCGGCTGACGCTTTCTCTTACCACGATATGGTTTTCCTATCATACGAACTCCGATCTCCGAAAGCAAAAGCCAAAATTCTTTTTCAACGCAATTTTCGTGGCATGGACAGGGAACGTTTTCTAGAAGATGCACGACAAGTGGACTGGACTGTGATCGGAAAAGCGGCAGACGTTGACAAGCAAATCTCCCTGTTCACTTCTCTTCTCACTAAACTTTGCGACGTTCACGCTTCCATTCGAGCCATCAAGGTAAAGCACCTTCCTGTGGTTAACGGAAGAATTAAAGTCGCTCTTGGTTCGCAAGGCTCGTGCCAAGACCAAACTAAGATCTGACCCATCCGATGCAGACAAAGACAAGTATAAGTCTCTACGAAATCGCTGCAATAAGATGTGTAGGGACGCCCCAAGGCATCATATCCACAACTCAATTGAAAAAGGTGACCCAGCGAAAGTCTGGACATTTCTTAGGACTTTAGGAGTTGGAAGTTCTCACCAAAACTCACTTCCTAATGATTTAAACGTTACCGAATTAAACAAACACTTTTCCTCTTCTTCAAAATTTGATGGTCCTTTGAAAACGCAAACGTTAAATCATATTTCCTTACTTCCGACTCCTGACTTTGCTCCTTTTTCATTCCTTCAGTTTACTGATGAGTCTTTTAAGAGGAGCATTCTCCAAATTACTTCAAATGCTATTGGCAGTGACGACTTGTCCGTCTCTGTGGAAAATGCATCAGTCACTCCGTTGCCTAAAATAAAAAAAACATCTTTACTGACAGACTACAGACCAATTTCGATTCTTCATTTCCTTTCAAAAGTTCTCGAACACCTTGTTTATAACCAGCTTAGCTCTTTTCTTTCAAGTCATAACCTTCTGAACACTTTTCAATCTGGATTTCGACTTGGTCACAGCACTGTGACAGCACATACAAAAATTACAGACGATATCCGATGAGGCATGGACAGTGGTCAGGTTACGGACTTTAGCAATGCTTTTAATTCAGTCGATTTTGACATTCTCCAAGCTTTGTTAGGCTCACTCAATATTTCTTCTGACGTCATCAACTGGTTCAGGTCCTACCTGCAGGATTTGGATTTCAAAATGATTGTCATTTTCGTAATCAGCGCCCTCAAAAACCTATCAAACGACACCTATATCGATTTTTCACGCAATAATTTTGTCCACCATCTTGGATTTCAAAATGATTGTCATTTTCGTTATCAGCGCCCCCAAAACCTACTAACCGACACCCATATTGATTTTACACGAAAAAATTATGTCTGACAACTTTAATTTCAAAATGATTGTCATTTTTGTTCTCAGCGCCACAAAAACCTATAACACGACACCCATAACAATTTTTTAAAAAAAATTATGCCCGCCATCTTGAATTTCAAAATGATTGTTTTTTTCGTTATCCCCCAAAAACCTATCATACGACACCCATATTGATTATTCACGAAAAAAGTTTGTCCGCCATCTTGGATTTCAAAATGATTGTCATTTTTGTTATCAGCACCCCCAAAAACCTATAAAACGACACTTATATTGATTTTTCACGAAAAAATTTTGTCCGCCATCTTGGATTTCAATATGATTGTCATTTTCGTTATCAGCTCCCCCACAAACCTAATAAACGACACCCATATCGATATTTCACGAAAAATTTTGTCCACCAACTTGGATTTCATAATTATTGTCATTTTCGTTATCAGCTCCCCCAAAAACCTATTAAACGACACGCATATCGATTTTTCAAAAAAAAAAAACTGACTGCCATGTTGGATTTTAAAATGATTGTAGTTTTCGTTATTATCGCCCCCAAAAACCTATAAAACGACACCCATATCGATATTTCACGAAAAAAATTTGTCCGCCATCTTGGATTTCAAAATGATTGTCATTTTCGTTATCAGCGCCCCCAAAAACCTAATAAACGACACCCATATCGATATTTCACGAAAAAATTTTGTCCACCATCTTGGATTTCAAAATTACAGTCATTTTCGTTATCAGCGCCCCCAAAAACCTATTAAACGACACCCATATCGATTTAAAAAAAAAATGTGCGCCATCTTGAATTTCAAAATGATTGTCATTTGCGTTATCAGCGCCCCCAAAAACCTATTTAACAACACCCATATCGATATTTCAAAAAAAATATGTGCACCATCTTGGATTTCAAAATGATTGTCATTTTCGTTATCAGCGCCCCCAACAACCTATCAAACGACATCCATATTGATTTTTCACGAAAAGATTTTGTCCGCCATCTTTAATTTCAAAATGATTATCATTTTCTTTATCAGCGCCCCTAAAACCTATTAAACGACACCCATATCGATATTTTAAAACAAAAATTGTCCGCCATCTTGAATTTCAAAATAATTGTCATTTTCTTTATCAGCACCCTCAAAAACCTATTAAACGACACCCATATCGATATTTCAAAAAAATAGTGTGCCATCTTGAATTTCAAAATGATTTCATTTTCGTTATCAGCGACCCCAAAAACCTATCAAACGACACCCATATTGATTTTTCACGAAAACATTTTGTCCGCCATCTTGGATTTCAAAATGATTGTCATTTTCGTTATCAGCGCCCCCAAAAACCTATCAAACGACACCCATATTGATTTTTCATGAAAAAATTTTGTCCGCCATCTTGGATTTCAAAACGATTGTAATTTTCGTTATCAGCGACCCCAAAAACCTATTAAACGACACCCATATCGATTTTTCACGAAAAATTTTTGTCCACCATCTTGAATTTCAAAATGATTGTCATTTTCGTTATCAGCGCCCCCAAAAACCTAATAAACGACACCCATATCGATATTTCACGAAAAAATTTTGTTCACCATCTTGGATTTCAAAATGATTGTCATTTTCGTTATCAGCGCCCCCAAAAACCTATCAAACGACACCCATATTGATTTTTCACGAAAAAATTTTGTCCGCCATCTTGGATTTCAAAATGATTGTCATTTTCGTTATCAGCGACCCCAAAAACCTATTAAACGACACCCATATCGATTTTTCACGAAAAATTTTTGTCCACCATCTTGAATTTCAAAATGATTGTCATTTGAGCTATCAGCGCCCCCAAAAACCTATTTAACGACACCCACATCGATTTTTCAAAAAAAACTGACCGCCATCTTGGATTTTAAAATGATTGTCATTTTCGTTATCAGCTCCCCAAAAACCTATCAAACGACACCCATATTGATTTCTCTGGCCCGAAAAGCGACACCTGGCTACCAAAAGACGCGAAGAGGCACCGTGGTCGCCCGAAAAAGAGATGGAGCGATGAGCTGAGAGCAGTAGACAAAAACTGGTGGCAGACCGCGCAAGAACGCGATGAGTGGAAGAAGGGGAGAGAGGCCTTTGCCCAGCAGTGGGACAGTACAGGCTCGTAATAATAATAATAATAAGTCTACACATACAAAGTGGCGCCCCCATTATTTTCTAGTTATCTGTGCCAAGCTGTATGTAATGAATGTAGGTACCTATTGGTTTAAAATCAAAATAGTAATATTATTAATCTTAAGGTTTAATAAATTGCTTCCTTTGCCTGCAAAAAAAAGGTAACTGACCATAGACACGTAAGCGTAATAATTTTGTAAATGAAAACAAAGCTAGACAATATGATTGATGTGCCGAGCGTTGTGATTGGTCCAAATATAATCCAATTTGTGACGGAAGGGACACCAACGACACCTCTGTACAGCCGGGTATGAACGACACGTACGTGAAAAACTTGGATGTGCAAAACTTGTCGTACAAAACTCTGTCGTACAAAACTTGGGTGGTAACGACACCTTCGTGCAAGTTTTGTACGGCCTGTTCATGCGCGTCAATGTTTTTGCCATCCAAGTTTTACGTAGCCATATACACAAAAAACTTGGCTGTGCAAAACTTGGCTGTGCAAAACCCGCACTCAAAACAGAGAGCAAAATTTCTATAAGCCTTTTTAACTAAAATAAATACCCTACCCCGACCTGGTTCACACATAATATGTAATTAATAAGTCTTCCTACTACTTTGCTAAGCCTGCTGTGCCGAGCCCTGCCATCAGCCCACCCATCCAACAAATTACATCTGCTTCCAGCCAGCCACCCAGACTGAGATGGAATCAGATCAATTACAGTTTTGTAAAAGTGATCCAGGAGCTGTGAAACATGGTAACTTTATAAACTACTACACTTTTCATAGTGCTCAAGAGAGGGTCGATAACCTTGACCCACAGATGTTTCCTAAAGACTTATTATGTCCTATAGTATGCTTGGACATTGGATGTAATACTGGCGAGCTGACAAAAGAGACCCTATTATATTTAAAACAACTGTATCCTAACCATAAATGTTACTTTCTTGCTGTAGATATAGACCCAGTTCTTATAGAAAGAGCTAAACATAGTATTGATGAACCTAATATAACATTCAAAACAATGGACATTATGGCAACAGTAACTCATGTTAAAGAATTTCTAAAAAGACATGATAAGAATAAGTTTGATGTAACATTTTGTTTTTCTGTTACTATGTGGATTCACATTAACAATGGAGATGAAGGTCTAAAAAAGTTTTTGCAACTAATAATCAATACTTCTAAATCAATTATAATTGAACCGCAGCCATGGCACTGTTATAGAAATGCCCAAAGACGACTAAAAAAATCTGGTCATGACTTTCCACTGTATCAAACCTTAAAAATAAGAATTGATGTTGTTGCTTACATTGAAAACATTTTGAAAGGCTCACTTACAAAAACATTTGAAAAACCTGCAACATGGCAAAGAAAGATACAAAGCTATAGTAGAATAGCATCAGAATGATGTCATTTTATTTTATGTAACTAACCTATGAACTGGTAGCCGCAGAATGGGCATACCCCACCAGATCCTCAGACGGTGGTCAGATGACCTAGTAAAGGCTGCAGACTGCGGAAGTACACTGGATGAGAATCAATATATATAAAACTCTTCCGTTACTGACTGACTGACTGACTGACAGACAACGCAGAGCCGAAACTACTGGGCGTAGAAAGCTGAAAATTGGCACGTTGGTTCCTTGGGGAGTGTAAGTGAGCACTAAGAAGAGATTTCCCGAAATTCCCACGGGAACGGGAAAAAACGGAATTTTTGTGTTTATGAGAAATCTGCGCGGGAAAAACCGCGGGGCATCCTCTAGTTGTTTCTAAAACAGTCAGAATAGGAATTTGTGCAAGTGTTTGCTGTCAGATGCAGATTTACATTGGGTGTATTTGGTGTATGTTTGTGTAGTGTATGTTGTAAAATCAACATTTTATATTATTATTCAACAAGTGTGAATTGAATGAAATGTTCAAGGTTCTGCCCTTCGGCTTCGGGAGCAGCAACCTTTATTTCTCACTTTACTACACAGTTTTCCATAAAGGGCACATTATTACACTAATTCCACCACACTAGCACAATAATATCCACGGAAAACTAATTTAGCAAATTTTTAATTTTTTTTTATTAAATATCCTTTGATTATTGCAATCTATCATAAAGATATTCAGCAATCCGGTTAAGAATTTAGTATGAGACTTGAAGGACAGTATCCAGTGATCATGTCCTTTTTTGTAATTATATAAACAGGGATTTAAATTAAGTCTATTGGGGCTCTTCTCTTAAGTAATTTAGCTTATCTTAAGTAATTTAGCAAATTGACAAAACAAAAGTCCAACATGTTCCTCACATTTCTTCCCACCAAGCAGTTGTCCGCAGATGCAGTTTAAAATTTTTTTTTTTTTTTGCTATTTCAACATTTGTTTGTATTTTATTACATTTTTTAATCTAAAGAAATTTTGCCATATAATTCCAAAAAAATAAATACCTATATATATAAGTAATATTAAAAAATAAAAAAATTTTATTATTATTATTATGTTTCTCATACTCTTCGTTATCACGGGATGGAGCCCGGTCCTTTCAGAGGCGTGCGAGGGGACGAATCCAACTCGTAGAGGCCCTTTCGAGAGTTTTGCTATATTGTATATGGATCACCAACCAGGCACCGCCACTAAATGCACAAATAGATCATGCACCCAGCGGCAACATCCAGAAAGTGATAGGAACTATTGTAAAATGGATAACATGAAATGGTTTATGGGGGTGAACTGTTTAATGGACCGGTTAACTGGTGCTATAGAGTGAAATACACACGCAGGCAGGTGTCGGTACACACGGTGTACCGACACCTGCTTTTAATGCATCATTTCACTAATTGTCATGGCAGGCGGTGACTCGCTGTCCACTGGGTGGGGTTCCACTAAGTCGCCGATCTGTTGGCGACGGGTCGCAACTCGCAACACTGGTCTTGGACAGCTTAGGTTGTCGAGAGGTGAGACTGCGGGCAGCATAAAGATGCACCCGGCGTTATGACATTTTACACTTCCAACCTGGAGCATAGGCTTCGCTCTTACTACTCCACTTTGGCCGGCTGATGAAGGCAAGCTCAGAGGCGGGAGGGTGTGTGCCTGTGATGAATGCATGTAAGTGTGCGTGTGATGACTGCGTGTGTCCCCCTGGAGGTATAGGGTCCGTGGTGTCGCCACTCACCATCGACTCGCCACAAGCCGTCCCTGCGGTGACTAATTGCATTGGAAGTACTGGAACTTCCAATGGGCGATAGGGTCGTCACATCCCTACGCCTTTTTATTACTATTATTATTTTAATTAAATGGACTTGCCTCTACTTCAGTGGAGTATTTTGCCAATGTCAAGTTCACAAATTAGATTAAAAGGGTGGGCATAAAGCCCGGCAACGTTGTACGGTTACTATAAGTTTATTGGATTATTGTTTTAAAGCCCGATAACAAAACACGTGGTTTCGGAACCAATGTTAAAACAATAATCCATTTTTTATTATTATTAATCCGAAGAAAAACGGAATCTCCACAGACAGAGGGGTTGAAATATATATTTGAAAAAAAAAAAAAACTTTTTTCGGACTACCCACAGACGAAGGGTAAAAACTGACAATGCTTTCAATGAAACATGATGACAATGCTCATAAAGTGACGACTACTAAGACTATGCTGCTCTGACGCAGTGAGGTGGGGAAACGTTACGCTATACTTCAGAAATCTTTGCTCTGACGCGGGAGCGAGAGCTCTGCAGCTCATCATTAGTCGAGATAAATGGGGCTAATAGACAAAAAAGGACCAATCGTTCGTTCATTGTGTTTAGTTCAACTAATTACTTACTTTTTTTTTTAATAATTTATACAGATTGTAAAGTACAATAATAAGATTAACGAAGATTGAATTGATTGATGTGGTCACTAAAACCGGCGGGCCGTCTCCCGTATATCCGATCACAGGAGTAGGCAGGCAGACCCCCCACAAGGTAATCAGACGATCCGTTGAAGGCTGCGGGAGTACACTGGATGAGGGTCCCTCAAGACCGGTCGTTGTGGCGTTCTGTGGGGGAGGCCTATGTCCAGCAGTATACGTCTTTCGGCTATAATGATGATGATGAAGATGAAATAAAAATTCCTCTACATTGTTTGTACTTGTGGCAATCTGTGGGGGAGACCTGTGTCCAGCAGTGGACGTCTACCGGATGTTATGATGATGATAATGATGATATAAAAAATCCCCTACATTGTTTGTCCTTGTGGCAATCTGTGGGGGAGACCTGTGTCCAGCAGTGGAAGTCTACCGGATGTTATGATGATGATGATGAAATAAAAATTCCTCTACATTGTTTGTCCTTGTGGCAATCTGTGGGGGAGACCTGTGTCCAGCAGTGGAAGTCTGCCGGATGTTATTAAAATGATGATGATGAAATAAAAATTCCTCTGCCGTGTTTGTCCTTGTGGCAATCTGTGGGGGAGACCTGAGTGTACGTCTACCGGTTGTTATGATGATGAGTAAATATTATCATGTCATCCCGAGTGACGAAAGATAACTAAATCATAATAAAAATGCTTTGTCTGCACCCCTTCTACTAGTAGACAAATTATAGTCGGAAGTCGGCTGTATATGTGTAAATATAAAAGATAAAGCAAATGTAACTTGTTCACTGCTGCCATTATTATCTCGAATAATTAGCGTGTTTCCTCATGCAGCGATTCGATACAGAATTGCGTCGATAGGCGATATCGGTGCGATATCGAAAACGTCGCGAGTCCTAACAAATAATATGAAGAATCGCGTGTGTGTCGTCATGACGTCATGTGTCGTCATCGATCACACGACCGCTCGATATCGAATCGCACGTACGTGCATGACGCGCGATACAGATTGAATAGTATGAAGGCAGGTCGAGCGCTCGACATCGATTCGACCTGCAAGCGACGTCAAATACGCAAAAATCGATAAGCAATTCAGTTGCCTGCTCGTGCTCGAACTTTGTGGTACCTAACGGGTAAACAAATATGTTTATTTTGGATGTAGTTTTGGATTGACGGAGGAGCAGATTACAATTATAACATTTGTTCAAGATGTTTAAAAACATCTGTGCCTCTATAATCATAACCTACCCTGTCTCACCTTATTTTACTATATCCTATCTTACATTACCTTATCTAACCTATTCTTACATACTTATCGTATTAGTACATTCGATTACTTAAATCAAAATTTGTCGCAGCGCACGCGATGTAAAGAATACGTAAGGATATTTTTTTACACCTAGGGTTAATTTTTTTTTTAGTTTAAGGGCTTACACGGTGCGAAACTAGCGCCACTTCCGAAAAAAATTATATTTTCCAAACCATGGCAAAAGTCAAAATATGGGTCTTTGACTCCCTAGATAATCCCGCCTAGAACCCTCAAGGTCCCGTTGTGCAGCTTTCAGGTTCATAATCTAAGGAATAGGCCGTTTATTGCCTAAAGTGGCTACTTTAGTTTCATAAAATAATATTTCTAAGATTATTATCGTCAAAGCTACACCACAAAGCCTTAAAAAATCTTAGCAAGATTATCTAGGGAGTCAAAGACGCATACATTTTATTTCGGCCAGGTTTATAAGATATTAATTATTATGGTTTACAAGATATCAATTATTTATCAAAGTGGCGCCAGTATCGCACATTTAATAAAATATATATGTAGCTTCCCAACAGTCAAATAATTTTTCAAATCGGTTGAGTAGTTTTAGAGCCTATTCGATGCAAAGGTAAAAATATATTTTTTTCTACATATTATGTTGTGTCTAGGTTTTTTTTCTATGTATGGATGTAGGTACCCAAAAGTGTTTTTGTTGACGTCTTCGTCTGACAAACAGCGCGCTCGCTACAGCCCCAGATCTCCAATTTTTTTAGACGGGGCAAAGCTGAAAAATGGCGCCCCCCCTGCCCAGTTATATTAGATTTTACCATTTTTATGTGTATAATTTCACCTATCAGCGGCCGTAGCATGACCGACCATTTGTCGATTTTTTCTGTCACTTTTGACCGCTTTTGACATAATCTCAATACATTTTTCCACATTTATATGTCAAAATATCACTGAGAATTCACTCAAATGCTTTGTCACCTAGGATTGTCAAAAAGACGGCGCTGGAGCGCTAACCTTACGCTGCGCTAGAGCGCTCGTTGATGTCACTCATCAAACACATGATTTGATTCGTCTGTAGTGTGAATTTGGCGCCCCCCTGATCTTGGCGTCCGGGGCACGGGTCTGCCCAGCCCGAAGATACGGGACTGGGCTCGATATCGCGACGATACAGAATTGCATCATTCGGATGTACGAGCGATTCATATTGGCTATCGAACTTTTATCGAGCGAGCGATATCGCTTCTTGAGGAAACACCCTTACACTTTTGGAATCGCGCGGATACTTTTGCTGTCGCAGTGTGACTAACCCACAGAACAAGGAAGATGCTCTCTCTCTCTAAATAGAAATCGCGAGTAGGCGGAGCCCGCGTGCCTATCATTAGCTCTGCAGTGCTTATGCGTAGTTTTGACAGATTTGATAAGCTCAGTTGCCTTAAGCTTCTTGTAAACAAACCATCCGGAAAAATATGAAAAAAAAAACCCATTAAAATGCCATATTGTGCTGTGTTGGAATGCAAAAATTAAAGTTGGGGACTTAAAAGTACTAATTATGCCGTATCATTACATCGGTAAGTAATATTTCACTGTATTTATAATTAAATTTGAAATTATACATGAACAAGAAAACAAAACCATAAGTGAGAAAATGAAAACACCCTAATTACGGAGCAGTAAAATTGAATTTTCATTGAAACCTGTGAGTCCTGTGACTGTGACTGTACCTTCTTAGCGTTCTTCTTTATCTATGGTACTAGACTCATGACTTTTTCTAGAACATTTTGACAACAGTATAATGCAAATCAGTTAGAGATTGCTCAACATTATGAAAATCTATCGATAATTTTCTATAATAAAAATCTTTCGATAATAATAATTTTCAGTGTACCTAGGTATACGCTTCGACTTGAGAACCTCTACCTTTTTTTTTTGCGGTTTAAAATGTGATTTACTTTAACCTTTTAACCGCCAAGTACTTGATATGAAGTAGTCACAAAGTTCTTCCACCACGCCAAGCACTTCTCTGGAAGTAGCTTACATTTTTACATTTTATGACCCAACTATATGTTCTAAAGAGAAAAATCCAATTGGATACTGTTCTTGAAGCTTCTATGAAGTAATTCATGTTAACAGATTTTGTGAAAAGTTAATAAACTTAGAATAATAAGACGATAAACTTTAAGAAACTTTCAAATGAAAAATAGTTTGCTCTCCCACGCCAAGTACTTTACTGGAAGTGGTCTAGTGTTGTGACATTACTCGGAATTTTCGATGATTCCTAACAAATATATTTTTTAAATTATTATAACTATACACTTTTTCAACCATCTCATAACGTGTACGCATAGTGCGGACTGGAATAATATAATTTCTATTAGAATTTACCTATAATTCCTTTATTGTAGACATTACAAATCCTCGCCTTTGAAAATGTCGACAACAATTAATAAGGTAGGCGGGCGGCTCTAGCGTAGCAACCCGTTCATCAGTTGTTTGATATATCCCGTACGCCAAGCACTTGAGGTGAAGTGCTGCTGTGACGTCACATACGCAAGACAAGTTTTTTAGTGCTGTGCTAAAGAGTGGACATTTTGGTACATTGTGTCTAGACTGTTGGTACGCTCAGCGTAAAAAATAGTGAAAGTACATCTACAGATGAATTGCGCTGCGCATTTTCCAATGGTTCTAATTAGAAACTAATAAAATATTGTTGAATTGAATTAAGTCAGTTTGGATTTGGTCATAAAAGTACCTACCTACTAATACTACGTTTACTTCGAAACGTGTACACTTAGATCTACAAATGGTCATCACAGATTTTTTATAAACATCCATACATAGCTGGGTAAACGCTTAAATAGACACCATAGAATTGAATATTATACTATAGAACAAAATCACGTCTTTTAAAAAAAGCTTTCAACATTTTAAACGGTATTCACAAAGTAATAGGAAATACCCAGCAAAACTAAAAAAAAAATATTGGCAATTAATTCCATAAATGGGTTTGATTTGTTTGCTAAAGCTTTAGGTAGCAGTGCTCAGAGACAAATAGATGTCGCATTATGTTGTCTTTGTGTGTAAGGTATGTTGGATAGGCACCCCGCCTATGCGTTTATGCTAAAACAAAAGCGTCGATTCCAGGTAAGAATACTCTGCAAAAAACCGTTTACAAAAATGTGATTTATGACTTTGTTTACCTTAAAAATTATTCTTTCCCACGGCTTCTACTACTGGAATACAGATTTGCAGAGAACTATTGGGACCTTACCTCATAAGTTGTTTTTTTTGAACTAGTTAAAAGTTCATTAAAAAAAACTCTACAGCGTATATTTGTTTACGTATGTAAATGAGATACTTAAGAAAATTCCTGATGAAAATTAAAAAATCTCTTTGATGAAGTGTCGAGGTTGTAAAAAGAGACTATAGTATTTTACAATTATTTGTAATTTTTAATTTAAATGTTATTTATGTCCTCAAAATTAAAACAACCTTTGATTTTACATAGTTCTTTATAATGACGTTTTGGATACGATGTTATATATGATTGATTTATGGCAATGGTCGAGGGACGAACAGCTACAAACATAAATTATAATATTAATTTTTAGATTTTAAATTTATAGAAAGTATAGTTTTAATTTTGTACATATTTGTATTTGAGGACGAAAGAGAATAATTAAAAAAAAAATTGCCAAAAGAAAACTAAGTATAGGTACTATATATTTTTTTATCCAGAATTAATAACGTATTTATACAAAAATAGAAAGAACGCGCGTGCGGTCGGTGTGAAGCCTAGATCCCTCTGGAGGGGCACGATAAGGACCGATGCGCTCGCGACACTATAGGCTCCGTCCGCCCCATTTATATTGTCTCCATAATGTAAGGCCCCTGCAAACGCAAAAGCGGAGCGTTTTTTAATGGTGGCGAAAACGCCAAGGGAACATTATTCTGTTGTTACGAGTGTTAGACAAATTTACCCAACAACTTCCATGTCCCAATACAACTCAATTTAATAAAGCTTGACGGCTAGTGGTTTTTCAAATTATAAGCTTTATAACACTAATACTATAACGTTTTTTTAACTAACAACTATAGCTTTTGGAGTATAAATTGAGGTGTGTTTCCATGCCCATTGTCCAGGTATGATTCAATGAAATAAAATATCCCGCCACGCTCATGACAAAAATGGTGCCTTTAACTGTAACGAGAAATTCATCACATGACATGTGACTCATAAACTTAAAATTATTAAGTTACTTGAGTGAGATTATTTTGATTGGTACATAAATCGTTTTATTAAAAACTAGTCCACCCGGCGAACTTCGCACCGCCTAACCTATAACTATCTTGTGCACGTATTAAACTTATAAACCTTCCTCTTGAATCACTCTATCTATTTAAAAAAAACCGCATCGAAATCCGTTGCATAATTTTAAAGATTAAATAAAAGATAAAAAAATATAGTACAAAAAAACTATCGACTCTGTGATTAACAACCCTTTAACGAGATCGAACTTCGCAGTTTTTGTGTCTCTCCAGCGCCGAGTACTTGATATGAAGTAGTTAGTGACGTGCCACCGCTTTAGTTTGTTATATAATTCAGTTGAAAGTAATCAGACAAAACTCCATAAAAGCAAATTCTAATTGGGTTCTAGCATAACAAAAGTTTAAAAAACGGGAAAATGTTTATCTTGGCGTATATTAATCACTCCATTGTTTATTTATCTCACATAAAAATTTTGGTTGATTTTGTGTGTCGATTGAATTTTGCAGTCACTAATGTTTTTGAAGGTAAAATGCCTTGGCGTGGGGGAGCAACCTTCCTTTATTTCCTGCGGCGCCGAAAAGGTTAAAGAGAAATTCTTGGATACGAATGAAATTATATGAATCTTTCAAGTTAGACTCTTGCGTATGAATGAAATTATATTAGCATCATCATCATATAACAATAATGTTTATCAATATCAATATTAATACACAGTAAAAAATAAAGTCGCTTTCCGCATCTGTACTTAGGTATGTATAAATCTTTAAAACTACAACGGATTTTAATGTGGATTTTTTTAATAGATAGAGTGATTCAAGAGGAAGGTTTATAAGTATAAAAGATGCACGTTCTAATAATAGGTTAGGCGGTACGAAGTTCGCCGGGTCCACTAGTATAGTACAAAGACAAGTCGTCACTCTTATAGTGTGCTATATTTTATTTTTCTTTTCATTTATTTACGACCTGTGTTACTGGATAACCTTGGGCCAAGCTCAGAACCTATCATGTAAGCTTCTTAAGCTAAGAGGAGTTTCAATAAATAATATCTAGAGAAGAAAAAATGCTAAATATTATTAAAAAAAAACAAGATTAGTTAAGAGTTTAACCTTTTAACCGCCAAGCACTTGATATGAAGTAGTCACAAAGTTCTCCCACCACGCCAAGCACTTCTCTGGAAGTAGCTTACATTTTTACATTTTATGACCCAACTATATGTTCTAAAGAGAAAAATCCAATTGGATACTGTTCTTGAAGCTTCTATGAAGTAATTCATGTTAACAGATTTTGTGAAAAGTTAATTAACTTAGAATAATAAGACGATAAACTTTAAGAAACTTTCAAATGAAAAATAGTGTGCTCTCCCACGCCAAGTACTTTACTGGAAGTGGTCTAGTGTTGTGACATTACTCGGAATTTTCGATGATTCCTACCAAATATTTTTTTTAAATTATTATAACTATACACTTTTTCAACCATCTCATAACGTGTACGCATAGTGCGGACTGGAATAATATAATTTCTATTAGAATTTACTATTAATTCCTTTATTGTACACATTACAAATCCTCGCCTTTGAAAATGTCGACAAAAATTAATAAGGTAGGCGGGCGGCTCTAGCGAAGCAACCCGTTCATCAGTTGTTTGATATATCCCGTACGCCAAGCACTTGAGGTGAAGTGCTGCTGTGACGTCACATACGCAAGACAAGTTTTTTAGTGCTGTGCTAAAGAGTGGACATTTTGGTACATTGTGTCTAGACTGTTGGTACGCTCAGCGTAAAAAATAGTGAAAGTACATCTTCAGATGAATTGCGCTGCGCATTTTCCAATGGTTCTAATTAGAAACTAATAAAATATTGTTGAATTGAATTAAGTCAGTTTGGATTTGGTCGTAAAAGCCTACCTACTAATACTACGTTTACTTCGAAACGTGTACACTTAGATCTACAAATGGTCATCACAGATTTTTTACAAACATCCATACATAGCTGGGTAAACGCTTTAATAGACACCATAGAATTGAATATTATACTATAGAACAAAATCACGTCTTTTAAAAAAAGCTTTCAACATTTTAAACGGTATTCACAAAGTAATAGGAAATACCCAGCAAAACTAAAAAAAAATATTGGCAATTGATTCCATAAATGGGTTTGATTTGTTTGCTAAAGCTTTAGGTAGCAGTGTTCTGAGACAAATAGATGTCGCATTATGTTGTCTTTGTGTGTAAGGTATGTTGGATAGGCACCCCGCCTATGCGTTTATGCTAAAACAAAAGCGTCGATTCCAGGTAAGAATACTCTGCAAAAAACCCTTTACAAAAATGTGATTTATGACTTTGTTTACCTTAAAAATTATTCTTTCCCACGGCTTCTACTACTGGAATACAGATTTGCAGAGAACCATTGGGACCTTACCTCTTAAGTTGTTTTTTTTGAAATAGCTAAAAGTTCATTAAAAAAAACTCTACAACATATATTTGTTTACGTATGTAAATTGAGATACTTAAGAAAATTCCTGATGAAAATTAAAAAATCTCTTTGATGATGTAGATTGATGTAGAGGTTGTAAAAAGAGACTTTATAGTATTTTACAATTATTTGTAATTTTTAATTTAAATGTTATTTATGTCCTTTGATTTTACATAGTTCTTTATAATGACGTTTTTGAAACGATGTTATCTATGATTGATTTATGGCAATGGTCAAGGGACGAACAGCTACAAACATAAATTATATTAATTTTTAGATTTTAAATTTATAGAAAGTATAGTTTTAGTTTTGTACATATTTGTATTTGAGGACGAAAGAGAATAATTAAAAAAAAAATTTGCCAAAAGAAAACTAAGTATAGGTACTATATATTTTTTTATCCAGAATTAATTACGTATTTATACAAAAATAGAAAGAACGCGCGTGCGGTCGGTGCGAAGCCTAGATCTCTCTGGAGGGGCACGATAAGGACCGATGCGCTCGCGACACTATTGGCTCCGTCCGCCCCATTTATATTGTCTTCATAATGTAAGGTAAGGCGTAAGGCCCCTGCAAACGCAAAAGCGGAGCATTTTTTAATGGTGGCGAAAACACCAAGGGAACATTATAATAATAATAATAATAATAATAACACATTACACTCAGAGCCCCTAACTAGGAAGAACCTGTATCTAGGGCGCCCGAAACACACACAGAGACGAACATCACACCCAGACCATTATTTTGTTGTTACGAGTGTTAGACAAATTTACCCAACAACTTCCATGTCCCAATACAACTCAATTTTATAAAGCTTGACAGCTATTGGTTTTTTCAAATTATAAGCTTTATAACACTAATACTATACGTTTATAACTAACAACTATAGCTTTTGGAGTATAAATTGAGGTGTGTTTCCATGCCCATTGTCCAGGTATGATTCAATGAAATATCCCGCCACGCTCATGACAAAAATGGTGCCTTAAACTGTAACGAGAAATGCATCACATCACATGTGACTCATGAACTTAAAATTATTAAGTTACTTGAGTGAGATTATTTTGATTGGTACATAAATGGTTTTATTAAAAACTAGTCCACCCGGCGAACTTCGCACCGCCTAACCTATAACTATCTTGTGCACGTATTAAACTTATAAACCTTCCTCTTGAATCACTCTATCTATTTAAAAAAAAACCGCATCGAAATCCGTTGCATAATTTTAAAGATTTAAATACGATTAAATAAAAGATAAAAAAATATAGTACAAAAAAACTATCGACTTTGTGATTAACAACCCTTTAACGAGATCGAAGTTCGCAGTTTTTGTGTCTCTCCAGCGCCGAGTACTTGATATGAAGTAGTTAGTGACGTGCCACCGCTTTAGTTTGTTACATAATTCAGTTGAAAGTAATCAGACAAAACTCCATAAAAGCAAATTCTAATTGGGTTCTAGCATTACAAAAGTTTAAAAAACGGGAAAATGTTTAGCTTTTCGTATATTAATCACTCCATTGTTTATTTATCTCACATAAAAATTTTGGTTGATTTTGTGTGTCGATTGAATTTTGCAATCACTAATGTTTTTGAAGGTAAAATGCCTTGGCGTGGGGGAGCAACCTTCGTTTATTTCCAGTGGCGCCGAAAAGGTTAAGGCAAGTAATAAATAAGCAAGTAACTTCGATATTATATAAGATAAAATAATATAAATATAAAACCCATCTTGTTTTATTGGTCTATCTACCCATCCACCTAAATTGTTTACTTTGGTTAAAATAAAGCTTCATTTAAAGTACAGTACTTACTCCAAAATTAATAATGCGCATGCAGATTTGCTAATTGTCGATTTCACGGAAACACCCGAATCAAAAAACATAATTCTACTAAATTACGCATGCAGAAAATGCACTTAATCTCCTTAAATACATATCGTCTTCCGTCTCTTGGGAATACGACCGTTGTCGAACAGTGACGAAGATTTCTATGCGCATTATAACTTTTGCAGTACTGTAGGTGTATACAATTTTATAACTAAACACATTTTTATTTCTGAATCTCTATTTATGCGAAGCATAACTGTTGAATACAAAACGACATTGGAAATAAATAAAAATTAAACTGTACACTAAAATAAACTTTGTTCTATGAGCGACTAGTTTTTTCATATGATAATACCAAGATACAAGATACAAGATGTTTATTGCAAACTAAGTGTAGGTACATACAGGTCTTACATTATGTATACAAGGAACTTAAGACTTAGTGACCCGGCAAGGGTATAGCAATTTAGGACTCTGTCCTTAATAGAAAGACTTAAAACTAAAATTACTTAAAAAAACTAAAATAACTCTTTAATCTAACGCAGAGGTAACTTAAAGAATAGGAATGAGGTTTAATAATACTGAGTTAGCTCTTAAACTTAGATAACAATTTTTTAAAGTTTATATCTATCATCTATGTTTTTATTTAAATATTCTTCTAACTTATAAAAACATTTTTCAACTAGATATTGTTTTAGTTTTTTATTAAATTGTTTTAATGTATTTATTGCTTTAATTTCTTTTGGAAGATTATTATAAATTTTTATCGCCATGAAGTAGGGGCTACAGTTTAAAAGTTTTATTCTAGAATGGGGTAGTGATAGGTTATTTTTGTTACGGGTATTAAAATTATGTGTTTCTTTAATGTGGGTGAATGAATTTTTGTGTTGATAAACAAATGTGCAGATTTCATAAATATATATGGACGGAAGAGTTAGAAGTTCAAATTTTTTAAAATATGGTCTACAACTTTGTTTAGAACTTATTTGGGCTAGTATTCTTATACATTTCTTTTGTATTATAAATAAATCTACCATATTTGTGCTATTTCCCCATAAAATAATTCCATACTTAAGCCATGAATAGGCATATGCAAAATAAGCTGTTAGCGCTGTTTTTGTATCTGTTGTACAGTTGAGGTGGAATAAGGCATATGTGAATTTAGATAATTTTGATTTAATATTTTGTACATGTTGTTTCCAATTTATGTGACTGTCTAAGGTTATTCCAAGGAGTTTAAAATTATCTACAACTTCTATAGCTGTATTTTGTATTTTAATATTTATATCTATTGGTTGTTGTTGGTAAGATAGAAATTGCATTATTTTTGTTTTTTTGTAATTTATTTCAAGATTGTGGTTTGATAACCAATGTTCGATTAGTTTCAGGGGAGTTTTAATTGCTGATTCTTGGTTTTCTGATTTTTTGCATTCAATGGATATGGAAACGTCATCTGCAAATAGGACTGGTGTGCAATAACTATTGTTTAAGGTTTTTGGAAGGTCATTTATATAGATTAAAAATAATAAGCAGCCAAGAACGCTTCCTTGCGGAATCGATCCTGATAACGTTCTGAGGTTAGATCTAACTGTTGTAATTGAATTATTTGTGTGGTTATAATAATCTAATTGTACTAGTTGTTTACGGTTTTCTCAATAAGATTTAAACCAGTCATATGATGCTCCTCTGACGCCCGATCCGTATAGTTTGGTTAGTAATATTTTAAAGGAAACTTTTTCATATGCTTTTTTCATGTCTAGAAATATCCCAAAAGCATATTTTTTGTCATTGATGTGCTGTAGGGTTTTTTGTACATAATTAAAGACTGCTAGAGATGTAGTTCTTTGCTTTCGAAATCCATTTTGACTATTGTCTAAAATTAAATATTTTTCTAAAAAATTATACAATCTATTTGACATACATTTTTCAAGTATTTTTGAAAATGTGGGCAACAGAGCTATTGGTCTATAATTATCAGGGACATCTACTTCATCTTTCTTATGGATTGGTTTGACAACGGAGATTTTAAGGAGGTCAGGAAATTTACCTTCTAAGAAACTTTGGTTTATTATTTTTGTCAGTGGTATTAATAATTCTTTACAACATTTTTTAATAAGACTTGGTGGTACGTCATCTATTCCGCAACTATTTTTATTTTTTAATGATTTTATTATATTGCTTAGTTCGATTTCAGTAACCGGGTTTAAGTAAAGGGTGTTATTAGGAGTATTAATTACAGGGTGTCCTATTTTATCATTATTTTTTGACTCTCCTATTGAAGCAAAATAGTCATTGAATTGATTGGAAACTGCTTTTGGGTTATCTATTATTTCATTTTGTATTTTTAACTGTATATTTTTTAATTGTTTATTACTGCTTTTTCCAGTTTTGTTATTAATTATACTCCACATTGTTTTTGTTTTATTATTAGAACTTTTCATAAGCTTTATATATTCAATTTTTTTTGCTGTTTTAACACTTTTTTTAAGTATTTTACTATATGATTTATAGTATTTATAAATAGTGCTATCTTTTCTTATATTAAGTATAGATCTTAAAGCTCTTTTATGGGCACATGCCAGTTTCAATCCTTTTGTGAGCCATTTTGCCTTAATTTTATTTTTTAAAACTACTTTTTGAATTGGAATATGTGTATTAAGAATTTCTTGGATAGTGTGGCTAAATTTTTCATAATTTTCATTTAAATTTTTATCATCTCTTATTATAGTTTCCCAATTTATTGGTTTTAAAGCGTCTTTAAATGAATTTATATTTTTGTCTACGAATATTCTTTTTTGCGTTGTCCATTTTTTGGTATTTGTTTCTAGTTTATTTGAATTAAATTCAATAGATGTAGCCATGTGATCTGAGAAACCAAGATCTTCTACAAAGTGTTTATTTATACTGTAGTTTGTAAAAATTAAATCTATAATGGTTGCAGAGCTTTTAGTTACTCTAGTTGGTGTATTTATAATTTGTTTTAAATTATATGATTTCATTAAGTGAATAAGGTCTTTTGTTTGTTTATTTTTATTTTTTATATCTATATTAAAATCACCCCCTATAATTATGTTCTTATTTTTTTCTCGCAATAATATTTTATTAAGAACTTTCGTTAATTGTTTATAAAATATATCTATATTTCTGTCTAGTCTGTATAATCCTATTATAATTGTATTAATTTTTGGAACTTCTATTGCACACAACTCTACTGAAAATTCTACTGACATGTCAACAATATCTATTCTTTCTTTAAAATCTATGAAGTCTTTTAATAAAATACAGACACCACCCTGTTTGTGGTTTGTCCTATAAAATATTGAGCCCAATTTATACCCGGGAAAATTTTGACTTTTAAAGTAGTCGTTATTTTTATGATGTTCTATTATAGTAATAAAATGAATTTTTGAGTCTTTCATATAGGCTTCTAAAAGGTGCTGTTTATTGCCAACACTTTGCATGTTTTGGAAGATAGCTTTTATTTTTGTGTTTTTTTCTATTGTTTGTTTTTGTTTAATTTGTTTTGTCTTAGTATCGAAAGTTATGTACATTTCGGGTAATTGAGGAGTATGTGTTTGTTCTATTTGTATATCTGTCTGAGTCTTGAAAAATCGATGGTACTGGAAGAGCTGGTTGCGATATATTGTTTGATGTTTCCGTGTTTTCTTGGTTTATTGTTATGTTGTGTTCTTGTCCATTTATGTATAGTTTGTTGTTTATAATGTTTGCTCTTTGCCCTTGTTTTCGTGCATTTTTTAGTATTTCCACTTTTTTTCTTCTGTTTTCTAGTGACTCTCCTTCTACGTATTCAGCAATTGCGATGCCTGAGCCGTTTAGGTAGCAGCTGTTTTCTAGTAGATATTTCGTTGTATGCTTACTGAGTAGTTCAACCGCGATCGGTCGTCTTTTCCTTGTCCATCCATTGCCTGCTTGTCCGATACGTTTAATTTCTTCAATGTAGCCTGTTAAGTCGATATCCATTAGGTCTCTTAAGGTGTATATAATCCTGTCTTGAAGATCGTATTCACTCTCCCATGGGTTTTCATCGAACCCGTACAGAACTATAGTTTTTTTAGTTGTATCGTTTTTGATATAGTTTGTTGTTTTTATGCCTTGTTTTCTTTCTTGTTTCTGTTCATATAATAATTGTTGTATTTGTTTGATTTCAGTCAATAGTTGGCCCCTTTCTTCTTCAAGCTCATTGATATTTCTGTTTTCTTCTTTCTTTTCAGGGCTTGATATTGAAGTACTGGTTTTTACTAACTCGGTTACGTTCGTGGTATTAGCTGAAGGTTGGGGTTTTTGGTCAGGCATTGCCGCTTTTATTTCAGCTGCTATTACTACTCTGATTTCAGACAAAATGTCTTCTTTTAATGTATTGAACTTTTTGTCAATTATTTCAGATATGGTTTCAATTGTAAGTGTTGTAGGTAAATGTTGGGTGGATAATATAGTATCGCCAAAAATATTGGATACCTCATCATAGCTTTTATTGATAGTTCCTGTGTGCGTAGGTGGCCTTCTTAATGTAATGTTATCATTTGTGTTGTCACATGTCGGTGTTAGGATCGGTATTATCTGCTCTGGTGTACTGAAGTCTCTTGCTTGCGGGCGAGTGGGAGTATGATTGACGTAGTCACGCTTAAGCTGTTTGTTGCAGCTGCCAGCATAACAAAACCACTTTTGTTTGTGCTCTTCTGTCATCGTATTACACCAGCGTTTTATAGGAACATTCGCACAGTCAAGATCGTAGTATTCGTTGCATTTTGAGCATTTAAGAAATTGTCTGCCCGTTATTTTTGTTTTACATCCGCCACAAATTTTTACCCGTGTCTCCATCTTGCGGATTTTCCGATAACTTGATGCGAAACTGCCGTAAGACCACACACTTTAAATAGTGGGAGACGGAATGCGACTCGTGAGCGCTATCGATGTTCTTCCGTGGTTTACTGTCAGACCCATAGATGGCGCAATATGAATTCTCAGTTGTTTTGGAGTCAGGCGGCGGGCGCGGGCGGTTAAAATTTTTAAAATGTTTTGCGGCGTCGGTTTAATGTTCTTTTCTAAACTGTTATTTTTCAAGTAAATCAGTTAGTTAGATGGAAGAGGGTTATAAATTCACTTGTTTCTATAGTTTTATAGTTCTTCTAGTATGTTATTAGTTCACTTTTCTTGTAGTTCTAGGTCACAAATTTTTAACAGTTTTTTCAGCACTCTCAATACACTTTAATATTTTATTATTATCTCTTTTCACTTTTAAAACTGTTTTACTTGTTTGAATCAATTTAAAGTTCAGGAATCATATTTTATTACATTTTTCTGAATTTTTTGTTTACGGCGACTTGTTTACGCGGTGGCCGGATACCAATACATCGCCTATCACCAAGAAGGCCGTTTGCGTAGAATACACATAGATTTCCGTAAAAAAAAAGGTAATTGTTAACTGTAGCCATATGAAAGAAAGTTGTATATCGATAGGTTTTTCTCATCGACAAACTTTCTCCCGCAATATGTACATCCCTAGCTTAGTTTTCATTTTTCGACGTAGCCATCTAGTGTTTAGTAGCGGTAGTACAAAAGCTGTTGTTCCATCTAGCGTCGAATAGTAAAACTAGGAACAATGCGTAAGGATTTTAAAGCAAAGAGGATGTATAGCTTTCTACCATGTCTTTGGAAAAACCTAATTTCATTATTTTATCATATGTATGTCATCATTATCTTAAGTATTTCATAATTGTTATTTGATTTTGATCTTTGTTTATTTTTAAAAAAGGTTCATAGTCTACTTCAAAGTTTTGTGATGTAGATCTTTTCGGCTTTGTCGTTAATCACCAATGGTAGCTTGGATTTCATAGTGAGCGTTTGGTTTATATGTGTGAGTTTGGTCACACTGGTTTTCGTACTAAAAGCTCATGATGCTATTTATATTGTATTCTCTTGTTCTGTGGACTAACCGCATAACAAGCTGTAGGTTATATATCGAGTCATATACCGATGTCTTCCCGATATCGGCGGACGATATCGTTGTCGTCCGAGCTGACGATATATGAGTATCGTGTCGGTGTCGTTATCGTCGCAGTGTGAAAACGGCCAATGAGGTAAGTAAGTACCTACTTACTCTGCTTCTGCGAATAAAAATATACCAGAGGCCCTCATCTCATGATCGCATTAGGGTAAGGCCGCCAATTTTGCCACTTAGTGACATAAAGTTACATACACACTTTTACGTTACGGTAACGCAGAAGTAACGCAAAAGTTACATATTTTTTTGTAAAGCTAAAAACACAACTTAGGTAATAATTTGAGTATATATATTTTTAAATGTAATGAGTACGAATCTATTTCTATTATTTTTCATATTTAATGGTTAAATAGGGTTTTCTTTATTCACAGAATAACAGTTGTTTTAGGAATAAAATAAATCAAAACGACCCACAAACCCAAATTTATTTTAATAGTTGAGCTTGTTCTCTCAACTAAATAAATAGAGTTACTAAAAATATAGCTAAATCGTTAAAGAAAAATAGTTATTTAAATAATTCTAATATAAAAATTTACGCACACAAAATTCGATGAGCACATGGCTTATATCATTTTATGTAACGTTACATAAAAAAAATGTTATCGGTTACATAAAAGTAACATAAAAGCAACGAAAAAGTCACATAAAAGCGAAAAATTCAACATGTTTTTGGTCAGCATTTCGAAAGTAAACAGAATAGCAGGCTTAAACCTAGATTTTCGGATAATATAAGCATTGTCGAAACTATGAATACAACATTCATCAAAAACAAGCGTATGCAGAGGTTAAAATTAAAAAAAAAAAGGTTTTGCAATGAGAGGTTTTCAATTTGACAGCTTAGAAGAAAAAAACAAGTTTTATTAAGCTGCTACCAGATGGCGCACTGCCAGGAGAAATAGGTTAAGCTGAAATGAATGATTCAATAGCTCAAAATGAAACATAAAAATTGAAATTTAACTGAGGCAGTGACGGAGTAGGTGAAATTAGGATTTATACTTAGCAGAAAATGATCCAATCCAAAGATTCACTCAATATTCGATCTCCCATTTCTTTTATATTGCTTTAGACACCGCCATCTACCGGCGTATTATGAAACTTTTTTTTTTTTCCTTTTCTGTCACTTTGAAAACCCCTCATTTCGCTGACGAAGCACGTGTGCACCACTTTGACATCAATTCATTCTCAAAATCATAGAGTTTTAATAGGTTTATGAAAAAAAATATCGTTAGTGTTGCCAAAGTAATCATTGCATTTAACCAAATTATATTCAAATGCTACGTAACTAGAGATAATTCGTCACATAAAAAATGTTACATAAAAGTGAAAAACTCGGGACATGGGTTCAAACATTGATAAAAACTAAATAAACAGAGTTATGATAGAATTCTTCCTTTTATTTGATAATAAAAATATCGTACTTGGGCTAGGCATAGAAAGATTTTTACTAACTCCAAAAAAAAATTCATAATTTTGTAAATTTCGTCAGCAAGTGTTTTTGGGACAAAGATAATTTGTATGAAAAAAAAAAACTCACAAAAAAATTAATTAAAATAAAACTACGCTAGCTACAGCCATTTTCTAATCGGCCATTTTTTCCCTAAAGATTGCTTTGCTAGAAAGCATAGCCGAAGTAAATAAAAATTAAAAAAATTAAAAGTTATTTAGGAAAACTTAAAATTGTAGCAAAATTGGCGGCCTCACCCATTAATGAGATGAGGGATCATGAGATGAGGGCCTCTGATTCATGATGAAGAAAGCACAGGACTGTTTTACTTCATGGAGGTCACCAATCAATATATATAAAACTCTTCCGTTACTGACTGACTGACTGACTGACAGACAGACAACGCAGAGCCGAAACTACTGGGCGTACAAAGCTGAAATTTGGCATGTAGGTTTCTTAGGGAGTGTAGGTGAGCACTAAGAAAGGATTTCCCGAAATTCCCACGGGAACGGGAAAAAACGGGATTTTTGTCATCATCATCATCATCATTTCAGCCGTAGGACGTCCACTGCTGGACATAGGCCTCCCTCAAGGCTCTCCATCTGTACCGATCGCAGGTGGCCTGCATCCAGCGTGGACCCGCAGCCTTGCGCAGATCATCCGTCCATCTGGTCGGTGGACGTCCTACGCTGCGCTTGCCGATCCGTGGTCTCCACTCGAGAACTTTTCGGCCCCAGCGGCCATCTGTTCTGCGGGCTATATGACCTGCCCATTGCCACTTCAACGAGCTTATCCGCTTGGCTATGTTTGGGATTTTTGTGTTTATGAGAAATCTGCGCGGGAAATACCGCGGGGCAACCTCTAGTATCCAATATTACGTTAGAGCAGTGGATAAAACGTTTGGTGTTATATAAACAGCAAAAAATTTATTAAGAAGATCTGTGACGAAAAATACTGTTGCATTTAAACACTACCTACCCAAGTAGCACACTAAGATCTATAGAATTACTATTAGAAAGCTAATAGTAATAAATTCCGTTTGTCTATTTATAGAGTTTACATTCCTAAAAACATCTTCGTGGATACGTAATAGACAGCTTATAGTGGGCACAACCTAATCAATGTCTTTGAAGAATGCAAATAGAAAGAGTCTATAAACTAATCTAGAGCAAAACTATTAGTGTGTCACTAGACCATGAGTAGATATTATTTCGGATATATAGATACTCTTTACCCACTTTTTAGAAAGTTAGATCTATATTGATTGTCAACAAAAAGTGACTAAAACTTACCAACCACTAGAATAATTTGTTTTATTAGATACTTAACACGATTATGGCGTTTATTTATTAAGACTTCAACAGTATCAACATGGCAAACTTTACGAAATAATAATATGATACTCATTTATTATTGCATTAATCATAAATTATCTCGTATATAGCAACTAAAATTCAAGTGCGAATTATAATTTATTGTGAAGTATGATGAATCAAGAACGTATAGTTAAAGGGCTCACTCATCATTACGTATTTAATAAGTTGATTAATTAAATACGTCTTAATTATATTATTTAATTTTGTTAATTTGTGCAATTTTCTTACATAATTTAAGCAAAAGTCCTAAACTTGACTAGCTTTTAAGGTTTCAAATCATTCAACTCGTTTTTATTTAAAAAATATAATTTTAAATATTTCAAATGTATTTTGGTTTCAAAGCACAACCATTTTTGCAAAATCAAAATGGCGTATAGAGTAAACTTTCTAAAGAAATTATCTCTTAAAAGTATTTATTCTAGTGACTGGCCTAAAAAAAGTTTATAGGATATGAATAGATAAAAAATACCTACTCTCTATAGACACATAACTGGTTTGGGTCTGGGTGTGATGTTCGTCTCTGTGTGTGTTTCGGGCTCCCTAGATACAGGTTCTTCCTAGTTAGGGGCTCTGAGTGAGATGCGTTATGTTATTATTATTATTAACTCCTAAAAGTAAGCAATTTATCTATAGATTGTGTACTGATGATCTATAAACTTTTCTAAAAAGCTTCTATTACGTGATTTGTAGAAACATATTATGTATGACAGTGAAAATGAATGTGTTTATGTAAGAAAATAACATCTTCATAATTTCATTTTAATATTTGCCATTATTCATAAGTTGGAGGGCTTAATTTAATATGTGAATGAGTATCAATAAATTTTACAACCAGTAAAATTATCAAATCATTCATTCATTATATCTTTAAAAATTTTCAAGCCTTGAAAATTGTGAATAAAAAGTAGCACTGACTCGTTAAAAATATATTTCACTACTCTTGATGAATATTCTTAAAGCTAACAATAATACGGATAGAATTGATAAAAGAAGCGTCCTTGGAAAGAATAAAAGGTTTTTGTATTTCTAATCAACATAATTATTTTTACACTGTTAACCTTTTTTGAAAGTAATTAATTTATCACAATGTTAATATAATTGATTCACTATTACCATTGGGTTGCATCCCTGGAGTGGTCACACTTCATTGAACGGTCACTTTACTGAATCCAATTCTGCTATCCTTCTAAATCCAAAAACTTTCTTATGTTTTACTTTTGTATAGGACCGTCCGCTTTAGTCCAAAGGATCTTAAAGAGGAGTTTAGCGAATTAAAAAAAAACTTTATTGTACGGATCTGAGACCGAATGCTCTCCGCAACTGACTCATTTTTCGTTTCGCTCGCGCCGAGTCACAGACACAGCTCGAACAAAAATATACGCGACGAATTGAGAACCCCCTCCTTTTTGTTTTTTCGTCGGTTAAAAAAGGAGAGGAGTCGACGAATGAGGATCAGTATAAGAAGATAGTTTTAGAAAATTCAAAGGAATTATTATCCACGCTATTCTTCATGACAAAACTTTTTTTTATTATGAATTATCTTTTTGAATTATCAAAATGAGACTAGTTATTACTGAATCAGAATATTTTATTTGTTAGCACATGTAAGATTAATGCTAATAATGTTCTTACATACGATGATAATAAGAATTTAAGATAGTTCGCGCACGACGGTAAAGTTAATATATTTACTCGGATGCGTGTGGCGTCATCTCGTGTGAACCAAAATCGAACGAACGCAATTTTCAGCGAAGGCGACTCTTTTTATTGCATTTTATTTAAAAAGTGCATTGTTTAACATGTATATTTGTATTCTAAATTTGAACGCAATTAAAGTTTAGTTTTCGATAAAGTAAAGTAAAAATTAAGATGCACCCACTGATACAGATTTCTTTAAATAGGCCATTAACTTGTCGTTTCTGAACATATTGTAGGAAAGTAAATGATATGGGTGTAAATAAAATCCGATTCCTTTTAATACCAAGCCGGCCTGTAAAGAGAGATGCAGTTTTATAAGATAAGTAAATAAATATAGGTATAAAGCAGTGGCTGTGGTTTTTTTTGAATGTCACTTTACAAATGGTTTTCATAATTATAGATGTTCGTTTCACAAACTATACGTTTTTAGTCTGAATTCAGCATAAAACGTTCCGAGTGAACGTCTGAACGCCCGGCATGACGTCAGCATTCAATACATTTCATTCACATCAGAAGTCGACAAACCATGCTGGCGTTTAGCGCAGCGTTTTAGGAGTGCAAAGGGTGGATCGCGTAGGGGTGGCATATCTAGGTATAATTACGTAGAACTTTAGGTCTTTATGCAAAGTTACGAACTTCATACAAATCTACATATTTTCTATAAAACAAAACAAATAAAAAAAAATACAAAACCTTAGTCAGAAAGGGCATAATTTCCTTTTAAATATAAAAAAAATAGTAAATATATAAAACAATACAAAAAAAAGACTGCACCGAAAGTTGAAGTAATCAGTTTTATTTAATTGCGTTCCGCATCCAAACCGGTGATTTCAATCTCGAGAACTGGCCAGAGGTGACACAATGCAATAATAACACATCACACTCAGAGCCCCTAACTAGGAAGAACCTGTATCTAGGGTGCCTGAAACACACACAGAGACAAACATCACACCTAGACCGGAAACAAACATCGATATTCATCATATCACAATATTTGCCCCGCCTGGGAATCGAACCAAGGTGCACACGCTTCTCAGTCCACATCCCTGCCAACTTAGCCACAGAGCAGTCAAACAACAGTAATAGTATTAAAAAAATTCTTACTAAATACTTTTCTAAAGAGCGTATTTACTTGTAGTCAGGATTTAGTTTTTAACCTCATTTTTATTTTGATTACTTTGTGGTTATAATAATTAAGTATTTTCAAAGGCGCTTTATTTATTTTGATTTCACTTAACAATAACTTTTGACATAATGACATCTGTGAGTTGTAGAAAAGGCGACTCCACAGATTCCGTTCTGCTGCTGTTTTGTTTATATTTTATATAGGGTAAACTACACGATCATAGTCAACCTTCCAGATTGTCCTGGTTTCATTTAGAAGCTGAAAATTAGTAATTAATTATTTTACTAAACTATTAACGCAATTTCAAACTAATGACTGATAAATAGCGGAGGGTGCCAATATTTGGTTTATGGTTTAAAGGTTTCTATTAAAATATCAATATTAAATAGTTATACGCACAAAGCAACAAAACCATATTTTGACGATTTAGCATTTTTATTTTGCTGATATAAATTAAGCCAAAAGAAATTCGTTAAAGTGACAATCATGGGGCATTTTACCCTAGGTCGAATATTTATCGAAGACCACGTGACCTGTAGGAGAACCGGCGTACACGTCCTCCCTCTACGAGCTGCTCGCAGCATCTGACAAGTAATTTTAAACAGTGACAGAAGTTCAATTATTGCATACGAAGAGACAGAGATAGTCATCTGTCAGTCGTGCAAATCGGATTATTGGTTCTGCGCCACCACCTGGTTTTTAGTGAAAAACAATTAATATTGATTTACTTTTCAATTATAACTTTTAAAATAAAAACAAATTTCCAGAATTTGAGTTTCTTTATTATCATCATACCTAGTTAGTGTCAACAAAAACTATACAGTAATTTCTAAGATCTAGGTATTCCCGTTTTTGGAATGGTTATCTTTGACGAAATAATGTATCTAGGTTTTTGTATCCTCGTTGTGTTTCTAAATTATAAAAAACTTTGTTATATCCTCAAGAAGGTCATATTAAAGTTTCAGATCTCTACCGTCTGTAGTTTATGAGAATTACTTGATTTAGAAACGCCTTCCCAGCTCGTATAGCGTCTTAAAATATTGAATTTATAAAGCAAATATACTAAAGCGCATTTACCAATAGAAGATTATGTCTATTTAACATCTAAATGGATATTTTTTTAAGTTTGTCTAATTATTTATACTTTCTAGAGTCTGAATAGTTTAAAATGTTAAGATATAGAGCAAAAATACTAGCAGATAACTTTTAAGTCTATAGGAATACTAAAACAACAGCTCATAGAACACCTTATAGTAGGCTACTAGAGAAGCAACTCTTTCTCTAGATAGTTGTTCTAAAGGAGGTCCTAAAACTCTTGGCTCTAGACTAATAACTCTATTAGAATGTAATATCTGTATCAGAGGTCCTATTAGAATAATTTATCTAACCATGAAACATAAATAGCTACTTACTAGATACATTTGATTAGTGAGATCTAAAATGTGCTACTTGGGTAGTACATAGTATGTTGTTATTATATACTTTAAAATGTTTATATAATACCAAAACATATTAGTTAAAATATTGCCTTTTAAGTATTGTAAATTATGTTGATCTATGATAAAAAAAACCTTAATAGTTTTTAAATATATTAAACCGTGAAATAATTTAATTTTAAATTTATTTACACTGACTCTTAAACTAGACATGAAACGAGGTGCGGCCGACTGGGAATGTTGCGTCTAAACTGTGGACGAACAGAACGCATCTTTCCCAGTCGTCCGCAGTGTGGACGATGGGGTGTGGACGAACGGGAACAAACCCCGACTCCGATTATCTAATAGCCGTTTAAAAGAAATGAGCATTATTACGAAAGTACCTCTACATATTATTTATATTGAGTATACAGGATTTAGAAAGTTATGTATTAATTTAATAATAAACATTCTAATTTTTTTTTAAAGTAAAATTCAAACCCTAATTAATCGCAACTCTATCAGAACAAAACATACGAACATTTGCAACCTTTATAGAGGGTTCCAACCGCGATACTAGCGCCACCTTTGAAAAAACTTTCGGAAGTTCTTATAAATATACGGTTTGTTGCTAAAAGTGGCCACTTTAGGCAACAAATAGTATATTCCTTACATTCTGAACCCGAAAGCTACACAAAAGTGCCTTTAAAAATCTAAGCAAGGCTATCTAGTGTATAATTGACGCATATTTTTACTTAGGCCATGGTTTAGAAGATATACTTAGATTTTTTTCGAGATCGGCGCTAGTATCGCGGACGGCGCACTCTTAAATTAATGGAGCGCAGATAATATGATGCTATATCAATATCAATAAAATAAAGTTGAGAAATGTTTGGTTTGGTCACCAAAAAAATATTCTTAATTAAACAAGTCCGCAAGTATGTTTGTTTGAAAATTAAATTATATCAACCGCAAAACAATTATATGGGCGGCTAGAAAAATCTTATTTATCTTATTGCTCTACATATAAAAATGTGTGCACCAAAATTGGGCCCGTACGCATAAAAATTGCACGAACATTATGGTGCGAAAAAAATGTGCAGCCTCAAATAAATTTAATGCTAGGTATTACCGTCAAATATAATATTGCTTATTTATTTCGCATAAGGTACTTTATGCCCAATTAATTATGTTAGGCTTTAAATGCTGTTTTCTGCTGTTTCTGCTTACCAAATACAATTAAGAGCCGACGGAAATAGTAGCTAGCTTTTGTAAAATAGTAAAAATTTCAAGAATTTACTTCCTCATTGCTGGTGTCAAATTCTAATTTCACATCATTTCGTGTGTGTTCGACCTCATCTTCCTGGGCATTTAACATATTTAGTGTTACCTGAAATAAAAAAATAAAAAAAATATATTACAATCTTAAAACACCTGGCTTAAAGAGAATACCTTCTTTATCTATCATTGAAGCACGATTAGTTATAACTTATGTTGGTTCCGTACCTAAATATTCTATATCTGACCATGGTGGTATTCTATCTACACAATTGTTTGTTCAGGAAACACAAAATAAAACAAATTATTAATTATCTTTGTTCCTGGTTTACATTAAATCCACACCCGTGTTCACGCCCATCGTTCCTGCACATCAACGCGACCTGGCGCGGATTCAAATCTGCCGCGCTACCGGCGCCGCGCTACCACCACCACCGACATCACCAACGAGCACGTGCTTGCTTGATACTCAAGTTCGGTTCTAGGCGTAGGTAAGTTACCCATGATTGGTTGGACACTGGTTGCTTTAATTTTAAAACACTTAAGACATTTTCTAACTATTTGTTTAGATAAGGTTCTACCTCCTAAGGGCCAATACGATTGTCGAATGGTTGCTAATAATAATGAGGGTCCGGAGTGTAGAAGTTTTATATGATACATTTCGAATAATCTTTTTGTAAGAACGTGATTGCTGCACAACAAAATAGGATGTTTGGCATCGTAGCTATAGGGAGAATTAAGAAGTCTTCCTCCTACTCTTATAATACGGTCATTATCCAAAAACGGCGATAATGAAATTAGCCTGTTATTACGCGGCAACGGTTTGCCAAGACGCAGCAACTCATACTCCTCGGGAAACATATCAAGTTGCGAAATACGTAAAATAAAATGGAGCGATGATTTCAGCTCTTCAGTAAATAATGGCCCACTAAGGGATGCTGACCTTTTTCTACAATTATGTATGAATCGTAGTATGTACGCGACTACTCGTTGTAAAGACACAAAGCGCAAGTATTTTTTTAAATAAGTGAAGAATAAAATAGTCGTTGTTATTTGACGTAAAATGACAAATTACCTCAGGCAGATCTTGCTTTCCGGTAGCGTTCGGCTGTTGAGGCCAATCGGAAGCATCTTTTAGCAAGAATTGTGGCCCTGACCACCATAACGGTGTATCGCTGATGAGATCAGCCTTCAGCCCGCTGGAAACTAGATCCGCCGGGTTGTCTTTAGACGGCACGTAACTCCAGATACCATGCTGCGTTAGCTCCTGAATTTTATTCACACGATTACGAACAAATGGCTTGAGCTGCGTGGGTGAAGAAGCTAGCCAGCTCAAGACAATTGTCGAGTCGCACCAGTACCGACAAGCGTCGAATGATAAGGTAAGTGAAGCTAGAACTTTAGCACACAGTCTTGCTCCAAGTGGAGCTCCACATAGCTCCAAACGCGGAATGGTCGTTGGTTTAAGGGGTGCTACCTTATTTTTTGAAGTCAAAAGACGAACCTGAACTTTACCTGATTCGTTGACTGCTCTTATATAAACGCAAGATCCGTAAAAAATCTCTGAAGCATCGGAAAATGTATGGATTTGTACGGAAACGAAATCATTACTAAGAACCCACCGTGGTATCTGTAAATGATTAAGATGTGGAAGTGCCTCTACAAATTTTAACTAACGGGAAGCGATTTCTCGGGGAACTGTTTCATCCTAACCGCATTTATGCGCCCATACCTGTTGCAATAATACCTTTGCTTCTACGATGTAAGCCCCTACAAGACCTAGGGGATCAAAAATTTTACTTATTATTGACAATATGTGACGTTTTGTTATGTTAATGGCACAGTTAACATTAATTGTGAACAATAAAATGTCTGATTCGCATATCCAATGAAGGCCTAAAATTTTTGAAGAACTGTTCGAGTCGATATTTAACACAGTCCAGAACATGAAATTTCAATTAACTTTTATAACTAAGTCGGCTACATAGCCCAAAGAATTGCGAAATTTGTGGCAATCGGTACATAGCTAGAGAACGCATGGTCGCTGGGACCAAAATGTTCTATAGTGGCGAACGCAAACCGGAAGACGCAGTGAAGGCAGATACGCCTCAAGGTTGATGGTTAGATGAGGTGGTAAAAGCTGCGGGATTACACTGGATGAGTAGTAATCCGGACAAGACCAGTCAAAGTGGTGACTGCGGTAGTTAGGCCTATGACCAGCAGTAGATGTCCTTTGGCTGAAATTATGATGATGAAATGTAAGCAAGAAGGCAGAAAGGGATAATATTAATATGCAGTGAATTTTCTAGCGCTTAATAAATGATGACGATGGCGAGCGAAGTTCTATGTACCTAGTAATGTTTTTTAAAGTAGTTGGGAATAAAGCTACTAACTGAAGATGATGTATCCCCTGTGCTTTTTGAGGATATCATTTGTTCACTTATCTTATTACCTAGTACTTACTTCTTTGAATATGAAAAGTAAAATCACACTTTCTACGAATTTCCAAGAGAAATAAAAATCTTCGAGAAATAAGTAGGTTTTCTTCATTAAAACACATTTTTTGGGTTTTGAGGATTATTATTGTAATAGTTTTAATTATATGTGCAAACACTAATAATAAAACACGTAGTTTTCATATAAATATGTTTGAATTTCGTACTCGTAACACCCGAAACGACCAATGTGTAACACCCGAAACAGGTAGTTTAATTCATAAAAAAATAACTAAAAGCTATATTTACATCTACTTTACAGTTATGGAATGGTACTAGATCTAGTTCATCTTGATTTGAATTAGGCTTGAGGTTGCTTTGGAAAATTCGCTGAATTATGGTCTTTTGTTCCGTCGGTCAGAAGCAATAGGCAAATTCGTGTAACACCCGAAACGGCTACTTTTTAATAATTTTCTCCTAAGTGGTATCAAATTTTAATAAAAGGAGTCAATGGAAATAACTGAAATAGAACATGATTAAACCGTCTTAGCAGCACAGTTTCTTTGAATATCATATAAAAAAATCTTATTTTATGAGTTGAACTGTAACACGCGAAACGATGGAATGGCCCAACGTTAATCGTGTAACGAGCGACTCAAAGCAAGTACAAGAGTATGAATGTAAGAATGACAAGTAAAAGACAAGTAATTTGACAGAATATTGAGAATGATTGAAGGCTAGTTAAGCAAAATGATACATTCAAAATAAATTATTATAAACATTACTTACTTTTTTAGAATTATATAATAAATTCACTCGAAACACATAAAATAAGTATTATTTAATTTAAATAAAATTAAGTTTAGTCAAATAAAATATTATCTACTATAACAAATGTTGCCTATAACAAAAACTGTCTCGGCAGAGACAGGCACTTTACTTTAGCTGGTATTCCTCTTCAGAAATATTCAGTTATATTAAACCTCATATTAAACCTTTAAAAAACTTAAAAGCCGCTCTTAGCTGTCACGTCGCATCTGTCACATTGATTGAAGCGTAGCGGCGGTTTCCGATTCGGTTGTTTAAAAATTCATAGTTCAGGACCATATGCCATGGCAGTAAAAAATTATAGTAAATTACCAAAAAACATAATACAGGAGGAAATATATAATAAATTTATAAGCAAATTAAAAATATATCTTTTAGAAAAATGCTTCTATACCCTTAAAGAATTTCTTGAAACACATGAAAGATAAATAAATGATATAATATTAAATACAAGTATGTACATATTAACTGGATTCAATGGCCATTCAAATATCAATATTGATAAAACTCTTCCGTTACTGACTGACTGACTGACTGACTGACTGACAGACAACGCAGAGCCGAAACTACTGGGCGTAGCGGGCTGAAATTTTGCATGTAGGTTCCTTAGGGAGTGTAGGTGAGCACTAAGAAAGGATTTCCCGAAATTCCCACGGGAACGGAAAAAACGGGATTTTAGTGTTTAAGAAAAATCTGCGCGGGTGATACCGCGGGGCAGCCTCTAGTAAAAAATAAATACTTTACTATTATATTATTACTAAACGTTAAGGTTTTTAAATTTTAATATAATTCGTTAAAAATGTTTTAACACTTAAGTATTTTGTTATTGCAGTACCTAGCTGCAATACAGATTTTTATTATTTTCATTTACCTTAAGAGTACCTGTCTGTCTACTTAAAAATAATATAGGAAGTTCCTACCTAGTTTTTAAGTTTTAGTCTTTTTAAGTAAGTACCTACTTTTATGTTTCGGTGCCCTTACAGGGTTCATGTGCTGTACTTTACCATACACTACCACCTGTATCTTACCACATGTTCGAAATAAATGTTTCTGATTTCTGATTTCCTTAGCAAGTTTCCTCATGCAGCGATTCGATACAGAACTGCGTCGATAGGCAATATCGGTGCGATATCGAAAACGTCGCGAGTCCGAGTCCTAACAAATAATATGAAGAATCGCGTGTGTGTCCTCATGAGCGAACGATATCGATCACACGACCGCTCGATATCGAATCGCACGTACATTCACATGACGCGCGATACAGATTGAATAGTATGAAAGCAGGTCGAGCGCTCGACATCGATTCGACCTGCAAGCGACGTCAAATACGCAAAAATCGATAAGCAATTCAGTTGCCTGCTCCTGCTCGAACTTTGTGGTACCTACAGGGTAAACAAATATGTTTATTTTGGATGTAGTTTTGGATTGACGGAGGAGCAGATTACAATTATAAAATTTGTTCAAGATGTTTAAAAACATCTGTGCCTCTATAATCATAACCTACCCTGTCTCACCTAAGTTTACCATATCCTATTCTATCTTACCTTATCTTATTTTACTTATTCTTACATATCGTATAAGTACATTCTATTACTTAAATCAAAACTTTTCGCAGCGCACGCGATGTAAAGTATACGTAAGGTTTTTTTTTTACACCTAGGCTTAATTTTTTTTAGTTTAAGGGCTTACACTTCCGAAAAAAAATTATATGTTCTAAACCTTGGCAAAAGTCAAAATATGGATAGATAGATAATCTTGCTTAGAATTTTTAAGGGCCTGTTGTGTAGCTTACAGGTTCATAATCTAAGGAATAAACCGTTTATTGCTTACAGTGGCTACTTTAGTTTTATAAAAGAATATTTCTAAGATTATTATAGTCAAAGCTACACAACAAAGCCTTAAAAATTCTTAGCAAGATTATCTAGGCCCTAGATTCTAGGGAGTCAAAGACGCATATTTTTTATTTCGGCCATGGTTTATAAGATATAAATTATTTATCAAAGTGGCGCTAGTATCGCACATTTAAAAAAAAAACAATATGTAGCTTCCCAACAGTCAAATAATTTTTCAAATCGGTTCAGTAGTTTTGGAGCCTATTCGATGCAAAGGTAATTTTTTTTCTATTTATATTATGTTGTGTCTAGGTTTTTTTTTTTCTATGTATGGATGTAGGTACCCAAAAGTGTTTTTGTTGACGTCTTCGTCTGACAAACAGCGCGCTCGATGCAGCCCCGGATCTTAATTTTTTTAGGCGGGGCAAAACTGAAAAATGATGCCCCCCCCTGCCCAGTTAGATTAAATTTTACCGTTTTTATGTGTATAATTTCACCTATCAGCGGCCGTAGTATGACCGACCATTCGAGTTTTTCTGTCACTTTTGACCTCTTTTGACATCATCTCAATAAATTTTTCCGCATTTATATGTCAAAACAGTAATGTCAGACCATCCATTAGTGCCAAGAAACGGGCCAGGATAATCCAAGCCCAGATCTTAGACTCGATGGATTTCGCTGAGAATTCACTCAAATGCTTTATCACCCAGGATTGTCAAAAAGAACGGCGCTATAGCGTCGCGCTGGAGCGCTAACCTTACGCTGCGCTAGAACGCTCGTTGTTTACACATCAAACACATGATTTGATTCGTCTGTAGTGTGAATTTGGCGCCCCCCCGATCTTGGCGTCCGGGGCAGGGGTCTGCCCAGCCCCCCCCTAGATACGGGACTGGGCTCGATATCGCGACGATACAGAATTGCATCATTCGGTCGGATGTACGAGCGATTCATATTGGCTATCGAACTTTTATCGAGCGAGCGATATCGCTTCTTGAGGAAACACCCTTACTCTGAGAGATTTCCGTAAATTTGAAAAATGTGCCACGCCAAAAAGGTTTGTTTATACATGCCAAAAAATGAAAGCTGTCAGTCAGTTCCCGAATAAATGGATGTCAAAACAGTAATGTCAGACCATCCATTAGTGCCAAGAAACGGGCCAGGATAATCCAAGCCCAGATCTTAGACTCGATGGATTTCGCTGAGAATTCACTCAAATGCTTTATCACCCAGGATTGTCAAAAAGAACGGCGCTATAGCGTCGCGCTGGAGCGCTAACCTTACGCTGCGCTAGAACGCTCGTTGTTTACACATCAAACACATGATTTGATTCGTCTGTAGTGTGAATTTGGCGCCCCCCCGATCTTGGCGTCCGGGGCACGGGTCTGCCCAGCCCCCCCCCTAGATACGGGACTGGGCTCGATATCGCGACGATACAGAATTGCATCATTCGGTCGGATGTACGAGCGATTCATATTGGCTATCGAACTTTTATCGAGCGAGCGATATCGCTTCTTGAGGAAACACCCTTACTCTGAGAGATTTCCGTACATTTGAAAAATGTGCCACGCCAAAAAGGTTTGTTTGTTTATACATGCCAAAAAATGAAAGCTGTCAGTCAGTTCCCGAATAAATGGATGTCAAAACAGTAATGTCAGACCATCCATTAGTGCCAAGAAACGGGCCAGGATAATCCAAGCCCAGATCTTAGACTCGATGGATTTCGCTGAGAATTCACTCAAATGCTTTATCACCCAGGATTGTCAAAAAGAACGGCGCTATAGCGTCGCGCTGGAGCGCTAACATTACGCTGCGCTAGAACGCTCGTTGTTTACACATCAAACACATGATTTGATTCGTCTGTAGTGTGAATTTGGCGCCCCCCCGATCTTGGCGTCCGGGGCACGGGTCTGCCCAGCCCCCCCCCCCCCCTAGATACGGGACTGGGCTCGATATCGCGACGATACAGAATTGCATCATTCGGTCGGATGTACGAGCGATTCATATTGGCTATCGAACTTTTATCGAGCGAGCGATATCGCTTCTTGAGGAAACACCCTTACTCTGAGAGATTTCCGTACATTTGAAAAATGTGCCACGCCAAAAAGGTTTGTTTGTTTATACATGCCAAAAAATGAAAGCTGTCAGTCAGTTCCCGAATAAATGGATGTCAAAACAGTAATGTCAGACCATCCATTAGTGCCAAGAAACGGGCCAGGATAATCCAAGCCCAGATCTTAGACTCGATGGATTTCGCTGAGAATTCACTCAAATGCTTTATCACCCAGGATTGTCAAAAAGAACGGCGCTATAGCGTCGCGCTGGAGCGCTAACCTTACGCTGCGCTAGAACGCTCGTTGTTTACACATCAAACACATGATTTGATTCGTCTGTAGTGTGAATTTGGCGCCCCCCCGATCTTGGCGTCCGGGGCACGGGTCTGCCCAGCCCCCCCCTAGATACGGGACTGGGCTCGATATCGCGACGATACAGAATTGCATCATTCGGTCGGATGTACGAGCGATTCATATTGGCTATCGAACTTTTATCGAGCGAGCGATATCGCTTCTTGAGGAAACACCCTTACTCTGAGAGATTTCCGTAAATTTGAAAAATGTGCCACGCCAAAAAGGTTTGTTTGTTTATACATGCCAAAAAATGAAAGCTGTCAGTCAGTTCCCGAATAAATGGATAGAGTATAGTGTGTTTTGGACGCCCCTTAAAAATACTGAAGTATTTCTTTTTTTAATCCCGGAACGAAAATTCAGCTACTTTCACGACTTCAAGTTATATAAAATGGGCCTAAATGCCGCCTGTTTAACGTAATTTTATAGAACTTTTGACCACTCTATAGAACTTTTGGTCGGTGGTTTAGTTGAGATGAGACCAAAACGTTAACTCCACCACCAAAATGTTTGTTGGGAAGCGAGTATTACACTGCCCAACCTACAGGGGCCCGACTGGCAGTGATCAGGCAGGTGTGTGTGCAATAAAAAGTTGGAAGTCAGGACCCAAAAATTGGGCGGTCCCAAACGCCCTAGCTCCCTGCAAGTTGGCGAGTGAAATAAGTTGTAGGGACCCGACACAACCGACGACGACAGTCTGCCTGCGCCCAGCGTTCGATGAGACGGGTTGTCAGAAGTATTTGCCGCGCATCGCATCAAACATTGATTGTAGATAGATAGATTCAGACACTTTTTTGCAATCCATAAAGAACCTGTTCCACTGGCCAACGGCCTAGGCCAGACGCACAGCACCTCCATGACAGCTCCAACAGTATCCTGAACGCCTGATTATACTGAATGGGATGCTAAGGTCACTATATGCCCACTTGCTTTAACTGGTAAAGAGACTGTGTGATAACAGATTGGCATTGGCAGTATGCCTTTACTTTTGTACATCCTGTGAACCTTTTGGAATACTGTACTGTAGTGGACAGCCAACAAGCTACCCTACCCTCCCATTGAGTCTTTCTGTCTTTTAAGTTTTCTTTGTTATTTCGCATAATTAATCTAGAAAAAACATCCTGGACCTGGATTTAGGATTTGGATATTTAACAAGTAGGTATTCTGTTGGAAAATTATACATACATGTAACATCATTTAACTTGTCCATACTAATATAGTATTACTAATAAATGCATTAATTTAATAACAAATAGATAAATTAGAGATGCACCGAATACTGATTTAGCCGAATACCTAATATTCGGCTATGGATTCAGCCGAATACCTAATATTCGGCCGCTTAGAATGTGTATTTTTGTGCGCTGCATGTTGCTTGTTTTGTTTTTTTTTTATTATGCGGTGCGTGCGGGGGGACTAGGCGCGGTGTTTTTGTTTAATTTCTGCAAAGATTACTAAATTTTTTCTGTTAATTTGCGATGAGCCGAGCAGTTCAGATAACGACTTCTCTCAGCCACCGCCCAAGGTTTTTTTTGACAAAGTCGCTGAAGAAACAAGCAGAAAGAGGAGAGCAATTAAAAAAAAAATATATAGGGTACAAGGTATCACTAATTGTAAGTCAATTAGACTAATCGCAGCTCAAAAAAATCGCAAAAGAGAGATATTTGTGTCAAACACTTCCATATAAAATAGACACAAAGGCAGATCGTTATAAGTGGTAAGCAAAACTATTGTTTTCTATCCTAATCAAATTTGTAAGGATCTGTTTCCTCACCATTTAGTAGCATCTTCAGCGAGCGACTTTTTTCCAAAGTTGATTCGTTAATGAAGATAAAAACTTTTTATCAAAAAATTAAACCGCCGAAAAAACTGAAAAGCATTAAATAATTGGGAAACATTTTCTATTAGGACTTAATTTACTCACTTCTTAAAGTAATTTTGGTTAACCAAGAAATTTTAAGTCGGTGCCACACCACACAAGCAAATTACTTAACTACCTATAGCGCGATGCGCGGCGGCACACGTTTTTCGGTTATTTCATTGAATTTCAGGTAATTTAGTGATCGTTATTCGTTGATTCTGTGGCACCGACTCAAAATTTCTTGGTTAACCAAAATTACTTTAAGAAGTGAGTAAATTAAGTCCTAATAGAAAATGTTTCCCAATTATTTAATGCTTTTCAGTTTTTTCGGCGGTTTAATTTTTTGATAAAAAGTTTTTATTTTTTGCTTTTCAGTTTTTTTTGGGCTAATTTTTTTGACCCCAGCCAATCACCCTCCACAAGGTGGTCGCACCCCACAAGGTGGCCACACAACCTGGTGAAGGTTTAGGGACTAACAGAATGAGGTTCGATCACGACCGGTCGGTGAGGCGATTTTTGAGGGAGGCCTATGTCCAGCAGTGGACGTCTATCGGCTGAGATTATGATTATTAACATTCATATAAAAAAGACTCATAATTATACCTAGCAGTTATCATGTAAATCACAACACGGCAAAACAATCTGTGAGTGAACAATAAAGTCACCCCTATTTTTCCACCCTTAGGGTTGGAATTTTATTTTCAAATTTTTATGGGACCAACTTCAAGGTATACCCTGTCGATTAAAAAAGGAATTATCAAAATCGGTCCACACAGTAAAAAGTTATGCGTGATCATACATTAAAAAAATATATATATACGCGACGAATTGAGAACCTCCTCCTTTTTGTTTTTTCGTCGGTTAATAAAGGCAACCATTTACTCCCAGACAATGCAGAAAACCTTTTTTTTTTCCTAATCACCGTAATATGTAGCTTTTATACTTTAACTTCGTATCGCCTAACCTATTAGTATTTTGTGCATGTATTATACTTAAAACCTCTTGAACCACTATCTATTAAAAAAACCGCATCAAAATACATTGCGTAGTATGGACATATTTTATACTATGTATTGATTTTAATTACTTAATGGTATCAATAATATCAAATATAATCTATTTAAGGGCTATCTTTGACGGATGGTCGTCTGTCGACTAGTAATATATATATTTTTAATATACCTGTTGTGATATTGGTCCTGCATGTACAATTGGACTGCTTACATTATTTTGAACAGTATGCTTTTCCTCCACTAATTTCTTCTTAACTGGGGTTCGCGATTGTGACCTGAAATCAAATTAGATAAAACAATGAATACTTACAAAAACTTTGTACAATGGCTGGCGGTCTAGGTCGCCGTAATACTTTCGGTTTTTCTGTATTGAAAAAGAGCTCTTGTTCTTTGACATTACAGTCTAAGGCTGATGAAACCATAGACAAATCTGTTACGGCCTCCTAGACCTGCCTACATGTAGCTAATATGTCAAGTTTTGTAAGTATTGTAAGTATTGTTTTTGTATTATAACATTTATTTGATAACATGCTTGAATGAATCCATACAAATATTTTCAAAAATATTGTATGTCTATACCAATATTATAAAGAGGAAAGATTTGTTTGTTTGTTTGTAACGAATAGGCTCCGGAAATACTGAACCGATTTGAAAAATTCTTTCACTGGTAGGAAGCTACATTAACCCCGAGTGTCATAGGCTATATTAGATTTTCAAAAAAATTAGGGATCCTTACCTAAACTCAAATAATGTAACCCAAGATGCAATATTTTTTCCGTTGTTTACATATTTTGACAGGTGGTTTGTTGTTGTTGTTTGCTTTTTATTCGGCCATTCTGAGCAGTCAAAAGAACATAGTCCATAGAGCCAAGTCTTTTGTAGTATCTTATATTTTATGGCGTAACGAAGTAAGCCGGGAAAGCTCGTAAGTAATATATTGAATTTTGGTAAGTGGGTCTGTCCAAGCTTATATCTCTATTAAGTGCTGTCTTTTCATAAATCTTTTTAATAAGTAAGTCAGTAGGCTCTTAGTGCATCACGCATCACATAATTCAGCACAATATATAGGATTTCCAAATATATTCTTTTAAGATGAAAATTCTAAGTTCTATGGCACGTCCATCACTTACTTATTTATTTCTGATATTTCAAATCGACCGAAATAAAAAATTACAAATGCGATATTAAATATATACCATTATAAATCCATCTGAGGAAATTTTTATTTAATTTGTGTACTTCAAGCTGTAATCCTCATCTTTTAAATCTTCGCTAAAACAAATTTTAAGAATGCAAATAATTAGTCATGAATTGATCCAAATTGGTCCACAAAGTAAAATAATTAGTCCACTTATACTTTAGAAGATAAAGCCAAATGTTTGTGAGGATTATGGCTTGACGTTCAAGCTGTAATCCTAATCTCTGGTCCAAGAAAACGGTAGGGTCGATCGACTTGGTTCAGGTCTAAATAATTAGTCCTCAATTGATCCACACGACATGCCAAATCTCAGAATTGGTCCTCCAGAGGTTCCGAAGTTATAAGGGCATCTTAGTGAGGATTATGGCTTGAACATTTGGCACCTTCAATTATCTCCGGAACGCCTATAGCTATTGGTTTGAAATTTGGCCAAAAATTTATCCTCAATTGGTCCACCAGAATCATAATCATTTTTAACTAGGTTTTCTTTGAAGAAGTACGTTAAAATCATCGATTTTACTTTCCCATACATTGCGATCCATGTACAGTTGTGCACAAAATAATTGATAAACATTGATATTAACCGGTTACCTAAACGATTCTTTAGAAGAGTAAAGTGGGTAAAGTATGTACTTATTACTTTGACGAGTTCCCAATTACGTAAATGTACTTACCAAGATATTTAACCAAAAAAAAACCTTTATCTATGATTTATATTTTTGCATGTTCTTCAATTAAAAGTTTACAATAGTTTCTTTTCTTACTTAACTTAATTACAGCACCGTTTATATTGCTAAAATTATTTAGTTTTAACAAAATCACAGTTGGTTCAAGTGTAAATAAAACAACAACAAAAATTTGATACGTACTAGCGCTTGCACCCCTCATTAATTAATTATTTAAAGTAACCAGTGTTACTATGTTTGACATTATGTGTCTGTGTCAACGTAAATTGCTATCTATGTGTATGTATACATATTTTTATTATTTTGGATGTAAGCAATAATTAGCGATTTTGTAAGGGCGACATTGGATCTTTCTGTCCATTACGCAAAATGTGTTTTAAACGCGGAGGGGAGACGGAGCTGCGGGGAGTAAGTAAGTACTATTTATATTAGTATTATTAGGTACCTACTACTATTGTATAAAATACTAGTCGACCCGGCGAACTTTGTACCGCCTTACCTCTTACTACATTGTGCATGTATTATACTATAAACCTTCTTCTTGAATCACTCTATCTGTTAAAAAAAACCGCATCAAAATCCGTTGCATAGTTTATAAGATATCATACATAGGGACAGACGCGGAAAGCTACTTTGTTTTATACTATGTATTGATGATATTGATGACAACAGTAACAAACAACACAGTGTAAGGGAAGCTTACGTCTACTATCTCTATATGTATATATTGTAACACTGATCTCTATCTTCGATTGCGCGCACGCTGCTTTTGAGTGGAGACAAGGATAGCGCTATTTGGCCAATCCTGGGTTGATAAGAGACATCATGCGCGATACTCCTGTAGAGTTACATTAAATAATATATACACGAGTATAGCGCCTGACGCGCGTCGCGGGACTGTTGTCTTTTATCAACCTGGTATTGGCCAAATAGCGCTATCCTTGTCTTCACTCAAAGGCAGCGTGTGCGCACGCAACTGCGCACTTGAAAATAGAGCCAGGTTCTCGAATGTCGAAGAGCTAGCATTAGCTAAACTAGAACAGGACTAGAATGTAGCTAAAACGGGTATATTTGTAGCCAAAATCGGGAGATGAAAAAAAATGTAAATACTTGATAAAATTATTTCGTTTATTTATTAAAAGTATAGTTTCGCGCTATACCGAAAGTTACCACCTTACCATAAAAAACTGTGATTATTGCAATGAAGCAACTGTGATTATTAAAACAATTTTTTTTTGTTATTATTATAACTGAACTAACTGATTATTGTTAGTTATTAAAAATAAGTAAGTAAGTATAAGTATTGTGATAAAAACGGTGATTTATTTAAGTTAAGTAAGAAAATACACTATTGTAAACTTTTAATTGAATATATACTTACAAAAATTTAAATTATACATAGAAGTTTTTTTGGTACATTAATGATTCACCTGCAACTAGTGATAGCAATCAATCAATCAGGCTGTCTTAAACATAAGTACATAGCGAAAACCAAACCCACTTTCACTTTTCTAAAGAATCGTTTAGGTAACTGGTTAATATCAATGTTAATCAATTATTTTGTGCACAACTGTACATGGATCGCAATGTATGGGAAAGTAAAACTGATGATTTTAACGTACTTCTTCAAAGAAAACCTAGTTCGAAGTGATTATAATTCTGGTGGACTAATTGAGGATTAATTTTTGGCAAAATTTCAAACCAATAGCTATAGGCGTTCCGGAGATAATTGAAGGTGCCAAATGTTCAAGCCATAATCCTCACTAAGATGCCCTTATAACTCCGAAACCTCTTGAGGACCAATTCTGAGATTTGGCATGTCGTGTGGATCAATTGAGGACTAATTATTTAGACCTGAACCAAGTCGATAGGCCCTACCGTTTTCTTGGACCAGAGATGAGGATTACAGCTTGAACGTCAAGCCATAATCCTCACAAACATTTGGCTATAACTTCTAAAGTATAAGTGGACTAATTATTTTACTTTGTGGACCAATTTGGATCAATTCATGACTAATTATTTGCATTCTCAAAATTTGTTTTAGCGAAGATTTAAAAGATGAGGATTACAGCTTGAAGTACACTTTAATTTAGGTTTATTATTTAATACAATTTTTGGCTTACGCGACCCCAAAAAGTTAAGTCCGTCAAAATATTCTAATTTTTTTTGGCGCGACAAAACCGTTGATCTCACACTGTTATAACGAGACGCACCTCTGTATACTGACCACTCCCCGCACTAGCTGGTCAGTGGCGTCTGGTATTACGGCGACAAATAAATTTATTTTCATCTCTACTTTGTGAACTTTGGTAAGTGCCTAATTTCTTCGATATCTAATTCAATTTTTTTGTGTAAATTGTATATAAAAATTATATGCACGTGGCAATAAGAGGTTATATTAGCGCTATAATTCCTTTTTTTTTAATAAAAAAATTACAAGATTTCTAATTTCTTTGTCCCTAATTTATTTGTATTTCTTTGGCATTTCGCGCTAAAGAAATTAGGTTTAGTTGCAAGAAATAAAATTTAGTGCAAAGAAATTAGATTCAGTAAAAAAAAACTAGATTGAGTACATAGAAATTATAAAACTTATGTCAAGTCGAGTATTATAAATATAACTTCATTAACAAATATAGTAAAACCATAATAAAGAAAAACCATAACAAAATTATTCACAGCACCTTGGAAGAAGCGTTTCGTAGTCTGGCAACACACATGGGCAAAGTTGGGCATTGAAGTCGGTGATCGGAGGCTTACAAACCTTCGGTTTGCCGACGATATCGTTCTTTTTGCCCCCACCGCATCAATGTTACAGCAAATGCTGCAGGAGCTCAGTTCGGCGAGTCTTCGGGTTTGACTGGAGATGAATCGATCAAAGACTCAGATGATGACGAATAGCGCGAAACGTAGGGTCGAGGTTAATGGGCAGCTGATACATTACGTCGACGAGTACACCTACTTGGGCCAGATAGTAAGCTTCGAAAACAGGCAAGACAAGGAGATAGATCGTCGGATCGATAACGCCTGGAAGAGCTACTGGTCCATGAAGGAGCTGATGAAGGGTGAGCTACCACTCACCCTGAAGCGCAAGCTCGTCGACATGTGCATCTTGCCCGTCCTAACCTACGGCGCTCAAACCTGGTCTTTGACCGAACATCAAAAGTCCAGACTAAAGATTTGCCAGCGAGCAATGAAGCGCAGTATTCGGAGTAAAGAGGACGGATCGCGTCAGAAATACTGCCTTGCGCTCCCAGACCGGCATCGCTGATGTTGGTGCGGTGACCGCCAGACTCAAGTGGAACTGGGCTGGTCACGTCTGCCGCTTAGACCCGGAACGGTGGGCAAGAATCGCAACCGAGTGGGTTCCTAATGGCAGACGCAAACGTGGAAGACCAAGGAGGATATGGCGGGACGATCTCGATTCCTATCTGGAGAACTGGCCGGAGTTGGCGCAGGATCGGAAGGCTTGGGGTGCGGTTCAGATTAACCTCCACGTGGTGCACCCCGGGCAACAGCGGACGATCACACTTTTCTTTTCCCGTTTGGTGTGATCGTTCGCTGGCTAATAATCTGACAAAGAGGTGAAAGTTGTCCCTGTAGACCCTTTCTCCGGGGACAAGACTCTCCGGGCTCTCTCTGCTCTCATCAGAGAGAGTCTCCGGACGAGTCGGGATGGGCTCGGCGTGCACTCGCACTGCCGTCGAGCAGGCGTGGGAAACGAGATGTTTACATTACCTATTTTCGTTTGTAGTGAGCTTTAAATCGTTTGTAGTAACTTATTTTCGTTTGTAGTGACGTTAAATTCGTTTGTAGTAACTGATTTTCGTTTGTAGTGACGTTAAATTCGTTTGTAGTCACTTATTTTCGTTTGTAGTGAGGTTGAATTCGTTTGTAGTAACTTACTTTCGTTTGTAGTGATGTTAAATTCGTTTGTAGTTACCTATTTTTGTTTGTAGTGACGTTAAATTCGTTTGTAGTTACCTAATTTCGTTTGTAGTGAGCTTTAAATCGTTTGTAGTGACTTATTTTCGTTTGTAGTGACGTTTATTTCGTTTGTAGTTACCTATTTTCGTTTGTAGTGATGTTAAATTCGTTTGTAGTTACCTATTTTTGTTTGTAGTGACGTTAAATTCGTTTGTAGTTACCTAATTTCGTTTGTAGTGAGCTTTAAATCGTTTGTAGTGACTTATTTTCGTTTGTAGTGACGTTGATTTCGTTTGTAGTTACCTATTTTCGTTTGTAGTGAGCTTTAAATCGTTTGTAGTAACTTATTTTCGTTTGTAGTGAGCTTTAAATCGTCTGTAGTAACTTACTTTCGTTTGTAGTGACGTTAAATTCGTTTGTAGTAACTTATTTTCGTTTGTAGTGAGCTTTAAATCGTTTGTAGTAACTAACTTTCGTTTGTAGTGAGGTTAAATTCGTTTGTAGTAACTTATTTTCGTTTGTAGTGACGTTAATTTCGTTTGTAGTTAACTATTTTCGTTTGTAGTGAGATTGAAATCGTTTGTCAAAAGAACAAAGTCTATAGAGCCAAGTCTTTTGTAGTATCTTATATTCTATGGCGTAACGAAGTAAGCCGGGAAAGCTCGTAGTTACCTATTTTCGTTTGAAGTGAGCTTGAAATTGTTTGTAGTAACTTATTTTCGTTTGTAGTGACGTTAAATTCGTTTGTAGTTACCTATTCTCGATTGTAGTGAGCTTTAAATCGTTTGTAGTAACTGATTTTTGTTTGTAGTGACATTAAATTCGTTTGTAGTAACTTATTTTCGTTTGTAGTGAGGTTAAATTCGTTTGTAGTAACTGATTTTCGTTTGTAGTGACGTTAAATTCGTTTGTAGTAACTTATTTTCGTTTGTAGTAAGGTTGAATTCGTTTGTAGTAACTTAATTTCGTTTGTAGTGATGTTAAATTCGTTTGTAGTTACCTATTTTTGTTTGTAGTGACGTTAAATTCGTTTGTAGTTACCTATTTTCGTTTGTAGTGAGCTTTAAATCGTTTGTAGTAACTTATTTTCGTTTGTAGTGACGTTGATTTCGTTTGTAGTTACCTATTTTCGTTTGTAGTGAGCTTTAAATCGTTTGTAGTAACTTATTTTTGTTTGTAGTGAGCTTTAAATCGTCTGTAGTAACTTACTTTCGTTTGTAGTGACGTTAAATTCGTTTGTAGTAACTTATTTTCGTTTGTAGTGAGCTTTAAATCGTTTGTAGTAGGGCCATTCCATGACAAACGTTACCAGGAGCTCAAAAATTAAAATGGTTTTTAGAAGTCTATTCTACGCTCTTTTCAAAGAAAACAATCGCATCCTTTATATAAGAAAAAAATAAATTAAAAAAAACTACAAATTACTATGTTTCTCCGTAGTTGATAACAACGAAAATAAAATAAGCTTGTCTCGGTATTTATAGACCAATACTTCACAGCACAAAAAAAAAAAAGTAGCTGTTCCTTTTCCATAAAGTTCACTTAACTTTCTAGTTTAGATTTTGTTCTTCATTAATTAACATTCAAATCTATTAAAAATCTTGTATTTAGTGGTTTTAACAAGACAGTTTTAAAGTGTGGCATCAAAGTAACACCCGAAACGAAAAAGAGGTATTTGTTTGTCTAATTTTTCGCCTAATTAATTTAAATCTAACACGTTTTGCCAAAGTAAGGATATTTTAATAAACTTATCGATTCCCTAACAATAATTGTTATATGTGTGTTCAAACATCTGTTTTAAGCGTTTGCTTTTGTGTAACACCCGAAACGTTTCGGGTGTTACATTTTTTAAGATGAGGTTTTGTATGCTTTTATGACTTCTAGAGCTGCATTTTATGATTCTTCTTGCATGGGAGTGTTACTGGTGTTTGTATTATTTCAAGGTATGTCATCATGTCCTCATTAACTAAAGAAAAAATATCCTGAGAAATATGCTGAGCATTTGCGTAAAAAGAGGAAATTTGCGTAGGGAAAGAGACGCTATTAGGAGCCAAAAACACATCATCAGATTCGGAAGAGCGTCCTTTTCCAAATTTAACTAAATCTGATCCTTAGAGAACAGTTCAGAACATGAAATTTCAATTAACTTTTATAACTAAGACGGCTACATAGCCCAAAGAATTACGAAACTTGTGGCAATCGGTACATAGCTAGAGAAGGCATGGTCGCTGAGACCAAAATGTTCTATAGTGGCGAACGCAAACCGGAAGACGCAGTGTAGGCAGATCCACCTCAAGGTTGATGGTTAGATGACGTGGTGAAAGCTGCGGGATTACACTGGATGAGTAGTAATCCGGACAAGACCAGTCAAAGTGGTGACTGCGGTAGGAGGGCCTATGACCAGCAGTAGATGTCTTTTGGCTGAAATTATGATGATGAAATGTAAGCAAGAAGGCAGGAAGGGATAATATTGATATGCAGTGAATTTTCTAGCGCTTAATAAATGATGATGATGGCGAGCGAAGTTCAATGTACCTAGTAATGTTTTTTAAAGTAGTTGGGAATAAAGCTACTAACTGAAGATGATGTATCCCCTGTGCTTTTTGAGGATATCATTTGTTCACCTATCTTATTACCTAGTACTTCTTTGAATATGAAAAGTAAAATCACACTTACTACGAATTTCCAAGAGAAATAAAATTCTTCGAGAAATAAGTAGGTTTTCTTCATAAAAACACATTTTTTTTGGGTTTTGAGGATTATTATTGTAAAAGTTTTAATTATATGTGCAATCACTAATAATAAAACACGTAGTTTTCATATAAATATGTTTTAATTTCGTACTCGTAACACCCGAAACGACCAATGTGTAACACCCGAAACAGGTAGTTTAATTCATAAAAAAATAACTAAAGGCTATATTTACATCTAGTTTACAGTTATGGAATGGTACTAGATCTAGTTCATCTTGATTTGAATAAGGCTTGAGGTTGCTTTGGAAAATTTGCTGAATTACGGTCTTTTGTTCTGTCAGTCAGAAGCAATAGGCAAATTTGTGTAACACCCGAAACGGCTACTTTTTAATAATTTTCTCCTAAATGGTATCAAATTTTAGTAAAAGGAGTCAATGGAAATAAGAAATAACTGAAATAGAACATGATTAAACAGTCTTAGCAGCACAGTTTCTTTGAATATCATATAAAAAAATCTTATTTTATGAGTTGAACTGTAACACCCGAAACGATGGAATGGCCCAGTAACTTACTTTCGTTTGTAGTTAGGTTAAATTCGTTTGTAGTAACTTATTTTCGTTTGTAGTGACGTTAATTTCGTTTGTAGTTAACTATTTTCGTTTGTAGTGAGATTGAAATTGTTTGTAGTAACTTATTTTCGTTTGCAGTGGGTTAAATTCGTTTGTAGTAACTTATTTTCGTTTGTAGTGACGTTAAATTCGTACAAACGATTTAAAGCTCACTACAAACGAAAATTAGTTACTACAAACGAATTTAACCTCACTACAAACGAAAGTAAGTTACTACAAACGAATTTAACGTCACTACAAACGAAAGTAAGTAACTACAAACGATTTAAAGCTCACTACAAACGAAAATAATTTACTACAAACGAATTTAACCTCACTACAAACGAAAGTAAGTTACTACAAACGATTTAAAGCTCACTACAAACGAAAATAGGTAACTACAAACGAAATTAACGTCACTACAAACGAAAGTAAGTTACTACAAACGAATTTAACCTCACAACAAACGAAAGTAAGTTACTACAAACGATATTACGTCACTACAAACGAAAATCAATTACTACAAACAATTTAAAGCTAACTGTTCAAAACTGCATGAGATGAAACGCAATCAAGACCATCCCTACTTCACCGAGAATGTGTCGTCATCGTCGATGCCGCGCTTTCTTATCCAATCAGGACGCTTCAATATAACGTGATCGCCGCAGTGACCAATCAATACGCATTATTTCACTTTTTCTAAATTTCTAATTTTGTATAACGTAGACGCTTTGCAACCACGCCGGCTTCACTGGTCAATATTTGTAAAATTCGCTAATTAAACGTGAAAACCCATAACTCAAGTATTTTCATCACCGCAATCTACGGGGAAACCACAAAGAAGGGCTATCGAGGGAACATCTGATCCTTCTTCGTCGGACTTACGCTAAAATACCGCGTCGACCTGTGGACCACGAGGACTTCGAGCTAAAATCCTCATACATTTCGCCAATATAAAGCGCTAAAAGGAGGTGGAAACTACCCATACACGAACAGCATCACCTGGAGACAAGCGAGGCTGGACACTGGACTGGATTAATTGGACGTTTACTCAGAAAACTGCGCTTCATCATCGTTCTGGTACGGCCAACCATCCTGCCCGCCATCCTCAACCCTCCACTTCATCTGTGTGATACTGTGCTTTCTCAATTCCAGTGATTGCCGCAACATTGCGCCAACTTATAAAAGCATCGGGATCATCTGTGCATTGTCTACCGTTTGGAAGCCAACCGGCAAATCATAGGACTGCTCCTCAGAGGTACCTACAAGTAAACTTCGCAAACGTAAGTAGCTCCAGTCTTTTTATACGTTCTCAAAATGAGCATGAGCAAAGATTCAGGTGAGGCAGCTAGGGACAGGTCAAAGTCCCCTGCCAAAATAACTCTCGAGGTAGTCGAGACTGCGAACCCTTTGTTTCGTAGTCTTGTCAAAAAACGAGGCATAATCAAAGGTAGGATGACTAAATTTTCAAATTATCTGAATTCGCTAGAAATGTCTCAAGATTTATCTCGTCAGACGTTAGCTGATCTAAAATTGCGCATACAAAACGCTCAGTGCATTTTTTCTGAATTTAACGAAGATAGAGGAGCTAGTTTTTGATTGTGAAATCGATGAGCAGTTAAATCAACGCGATTTGTTTGAAAATAGTTACTATAGCATAGTGGCTCAAGCCCAGTGTATATTAGATAGCCAAAATAGTAGTGAGCCTTCTTCATCTTCTAACGAGAAGACAAATACAGTGAAACTGCCTACTATAACCCTACCTACTTTTGACGGTTCATGTGAACATTGGCTTGAGTTCAGAGATACATTTATGTCATTAATTCATAATGCTAAACAACTTTCAAACATTGAAAAGTTTCATTATCTTAAGTCGTCCCTAAAAGGCAGTGCTTCTCTGGTCATTGATCAGTTAGAATTTTCCGCAGATAACTACAGCATTGCCTTAGAACTGCTTTTATCTAGGTATAACAATAGTGATTTATTAGTACATAATCATGTCAAGGCTTTGTTTTCAATACAAAAACTGTCGAAAGAGTCGTCTGTTTTGCTCAGAAAGCTAATAGACACAATATTAAAAAACCTACGCGCTTTAAAAATGTTAGGGGAACCGACAGATTCTTGGGGCACCCTAATCAATTTTATTATTGTTTCTAAGCTGGATGAAGTTACCGAACGCGAATGGGAAACTCATAAAAACATGGTTTTTCGACAAAACGGCGACTCCAAGACAAAGTTAAAGGTCGATGACCTTCTTAATTTCTTAAAGTTACGAGCTGACATGCTAGACACATTAATAGTTACGCATGGTAAGTCTACGAGTGGAAATAACAACAACAATAATTACAAAAACAACAACGCATCAAATCACAACAATAAAATACATTGTAATGTTTCTGTAGATAAGCCGACCCGTAACACAAACAATCACTTTCGCAATAATATAAAACAGTGTCTAATGTGCAAATTAAATCATCCGCTTTATTCTTGTCAAAAGTTCCTAGATTCAACTATTAGTTTTAAGATTAATTTTATTCGCGATAATAAACTTTGTGAGAATTGCCTAAGATCGGGGCATGCAAAGGACGAGTGCCGTTTCGGGCCTTGTAAATTATGTAATAAAAAACATAATTCGTTAATTCACAGCAGTGATGCGACTGATTACGCGAATCACAGTCCAACTGTAAACAAGCAGCCCGCAGCTGCTCCGTCACACTCACACTCGCAGCCGCCGCGTACCTACGAGTCATTTGCGGCCGACCCGATCGTTAGCAATTTTCAAGTAGATTCTTTTAATACAAATAATAATAAGGCACACGCTAACAACACACCGTCTCAAACTATTTTACTATCGACTGCGATGGTCGAGATTGCAGATAGCTCAAATAATTTTCATGTCGCTCGTGCGCTTCTCGACAATGGCAGTCAACGGTGTTTCATAACTAGTTCACTATGTAATAAATTAAAATTACCTTTTATACAGTCCACTCAAGAAATTCGAGGCGTTGGTAACGTTGTTACACAGGCTACGCAATCCTGTGACGTGATGATAAGGTCGCGCAATGATACCTATACTACGCGCTTCAACTGCATTGTGCTTCCTCACATTACGTCACCGTTACCAGCTGTTTCCTTACACAGCGCTATGTTTAATATTCCTAATGAATGCTCATTAGCTGATCCGCTATTTTTTGAGACAAATCCTATAGATATCCTAATAGGCGCAGATACGTTTTGGGATTTGCTCAAAGACGGTAAGATTAGGTTACAGAACGGACCTTTCTTACAACAAACGAAATTAGGATGGATAATTTCAGGACCTATCAACCATAAGGCGCGTGATAGCGTTATTCATTGTAATTTCACTCAATCCATGGAGGCGCAACTTAGACAGTTTTGGGAACTGGAGGAACTCCCTAAGCTTCACGACACACGCACGGACGAGGAGATGGCCTGCGAGAAACATTTCGTCGAAAATACAAAGCGCAATAGCGACGGAAGGTTTGTCGTAGCCATACCATATAAGGAACCTCTAGAAGCTTTGGGAGATTCGCGACTTCAGGCCGAACGTCGATTCTACGCATTAGAAAAACGATTACAACGAGATACCGTTCTTAAAAAATTATACTGCGAATTTATGCGCGAATATATAGAATTAGGCCACATGTCTCGTGTAGACACCTATTCTAACTTGCACTATTTTATGCCCCATCATGGAGTGTACCGCGACCACAGCACAACAACAAAACTGCGAGTTGTGTTCGACGGCAGCGCGGCGTCCACGACGGGCAAGTCTATCAATGACTTACAGCTAGTCGGTCCTCCTATTCAAGGTGACCTTTTCGCTATTCTTCTTCGCTTTAGACAACATCGATACATAGCATGCGCGGACATTGAAAAAATGTATCGACAAGTATTAGTCCGTCCCGAGGATCGTGACCTTCAGTTGATCCTCTGGCGCGAAAGTCCATCAGACCCACTTGGTGTTTATCAGCTTAATACCGTAACATACGGCACCGCTTCAGCACCGTTCCTTAGTGTCAGATGCCTGAAACAATTGGCTTCTGATTGCAAGGACCCTCACGTGAGTCAAACTATTGCTCAAGATACCTACGTCGACGATTATATTACAGGCCACGATCAGAAAAGCCAATTGTTGCAGACATGTAAAGAAGCATCGCAAATATTACAGGACGGTTGTTTCCCTTTGCGCAAATGGGTCTTCAACTTCGATTGCGACATGTCACAGGTACCGTTAGACTTTTCAAAATCGCTCGCACTATCTGATCAAAGCAACTGTAAAACACTAGGTATAAGCTGGAGTAATGGGAGTGATGAGCTTTGCTACAATACGCATTTAAACTTAGATAACAAAAAAATTACAAAGCGCTTTATGTTATCTACTGCTTCGCAAATTTATGATCCACTAGGGATCCTTAGTCCTTACATAATGATAGCTAAAGTTTTACTTCAAAAATTGTGGCTTGTCAAAATAGGCTGGGATGACCCTGTCCCACACGACGTAGTTAAAATTTGGCAAGTATTTGTAAATAGTTTGGCCACACTTAGGGAAATTCGCATCCCACGTCACGTCATCGGCCATGACCCGATGTATCTTGAACTACACATCTTCACGGACGCCTCGCAAACTGCCTACGGTTCTTGTGTATATATACGCACTGTGTGTCAAGATGCATCGGTTCAGGTTCGATTGCTGTGTTCTAAGGGCAAGGTTGCACCCATCAAGCCAGCAAGCATACCTCGTCTCGAGCTGTGCGGGGCACTACTCGGAGCGAGGCTATACGATAGGGTTCATAAATCACTTCGGTGCCAATTCAAATCTGTAACTTTCTGGACTGATTCAACTATTGTTTTAGGTTGGCTACGCATGTCTCCTAACCTTTTACAAACTTTCGTACAAAACCGAGTAGTTGAAATACACGAACTTACCAGAAACTTACAGTGGCAGCACGTGAGCGGCAAACACAACCCTGCAGACCTGGTTTCACGCGGGGTCAACTTAGAACATTTAAAAACAAACAACTTATGGTGGTGTGGTCCTGAATTTCTTCATAGCATTGAATTTGATAGCGCTAACACAAACACACAATTTTACACAGAAAGTGAACAATTACCTGAACTGCGGCCGATCAAAGCTCACTCATTTCTATGTAACGAAAACTCGCAAAAATCATTTTTTCCGTTCCATAGATTTTCGCAATACAATCGCATGAAACGCGCCTGTGCCTATGTACTCCGTTTTCTTTACAATACGCGAAATAAAGACAATCGTCGGAGTGGTAATCTAAGCCTTTGTGAGCTTAAAGAATCGGAAACAGTTTTGGTAAAATGTTCCCAATTAGAATCATTTCCGGATGAATATCAGTCGCTAATTACAAACAAAGTTTTAAACGCTAAAAACTCACTTTGTAAATTAAATGTATTTATTGACGATGATAAAATTATGCGCGTTGGAGGTCGTTTAGGAAATTCAGATTTATTTCCTTACGAAAAGAAATTTCCTATCATTTTATCATCAAAACACGAGTTAACTATCGCACTGTTTCGCTTCGAACACAAACGACTGGCACATGCAGGTCCTCAAGCGCTATTATTTAATTTACGTGAATTTTGGTGGCCTATTAGAGGCAGGGACCTTGCAAGAAAGACAGTTCATGAGTGTGTCACTTGCACTCGTTTTCGAAGCAAAACACTGAGCCCAATAATGGGGAATCTGCCTAAAGAGCGACTTGAAGCACATTTCCCATTCTTATATTGCGGAGTAGATTACGCGGGTCCAATGTTCATACTGAATCGCAAAGGTAGAGGGGCTCAAACATGCAAAGCATACATTTGCATTTTTGTTTGTTTCGCGACACGCGCGGTTCACTTGGAACTGGTCAGCGATCTTACTTCGGAGTGCTACCTACTTGCACTGAAAAGATTTATATCACGACGTGGAAAACCGCGCCAAATATTCTCGGATAATGGACGGTCTTTTGTAGGGCTAAAGACTTACTTCGCTAATTTTTTGAAAAACTGCTCTACAGAAATCGTCGAATACGCTACAAGTCAGGATATAGAGTTTAGATTTATCGTAGCTTATGCGGCTCATTTTGGGGGCTTATGGGAAGCTGGGGTTAAATCGTGCAAGCACCATCTTTTACGCGTCATAGGCAATGCACATTTGACCTTCGAAGAGTTTAGTACGGTTCTCGCACAGATAGAAGCCATCCTTAACTCCCGACCACTCTCACCCATGTCTTCCAATCCAGATGACCTTCTTCCCCTAAGTCCAGGACACTTCCTCATTGGCCGTCCAGTCACTGCACCAGTATGCGCTGAGCCAATCATCATGGCAACCGAGCTACACAGGCTTCCGCGCTACCAGCGCATAGAGCAGATTCGCCAACATTTTTGGACGAGATGGAGCAAAGAGTACGTGTCAGAATTGCAGACAAGAAGCAAGTGGACTGCAAACAAGCACAGCCTAGAGCCCAACACGATGGTGCTTCTGAAAGACGACAACGCTCCTCCACTTCGCTGGCAGCTGGGCCGCATTCTGAGTACCTATCCAGGAAGAGACGGTGTCGCGAGGGTAGCAGATATCAAGACTGAGAAAGGAATTGTAAAGCGAGCCTTCTCCAAGATATGTCCGCTATTTCCTTTGGAAGCTGCTCCTTCCAAGGCCGGGGGCATGTTCAAAACTGCATGAGATGAAACGCAATCAAGACCATCCCTACTTCACCGAGAATGTGTCGTCATCGTCGATGCCGCGCTTTCTTATCCAATCAGGACGCTTCAATATAACGTGATCGCCGCAGTGACCAATCAATACGCATTATTTCACTTTTTCTAAATTTCTAATTTTGTATAACGTAGACGCTTTGCAACCACGCCGGCTTCACTGGTCAATATTTGTAAAATTCGCTAATTAAACGTGAAAACCCATAACTCAAGTATTTTCATCACCGCAATCTACGGGGAAACCACAAAGAAGGGCTATCGAGGGAACACTAACTACAAACGAAATTTACGTCACTACAAACGAAAATCAGTTACTACAAATGATTTAAAGCTCACTACAAACGAGAATAAGTTACTACAAACGAATTAAACGTCACTACAAACAAAATTTACTTTACTTCAAACGAAAAACTTTTTTTTAATTTTTTTTAAGATACTACAAACGAAAAGAAAATCACTACAATCAACTACGTCCTATAAGGTATTAGAATCGAAAAAAAAAGTTTGTCGGGTGCCAAGTTCACAAAAAAAAATTTTTTTTTTCAACTACAAACGAAATGATTTTCACTACAATCAACTACTAACGATTCTTTTCATGAATCGAAGACAAAATTTGAGTTTCCGTAAATCGGGGGGACGCGATTTTTTCAAAGTGCTATAATTTTTTTTCTGTCCAACTACAAAAAAAAAATTTTTTACTACAATCAACTACAAACGTTTATCTATGGGAATAAAGGTATAATAACAAAATTTCTCAATCTCGGGTGCCAAGTTCACACAGCCAAATTCGTTTGTAGTAACTTATTTTCGTTTGTAGTGAGATTTAAATAGTTTTTAGTAACTTATTTTCGTTTGTGGTGACGTTAATTTCGTTTGTAGTTACCTATTTTCGTTTGTAGTGAGCTTTAAATTGTTTGTAGTAACTTATTTTCGTTTGTAGTGACGTTAAATTCGTTTGTAGTTACCTATTTTCGTTTGTAGTAAACTTTAAATCGTTTGTAGTAACTTATTTTCGTTTGTAGTGAGCTTTAAATCGCAGCCTTTTTTTTCTACATATAAACGCTATAATGTGTGGTTCCCGGGGTTCTTCCCAAAAGCGCCAAGACGGCCGCCGAGGGGTTTTAGTGGGTGCGAGCCCCACATACCCCCGACGCTCCCCCGAGCGTCGGGAAATGCGATAGGCATTTCCCCTCGTTAAAAAAAAAAAAAGGTACATTTACTTACCCCGAGGATGCCTCAGCAAGAGGATGTAACTGCATTGTCATTTCTGCCAGTTTATTAAAAGCAGCTCCTGCTTCAGTGAATATTTCTCCTACCTGAAATATTGAGCTCAGGTTCACTAACTATTCCACTTAGCACACCATAATCTCTGCACATAAATGACCATACTGTTCACCAAAAACATTCCACGTTGCAAATAAATTTTTGCGACTAACTGAACAGCCTGCACAGCTTGACTCGACAGGGAACGGTCAGTGGGTCATTTAACATGGGTTAGGTATGTAGGTAACTCAGGAGGTTGGGTAAGGGATTCTTCTCTAAATTTCCATGGTTAAAACGACCCACCGACCGGTAATGGAAAAAACTGGACTGAAATGTGGTGTGGAGCACATAAAAGGTATGTACCTACTCACTTTAGCTGCCGAATTACTCATTTTAGTTTTAGTTATGAATTATTTTAGTAGGTATTAGTTTTGTGGACGAATATCTTCTTTTTTTTTTTTTTTTTTAATTGGTTTAACGGCTCTGGGATCAAGCCCTTTTAAGCCTCTCGTCACTTCACTTCACTTAAAGTTTTTTCACAGTATTTAGTACAAATCTATACAATGTTTTAAAAAATAATTTGTTAGAGAGTATTTCTTGTATATTATTAGGCACAGGAACTTCTTTATTATTTTGGTCTTTAGTTTCACTGAGTTCACTGGACATCACTAATCTGTCAATTCCAAACGCAGGACACGACATAAACAAATGTTCTAGGTTAGAATTTTCATAGTCACAATATGTGCAGTTCGAATTTTCAACTAACTTTAGTCTTTTCAGGTGAGATTTTGTATGACAATGTCCAAATCGTAGTCTATTTATTGTGGTGATATAATCTCGGCTATCGGCTGCATTGTCGTTGTGGTACCAGGGTTTAGCGGGCGGTGCTTTCTGTATCTCTGCGTACCATCTGCCTTTGTCTTTGCTGACTATATTCCAGTATTCAACCCATACTGTTTTCAGATTCCGAGCCATAGGAGCATGAAGGTCGGTGAATGGTATCTTCAAAGTAGTGGAATGATCTTCATCAAATTTGGATCTTGTGGCTTTGTCTGCCTCTTCATTACCAGTGATGCCGCAGTGAGAAGGTACCCAATTAAAACTAACAATTTTATCTCTAAGAGTTAATTCATACAATACTTGCCGTATGCGATATACCAAATAATTCAAATTAAATTTATTACTTTTATTTTCTAGTGCTGCCAAAACACTTTGAGAATCAGTAAATACAACAATGTTTGAAAAATTTACAAATTCGTTTATATACAAAAGTACTGAAAAAATTGCGTAACATTCAGCAGTGAAAATGCTACAATTATCATTAATCTTAAAACATTGAGTTAATTTCTTTTGTGGGTCATAAAATGCAGATGTTACGCCATTCTGACTTTTAGATCCATCAGTATATAACTTATAAAATAAATCAATATCATCTAAAGCTAATAAATCAGTTTGGTTAGTGATAGAATATCTAAGATTATTTACATTGTAGTTAATGAGAGCCTCAAAATCTAAATTATAAAGTGGCCAAGGCCTGCTTATATACAAATTTACAGCAACTTCTTTAACATAAGATAATATTCTTATTAAGGTAGGAGTACATCCAGCTAAGATGGAAGCACTATTTACATAAGGTCCTAATCGATTAGATGGTAATGAATTTGGAGGAAGGATTCTTTCAATAACATTATTATTGTCTGAAGCTACCATTTTGAGGCAGAATTTTTCAGCTATTTGTATTCTTCTTAAAATTAATGGAGGAATGCAAGCCTCAATCTCCATTGCATTTATTGGTGTAGAGCACATGGCCCCTGTTATAATCCTCAGAGCTTTATTTTGCAAAACATCTAGTTTTCTTAAAAATGTTATATTACAATTCATGTAAGCTATAGCACTATAATCAAAATGACTTCTTACTATGCTTTTGTATAACATTGATAATGTTTTAGGATCTGAACCCCAGTGGACACCCGCTAGTGACCTGAGTATGTTCAGACCTTTTGAAGCATTTTTCAATAAATATAAAATATGCTTTTCAAAACTCAATTTTTGGTCTAATAAGACTCCTAAAAATTTCTTTTCTGTAAGCCATGGTAAGGATACATTACTAAATTTAACAGAAGCAGTACAATCATAGATTCTTTTAGAAAATACCATTGCACCACTTTTTTCTGGACTTATGTTAAGCTTTAACTCATTACAATAATATGTCTGAACCTGGGCAAGACCTTGGTTTAAATTACTTATTGCTAAATTAACATCTCTATTAACACTATATACAACTAAATCATCAGCATATTGTAAATATTTTACATTTAGTGCTGTTAATTGTTTATTAATTTGAGATGTGTACAAATTGTATAGCAAAGGGGAAATGGTTGCACCTTGCATTGTTCCTTTATATACATTTCTAGGTCCATGTAATTTATTATTAAATTTCACAAATAATGTTCTGTCATAAAGAAAATTAAATATCCATTTACAGACTTTTCCTGGAATTCCTATGTCCCTCAAGATGCTCACGAGAACACTTGGATTGACATTGTCAAAAGCGCCCTGTACATCTAAAAATGCGCATACTGTGGATGAATTACTAAAGAAGGATCTTCTTATATCCGATATCAATGAAGTGAAACTTTCAGCTGCACTTCTACCCTTACGGAAACCAAACTGTTCCGCAGGTAAGATATTATTTGATTCAACAAACCAATCTATTCTAATTTTTAACATAAATTCAAAAACTTTACCTACACAAGATGATAATGATATAGGTCTATAAGAATTGTGACTATATTCAGGTTTATCTGGTTTTAAAATAGGTATGACACATTGTGTCTTCCAAGAGGAGGGGATTGTTTGTGTTTCCCAAAGTAAATTGAAAAGTTTGAGTAGAGTTTTCTGTGCAGTTTGGTGCATATTGCGTATGACTTTATATGGAATATCATCTAAGCCAGGAGTAGTATCTTTTCTAGACCTAAGTGCACTTTGAAACTCTTCCCATGTAAATTTTTCAGAAAGAAAAGTATTTTCAATATTTTCATCATCTGTCTGAGTAAAAAGATAATTTAACTGTGTTTTATCTATGTTTTTTTCAGGTGGAGAAATTGGAGCATACTTATCTAAAAATGCAGGGATCCATTCATCGTTTTTAGAAGAATTCAATGAAGCTATGCGTTTAAATCGACGAATATAATTCCAAATTATTGAAAACGGTGTGTATCTATTAAAGGATTCACATAATTTTCTCCAGCCATATTTTTTCTTTTCACTTATTATTCTTTTTTTCAAAGCGTCTAATTTTTTGTATTCAATATAATTATTTAAAGTAGAGTCTAATTTATATTTATTCAAAGCTTCTTTACTATCTTTTACTGCAACTGCACATTCATCATCCCACCAGGGAACAGATTTTTTAAGAATTTGTTGTGATACGGTTTTTATTTTTGGAATACACTTATCTTTTATTTGACTCAATATGTTACAAAAATTGTGGTAGGTTTCTATAGGGTTATCAGGATTAACACTAAAATTAATAAAAGCTGTCATTGTTTCAGATGAAAATTTGTTCCAATTGGCTCTACTGTAAACATAACGTTCACATGCTTCACCTACTTCGTATTTTTGGACTGCTATTTGTAGATCTACTATTGTTGGATAATGAAAACTACCCATGGGGTCATCATGTACCCGCCATTCACATAGTGGAGCTAAAGTTGGACTGATACAAGATATATCTATGGCTGACTGATTTTGATGTGGCCTGCCTACAGTAGTTGGTAAGCCTGTGTTTAATATACATAAATCGCATTCATCTAATATGTTATACACATCAGTGCCTCTAGAATTAATAGATTTACATCCAAATGCAACATGATGCGCATTTAGGTCACCTGCTAATAACAATGGCTTTGGTAATGTATCTATTATTTGTTTCAGTTGCCTACATTTGAAACGACCGCCTCCGGGAGGACAATACACACCTAAAATGGACAGATCACCAACATCAGTTTTTAAAACTATAGCCACCGATTGCATATATTTATAATATCGCGTCTGAATATTTTTATACTTGAATATGTTTCTGATAAGTATTCCAGCTCCTCCGTGACCGTTATTGCCATCTTGTCTAATAAAATTGTAACCTGAAATTCTGAATATACTGTTCTTTTTTAAAAATGTTTCATTTAACAGACAAATATCAACATCATTCTCAGTAAGAAAATCAATTAATAAAGGTTTTTTGCTATTAACGCTTTCTATATTAAAATGAGCTATACGTAAAAATTGCTTATCCATTTTTAAGATTACTAATTAAAACATCTTTAATAACTGAGGTGGTTATCGTCTTGCCATCCTTTGAGTTGGCCAGGCTAACTAGGGCAGCTACCAGACCTTTCAATATAGTTTCATTTTTTAATACTTGTTCGATAAGTGTTTCGTGTGTTGGTTGAACATCATTGGAGTTTGTCGCGATAAGTGGAGTTTTAGTATTGGTAGCTGCCAGTTTTCGTTTGGTCAGCATTGGGAAGTCGTTAGTGTAATTAGTAGTCAAATTTTCTTTTTCTGCTTTGCGCATTGCACTCGCATATGAGACTTTATTTCTCTTTTCTTCTATCTTAACTTTCTTAACAGGGCAATCGCGTGAGATGGCCAGATGAGAACCACCGCAGTTGATACATTTTATTGCCGCGTCATCAGCGCAGTCCAAGTAGTGGTGTTCCCCCGCACAGCAGGAGCACCGCTGCTTGGAGCGGCAAACCTTTGCACCATGGTTAAATTTGAAACATTTGAAGCATTGTAACAAGGGTGCAACGTATTCGTGGACCCTAAATCGGAAAATGTCCAAATAGACTGCCTCTGGCAGCACACTCGACAAGAAAGTCACGCTTACAGATTCATATGGTGCAACTACACCATTTACCTTACGGGTGAACCTTCTCACCCCGACAATCTCTACCGTGGCAGTAAGCTTTTTGAAGAGTTCTTCGTTGCTTATGTTTTTGGGTACATATCTCAGTACCCCGATCTTTTCAATGGCTCTGGCTGGAATATAGGCTTTAAATCCTTGCTTGGTCAAAAATTCTTCATTTTGAAGAAAATTGTTGGCGTTGTTATACAGAGAGAAGTTTACTGCAAGTTTTGTAGCAGAGGTGCGCTTGATGTCAATGACGCCCTTTATATTATGTCTAAATAAATTTGCTAATAGAAGCGGATTTCTATTGCCGATATTCTCACCCCTTACGCTCTCGACGAACACCGTCAACGTCGCCGGATCAGCACCTTCAGGGAAAAGCCGCACGTATCCTGGTTTCAAATAGGGAACATAGTCTTTTTCGTCGAATTCACCAGAATTTTTATTGTCTTTTTCTTTAATTTTTCTCTTTTTTGGAGCACATCCCGGGGTCCCAGGGGGCTCCTCCCCCGGGGCCGTCATTTTAAAAACACTTATTTACACTTTATTTACAATTTACAACACTTTTAACAATATTAAATAATTAATATTAAAACTTTTTTTAGGAGTTTAAAATTTTCCGCCCTCTCAGTTCGAACGCCCGCCTTTTTTTTCCGAATATCTTCTTTGACCGGTGCACAGACCAACTAGAGATGTGCCGGTCTCCAGAGAGAAGGTAAATCACCCGGTCTCGGCCGGTTAGGCTGCAAACGCACAGGCGGATTTTTGTCCGCGCATAAAAATCCGCTTTTGAAATGCTCTATTCGCACCGCGGATAAAAAAAAACCGCGCGGTTGCGTCAGTTCGATTCAGTTCCCAAAGGAGACGGACGTAATGAACATCGAGAATTTTTTTGTTTGACATTGGCGACGTAACAGAAAAACGTCTAAAAAGATGTCATAGTAAAAACAAAATTCACCCATTTAGGGCCTTGAGACTGAAATGACTATATTTTGATTATACTTTGTGAGATTTTTCTAATAACACACACAGGATAGAGGCAGTACGGTGGCGGACACGGTCGGCGTAACACTTCCGGTTTTTCTGTATTGCAAAATAGCTCTTGTTCTTTGGTAATACAGTCTAGGGTTGACGAAACCATAGACAAATCTGTTACGGCCTCCTAGTCCGTGACTGTACGTAGTGCTCTTTATTATACTGTGATCGAGAATAAACTTTAGATAACATAGGTACAGTCAAGGACTAGAAGGCCGTAACAGATTTGTCTATGGTTTCGTCAGGCCTAGACTGTATTACCAAAGAACAAGAGCTATTTTGCAATACAGTAAAAACCGGAAGTGTTACGCCGACCGTGTCTGCCACTGTACCTACATCATATTAGTAGGAGAAGGTAGGTACCTACGTAAGTAGATAATTACTATTGATCAAATTAATAACTATCAAATATAAGATTGAAAGAATATAAAGATATCAGATATCAGAGAATGCGGTTGTGTCGATGGACAACGTTTTGGTGGTAATAGTTAGTAATTATTAATCTATACAGTTAAAAAATCAACACACGTTATAATATAATTGTGCAAGTAAGTATAATATTGCGCAATTATATCGTTACGTGTGTGGCCTGCAATAATATTTAGACTTTGGTAACTCGCCCACTTATAGAAAACATTTAGAAAACTATGACAGCATCATGCGTCCTCGCTCAAAATGGATGTGTCTGAGCGAGACAGCATGATGTTTGTCATTGTGTATAAACCTTTTTTAAAGTGTGCGGCTTATACTCCCAGCTCCGGCAAGGGATTGCACTTCTTGTTCGGATCCGCTCTGGGATATGATTCATTTTGTCAAGCCAGTCTCCTTATTGATTCCGAATCCCCGTTGTCGCAGCTGGCCTTGAAGAGGCCCTACGATCATAATTTTAGAGTTTAAATAAAAAACTTTATTTAAGGTTCGATAAATACATTTATTAAAATAGCCTAGCTCGGCATACAAGGGTCCCTGGCTAGGCGCGGGTACGAAATCCCTACACAGGTTACGGTCTCTTTACATTGGTCTTTACGGTCAGGTACTCATCTGAGCTGGTCGCCGCGGATGAACGCTCCCTCGCTAGAGGACGTGTCTTGCGCTAGTTCTCGCAGATGAAGAGGGCTCCGAGGAAAAGGTGTTGCTCGAAGGCCGTGAAGGGGCGTCTTGCCCATAAAATGGTTCAGAAACCCGAAGCGGTTTCTACTAGTGATGCAACGGAACTGGCATAACGGAAGCAGAAACGGAAACAGATATCAAAAGTTAATTTTAACAGAAGCGGAAGCGGAAACGGAAGCGGATACGGAAGTGGAAACAATATGAAAAAAAGGCACAATTTTACATTTAAAACTTTTTTTCATTAAATTTGTACTTTAGTTTTAGTACTTAGTCAAAATTAAACAGCGGCAAGTTATATTTAATAAAGAGTAACAAGTTATATTTAATAAGCCGCTTTTTCACCTTTCAGCCTATTTCAATGTTCTTCATATATTAAACCAGCTCCGCTAAATAATTGCTTGCTGGCTACACTGCATGAATTGATTTAGGTGATTCTTTAAAGCTGTAGTTGTGTTGTGAGGCCTTTTCGCGAATACACTTATTCACAAAGTTTGCATTTGGCACTCGAGTCGCCGATTTCATAAAAATTGTTCCAAATAGGACTTGTTTTTGGTTTCATAATTGCACTATTATTGCACTAAATGCAACTAGGTATCAAGCAAACAATAACAGAAGAAAAAACACCTGAAAATGTCACTACTCAAAGACACGGGGCGCGGATGCGCGCGCATAGTGAACTAAAAACAATAATTAAATAAACGAACTCGTTGTGACACGTTTGTCGTTTGTTTACCACCCGCCCCTCCCTCCCAAAATACGCGGAAGGAATTCAGCAATTATAGGCAGCACGCGCGCTCTCTCCCCCGCTTCCGTTCAGAGTTCTGTTATAAAGTTTGCGGAACCAGAAGCAGAAACGGAAGTGAAAAAACATGCGGAACTTCTGCAGTTGCGGAAGCGGAAGCAGAGTTCTGTTGCAACACTAGTTTCTACCCGTACATGGGACCCTGGAATGAAGAACCTACGCATTAGAACACGTCCTAGGAAAGTTTAAGTTCACCGCCAGCGAGACAGCAAGCGAAGCAGCGCCTGACTAGTTTGAGGGTGGCGGTGAAAGAAAACCAAGGACGGAGCAATGGGTCAATTTATAATTTATAAGTTAAATAATAAGACCAAAAGTAAAGTTATCTAGGTATTACAATACACTGTATTACAATGAATTTACTTGATTTTAAATAGAAAAGCATTCTAAAGTGTCATTGCACTCATTATCAATAGTAAAGCTATGAAGAGCATAAAAATAGGTAAAATCACATAATAATTAAAATGTAATCATTTATATAATTAGTGTGTGTTACATACAATGCGTCGAGACATTAATCTTTCGAAAATAATGGAAGGAGCAGTTAAAAGAATCATACGTTGCCATTCGTTGAACACAAGCTAAGCTGTAAACTAAAGCATTACAAAAATTAAACTATAAACTAACAGTTTTATAAAAATCTGTTCGCAAACTTACCCTGAGAGTGAGGGGAACACAAAAACTAAATGCTCAGAAGAATAATTAGAATTTAAATTTGAATAGGTATAAATGTACAAAATGCAATAAGTATTTAAATGGCAGTGTTAGGTCGTTGCGCGCACGCCGACCGCCCAGAGCGGTGGCGGCGCGCGACTGGCGGCGAGGCGAGGCGAGTCAACCCGAGACCCGAGCGAGTGCCCGGCGACGAAACAAAAGACGAACCGATACGAATGCAACGTTGCAAATTTCGATAGTTTTTAGGGTTCAGCTAATGAAATGCGCGTGACCCTTTCTAATTTAATATTAGTAAATGCGGTTTATAGTTAATTTAGAGGGTTTGATTATAAAAATTAAACCTTTAGAAGCTAAGAATAAAACAACGATTAATTTATTGATTATGCAATAAAATTAACGTTACACCGTATTGATTTCCAAAAATCAGGATCCTCATCATCAGTGGCAATGGCTCTTGAAAGTGTCATAATAAATAATAATAAATATTTTATTCAATTTCAGTACACAATTATTATTTTATTATTTTAACTTTATTTTTTGAAATTAAAAAAAAAAACTTTTTTAAGGCTGATGGACCCCTTGTTAACCCTCCCCTGTGCATTGCCCATGACCCCCAGACTCGTCTGGCGTCAGCTAAGCCACCGTAGATCATTGGTCTGATGCTGCACAACATTTTTAGTTTTTTTTACAATAAGTATCGAAGGGCCTAAAGTGAGCACGGTTCATTATTTTTTAATTTTGTTTTCAGGAAAAAGTTCTTTATAACTATGCCTACCGTGTGTTAAATTTTCCTCCACGACAAAAAAATAACCGTGTGTATGTCAAGTATTTTATTTACTATATTTTATAGAAGACTGGTAGAATCTAAAATTGCCTACGAGCAGAACAAGTTTTTACAATGTGTGTCATGTCATGGCGGCGTGCAAAATAATAATAACGAAGTTGAATAAATCGATTGTAATAAAAAAATTACATCAGTTTCAATCACTTTAATTTTATATAAAGCTGAACGCAAACCGCACTGTATATTATTTGAAAATTATAATTAGAATCTTATGTATTTAAAAAATTAAAATCTTTTAATTTTAACTTAGACGCTTTATGACGAAAACATTCACACATTGGATAAGAATTTTAACCCCATACCACAAAAAAGTTTATTGCTGGCTTTAAGCAATTTGTATGACAAAATCGTGATTTAATCCTAGTCTAGTGATTTAAACCAGGTTTAGCTCTTTTTGTGGTAGAGCCGTTAAAGTTCATTAATAAACTTTTAAGTTTAAAGTTAAGTTGAGTTCAAGCGAGTCCAAATAAAAACACACGTCACATGCTGCTTGATAAAAATTGCATCCGTTCCCAATCTCATTCACTGAAGACGACATGACGAGAAGCGTTCAATTCGTCCAGGCTGAGTATTCTAAGTCCGGTCCTGTCAGTCCTGATTCAGGACAGTGTAATTGCATTTAGAGAGCTAGCATCCGATTTAGCCACCGATTTAGAACAAAGACGTCCTAGCTCCAGTGTTGTCAACGGATGAAATAGCAATCAGCCAGATAAGGTTCCTCAAGTGATGAGTTACTCCCTCATTTGAGGAGGCTCGTTACAGAGAGGTGAGTGAGTACACCTGTGTACCTCGTATAAAACTCATAAGTGGGCTCGTGAGGAGTGAGGCGTCTTGATAAGTGAGGCGTCGTGAGAAGTGAGGCATCGTGAGGAGTGAAGAGGCGTGAGGAATGTGAAGGAGTGAGCTGTGAGGCATCGCGAGGCGTTAGCATTGTGTTTTAACGACGCCTCACGCCCTCACTCCCTCGAGAAAATAAACAACGCGACGTAGGCTTCAGGTCCCACGCCTACCTCATTCTTCACGCGCGAGTAAACGAAATGAACCCTAGTAAATGAGGACTAGGTGAGGTGAGTGAGGTATAGCGATCTACTGTATCTATGGTATAGCCTTGTTCAAGAGTTAGTTATCCTTTTCATTGGAAAAAGGGCTACACGAACAAAACTTTAAAAGATGTCTTTGGTTTTGGTTCAATCAATCAATCAGATCCTGCAATTTCGCATTCCTTTTTTTTCTCAGAATAATAATAATGTTTAATACGCTGCTACCAGATGGCGCTCTGCCAGGAGCAATAGGACAAGATGAAATCAATGATTGCATAGCTCAAAATAAAACATAAAAATTTAAAAAACTGAGGTAGTGACGGAGAGATTTAATCCAAATAGTCAGTCAATACTCGATCTCCCATCTCTCTGATATTGCTGTAGACACCGCTATTTACGGGCGTATTATGAAACTTTTTTTTTTGTGTGACTTTGGAAACCCCTCATAGACAACAAGTGATAATTTTACTTATGTCTCACTGTTCCAAAATGAAAAATAAACCAAAATCTTGAGCATTCGAATGTTGGAAGTTCCTTGTGTGTGTCGTAGAAGTGTATTGTGATTCGAGAGCATAACAACAATAAACAAAACTTGAAAGTATAGGTTTATTTTAAATTTAATTTGAAAACTTGAAAGTAAAGTCAATTTATGGGAAAACTGGGCATATGGCAAGGCTTTAAGCATTTTAATTAACGAAACCCGTTGTGGTAAGATGTTTTAGGGTTGTAAATTACTGAGTAACCCAACACACCTCAAACCACCAGAAAACCACTTACAATAAGATGTCCCTCTCTAAAAACCGCTAAAATTGCGTTTTTTTTAATTAACTTTAAATGACTTCGCGTATGTAAAAAACCATTTCCCACATTGTAATACAACATTTTTGGAAGACAGACCTACTGATTTGTGTATAAAGGTTCAAATGCCAAAAATCAAGTTCCTTGAATATACACAAAATAGGCAACTCTGTCTTTCAAAAACGATATATTACAATGTAGGTGATGGTTTTTTACATACGAGAATTAATTTAAACTTTATTAAAAACTAGAGGCTGCCCCGCGGTTTCACTCGCGCAGATTTCTTATAAACACAAAAATCCAGTTTTTTCCCGTTCCCATGGGAATTTCGGGAAATCCTTTCTTAGTGCTCACCTACACTCCCGAAGGAACCTACATGCAAAATTTCAGCCCGCTACGCCCAGTAGTTTCGGCTCTGCGTTGTCTGTCAGTCAATCAGTCAGTCAGTAACGGAAGAGTTTTATATGTATTGATTAAATAGAAATTAACCCCCTCGAAAAAAATCAAAAAATATATAGGTTGTATTTTGAAAGTAAAAATATGGCTAAATAGTCGTTTTTTTATTTTAAGATAATTCTCATAATCCGCTTAAAAACCAATAGCCACTAAATACAAAAAAACTTTTTATCAAAAAATAAAACCGCCGAAAAAAAACTGAAAAGCATAAAATAATAATCGAATTACTAAGTTCTTAAAGTAATGTAGGGTATACCAAGTAATTTTAAGTCGGCGCGCCACACAAGCAAATTCCTTAATTACGTAAAGATTGATGCGCGGCAGCGCACGAATTTTGGTTATTTCTTTAAATTTAGGGTACCTAATTTAGTGATCTTTGTACGAGGAATCTGTGGCGCCGACTCAAAATTACTTGGTATACCCTACATTACTTTAAGAACTTAGTAATTCGATTATTATTTTATGCTTTTCATTTTTTTTTCGGCGGTTTTATTTTTTGATAAAAAGTTTTATTTTATGCTTTTCAGTTATTTTAGGGTTTTTTTATTTTCTTTTCCCACAAGGTGTTCAGTGGTCTCACCGCATAAGGTGATCAGACGACATGGTTTACAGGGACGACAAGATGTGTGAAGGTATGGCGATTTGTGGGGAAGGCCTATGTCCAGCAGTGGACGTCTTTCGGCTGATTTTATTTCATTTCAAAAGATATTGTAAGTAGGTATCAAAAGTTATAATGTAACACGGAAATGCAACCTGTGAGTTGATAAATCGACCCGCCGACTAAAAAGTCACCCCTATTTTCCCACCCTTAGGGTGGAAATTTTATTTCCAAATTTTTATGGGACCCACTTCAAAGTATGCCCTGTCGATTACAAAAAGAATTATCAAAATTGGACTACTGTGTAAAAAGTTATGCGTGATCATACATTAAAAAAAAAAAAAAAATATACGTGTCCAATTGAGTACCTCCTCCTTTTTTTTTCGTCGGTCAAAAAAAATGCCACTAAATGAGGGTTCCAATCCGACCAAACCACCAGATTTTGTGGAAAATCTACTAAGGTGGCAACACTAAGCTTCGATCGCGACTGACTAAGGAAAGGTGTGATTGCAAACTACGCTGCCTAAATAGTTTCCTAAAAAGGAACCTATTTAGTTTGCTTATTCAGAGACTTATTCGGGAGAAATGTAATAGGCCCATTAGGCTTGGGTAACTCCCTCCGGACAAGAAGACTTAAATAAAAGAGCTAGTCCCGGATTCTAAAATCTGAATCACTCCTTAAATTTCTTATCGAGCCGGATCCCAAATAAGTCCGGAGTGAGAGCTCGGCTCGGACGATGAACCACGTCACTGATTCTGACTCAGTGACTGGGAATCAGATTAGTATCGTCGAATAACGGATGCTTGCTGATGCTCCGCTCGCGCGATCCGGTTTCGGCATTTCATTCGGGTTTAAGTAATCGCTGAATTTCGGAAGAGTTCGGTTTATTGTCTTTTGCATATTTGTATAGTTACAATAGTATGCCAAGTAGCATGTAACATGTTTTTTTTTATGGACTTTCGATTTTTCAATATTTCAAAAACATTTGTAAATAAACTTTAGAAAATTGTTAGGAAAGTCCGAATTTGTTTTCGTTGTAGCGCGATTATTTTACAGTTGCATTACTTAATAATATGCAGTTAACAGTCTATCGAATTTTGATAAGAAACTTGACCCCCAGTTTCATCCGAATCCCAGTACTTGTAGCTACCTATTGCTAAAATACAGTAAGAGAATCGATTTAACTTTCGAATTATTTTACACAACGCTATAACATGACACTTTCACGAGCCGTTGCCACTGTCAATGTTCGGGCGGCAGATTCTGACTCGTACGGATCCAGATTTGAGGACTGGCGCGAAGTGCTTGGAGATAAGATGAGTAGAATCCCAGAGCGAATCCGGACAAGATAAGTCCAATCACTCTCCGGAGCTGGGAGCACCCAAGTCTATTACCGGTGGGTATAAGCCGCGCAGATGGCTTTTTAGCCTTGATCAGGAAGAGAGCTGCTTCTCTGATGCGCAGGGTCCGCGACAGCTCCAACACCATCCTCGCACTGCTATGCGAAAAATATGATAGCCCTTTCATGAAACACTGGGTCAATGTTCATGTCAGAGAGGGTTTGAATTTTATGTAAATTATTTTTTTATTAAAATAAGTAGGTATATAATGGTATTTGTAATGTATATAATGTTTATATTTGTATAGATAGTTGCATGTTTATGTAAGTAGTATAAGATATTAGATGTATTTTATGGATCATGTTATCTGAAATAAAGACTTATTATTATTATTATTAATACCCTAATTGTTGTTGTTATTTCATATTTATATGTATTTATCTCACAGAACAAGGAAGATGGTCTCTCTCTTTTTCCTTACGGAAAGGCAAAGGTCTCTAGACCGTGCAGCCTAGTCTTTATATAATATTCTTACCGTCTTATTCATAAAAAACCCCTAAAATGGCCTTAACGTTCAATTTAGTTAAAACGTGTGCTAACGCTAAAATATTGATTTCTTAATGCATTATTCATAAACGCAATTTAGGCCTGCTATAAATATACGAGGCCAATAGTAGTTTTTTGCATTTTCAGGTTGTCGCATCAGAATTCACCATGGACTGACTAAATTCAGGAGTAATTGCCAAGGGGCAATTACATTTCTCCTGAATCCGCCAAATCTGTTCTAGAAAGTAAAGAACAGATTTTAAATGGCGGACTTTTTTTTTTCGTAATGTATGGTTGGCAAAAAAAGTTCGATTAATATTTCTTCTACCGACTTTTTGTAATAATTTTTTTTTTTTTTATTATTATTAATGAATGATATAAAAGTATTTACAAATAATATCATAATAAAATAAACTAGAGGCTGCCATGCGGTATTTCCCGCGCAGATTTCTCATAAACACAAAAATCCCGTTTTTTCCCGTTCCCGTGGGAAATTCGGGAAATCCTTTCTTAGTGCTCACCTACACTCCCTAAGGAACCTACATGCAAAATTTCAGCCCGCTACGCCCAGTAGTTTCGGCTCTGCGTTGTCTGTCAGTCAGTCAGTCAGTCAGTCAGTCAGTCAGTAACGGAAGAGTTTTATATATATTGATTAAAAGCTAGGGTAAATAAAACACTGTTCTTTTTTTTTCTCTATTAGTTGTGATTTAAAAACATTAACAAGATAAAATTATGTTAAAAAATGCTTTAAAGTAAAGTAAAAAAAGTAAAAAAATGATTTATTCAATACAGGATACAAGATATCGCTTATTGAAAGTCAATTAGACTAATCTAATTAATATTGATACCTTATTTCGTAAAGTATCCTATACTGATAGAGGCGAGGTAGTTCAGGGTGCCCACTAATTGGCTCAGGAAAACAAATGTTTGCCTTGCCTTACGACAATGGTCGCCTGGAGACGCCCCCAAACGAGCCCTCCTCTGTCAAATGATTCTACTCCCTTTCGCAATGATTTTACAGCGTAGAGAAGAAAGGGGTAACAAACTCTTCTTTACAATCTTCTTTATTGCCACATAATAGAAGTAATAAATAATGAAATAATATTGCTATCGCTAAAAGCGATGACAATATTAAATGGCTACATGTCTTAGAGTATACATATTACAGCTATAGAGGGAGTACATCCAAGTGGGAACAGTAGACACAGGTGAGAACAAAAAGGCGTTCCCGCCGCGAGCGTCTATAGTCTGTGATGATTGCTTGCACCGTGCGGTCCTGGAGAGATTTTGTTCGTATTTCGCCGTCACTATGGTGAAATGTGCAGTTGATTGTTGCAAAAATGATACCAGAAAACACACCAAATCGAAATCAAGTATTACATTTCACCGGTAAGTCGATTTTCATACTTATTTTTATAAAAACAATTCAATAATCGCGGGGTTGAAGGAGACGTGAGAGGCGGGTACGCACAAGCCCGCCTCCACACCGCACCTAACCACACTCCCCACTTGCTCCCCACTCGAGATTTTAGTGATGTGCCGCGACCAACGTTAGAGTCGATGTTTTTTTATCAAATGTTTATAATCTGCAGAGTATAGTAATGTAACTGTAACACTAAAATCTTATGATAATCTTCTAGCTTTTATCTACTATAAGATATAAAAATCAATCGTGGTTTGTTTTCTCGCTAAAACTCTAGCCGGCCGGGCGGATTTAAGGTGGAAACTCTCGGTATGGCGCAAAATTCATCAATCTTTGTGTTTTTTATTTATTATGACGAAAGTATTCGTTTTTAACCGACTTCAGAAAAGGAGGTTATCAGTTTGACTTGTATGTATGTTTTTATGTATGTATGTATGTGTGTTTGTCCGCGATTGTCTCGAGTTTGGCTGAACCGATTTTGATGTGGTTTTCACAAAAGTATTTGTTACATTCAGGAAAAGGTTTTAGTACAGTGGCGGACACGATCGGCGTAACACTTCCGGTTTTTCTGTATTGCAAAATAGCTCTTGTTCTTTGGTAATACAGTGACGAAACCATAGACAAATCTGTTACGGCCTCCTAGTCCGTGACTGTACCTATTTTATTAAAGGCGGGGGTTAAGAATTCGCGAATGTACAAAACCAGCTCCCACATACTAATCGTTATTATCACATACTATCGTTTTTGAAAGACAGAGTCACCGACCTTGTGTATACTGTGTGTCCGGGGAAGTTATAACATAATTTTAAGGGTGTATTCTATGATCAATTTCATCGATGAAAACACCCCATATGGGGGGTCGCAGCCTCACCCCCCCCTCAGTATGACGTTTTTAATTTTTTTTTTGCAAAAGTCAATGGTAACAAACCGCGCGGATAAAAATCCGCTGTTGCGGTTTTATTTCCGCGCGGTTGGAAAGGTTGTTATTTCATTTTCAACCTTATTCATAGGCCACGAAGGTACAGGCGAATTTTTAGCCGCGCGGAAATAAAACCGCGACAGCGGATTTTTAACCGCGCGGTTTTTTATCCGCTGGTGCGCACACTTCCATAGGATTCAGTATGTTACATAAAATCCGCGCGGCAAAAAACCGCCTGTGCGTTCGTAGCCTAAGTATACTTATGCACCCAATGCAAAGAACTTATCGACATCTCGATAATTGGCACGTAAGTAGTTGATTAACATCCCTAGCTGTCATACACATATCTCTAAAGGTATGTATAGCTCATCTGTCTCCACTGCGCACTGAGTGATTGACTGTATAGGCTTGTTCTTGTATTATTATTATTCTGAGCTACATGTGCTCTGCGTACAACAACAATTATTTTTTTGCAGCATGTACTTCACTGTGTGAGCGAGATAGCATGCGGATCGACGCCATATGATATGGGCCATATGCCATATGGCCCATATCGTTAAACGTAGTATCTCTAGTTGGTCTGTGTGTGATATTTAATCTGTTCAGAGTATCTGCGCAGGGCAGGTGGCTGAGGCCGGTGGTTATTTTACGCGTTGCCAATGTGTGGGGAATTACCCAAACTGCGGGGAATCCCAAAGCGATTGGGGAATTTGTGGGGAGAGGCACTGTGCGGGGAATATGCGGGGAATTTAGCATTTCACCAATTCAAAAAAACTTACAACCAAAACATCCATTGATCAAATATAAAAGACTGCTTTTATTTATTTTTATTGATAAAAAGGCTCAAACTAATCTTTAGGGAAGTGATTTTTAACCTTATTCGTATAAATTACTGAATAATAGCGAAATACAATAATGAAAATGTATCACTCCACCCTAAAATCAGTCAGTTGGTTATCCCTAGTTGTCTCCGCCGAGACAGTTTTTGTTATAGGCAACATTTTGTGATAGAAAATATTTTATGGACTTAACTAAACTTTAATTATGTAATTAATTACTAATTTATATTATTATATTAGACGTGTTTGGAGTGATTTTTTATAATTCTAAAAACGTAAGTAATGTTTATATTAATTTATTTTGAATGTATCATTTTGCTTAACTAGCCTTCAATTATTCTCAATATTGTGTCAAAATACTTGTAACTTACTTGTCATTCTTACATTCATACTCTTGAACTTGTTTTGAGTCGCTCGTTACACGATTAACGTTGTAAAATAAATTTATAAATCTTAAGACATCCTTCTTTCCTTTAAACATTTGTTCCTGCTGGGACACTAGTCTTTGCTAATGTACATACTTTTGTAAATATTTGGTTCTTTTAAGTAAATTAGAAAAGTTTTGATATTTTTTTGGTTTTTGTTCAAGTAAGTTTAATTTACAATTCATCAGTTTTTACATGTATTTAACCTAGTTTTTACTTTTAAGCCTGAACATAAGAGAAAACCGGAGGAGGATTATAATAACCGGATAATTTTTTTAAGTGATATTGCGGTTTTTTTAGTGTTTGTCATTAATAAATGGTTAATTTTTAAAGTAATATCGTAAATAGTTCACTATCTCATTGTGAAGGGATTTTGTGGGGAATCAGGATATTTTTCTCCCTAAATTTGATCTTGGGGAAACTGGTAAATAGCCATTGGCAACACTGATTATACCTTCTCTTCTCTCTGCTCGGCCATTTTTGTTGCGAGTGTCTGCTGACATGGTACGTATTCAGATTTTTATCTGAACTTGTAAATGTAATCTCTTTTAATAATTTATTAATAAGTACGTTTTTATCGTGTATCTATATTTAATATTACTTTACTGCTTATATTTAGTCAATAAAATGATGAACTAAAAAATTCACGCTTAAATGGTTAGAACCTGATTCACTATGAAGATTATCTAGGGCGGACTGATCGATGCCACAATCCTGCACTGGTTTGTTTTATTTTGTGTTGATTTTACTGGAGGTTACCACTTTGCAGTCGCACAGGAAATTCTCAGCTCCCCGCCATGGGTCAATGGGATTCTACCCTAAGAAGCGCTCCCGTCGTCATCGTGGTAAGGTGAAGGCCTTCCCCAGAGATGATGCCAGCAAGCCAGTTCATCTTACCGCTTTCATTGGGTATAAGGCCGGTATGACCCACGTGGTGCGTGAACCTGATCGTCCCGGTTCAAGTAAGTGTTTCTGTATAAGAAAAAAGGTTGGTGGGGCTCGGTGGGTCGTTTTCAAAAAATCAATCTGCTGTTTCTAATCTCTGTTTAAATTTACAGCATAGACAGACCTGGAAATCAATAAAACTAAAGTTTATTACAGTCCCATACAAATAGTAAAAAATCAAACTAGCCCATAGTACCTTCCCCTTACCTGCCTGCACTGATATACAATTATAATTTAATTCACAGATTCATTAATATCATCATTAATTTACAGAGGTTAACAAGAAGGAGATTGTTGAGGCCGTGACCATAATTGAGACACCTCCCATGGTTGCTGTTGGTGCTGTTGGATACATTGAGACTCCACATGGCCTCCGTGCCCTGCTTACTGTCTGGGCTGAGCACATGTCTGAGGACTGCCGCAGGAGGTTCTACAAGAATTGGTGATTGTCTTATTTTACTACTGTATCTAGGTCAAGAAGTTGGTCGGTGGGTCGTTTTATGGGCGGGAACGGCGGTTAAAAAAGTAATGCAACAATTTTTTTACCTATGCAACACACTTGACTGTTGTTGGCTTAATTTATATATTACTAGTGGATCTGGACAACTTCGTGCCACCTAAAATATTACTAGGTGTTTATTTTTATACTATGTGTTGCTAGCCACTCAGATATATCCTGCAAAACTGTTTCTATATGATCTAAATTTAAGACTGGTATATTCTAAAATTTATTGTTTTGCACTAGAAAAAATTTGTTATTTGATTTCATGCATGTGACAATTTTATAATTATTACAATCAATGATTGATTTGTTTATTATAAAGCTCTCCTATCTCTAAGATGAGAGTAACAATAAATATGCTCTGCAGCATATTGTTTCCAAGTGGCCTCCGCTCAGCGATGAGGCTGCTTGGTATCTCTTACAGCTAAGACTTCAATATGACTTCAAATAGGTACAAGTCTAAGAAGAAGGCATTTACCAAAGCCAGCAAAAAATGGCAAGATGAGCTTGGACGCAAATCCATTGAAAAGGACTTCAAAAAAATGATCCGTTACTGCAGCGTCATTAGAGTCATTGCCCACACTCAGATGAAGCTGCTGAAGCAGAGACAGAAAAAAGCTCATATTATGGAGATTCAGTTGAATGGTGGAACAATTGAGGACAAAGTAAAGTGGGCTCGGGAGCACCTGGAAAAGCCCATCCCCATTGATTCTGTGTTTGCTCAGGATGAGATGATTGATTGCATTGGTGTCACCAAGGGTAAAGGTTACAAGGGTAAGTTTCATAATTATTATTCTTTTTTTTTTTCAGATAATAATATTGAATCTGTTTTTACTAGATCACTGCAAATGTAACATATAAATTTTGTAGATTTCATTCAAGGTCAATGATTGCTTAATTAAATTTTTGTCAATAATAACGTAAATGTGCTTAATTTTTTAGAAAAAATGCATTTGGTTTCTCTTGTTTGTTATTTCTATCTATGTAGGTATATTGTGTGTTTTTTATGCCTGTAACTAACATAATTATTTCATGTGTGACATCTCGCTGGCATACAAAGAAACTACCGCGCAAGACCCACAAGGGTCTTCGTAAGGTATATTGTGTGTTTTTTATGCCTGTAACTAACATAATTATTTCAGGTGTGACATCTCGCTGGCATACAAAGAAACTACCGCGCAAGACCCACAAGGGTCTTCGTAAGGTCGCTTGTATTGGAGCATGGCATCCTTCCCGCGTGTCCTTTACTGTAGCACGAGCTGGTCAGAAGGGCTACCATCATCGTACTGAAATGAATAAAAAGATTTACCGTATTGGACAGGGTAAGCAATTATTAAGATATTACAAAAACAGCACTATCAGCTCAGTGAATGTCTAATTAGTTTTAAATGATTTTTTATAGTAGAGTAAAATTAATAGCTCACATTTGACACTTCATTCAAATTCAACAACGTAACCTTGTAAATACAATAATATTTTTTTCTTTTTGTTACAACTGCACAATTGCTTTTTCAATTACGATTACATATTATTATTTTAATAATGACCGATAAAAGTAATTTAGCTTGACTAATAAACCATTCTACACTAGTTTTGCCGAAAATCGATAGGTTTGCTATCGATTGTCGAACGTTAAAATCATGTACCTGCTTGATTGGACAATTGATAAGATAGATAATATCAATATCACTTTTGCTGCAATAGTATTGGTTAACAGCAATATTTTCGATAGTATCGACAATATTCCTTTCCAATATTGAACAGACTATCTATATTATGGATACTATCAACAGTATTGCTTTCCAATATTGAATAGACTCGAAAGTATCTATACTATCGATAGTTTTGTACCATCGATAGTGAAATTTATTTCAATAGTATTCCACCACACATTATGCCTGCTTACTGTATGCAATACTATTGAACTAAAGGTTTACTGTCTTTACGGCGCTCTGACGTTACGTCGCTCCGCACCTACGAAGCACTGTCGGCACGTCGCTCCTGCCTCCAGCGTACTGTCTCTACGTCGCTCCGAATTTTTAGTAACTTAAGGGCATGCTTAATTTTATTTTTGGAAATAAAAAAAACTTAAGAGAGGAAAAAAATTAAATATTTATCAATAAATCAGTCTTTTTTATCATAATTATAATGAATCTTAAATTACCAAAATGTAGAAATCACCAAACTATCTAAATAAAATAATAAATTTATGTAAAAAATCAAATTAAAATCAGTAAAATAAAACATATTTAAAAAATGAACAAAAATGTAAGGTGCAGTCTTGTAATTGCAACTGTCTGGTAAATGCAACTAACTTCATTAAATAAAAATAAAAACTTTTTATAAAAAAATTAAACCGCCGAAAAAACTGAAAAGCATTAAATAATAGGGAAACATTTTCTATTAGGCCTTAATTTACTCACTTCTTAAAGTAATTTTGGATTACCAAGAAATTTTAAGTCGGCGCCACACCACACAAGCAAATTCATTATCTATGTAGGCATACGTTTTTCGGTTATTTCTTTTTGAATTTCAGGTAATTTAGTGATCTTTATTCGTTGATTCTGTGGCACCGACTCAAAATTTCTTGGTAATCCAAAATTACTTTAAGAAGTGAGTAAATTAAGGCCTAATAGAAAATGTTTCCCTATTATTTAATGCTTTTCAGTTTTTTCGGCGGTTTAATTTTTTTATAAAAAGTTTTTATAATAAATAAACGAAATAATTTTATCAAGTATTTATAACATTTTCTATTAGGCCTTAATTTTTTGCTTTTCAGTTTTTTTTGGGCTAATTTTTTGACCCCAGCTAATCATACTTCACCGGGTGGTAGCACCCCACAAGGTGGCCACACAACCTGGTGAAGGTTGAGGGACTAACAGAATGAGGTTCGATCACGACCGGTCGGTGAGGCGATTTGTGAGGGAGGCCTATGTCCAGCAGTGGACGTCTTTCGGCTGATTTTATTTCATTTCCAAAGATATTGTAAGTAGGTATCAAAAGTTATAGTAACACGGAAATGCAACCTGTGAGTGGATAAATCGACCCGCCGACCAAAAAGTCACCCCTATTTTACCACCCTTAGGGTGGGAATTTTATTTTCAAATTTTTATGGGACCAACTTCAAGGTATACCCTGTCGATTAAAAAAAGAATTATCAAAATCGGTCCACACAGTAAAAAGTTATGCGTGATCATACATAAAAAAAAAAATATATATACGCGACGAATTGAGAACCTCCTCCTTTTTGTTTTTTCGTCGGTTAAAAACCCGCTACGATGGTGGGTTAGTCCTACAACTGGTGTGATGTTGTTCTGCTAAACATCTTGAAAATAATATATAAATGGGGCTGATAGGTCAAGAATTGTGTGAGTTTACAGGGCTTTATAAAATCCCTTCATTTTATAATTGCTGGCTGTGAAAACATGAGGTTAGTAAATTATTAAAAAATATAGTTTTTTTGTGTTTTCTCGCAGTTGTTTTCACAAGGATTGTATAAATCAACCACGTTAAGTCGTTTTGTACTTACTTGTTTGATTATACGACAAATCTACTTCGAAATTTCTGTGTAGTTACATTTATCAGACCAAAAATGAAAAATATTGTAAATGTAAAGTTTTAAATTTTTAGGCTATAGTAGAGGAGCCCACGATGCTAAATGGGGATTTACTCGAGCGTCGTAGAGACCTATTGGGTTGCAAAGCTTAGATGATAAGAAGAAAAAAATGTTATATGATATATCCCTTCCTTTCAGCAGAGTGTGCCTACTACGTTAAAAGACTATATCGCGTTATGACTAGTCATAGTGCAAAGTAGGCATATCGCTATATGGACACACTACGACATAGGACAGTAGTGGTAAAGGCTAAATAATACCAAGACCTATAGAGCATTAGGTTAAAGCCGATTTCCTACTGAATTTCATCACTGCAAAAAATGGGACATTTCGTAAAACGGTCAAGTGCATATCGTACTACCTAAATTCTAAAGTTTCGGCTATATATCGTAAGAAATAGACATACCTACTTATGATCGGAAATTACGTTATTCTTTCTTTTAGAAATCGGAAAAAAGTTCACCATGTGTACCATGCGTTACCCAAACATTGTTTGTTGTTATCATAGAGTAGATAGTAGATATAGTACTTCAGTTTGATTGAAGTGTCTACAAAGAAGTTTGTCAAGGTAGGTCCGCATTACTAACAAGGGAATCTTAAACTATGGGTTACTTTTTCACATAAAATTTTGTAAGAAACGAAAGGACAATTTCTTACAAAAAAATGTATAAAGAATAAACATACTTCTTAATAATGAATGTACTCCTTGTACCTAACGTAAATAGCCGATTAAATTACATACACCCGTAATATATTCCTAGTGAAATTAGGCATAACGCTTCTTAGACTCAATAAGACTCTGGTGGAATCAGAAGTAGGCGTAAAGCGAGTTAGTCAGAACCCAGTATAGGCAAATGTCTTGTTAGACTATATGCATTTCTTAAATGACATTTAGGCATAACGCGATATAGTCTTAACGTATTAGGCACACCCTGCTAAAAGGGAGAGCGTCAGATATTGATAGCATCAATGTCCTACGTATTTTTAATAATGTACGTATGTTAATCTGATCGTTTGCATGATGCGGGTGGTTGTATGTAAGGGTTGAAAATGAAAAAAAAAATTATCGAGCGCGTCAGATTTTCTAAGGGAGTGTTAAGTGCACCAAAAAAAGCTCTCATTCACTAATCTGACGATTTCGATGGGACGCAAACTCGCGGCCATTTTCATAATGTGCAAAAAAAATCGCCATTTTGAAATACTCAAGCGCGTCAGATTAAGATATATATAGTTTATCTTCATGTTCTAAACGTACTGTCTCATAATCTGACGATTATCTATAGGGATTCGCCAAATCTGACAAAAAAAATATTTGAGAAACCGTTTACCTTACGGTAGGCCATCCCTGCAACTTCCCGCTAATTCCATTCCAGCGGCGGTAACATGACGGACAATTTGTCGTATCTATCTGTCACTTTTGTCGATCATCTCCATACATTTTCCCGCATTGAAATGTCAAAAGCGATTAAAAGTGACAGTTAGATTCGACAAATAGTCCGTCGTGCTGCGGGGGCTGCAGTGGTAACATGACGAAATTTTGTCGACTTTGTCGTATCTATCTGTCACTTTTTGTCAATCGTCTCCATACATTTTCCCGCATTGAAATGTCAAAAGCGATTAAAAGTGACAGAAAGATTCGACAAATGGTCCGTCATGCTGCGGGGGCTGGGCGGTTAAAATTGTACTTATGACATTTTTGAGCCCAAAATATAATTTATGTGATATTTTGAGCTCGCTGAGTTCAAAGAAATAATATTTCTATGCATTTGAACTCTCCCAGCTCAAAAGTCTGAAAGAAGTTTCATTTTTTTTAATTATTGAACTTTATTAATTAAAAAGCTCAGGAAATAGCATGCAAATAAATAAGTGAATGCTTTTTTAGTAGAATACACTTATTGGATAGCTTAGGTATTGCATTGCATGGTATTGTAATTTTTCAATTTAATAATTATTCTGTATTCTATTTAAACTAATCCTTTACAAATATCTAAATCTACATGCAATATCAATTTGTAAGTTTTAATTTAAATCTGTAAACTATATTTTATAGTAAATAAAATTATTATTATTTTTATTATTATATTGCATTTATATGCTTGTGAATGTCTATAGAAAGCAAAAATAAGGGGCTGCGGGAAGGTTTGGGCCTGTTTTTGGGTTGAAATGCCTTGCCTCAAATGAGGAGTCCTCGTGAGGACCTCGAGTCCTCAATTTAAATTACTGAGTAACCCATCACTATTATGATCAGATGTGATGGCGTCATGGCAGCAGAAACCAGAGTTGGAGTGGAGACGGAGTGACAGAGTAATAGATAGAGAAAGAGTGAGAGAGTAATAGAAACGTGGAGTAGGAAATGTAGGCATCACGCAGCGCATTTAACTTCATCGACGAATTTTTGTTATTTCGGCTTGCGGAAATCGTCAGATTATATATTTTTCTTTATTCTTCAATTATTTCCTTCAAAATAAAAAAAAAATTAGCTACGCTCGAGAATGTCGAGATAACGTTATTTTTTTACAACTTTGTTGCCCTCCCCTTTCTTCACGTCACTCTCAAATTGTCAGATTAGTGGAACATACACATTTTAGGATGTAATTAACTCACCCTACTTTAATCCAGTAACTATCAAAGCAGTTATGATACCATATTTCATGTTTCAATATTTACAGGAACTTATTTTGATAATTTCAAGTTTCTAGTGTCAATAGTTTACATTTTAGCGACAAAATTGTTTTACCCTGTATAAGAACTTAAGAACTCAGGAGCAAAAAAAAACTACTTATGATGTTTTTAATACAAAGAGAATGTACAGTGTAAATTTCAACATTCTGAATCCAAACGTTTAGGAGTTTCATGCACACTGTTACACCCTGTATACGCCGTCCCGTTTGTTTTTCGTAATTATCGCCCCCAACAATATAGAAACATCACCCATTTTGAATCCAAGAGAATCTTCAGTGTAAATTTCAACTTTCTAAATCCATACGTTACATCCTGTATACGGCGTCCCGTTTTTTTTCGTAATTAGCGCCCCCAACAATCTAGAAACATCGACCATTTCAATTTCTAAGAAAAATAATGAGCGATTTCCGTTTTTTATACAAACTGTAACACCCTGTATCAAGGCTTTTAGGACTAATCAACGCAGTTTTGATATCATATTTGATGTTGTAATATCATAAGGAGCTTATTTTGAAAAATTCAAGTCTCTAGTGTCATTAGTTTAGATTTTAGCAAAAAACATATTTCACCCTGTATAAGACCTCAGGGGCAAAATAAAAAAAAAATTAAACCATTTATGATGTTGGTGATACAAAAAGAATCCACAGTCTAAATTTCAACATTCTAAACCCAGTAGTTTAGGAGTTTCATACGAACTGTTACACCCTGTATACGGCGTACCGGTTAAGTTATCCCAAAATCCCGTCTTAGTGGGTGCCTGCGTCACATAATTCCTTATGTGCTACTGTCCAAATTTCATCTTTCTATCTTCCGCGGTTTCGGCTGGGCGATGGTGAGTGAGTGACTTGAGTGAGTGAGTAGATCAGTGGTATTTGGATTTTATATATATAGATATCAACAGATGCAACAGCTGTACATAGAGGTATATACCTAGATGCAAAAAAAATATGTAGTTGATAAAAAACATCAACATACTTGTTGGGTGCTTGTTCTAGGGTTTTATTTTTATTGAAAGAGAAAATTCATGTACGGAATTATTTCATAATGTGCAGTATGATTTGTTGTACGCTTTAAACCTACTGTCAATACGTCGCTCTCCGTTCTAGTACTGTCGTAACGTCGCTCGTAAAATTTATTAATTAAGGGGAAACTCTTCTAAAATGTATTTAACAGAAATATAATGCACTGTTTATTCCCTATATATGTATTGATTTATAGTTGTAAAATTTTTGCCAGTCCAAAATCACCAAGTGACAAAAAAGACTTTGAATATTTTTCAAATTATCGGTGAAGTCGTAATACTTTTTCTGTCTACGTAAATAAAACTTAAAATATTCATGTAACTCGCTAAAATTCCTACAAATCATACTGCACATTATGAAATAATTCCGTACATGAATTTTGCTCTTTCAATAGAAATAAAACCCTAGAAAATAGGCACCCAACAAACAAGTATGTTGATTTTTTTTATCAACTACCAGGGGGGCTGTAAGTTGTAACTGGTCGCGACGCCGACACACACAAGAATATAATAAACGTCGGCTTTGGGTACCAGAAAAGTTGGTTTAATGGTAAGTTAAAAAAAAAGGGTTTTATTTGTATATTATTCAGATAAAAACATAATTTATTTGCATCTAGGTATATATCTATACTAGATGCTGCCCCGCGGTTTTTCCCGCGCAGATTTCTCATAAACACAAAAATCCCGTTTTTTCCCGTTCCCGTGGGAATTTCGGGAAATCCCTTCTTAGTGCTCACCTACACTCCCCAAGGAACCCACGTGCCAATTTTCAGCTTTCTACGCCCAGTAGTTTAGGCTCTGCGTTGTCTGTCAGTCAGTCAGTCAGTAACGAAAGAGTTTTATATATATTGATGTACAGCTGTTGCATCTGTAGATATTAATAAATAAATCTAAAATTAGTTACAAAAAAAAACTTCTATTTGGTATATTAACATTTTGGAAACATTTTAAACTCTACTTTTAAAAGTTTTTTTTAGGTTTTAGAGCCAGTTTACGGCGATGCTAGCGCCATTCGCGAAAAAAATAAATATCTTCTAAACTAAGGCAAATATCAAAAATTTAGCACAGTATGACACTAGATAACGTAGTCTAGTATTTTTAGGGCACTGTTGTATAGCTTTTAGGTCAAGGACCAAAGAAAGCTACAGAGTGCTGCTAAAAAAGACCACTTTTAGCAACAATCGGTGTATAATTTTGTTCTTTTAAGTTAGGACTACTTTACTGTTCTCAAAAATACTAAGCAAGATTATCTAGTGTCATATTGTGCCACATTTTTGATATTTGCCTTACTTTAGAAGACATCTTTTTTTTTTTCGAGAATGGCGCTAGCATCGCGGTAAACTGGCTCTTAAGGTTTTTTCTAATAATATTAGTGCGTTTTATCGACATATTCATATTAAAAAATACTTACATTTACAATACTTTTAATTTTCGGTCTTATAAATGTAACTACACAGAAATTTCGAAGTAGATTCGTCGTATAATTAAACAAGTTCAAAACGTCTTAACGTGGTTGATTAATACAATCCTTGTGAAAACAACTGCGAGAAAAAACAAAAAACTATATTTTTTTAATATTTACTATCCCACGTTTTCACAGCCGGAAATTATAAAATGAAGGGATTTGAAGGGCCCTGTAACTGACACAATTTTTTACCTATCAGCGCCGTTTGAAGGACAAACCCGCCATCGTAGAGGGATTTAATGAAGTTAGTTGCATTTACCAGACAGTTGCAATTACAAGACTGCACCTTAAATGTTTAATTTTTTTTGTTTATTTTTAAAATCTTTTTTGTTTTTTATTTTACTGATTTAAATTTTATTTTTACATTTTTTTTTTAATTTTATTTAGATAGTTTGCTTATCTTTTTCTGACATTTAGGTAATTTAAGATTTTTTAGTTTTAATGTGTATTCTTTTAGCCTTAAGTTTTCTTAGTCGGTTGTAAATATTATATCTTTACCTTAAATAAATAATTTTATTTAAGATTGATTATAATTATGTTAAAAAAAGACTGATTTATTGATAAATATTTAATTTCTTTCCTCTATAAGTTTTTTTATTTCCTAAAATAAAATTAAGCATGCCCTTAAGTTACTAATAATTCGGAGTGACGTAGAGACAGTACGCTGGAGGCAGGAGCGACGTGCCGACAGTGCTTCGTAGGTGTGGAGCGACGTAACGTCAGAGCGCCGTAAAGACAGTAAACCGAATAGAATAGCAACCCTTTATTGCATACAAAGTAAGGCACAAAAGGTACAATTGAAATTAATATTGGGTATTGTAAGCGGCACGGTTGTACACGGTTTAGCCGCATAATGCCAAATTCACAAAATGCAACATAGTCGCAAAATGCCAAATTCACAAACATAGTCGCAAAATGCCAGATTCTCGAAATGCCAAATTTTCTAGTAAAATGTGTTTGTAGTTTGCAATCAATAATTTTGATGCTATTTTGGATTTTTTTTTGTTTAAAAAAATGGTATTTATAAGGTATGCGTCTGAATGCCACCAAATAAAACCATTCTATCGGATTTCCCAACAAACTAAAATTTGTCATATTGAGAATCTGACATTATGCGAATTTGTCGTTTGGAGAATCTGACATTTTGCGAATTTGGCCTTTCGAGAATCTGGCGCTTTAAAATTTGTTTGGAATTTTGCGAATATGGCATAATGCGACTAAACTGTATACAATACACGTAGAAAGCTGGTTATCAGCGCTAAACAAGAGGCTGCCCTGCAATTTCACCCGCTCAGATTTCTCATAAACACAAAAATCCCTTTTTTTTTCGTTCCCATGGGAATTTCGGGAAATCCTTAGTGCTCCCCTATAATCTCCAAGGAACCCATGTGCAAAATTTCAGCTCGCTGCGCCCAGTAGATTTGGCTCTGCGTTGTCTATCAGTCAGTAACGGAATAGTTTTATATATTGATTAGTATAATCGTTTTTTTAGAGAGGTCACCTCACTATGAAGATAAATCTAACAGATGTCAAATGTGACCTATTAAAATGACTAACTATAGTAACACACATGATGAACCAAAATATCACGCAAAAAATGGTTAGAACCTGAATCTTCTGTGAAGATTATCTAGGGCGGACTGATGATTAATTATAACAAAAAAAAACTTATTCTCATTGTTCTTTTATTAAATTACATAAAATTTTTATAGGTATCCACACCAAGGATGGTAAGGTTATCAAGAACAATGCTTCAACAGAGTATGATCTGTCTGAGAAGTCTATCACTCCCATGGGTGGATTCCCTCACTATGGAGAGGTCAACAATGACTTCATTATGATCAAGGGTTGCTGCATGGGGCCTAAGAAGCGAGTTATTACTTTGAGAAAGGTCAGTAGAATTTATATTAATAACACACTAAATATTGTAAATAGTTGATTATAATATGTATAATGTGTGTGAAAGATAAGTTATTATTAGAAACCGACCGAAGGTTCAGTTTCGGCCAAAAAATCTAGTTTCGGCCACAATTTTGGTTTCGGCAAAAAAATGGCTGAAACTTTTGCCTAAACCGAATATCTTCTAACGAAACCATAACCGAAATCAAAAATATGCGTCTTTGACTCCCTAGATAATCTTGCTTAAAATGTTTAAATTTGCCTCTAAAATAGTAGATGAGGGGATCTAACTTAACCGTTTAGTCTACATTTGACAGATTCTGCTTTTGACACCATGGTTTTATATGGACAGATTCTACATACGACAGATTCTACTTAAGACGTATTCTACTTATGACAGATTCTCGTTTTGACAGATTCTACTTATGACGGATTCTGATTTTGACAGATTTCCTCCATTATGATCCATTATGAAAAATAATCAAAGTCTTTAGTTTTTTAGCATTCTTGTCTCTTTAAAAAATCAATAGTTTAGTTATACAACATTGTTCTCACTTTCGTATGCAAGGTTTTTTTCCAATGAGTAGGAAGAGACAAGAATGTTAAAAAACTAAAAACTTTTGATTATTTTTCATAAGGGAGGAAATCTGTCAAAATCAGAATCCGTCATAAGTAGAATCTGTCAAAACGAGAATCTGTCATAAGTAGAATACGTCTTAAGTAGAATCTGTCGTATGTAGAATCTGTCCATATAAAACCATGGTGTCAAAAGCAGAATCTGTCAAATGTAGACTAAACGAACTTAACTACCTTCCATATCTTATCGATTTAAAATTTTGCACAGAGTTACTTTAATTATTGTTTTAACGTTGGTTCCGAAACCACGTGTTAGTTAGCGAAGCTTTAAAACAATAATCCAAATTAACTTACAATAACCGTACAACGTTGCCAGGCATTAAGCTCACCCTTAGCTAATTTGTGAACTTGACATTGGCAAAATACTTCACTGAAGTGGAATCAAGTCCAACCCTCCCTAGTCCCTCCGGCTCAACTCGGTACAGATCTGTAGGGTACCGATTTGTAATAACGGGCGAGGACTGTACAGATCTGTACCGGTGCGGAGCGAGGCGGCGCGCGACCTTTTTTTTACTCTTTTTTTTTTGTTTATAGTAAATTTTTGGGTGAACCAATGTTGGCCCAATGTTTGAAAAATGTGTCGACTAGGAATGATTGAATGGATTGACAATCGGTCACTCAATCAATAAGAAAGAAGTCTATAAAAAAAAATTAAACAAGAATTTTGCGGGTACGCCGCCATTGTGAATCCACCCTCAAAAGTTGAGATATCGACACATTTGTGACGTAATTTGTTGACCGAAAGGTTAAAGGTTATTAAATTAAAATAATAATAATTAATTATATTGAAAGTATCTTTAATTTTGACGATGATTAGTTCTAGTTTAGAGAGTGGTCTAACTGGGTCGGGGGTGTTTTTTAATTTTTAATTTTGTTTATTAATTGTTCTGTTCATTTGGCTTATTCTTCAGTCATTCTGGCATTATTTTAAGCAGTTCTCAATCTTATTTCCTGATTAAAGACAATTTTTGCTTGAGATGTTTATGGCGGATCCACGTTTCAGCAGTTTCTGGGTTCCGGCAAATAAAAAGTCACCGTGGTATAGTGCATGCGAGTGTCCTTGTAGGTGTGACATGTATGAATCACAAAATTAAAATATGCTTATCATCTTTCAGTCTCTACGCACGCACACTAAGAGAGCGGCTCTTGAAAAGATAAACCTCAAATTCATCGACACATCTTCCAAATTTGGTCACGGTCGCTTCCAGACACCGGCCGATAAGGCTGCGTTCATGGGTACGCTGAAGAAGGACCGCATTCGCGAGGAGGCGGCAGCCACCGCCGCGCCCGCGCCTGCAACGTCCCAGTCTTAAAACTAAGTAACACTTAAATAAATGTTACTATGAAAAGTACTACCTTTACTTTAATTTGGGAATGAGGGGTTTTCATTTTCACGACAGACTCGTGGTCCCCCTGTGTTCTTATAAAATCTGAAGTTATTCAAGAAAAACGTAAAATTTAGAACTAACCGACCAAATTAAATGGACCACTAAAAACTCAGAATAAGGACTAAAGCATAGAAGTAGTCCTAAAATAAAAAGTCACATCATTGTGTTACGCTACTTACTCAAGTGCAACCATTGAATATGTTAAAAAGAGACCAATATACTGTCTCCACTGGGTCGTATGACTCGTCGTACTGCGTCAGTGGGGCGGCCGAAAAAGTCACGGCATCGAAATTTTGAAAATGCCAATATTCAGGTGTACTTCAAGGCCACATACTATAGGGCGCGGCCACCAGCTCCGATTAGTTTGATTTTAAGGCAACTAATGCTTCAGAATTACTACTATTTAGTACTTAAAGGAAAAAATAAGTACTAGAGTACTTTTTGAGTTATAAGCGGTTTGGTGGCCGCGTTGGGAAGGATGCTTTGCAACGCGGCCACCTTCAAATTGAGCCAAAATAGCAGCAAATATAAAATTTATGAATTAGAAATAAATCTACGCAAAAACTACTTCGCAATAAACAAACTTTTGTTTCCCTGAATCTAGGAGAAACTAAAAATTAAGTAAATCCAAGTTTTACCGCGCGCGGCTTTGAGGTTATTTCTAGGAATCTCGTAAATACGCGTCATATGAAGATGAGAATTCTATGGAGTATACAACAGTATGTCTACTATTTAGTACTTAATGGAAAAAAATGCTACTAGAGTACTTTGCGAGTTATAAGAGGTTTTTGGTGGCCGCGTTGCAAAGCATCCTTCCCAACGTGGCCACCTTCAGATTGAGCGGAAATAGCAGCAAATATTAAATGTATGAATTAGAAATGAATCTACGAAAATAGTACTTCGCAATATATAAACTTTTGTTTCCCTGAATCTTGAAGAAACGGAAAATTAAGTAAATCCAAGTTTTTACTAAGTTAAGGGTTACTCGGGTGTGCATCGTTACCTCCCATCCAAGTTTTGTACGACAGGGTTTTTCGTGTCAGTCACTAAAAACTTGGCTAGCAAAAACCATGTCGTGCAAAATCTGTACTGCAAAAATTTTTACGTATGAGAATATGTTCACGACACAGTCTTTCGTATTACCTACCACTAAAAACTTGGACAGTAAAAACTATGTTCTGCAAAACCTTCCGGAAATAATATAGACAATAGTCCACACAGAACTAGCAAAATAATTGCTTCCAATGATCACATTCACCAGCATATTTGCTATACTTACTGAATTTTCTCCATGCTTATTGTCCACCCACATCACAGCCACTTGAGCTTCAGCAGCACGAGTGCGTGGTTACGTGACTATAGGGAACTATAGTGGTATTTGTGCACTTTGTCTCGCTGGTTGTTAAAGGTTTAATAAACCCGCCTATTTGAAGGGAGTAGTCTATACCAATATTATAAAGAGGAAATATATGTTTGTTTGTTTGTTTGTTTGTAAAGAATAGGCTCAGGAAATACTGAAACGATTTGAAAAATTATTTCACTGGTAGGAAGCTACATTAACCCCGGGTGTCATAGGCTTTATTAGATTTTCAAAAAAAATTAGGGATCCTTACCTAAACTCAAATAATGTAACCCAAGGTGCAATATTTTTTCCCATGTTTACATATTTTGACAGGTGGTTTGTTGTTGTTGTTTGTTTTTTATTCGGCCATTCTGGGCAGTCAAAAAAACATAGTCTATAGAGCCAAGTCTTTTGTAGTATCTTATATTCTATGGCGTAACGAAGTAAGCCGGGAAAGCTCGTTAGATAAATAAAATTGTTCGTGATATTGAAAAAAAATTGTATCAATTATTCGTGTTTAGAAATATTTGTTATTTTTGTATTAAAATACTAATAATAACTATCTGATGTTACTCCCAGGATACTATTTTCGTAGAGATTATAAAATATGTGAGTTAAAATATGTTAATATAAAAAAATATTAGTCATTTACAAGTTAATAATTAGATATATCTTTTATCTTGGCAAAAAAATAGAAATGCATTTTTTTTTTCGCTCTTGTTGGTAATTTTTTCCTCTATTTCGGTGGAGATCTTTTATTAGTAGTAACACCTACGAAACGTCAAAAATTCCTGAATTCTAAGATAAACTATACGCTCACAAAGTTTGCAAGTAATGTATGGAAATGTCCCATGTTTATGCATGGAATTAATAGGTACTACGTAAAATTGGAATGCTTATTAGTCATATCAAAATGAACCATATTAGTATGTGAATAAAGTGCTATTAAAAATAACAAATATCACTTTTAATAAACGAGCTCAAGTGAAACGTCGTTTTTTGTTATGTGTCCCTTTCGCACGTAAGTAAAGTGAAGGGTCGAAGGGTCCAATGCTCAGAATAAGGACAAGCATAGAAGTAGTCCTAAAATAAAAAGTCACATCATTGTGTTACGCTACTTACTCAAGTGCAACCATTGAATATGTTAAAAAGAGACCAATATACTTTCTCCACTGGGTCGTATGACTCGTAGCTGGGTTCGACTTTTTATTTTCAATTTTCTAAAAAGCTAGTGATGGCAAAAATAACTTGTCCTAAATCAAGTTGTCTATACTTTTATACAAGACATGGTTCTTTATTATTGAACTTATCATAACTAATTCAGGAGTAATTGTATGGTATTATAATAACAAGAAAACAAAGACAAATAAATCTACGAAAATATTTCTCCGCAATATATAAACTTTTGTTTTCCTGAATCTCGAAGAAACTGAAAATTAAGTTAATCCAAAAGTTTTTACTAAATTATGGGTTACTTTACTCGGGTGTGCATCGTTACCTACCATTCAAGTTTTGTACGACAGGGTTTTTCGTGTCAGTCACTAAAAACTTGGCTGGTAAAAACCATGTCGTGCAAAATCTGTACGGCAAAAACTAAACACCGACACACGACATAAATTAAGCACCGACCAACCAGAAAGATGTATTTTAAATTGAGTCTATACGCATAAAAATTGCCTATGTTGAGTCCGGAAGGTTTTGCACGACATGGTTTTTACTGTCCATGTTTTTAGTTATAACACAAAAAACCATGTTGTACAAAAATTTGGCTGTGATAACTTGGATGGTAATGATGCACATCCGAGTAACCAAAACCTCTTACAACTCGCAAAGTACTCTAGTAGCATTTTTTTCCATTAAGTACTAAATAGTAGACATACTGTTGTATACTCCATAGAATTCTCATCTTCATATGACGCGTATTTACGAGATACCTAGAAATAACCTCAAAGCCGCGCGCGGTAAAACTTGGATTTACTTAATTTTTAGTTTCTCCTAGATTCAGGGAAACAAAAGTTTGTTTATTGCGAAGTAGTTTTTGCGTAGATTTATTTCTAATTCATAAATTTTATATTTGCTGCTATTTTGGCTCAATCTGAAGGTGGCCGCGTTGCAAAGCATCCTTCCCAACGCGGCCACCAAAAACCTCTAATAACTCGAAAAGTACTCTAGTACTTATTTTTTCCTTTAAGTACTAAATAGTAGTAATTCTGTAGCATTAGTTGCCTTAAAATCAAACTAATCGGAGCTGGTGGCCGCGCCCTATAGTATGTGGCTACTTCAAGCTGTAATCCTCATCTTTTAAATCTTCGCTAAAACAAATTTTGAGAATGCAAATAATTAGTCATGAATTGATCCAAATTGGTCCACTAAGTAAAATAATTAGTCCACTTATACTTTAGAAGTTATAGCCAAATGTTTGTGAGGATTATGGCTTGACGTTTAAGCTGTAATCCTCATCTCAGCCGCGGCAGCATGCACTCACTCATTTGAACACGCGATTAAATGTTTAAAATTATCTCGAGGGTCTTGTTTTCCTGCATGTGCGAACATGCAGCAGTGCGTAGACAAATTTAATCGTTGTCTAAATCTTCCTCACCATCGAGATAGATGGGGCTGCTAGACGAAAAAAATAACACCAATCTTTTATTTTTGATGTGGTCACACAGGGTCGGGGAAAGATATTGATTCAAATAACAAGCAGCACAGCACTATTCATTCGTTCATTGCGTTTAGTTTACATTTTTTTTATTATGAAAAGAAATGTTTTAAATGGAACGCACTAGATTATGTGAAGAATAAACAAAACGTTTTTCAAATGATCGTTGTATGTAATTGTTTTCATTTTGTTTGTAAAAACTTTTAAAACTTTTGAACAAAGTATTCTAAGTATTTTATCCAAGTAATTACGCCGATTTACGCCATAAAAAGAGAAAAACGCAGAAAGAAAGTGTGAAATGGAGTCAAAAAAGTAAGTTATTTAGTAGCGGTAGTAAGTTATTTACTTTGTTGTGCGAGCAACAGTTGTTTGTGTTCAATGTGTTGTGTGGTCATCTAGCTTCGGTCATAATTTGCGGACAGTGGATAGTTTTGGTGGCGGGAGTAGAAATCGTTTTATGGACAATACCTACCTAGATAGACTGAAAACCTATACAGAACCTAAAACGACCAAGCGAACTAGGTACCGCCTAACACATAACTTTTTAGTGCAGGTATTATACTTATAAACCTTTCTCTTGAGTCGCTCTATCTTTTAAAAAAAACGGCATCAAAATCCGTTGCGTAGTTTAAAAGATTTAAGAGCCAGTTTACAGCGATGCTAGCGCCATTCGCGTAAAAAATTATATCTTCTAAAGTAAGACAAATAAGTATAAAAAATTTGATACAATACATTTTTGATATTTACCTTAGTTTAGAAGATATTATTTTTTACGCGAATGGCGCTAGTATCGCTGTAAACTGGCTCATAAGCATACATAGGGACAGACGCGGAAAGCGACTTTATTTAATAATGTATTGATGTTATTATGGAAGAAATCTCTCTAAGCGATAAGGCCGCCCATTGCAATCAATGTATTAATTTAAGAACATTAATTGTTAGTCACCTAATGATAAGTTTATTGATTGCAATAGAGTGTCTATACTATACTATAAGTATATAATATATACCCCTGCCATTTGGTTTTTATTTTATTTTCCAGTAAATAACCAAACTTAATTATGCTATCGACGAAAGATAACATAACCTAGAACTAAACTTGTCTTCTTGTCTTATTTTGTCTGCACCCCTTCCATTAGTAGACAAGATATGTCGGATTCATGTGTCATTCGTAGAGAAAAACCGTATCTCATGTTCGCACTTTTGGCAAGATCATAGACAATTGATTAAACTGACAGTTCAACATCGCAAGAGTTGTATCCCGTGCTGCTCATGCTCGATCCGTAGTGTACTTCAAGCTGTAATCCTCATCTTTTAAATCTTCGCTAAAACAAATTTTAAGAATGCAAATAATTAGTCATGAATTGATCCAAATTGGTCCACAAAGTAAAATAATTAGTCCACTTATACTTTAGAAGTTATAGCCAAATGTTTGTGAGGATTATGGCTTGACGTTCAAGCTGTAATCCTCATCTCTGGTCCAAGAAAACGGTAGGGCCTATCGACTTGGTTCAGGTCTAAATAATTAGTCCTCAATTGATCCACACGACATGCCAAATCTCAGAATTGGTCCTCCAGAGGTTCCGAAGTTATAAGGGCATCTTTGTGAGGATTATGGCTTGAACATTTGGCACATTCAATTATCTCCGGAACGCCTATATTGGTTTGAAATTTGGCCAAAAATTAATCCTCAATTGGTCCACCAGAATCATAATCATTTTTAACTAGGTTTTCTTTGAAGAAGTACGCTAAAATCATCGATTTTACTTTCCCATACATTGCGATCCATGTACAGTTGTGCACAAAATAATTGATAAACATTAATATTAACCGGTTACCTAAACGATTCTTTAGAAGAGTAAAGTGGGTAAAGTACGTACTTATTATTTTGACGAGTTCCCAATTACGTAAATGTACTTACCAAGATATTTAACCAAAAAAAAACCTTTATCTATGATTTATATTTTTGCATGTTCTTCAATTAAAAGTTTACAATAGTTTCTTTTCTTACTTAACTTAATTACAGCACCGTTTATATTGCTAAAATTATTTAGTTTTAACAAAATCACAGTTGGTTCAAGTGTAAATAAAACAACAACAAAAATTTGTTATGTACTAGCGCTTGCACCCCTCATTAATTAATTATTTAAACTAACCTGTGTTACTATGTTTGACATTATGTGTCTGTGTCAACGTAAATTGCTATCTATGTGTATGTATACATATTTTTATTATTTTGGATGTAAGCAATAATAAGCGATTTTGTAAAGGCGACATTGGATCTTTCTGTCCATTACGCAAAATGTGTTTTAAACGCGGAGGGGAGACGGAGCTGCGGGGAGTAAGTAAGTACTATTTATATTAGTATTATTAGGTACCTACTACTATTGTATAAAATACTAGTCGACCCGGCGAACTTTGTACCGCCTTACCTCTTACTACATCTCACTAGTTGCATGTGAATCATTAATGTACCAAAAAAACTTCTATGTATAATTTAAATTTTTGTAAGTATATCGCACACCTAGATCAAAACAGTGTCAACTCGAAATAATCAATAATTGAGTTATTTATACCAGCGGATTGAGCATTTTTTTACGCATCGTATAGTTTAATAGGTTTATTTTTATCTGCCATAGTTCCCGAAAGATGGCGCTAAAACACTGTTTTGTTGAAATTTGTCGGTAATTTACTCCCCAACAAAAGGGTTTCATTTTTAGTTTACACCTACACTTGAAGCGTGTGCACGTACAATTAATCTTTTAAAACAGTGTTATTTTGAGTTGATACTATTTTCGTTAATGATCGTTCAGAAAATAAAAGTGACATTTCGAGTTGGATCAGTTTTGATGGTTAGTATTGCTCAAATAAATGTGACTTTTCTAATTGAAACAGTCTTCGACGTTCAGATAAGATTTTTTTTTTAGAATATTTTGTGTTGCATCTGTTTTAGACAAAAACTTTTTAAATTTTGAGTTGTCTCTCTTTTGTTGGATCATTTGTTTTTCTCATTTATTTCAGTGAAATTTAAGCTTAAAAATTATTGAATAAGCTATAAATGTGGGGTTTTTTAAGTTGAAGCGATATTGGACGTAAACGTAGCCGCAAAATTGCTTACTGTATGTTTTATTTACTGTTTTCGAGTTGACACTGTTTTGTTGGTATCGAAACCTGATAGATTTTTTTATCTTGTTTTCCAGAGTAATGTCGGGAATTTGACGACAATATTACCAAACATGATTGGGGAACAAAATAAATAAAACCTCCTATCTTTCATTTCGTATTGAAATACGAATCAAAACGTTGACAATGCAGTAAATAAGTCAATTTTAGAAGAAAACTTAGCCCTGTCACGATCACCGCACACCGTTAGATTGTCAAATCGGAAAAACTTCTCTTTTTTCATCACAATTAGCTATGCTTATTATAAAGACTAAATTATAATAAGCATTTTTTAAATGGGTGACAAAAATTAATATTATTTGGTAAATTTTCGTCGTTTTAGATAAGATTTCATGAAGATAAGTGCCAATTTCTCAAGAAAATTACCGTATACTGTTGATTTTACTAAAAAAGTTTTTATGAATATTAAACTAGTCGACCTGGCGAACTTCGTATCGCCTACATTTATCACTATCTTGTGCACTCTTGATCAATATATTTGTTAAAAAAAACGCATTAAAATCTGTTGTATTATTTTAAAGATTTAAGCATACATAGGGACAGACGTGGGAAGCGGCTTTCTTTTATACTATGTATTGATTTAAATTTTAGTATTGATTTTATTACCAACTCAAAAATTTTTCGAGCCTTTGTCCATTTTCCCCTTATTTAAAAGTGTAACAATTCAAAAATATTTGTACAAAACAGCTTCAACTTTAATTGACACAAAAAAAAAATTCATTGTTATAGTACAAAACAGTAACAATTCAAAAATTCAATATTATACCTCACTACATTTAGTTAAAAAAAAAGCAATAAAGCACTCGATGCTTACGTTTTTTTCTCCATTTTATTGAAATATTAGTGAACTTCTAGCTATCATAAAAAAAAAGAAATCAGTTTTTCGTGATTTCTGAAAAAAATGGTTTTTTGAGTTGACACTGTTTTGTACTAGGTGTGCGATATATTCAATTAAAAGTTTACAATAGTGTATTTTCTTACTTAACTTAATTAAATCACCGTTTTTATCACAATACTTATACTTACTTACTTATTTTTAATAACTAACAATAACCAGTTACTTCAGTTATAATAATAACAAAAAAAAAATTGTTTTAATAATCACAGTTGCTTCATTGCAATAATCACAGTTTTTTATGGTAAGGTACTTTCGGTATAGCGCGAAACTATACTTTTAATAAATAAACGAAATAATTTTATCAAGTATTTACATTGTTTTTTTTCATCTCCCGATTTTGGCTACAAATATACCCGTTTTAGCTACATTCTAGTCCTGTTCTAGTTTAGCTAATACTAGCTCTTCGACATTCGAGAACCTGGCTCTATTTTCAAGTGCGCAGTTGCGTGCGCACACGCTGCCTTTGAGTGAAGACAAGGATAGCGCTATTTGGCCAATACCAGGTTGATAAAAGACAACAGTCCCGCGACGCGAGTCAGGCGCTATACTCGTGTATATATTATTTAATGTAACTCTACAGGAGTATCGCGCATGATGTCTCTTATCAACCCAGGATTGGCCAAATAGCGCTATCCTTGTCTCCACTCAAAAGCAGCGTGCGCGCAATCGAAGATAGAAATCAGTGTTACAATATATACATATAGAGATAGTAGACGTAAGCTTCCCTTACACTGTGTTGTTTGTTACTGTTGTCATCAATATCATCAATACATAGTATAAAACAAAGTAGCTTTCCGCGTCTGTCCCTATGTATGATATCTTTTAAACTATGCAACGGATTTTGATGCGGTTTTTTTTAACAGATAGAGTGATTCAAGAAGAAGGTTTAAAGTATAATACATGCACAATGTAGTAAGAGGTAAGGCGGTACAAAGTTCGCCGGGTCGACTAGTATTTTATACAATAGTAGTAGGTACCTAATAATACTAATATAAATAGTACTTACTTACTCCCCGCAGCTCCGTCTCCCCTCCGCGTTTAAAACACATTTTGCGTAATGGACAGAAAGATCCAATGTCGCCTTTACAAAATCGCTTATTATTGCTTACATCCAAAATAATAAAAATATGTATACATACACATAGATAGCAATTTACGATGACACAGACACATAATGTCAAACATAGTAACACAGGTTAGTTTAAATAATTAATTAATGAGGGGTGCAAGCGCTAGTACATAACAAATTTTTGTTGTTGTTTTATTTACACTTGAACCAACTGTGATTTTGTTAAAACTAAATAATTTTAGCAATATAAACGGTGCTGTAATTAAGTTAAGTAAGAAAAGAAACTATTGTAAACTTTTAATTGAAGAACATGCAAAAATATAAATCATAGATAAAGGTTTTTTTTTGGTTAAATATCTTGGTAAGTACATTTACGTAATTGGGAACTCGTCAAAATAATAAGTACATACTTTACCCACTTTACTCTTCTAAAGAATCGTTTAGGTAACCGGTTAATATCAATGTTTATCAATTATTTTGTGCACAACTGTACATGGATCGCAATGTATGGGAAAGTAAAATCGATGATTTTAACGTACTTCTTCAAAGAAAACCTAGTTAAAAATGATTATGATTCTGGTGGACCAATTGAGGATTAATTTTTGGCCAAATTTCAAACCAATAGCTATAGGCGTTCCGGAGATAATTGAAGGTGCCAAATGTTCAAGCCATAATCCTCACTAAGATGCCCTTATAACTTCGGAACCTCTGGAGGACCAATTCTGAGATTTGGCATGTCGTGTGGATCAATTGAGGACTAATTATTTAGACCTGAACCAAGTCGATAGGCCCTACCGTTTTCTTGGACCAGAGATGAGGATTACAGCTTGAACGTCAAGCCATAATCCTCACAAACATTTGGCTATAACTTCTAAAGTATAAGTGGACTAATTATTTTACTTTGTGGACCAATTTGGATCAATTCATGACTAATTATTTGCATTCTTAAAATTTGTTTTAGCGAAGATTTAAAAGATGAGGATTACAGCTTGAAGTACACGATCCGTAGACATAATGGTTCGCTCTCGATTAGTGACGTCATTTTCCCGCATTGAAATGTCAAAAGCGATTAAAAGTGACAGAAAGACACCGCAAATGGTCCGTCGTGCTGCGGAGGCTGGTCCAAGAAAACGGTAGGGTCTATCGACTTGGTTTAGGTCTAAATAATTAGTCCTCAATTGATCCACACGACATGCCAAATCTCAGAATTGGTCCTCAAGAGGTTCCGGAGTTATAAGGGCATCTTAGTGAGGATTATGGCTTGAACATTTGGCACCTTCAATTATCTCCGGAACGCCTATGGCTATTGGTTTGAAATTTTGCCAAAAATTAATCCTCAATTAGTCCACCAGAATTATAATCACTTCGAACTAGGTTTTCTTTGAAGAAGTACGTTAAAATCATCAGTTTTACTTTCCCATACATTGCGATCTATGTACAGTTGTGCACAAAATAATTGATTTAACATTGATATTAACCAGTTACCTAAACGATTCTTTAGAAAAGTGAAAGTGGGTTTGGTTTTCGCTATGTACTTATGTTTAAGACAGCCTGATTGATTGATTGCTATCACTAGTTGCAGGTGAATCATTAATGTACCAAAAAAAACTTCTATGTATAATTTAAAATTTTGTAAGTTTAAATTCAATTAAAAGTTTACAATAGTGTCTTTTTTTACTTAACTTAATTAAATTACCGTTAATATCACAATACTTATACTTACTTACTTATTTTTAATAACTAACAATAATCTCATTTACTTAGTTCAATTATAATAATAACAAAAAAAAATGTTTTAATAATCACAGTTGCTTCATTGCAATAATCACAGTTTTTTATGGTGAGGTGGTAACTTTCGGTATGGCGCGAAACTATACTTTTTAACCGACGAAAAAACAAAAAGGAGGAGGTTCTCAATTCGTCGCGTATATATATATTTTTTTTTTTTATGTATGATCACGCATAACTTTTTACTGTGTGGACCGATTTTGATAATTCTTTTTTTAATCGACAGGGTATACCTTGAAGTTGGTCCCATAAAAATTTGGAAATAAAATTCCCACCCTAAAGGTGGGAAAATAGGGGTGACTTTTTGGTCGGCGGGTCGATTTATCCACTCACAGGTTGCATTTCCGTGTTACATTATAACTTTTGATATCTACTTACAATATCTTTGGAAATGAAATAAAATCAGCCAAAAGACGTCCACTGCTGGACATAGGCCTCCCTCACAAATCGCCTCACCGACCGGTCGTGATCGAACCTCATCCTGTTAGTCCCTCAACCTTCACAAGGTTGTGTGGCCACCTTGTGGGGTGCTACCACCCGGTGAAGTATGATTAGCTGGGGTCAAAAAATTAGCCCAAAAAAAACTGAAAAGCAAAAAATTAAGGCCTAATAGAAAATGTTTCCCTATTATTTAATGCTTTTCAGTTTTTTCGGCGGTTTAATTTTTTTATAAAAAGTTTTTATAATAAATAAACGAAATAATTTTATCAAGTATTTACATTGTTTTTTTTCATCTCCCGATTTTGGCTACAAATATACCCGTTTTAGCTACATTCTAGTCCTGTTCTAGTTTAGCTAATACTAGCTCTTCGACATTCGATAACCTGGCTCTATTTTCAAGTGCGCACACGCTGCCTTTGTGTGGAGACAAGGATAGCGCTATTTGGCCAATACCGGGTTGATAAGAGACAACAGTCCCGCGACGCGCGTCAAGCGCTATACTCGTGTATATATTATTTAATGTAACTCTACAGGAGTATCGCGCATGATGTCTTTTATCAACCCAGGATTGGCCAAATAGCGCTATCCTTGTCTCCACTCAAAAACAGCGTGCGCGCAATCGAAGATAGAGATCAGTGTTACAATATATACATATAGAGATAGTAGACGTAAGCTTCCCTTACACTGTGTTGTTTGTTACTGTTGTCATCAATATCATCAATACATAGTATAAAACAAAGTAACTTTCCGCGTCTGTCCCTATGTATGCTTATATCTTTTAAACTATGCAACGGATTTTGATGCGGTTTTTTTTAACAGATAGAGTGATTCAAGAAGAAGGTTTAAAGTATATTATATTTCGTGGTTTCATTTTCGATATAAATCATTTCACTAGGTAGTCCTTTCACCTACAAGGCAACATTCGCACGTTCTTACAAATAACTATTAGTCGATCGATTTAATCGATATCGATTACTCGATTAATTTGAAATTTACCCATGCTCCCATCCCTACCACTCTACGCGCCCATCACTAGCAGCGTCCGCCACCAAGCCTGTCATTCTTTTTCCGTGCGAGGCAACGAAAGCACGTGTTCGGATCTTGTTTGCAAAAAATTATTTTTCAAGATACCGAAAAGATCCTACGAATATTTTAACAAAAAATTAAGTGAGTTACTTAAACTTTGATGGATTTCATTATCCTCATACTATAAATCGAGAGACAATGTCTTATGTTACGGTAAGTTCATCTGCTTACCTACCTTCAAAAAAAAAAAAAAAAATTTTTAGACAGAAATTTCGAATTGAAATTCTGCATAAACTTACATTTAAAAAGTGTAAAAGAAATATTTTTGCAAAGCCATAGATTCGAACAAGAACCAGGCTGCCATACTGCCATAGATTCCAATAGGAACGCGGCAAAATTCAAAACTGTACATCATTTTTTATCATTAAAATAATTTTTTTTTGCAAAGCCATAGATTCAAATATGAACCAGGCTACCATACTGCCATAGATTCCAATAGGAACGCGGCAAAATGCAAAAATAATCATCATTTTTCATGCAAGTATAAAAATATAAAAAGCATAATTTTCTTTTTTCTTCTTATTCCAGTAGGCGAAACGCCTTTACAATGTAAATGTGCCCAGAGCAAATATCATTCGAATATGAGGATATATTTCTAGCCGAAACTATTCCCTACAACCCATGATCAGGTCTAAATGAGACTGAATCACCAAAAATCATGATGGCGACAACCAAGTGCCAATTACCACCACTGCATCAACAGTGACCACTTTCAATACCGTCACCAAAAACAGGTCCAAGCACCAGCAATAACTTCCTTATTGGAACTGGTAACGGTTACAACAACCAATTGAACTCGGACCCTGAGGCAAAGTTTAAATTTCCGGAACTGGACCCATAAATTTTATTAACCCTGGGCGAAGCCCTGGATGATGAACTAAAGTTGTGTGATTGAATCTACGATAATCTCTCTCAAATGGCTAGAGAAGTCAAGGAAAAAATCCTTCAGCAATATACTATACCTAGCAACTACATATTGGTTCAAGCCTCAAAGCTAAATACTAAAATACTCTCATCTCAACTTGGACTGACTTCACATCACATCGGGGAGTAGGGCCATGGCCATTCTCCTAACTCAAGATATAAAATAGAGGCAATCAAGATTCTAAGCGAGGGCTCCCGTAGTTCATGCGACCTTTATAGCTCGGAGACACAATCTCGCATTTAAAAGACTGCACCAGGTCTGACCAAGACATTTTTGAATGTCTTTCTTAAGATTTTATAACAAGATCCCAGAAGAGATTTTGATCCTGAATGATAATGAGTTTAAAACTCGTATCAAAAAAGGTTTGATTAAGAAAGCTTATTACAATGTTGATGATTATGAAAACGACAAAGACGCATGGAAGTAGTCTAGCTCTGCACGATATTTTCATTATTTCATGTATGTACTTTAAATCTTATTAATTTATGTTCTTTGTATTGTAAATTGAATTGTAATGTCACATATACAGGGTGTTTCTGACAAGGCGGTAATAAATCAAAGGAGTGATTCAGCTCACCATACCTAACAACTTTCCCAAAGCAACATGGGTCGAAATCTCAAAACGAAAACCAGCTGTCCCGTACATTGACCCCGTCAGCTGATCGAACCAATGTATGGAACAGATGATATTTTTTTTGAGATTTTGACCCATGTTGCTTTGGGAAAGTTGCTAGGTATGGTGAGCTGAATACCTCATTTGATTTATTACCGCCTTGTCAGAAACACCCAGTATAAGAACAAAAAAAAAAAAAAAGATAAATTGTAAAGTAGAGTTTGTTACCCCTTTCTTCTCTACGCTGTAAAATCATTGCGAAAGGGAGTAGAATCATTTGACAGAGGAGGGCTCGTTTGGGGGCGTCTCCAGGCGACCATTGTCGTAAGGCAAGGCAAACATTGTTTGCCTGAGCCAATTAGTGGGCACCCTGAACTACCTCGCCTCTATCAGTATAGGATACTTTACGAAATAAGGTATCAATATTAATTAGATTAGTCTAATTGACTTTCAATAAGCGATATCTTGTATCCTGTATTGAATAAATCATTTTTTACTTTACTTTACTTTACTTTCAGTACAGTAAACGAGATGAAGCACTGTTCGGTGCCAAATTTTAGAGAAAATTAAATAAAGCTTCAAAATTGAACAGCAATGCCTTCAAATCAGGAAGACAGTAGTCTTCCCAGAAATACTGTTGCTTACACAACACAGCCGCCTCTACGAGCTCCACGGGCACAGCTTGGCCGCAGTTTCAGGAAAACTCAGGCCCTCCTCGCTTTGCGAAAAACAAGGGGGGGGGCGTGCCAGGGCCAGAGTACGAAGATACCACTCGTCAAGCTCCAAATTACAACGACCCATATACCGACGCAGTCGCACGTTTAGAGAACGACCCAAATCAGGCCACGTGCTCAACCACCATTCTGGCAGAATTCAGTACAATATTTTTAAAATGTGTTGGTTGTATATCACAAACAATAAAGGTATCCTTAATTGGATTCGTAACAGTATAATTAAATCTTTTTCTAATTTTCCACTTGAGCAACAATATGTTCCTGTTGTAACATGGTTAGCACAGTAACAACAAGAAATGTCAATCGCAACTAATAATTTGCTAGAACTCGTATCTAAAACCTTTTTGACACCAATTCAAATGGAGGTAAGAGATTTAATTTTAACCTAAAACTGTTAAATAAATTTGTATGTAACTAAACTTCATTTCGAAATGGCAGAACAGCATGCAAGCTATTATTACATGGCATCTATTGACCTAAAATGTCTCGTAACTTTTTATTTCTGTCGCTTAAAACTAGCGTAAATACTTACCTACGTTTCCTGTTTAAAGATGTGAACACACAGAATCTTTTTATCCACCTATGATTTCAACTCAATGCCTTATCTTATTGGCTCACGATAGCGCCTAGAACTTTTACTAAGATTAAAGAAGGGGTCGTAGGTCACTTGCGTTCATTTGGTCAAAAATTGGTAATTTTTTGTATGTGACGATATCCTTTATATAGACCGTAGTTACATGGAATATTTAAATTAAGTTAGGTTTACACTCAAATCACTCGAGTGCTTGGGCTTTTTTATAAACTATGAAAATAGTAGCTTATAGCCACAAAATAATTACAAATTTTCAGGATTTAAGTAGATGACTTAAATATGACTTTATCACTTACAAGCCATAAACGTAATAAAATAATAGAATTGGTTCTGAAGTGTTCTCAACTACCACCTGTTACACTCAGAGAATTTTCACAAATGATTGGCATCCTAATGTCCGCTAGCGCAGCATTACAAAAGGCTGGTTGAATCCAAAAATACTTGAAAGGCAAAGGTACAGGTACCTTCTACCTACCTTCTATTCAGAGAATACTATGATAATTATTTTACAGGACCTGAATTGATGAGATATTAATATTAAAAGCTCTTAAAATTTCATTTAAACACAAAAATATGAGTCATAAGTTAACACGGACTCGAGTCGTAAAGTCGTAACTCAAACTTACTATAGTCATTATATGTCGTATTATTAGCAATATACTAAGCCTTAGATGCCCCGAAACTTAAACAATTTGTTAATTTTTGTTATGGGTAGATACCATATTAGCTATCAGCTACATTACCACATGAAGTTGCATACAATTTCCTAATTTCAATTAACTTACCAGATATATTTGGCCTTGGTTCGAGAAGCTAGCTAAAAATCTAGCTATTAGCATTTAGCATCCTATATTACACGAAATATAATTTAGTGGCAGATCGAAGATTTAATTTAAAGATGCTTTTCAAACATTCTAGCGCAAAACTTAAGAAATACTTTTCTTTGAAACAAGACCCAGATGCTACAAAGGGGGCATGCATATTTTTTCTATGCCGATCCTTCATTTTCCGTTTTTCTTAACGGCCTACAAAAAATTACTGAGGACGAAACGACCAGTATTCTAGTATTCCCTTCTAGTACTTCTAGACCTGCCTGTTATCCTCCATTGATTGATATAGTTATTTCGTAATAATCACTTGAGGGCGTGACGAAAACCTATGTTGTCTACTAACAGGGACCGTCACCCTCTCCTACTTACGCTTACCCTGAGTGCCTGTATGCTCGAGCAGGCAATGACAGGTCTCATTATCCCCTCAACAGCATCTCATCAGCATCTTATACTAGCCTCACTTTCTAATATTACTATTCAACAATATCAATATAATGTTATTCAATACTATGATTAAATTAGATTCTTTCGAATGTTCTGTTTTTAGTGTAATTACTTTTCCCTCCGATGTCTTCGAAAAAGACGCATCACAGGATTCACAGGGCATCATCATAAGAGCCACCGCTTTATCTCTGCTTTTAGGCAGAAATATTTCTTCGGATGATTGCATCAGCGCCTTCCTTAAAGGTGTTATAAACTAATACCCAATCCACCAAAGTACACAGGTACTTGGTAAGTAAGTATCCACAATTGGTTCTCAAAAATCTCTAAAAATTTATGCCAAACAAGAATGAACTTATCCTAGACAAAAGTAGCTTTACTAACATTATCTACAGCCTACACACACATGGTTGAAAGTCTTTCTCTAAATAACAGATTATTATAAATAAAAATAGCAATGGCATTAGAATTATAAAGTAAATGTAAATTTTATCAAAACTATAGGCGCTAAATGCAATCAAAAGCTATCAACCATTGTTAGTTTTACTTTATCTTACGGTGAATCCGTCTATATATAAGACGGTTATATAACCTTAACTAAATAAATCAGACCTAAATAAGCCAATCACCTCTTAATAACTGTGAAGCGTAACGTCGTCACAGGAACACAACAGCATAGTCAATAAGCATGTGGATCAGGCAGATCCTTGCGGTGTACGGCACACACAGCAGCACGCGACACGCCGCCGCCACATCGGCTGCTCATGCTACCGGCGTCAATCTTGATCAGATCAAAAGACGGCCGCCTGGACCTCTACCTCTAACAAGTTTGCTAAATTTATCAATGTCCTATGATGATTGATTATCAATTTTTTATCAAATCTCTGACCAAATTAGTTCATTAAAAAATATACAATAAGTATATTAGTATGTTATAAATTAATGTAGCTGAGTACCTACCTACCAAGTACTTACCTAAGTAACTACGCAATGTTAAACTTTGAAGTACTCTATAAACTAACTATAATGATTACTTTTATATGTTAAAATATAGTGTTTTTAACTAATAAGATGAGTAATATTATTTAATAAGATTTGTAGGTACCTATACTAAGAGTTTAAATAAAACTAGCAAAAATTACATCTTTTTAATTAATATTGTTTCATTATCATGAAAAAATATAGACAAAACAATGTCTCTAAACATCTACCTAGTGAAATGATTTATATCGAAAATGAAACCACGAAATATAATATATGATCAAACGAACTTCTCATGTGAAGTTCGATCAATATTATATGAGTGGTTTCATTTGAAGATATAAATCACCCTCCCTACCCAAATCCCGAGTTTTGTCAAAAAAGTCAATAAACGACGTAATTTATGCCAGAAATCTATCTCTAAAAAGAATGACAGGCTTGGCGGACGCTGCTAGTGATGGGCGCGTAGAGTGGTAGGGATGGGAGCATGGGTAAATTTCAAATTAATCGAGTAATCGATATCGATTAAATCGATCGACTAATAGTTATTTGTAAGAACGTGCGAATGTTGCCTTGTAGGTGAAAGGACTACCTAGTGAAATGATTTATATCTTCAAATGAAACCACTCATATAATATTGATCGAACTTCACTTGAGAAGTTCGTTTGATCATATAATACATGCACAATTTAGTAAGAGGTAAGGCGGTACAAAGTTCGCCGGGTCGACTAATATTTTATACAATAGTAGTAGGTAAGTACCTAATAATAGTAATATAAATAGTACTTACTTACTCCCCGCAGCTCCGTCTCCCCTCCGCGTTTAAAACACATTTTGCGTAATGGACAGAAAGATCTAATGTCGCCCTTACAAAATCGCTTATTATTGCTTAAGTACATCCAAAATAATAAAAATATGTATACATACACATAGATAGCAATTTACGTTGACACAGACACATAATGTCAAACATAGTAACACTGGTTACTTTAAATAATTAATTAATGAGGGGTGTAAGCGCAAGTACACAAATTTTTGTTGTTGTTTTATTTACACTTGAACCAACTGTGATTTTGTTAAAACTAAATAATTTTTGCAATATAAACGGTGCTGTAATTAAGTTAAGTAAGAAAAGAAACTATTGTAAACTTTTAATTGAAGTACATGCAAAAATATAAATCATAGATAAAGGTTTTTTTGGTTAAATATCTTGGTAAGTACATTTACGTAATTGAGAACTCGTCAAAATAATAAGTACATACTTTACCCACTTTACTCTTCTAAAGAATCGTTTAGGTAACCGGTTAATATCAATGTTTATCAATTATTTTGTGCACAACTGTACATGGATCGCAATGTATGGGAAAGTAAAACCGATGATTTTAACGTACTTCTTCAAAGAAAACCTAGTTAAAAATGATTCTGGTGGACCAATTGAGGATTAATTTTTGGCCAAATTTCAAACCAATAGCTATAGGCGTTCCGGAGATAATTGAAGGTGCCAAATGTTCAAGCCATAATCCTCACTAAGATGTCCTTATAACTTCGGAACCTCTGGAGGACCAATTCTGAGATTTGGCATGTCGTGTGGATCAATTGAGGACTAATTATTTAGACCTGAACCAAGTCGATAGCCCCTACCGTTTTCTTGGACCAGAGATGAGGATTACAGCTTGAACGTCAAGCCATAATCCTCACAAACATTTGGCTATAACTTCTAAAGTATAAGTGGACTAATTATTTTACTTTGTGGACCAATTTTGATCAATTCATGACTAATTATTTGCATTCTTAAAATTTGTTTTAGCGAAGATTTAAAAGTTGAGGATTATAGCTTGAAGTACACATATTCAGTGCATCGAACGAAGGATTAGTGCGCGAAGTGTCGAATTTGTGCATCCAGAGGTTCTGGAGTTATAGACTAAAAACTAATTCTGCTGGGATGACGTCATCCTGGAAACACTTTTTTGAACCGCTGGGCCTAGGTCTTTGAAACTTGGCAGAAATGTAGCTTATAAATGTGCCTAAATGTGCGCTGAATCTGGTAAATGTGCCTCTTCAGATAACAGAGTTATTCCATCTGTTGCTAAACTGACGTTTTGGCGGAAATCTATTTTATTAAATATTTCGGAAACTGCTGACGCTAGAGAACTGGTTTTTTTTATAAGCATTACTAGTCACTTTCTTGAATTTGTGACAATATGTCGGTTTCAAAATAATTGTTAGTTTTCGTGAAAAAAAAATAAACAACAAAAAGAGAAATACCCTGAGCACTAATTAAGGACGATACTTGGAGACTTCAAAACTCTATAATCCCTTCCTTACCTTGTCCTTCACGTTATTCTGAAGTTTTTATAACGCTAGGTCAAATACTTTCGAGAAATAAAGCTTTAACTAAATGTTTGACCGCGCGTTAGGTTTAACAACCTTTCACGCAAAAACCAAAGCAGCGACGACATTGGTAACCTGGCACTAATTCGAGTATTATGTAATAAAGATTTACTTTAAATTTCAGTGTGATATTCTTAAACGATCCGAAGTTATTCAAGAAAAACATTAAATTTAGAACTAACCGACCAAATTAAATGGACCACTAAAAAGCGGCCATTGCATACAGTGTGCCCACATTTTCTAGTTTGTTGGATTATAGTGTACCTTTTAGCTGAAAAGTGTATTTTGAGGTTGCAATATGTACATGGCTAAGTTAAAAAATACGAAATTCCTTTTCTTAGTACCTATATGATCTTTTGAGTAAGTACCTAATGCTAAACTACTAGATATTATCATTATTTGACGTAAGTATTAAATATCTAAGTAAGTACATATAGATAATGTATAAATAGTAGTATCTAGTTAGTTAGCCATTAGGTAATGACGATTCACTAAGTATTCTTATCAAATTTCTTGCTAGGGTTAAGCGTTTAGCCTAGATATAGAGTACCTACTGAGGTAACTAAGTATATGCATGACGGGGTTGGCAGCGCGGGGCGATGGCGTAGCGCGGGGCGGTCCGCTATGCTCTGCACGCACAGGGCACAGGGCACAGGGCACAGGTCTGGTAGTCTTTAATAACTGTCTTGTCTCTCTTTGTCTTTAATACAATAAACCTTTTAAGCGCCATATACACGGAGAGAGTTTCTCGAAGGATTTGGGGCGAGAATCGGATTTTGAAACTTCTTTGAGGTTAAATTTAATAAACTAGCTTTAGTGGTGAGATGTTCAGCGATGTCATAGTATAATAAATAATACCGTACAGTATTGGCATTGGGCACTCCCAGCCTCCCTTCTCCCTTAGCAAGTGCGGCTCCCCCGCTCTCGGTTACCTTTCAGTTACCGCTCGGTACAAATAAAGTGGAGTCGCACGTCTAGTAACACGTCTTATCTCACTCACACAAGCATGATACGCGAGCACGTACACGAGTTTCGGCTGTGCGCGAAGTAACGCGCTTTTTCTATGATGTGTACGAGGGTGTGGCGATGTAGACTGGAACAGCTACTTTTTGAAAAAAATATCATAAATTTTTCAAAGGGGGGTTTTAGCGGTATAATAGCGGAAAGCGCTTTGCAAGAAAAATCATAAAAAATACTTTCGCTTTGTTTATCGGCCTGAAAAAAGATAATGTAACGATACTAACTATCCCGGCGAACTTTATGACATATAAACTGTAGTGTATTGAAACGTTTGTGTAAGATACCCGCAATTTGGTTAAAAATAAATTAGTCTTGAATGAACCTTCTTTGTGTTTGTCTTGATATTCTGCAGTGGCGACGAATTTAAGTGCAAAAGCCTAAAAATGCCTTTCGGGAAGCTGTACGAGTTTAATCTGGACGGCCCAGGCAACTGGTCGGCGTATGTGCGTTTGGTGGAGCAGTTTATCTTACTTAATGACATCAAAAAGGAGTTACGCGTGGCCACGTTGGTGACTCACGTAGGCGCAGCCACATACAGTCTTATGTGTGATCTGTGTGCTCCTGGGAATCCAGAGGATGAGAGGTTTGAAGTGCTCGTGAACCTTGTGAAAAACCACCTGGAGCCAAAGCGATCAGAAATCAAAGAGCGACATTCGTTTAGGCAACGTCGACAAGGCGAAGGCGAGTCGATCGGAGTGTTCCTGCAAAACCTAAAGCGGCAGGCCACTTACTGTAACTTCGGAGCAATGCTGGAAGAGAACATTCGCGATCAATTTGTATCAGGACTGCGCAGCGTGGACATGTACAGTAAATAAAATTCTGAAAGATTTTCATTTTCCGTTGCCGCGCATTGAAGAGATATTCGCAGCGTTAAGCGGGGGTGTACAGTATTCAAAACTCGACCTAAAAACAGCGTACCTGGGTGAGGCCGCCAATTTTGCCACTTTTTGCTACAATTTTAAGTTTTCCTAAATAACTTTTAAATTTTTTAATTTTTATTTACTTCGGCTATGCTTTCTAGCAAAGCAATCTTTAGGGAAAAAATGGCCGATTAGAAAATGGCTGTAGCTAGCGTAGTTTTATTTTAATTAATTTTTTTGTAAGTGAGTTTTTTTTTTTTCATACAAATTATCTTTGTCCCAAAAACACTTGCTGACGAAATTTACAAAATTATGAAATTTTTTTTGGAGTTAGTAAAAATCTTTCTATGCCTAGCCCAAGTACGACATTTTTATTATCAAATAAAAGGAAGAATTCTATCATAACTCTGTTTATTTAGTTTTTATCAATGTTTGAACCCATGTCCCGAGTTTTTCACTTTTATGTGACGAATTATCTCGAGTTACGTAGCATTTGAATATAATTTGGTTAATTGTAATGATTACTTTGGCAACGCTAACGTTTTTTTTTTTCATAAACCTATTAAAACTCTATGATTTTGAGAATGAATTGATGTCAAAGTGGTGCACACGTGCTTCGTCAGCGACATTGCAAAACCTTTTTTTTTAATTTTAACCTCTGCATATGCTTGTTTTTGATGAATGTTGCATTCATAGTTTCGACAATGCTTATATTATCCGAAAATATAGGTTTAAGCCTGCTATTCTGTTTACTTTCGAAATGCTGACCAAAAAAATGTTGAATTTTTCGCTTTTATGTGACTTTTTCGTTGCTTTTATGTTACTTTTATGTAACCGATAAAATTTTTTCATGTAACGTTACATAAAATGATATAAAGCCATGTGCTCATCGAATTTTGTGTGCGTAAATTTTTATATTAGAATTATTTAAATAACTATTTTTCTTTAACGATCTAGCTATATTTTTAGTAACTCTATTTATTTAGTTGAGAGAACAAGCTCAACTATTAAAATCAATTTGGGTTTGTGGGTCGTTTTGATTTATTTTATTCCTAAAACAACTGTTATTATGTGAATAAAGAAAACCCTATTTAACCATTAAATATGAAAAATAATAGAAATAGATTCGTACTCATTACATTTAAAAAAATATATACTAAAATTATTACCTAAGTTGTGTTCTTAGCTTTACAAAAAAATATGTAACTTTTGCGTTACTTCTGCGTTACCGTAACGTAAAAGTGTGTATGTAACTTTATGTCACTAAGTGGCAAAATTGGCGGCCTTACCCACCTACAATTGCTTTTAAATAAAGAATCGCAACCCTTAACAGCGATAACTACGCACATAGGCGTGTTTGTGTATCGTAGGGCCCCGTTTGGATTAAAGTGTTTGCCAGAACAATTTCAAAAATTGATTACAGATACCTTAAGCGGACTTAAGGGGGTTGTTTCCTTTATTGATGATATCTGCGTGACTGGCGGAAATAAGAGTGAACATATGGAGAATTTGAAAAATGTATTGTCACGTCTTAGAGATGCAGGGTTAACTATAAAATTTTCAAAGTGTGAATTTTTTAAAGATGAGGTTACTTACCTAGGCTATAGAATTAATAAAAACGGTTTGCACACAGACAAAAGTAAAGTAGAAGCTATTTCCAAAATGCCATCACCCAGTAATGTTTCGCAACTTAGAGCGTTACTGGGATTCATAAATTATTATTCACGATTTATACCAAATAAAAGAGCAACTCTGCAGCCGCTGTATGCTTTGTGTCTATTACCCCAGCCGAAAAGTACATCGCATCGAAATTTTGAAAATGCCAATATTCAGTGCATCGGACGTAGTAAATGTGCGCCAAGTGTCGAATTTGTGCATCCAGAGGTTTCGGAGTTATAGGCTAAAAACAAATTCTGCTGGGAGAACGTTCTCCTGGAAACACTTTTTTGAACCGCTGGGCCTAGGTCTTTGAAACTTGGCAGAAATGTAGCTTGTATTTGTGCCTAAATGTGCACTGAATCTGGAAAATGTGCATCTTAAGATAACTGAGTTATTCAAATTCCTGCTGGGGTAACGCAAAACCTCTCACGCAAAAACCAATGCAGCGACGACATTGGTAACCTAGCACTAATTCGAGGATCATGCAATAAACATTTCCTGAAAATTTTAACGTTATATTCCAAGAAATACCGAAGTTATTCAAGAAAAACTGAAAATTTACTACTAACCGACCAAATTAAATATACCACTAAAAAGCGACCATTGCATACATTGCGTCAACATTTTCTACTTTGTTGGATTGTAGTGTACACTTGCGCAATAAAGTGTATTTTGAGATGGCAGTATGTACCTAACTAGGTAAAATCAACCCATTAGGGTTTTAATTAAGTATAGGTACATACCTTTAGTTAAAAGCGTTCTTACTAAGTGCATACCTACTTTTAATACCTAGATTTTCTAAATAATCATTACTATTCACAATACACCTACCTATCCTTACCATATCGCCTGCTTATACTGTGTGACTAGAGGAATAGCTGTTTTTGGAGTTGAAGTTGAAGGTTGGAGGATTACCCTGGATAAGGTCGCTCAAGACCGGTCGGTGACGGGGAGGTCTATGTCAAGCAGTAGACGCCTTTCTGCTGAGATGATGATGAATTTAGCACAAGCATACATAAGGTAAGTAATCACCGCCACCCCCCTCCCAGCCAACCGCGGCTGCGACTCAGATCAGAAGCGCCGCGCGCTCGGCACGGGTGCGGCGTCTTTGAACTTTGCCGAAAGCCGAAATGTTTATTGACTAGGGTTGACAATAAAACATATAACATCGATAATAATTGGAAGTTTAAGAGTTACTTTTGATCGTAAAAGTCAATAAGAAACTAACAATGAAACGAGGGTCATAAAGGTTCCCGGTGGGAGCGAATTTACGTCTGTTTGTATGAAAATTGGAATTTGCATGGAAAACAGGCGAGGCGTGCGTGCGTGTAATTTTATGTATGTATATGGGTAAGGCCGCCAATTTTGCCACTTAGTGACATAAAGTTACATACACACTTTTACGTTACGGTAACGCAGAAGTAACGCAAAAGTTACATATTTTTTTGTAAAGCTAAGAACACAACTTAGGTAATATTTTGAGTATATATTTTTTTTAAATGTAATGAGTACGAATCTATTTCTATTATTTTTCATATTTAATGGTTAAATAGGGTTTTCTTTATTCACATAATAACAGTTGTTTTAGGAATAAAATAAATCAAAACGACCCACAAACCCAAATTGATTTTAATAGTTGAGCTTGTTCTCTCAACTAAATAAATAGAGTTACTAAAAATATAGCTAAATCGTTAAAGAAAAATAGTTATTTAAATAATTCTAATATAAAAATTTACAAACACAAGATTCGATGAGCACATGGCTTTATATCATTTTATGTAACGTTACATAAAAAAAATGTTAACGGTTACATAAAAGTCACATAAAAGCAACGAAAAAGTCACATAAAAGCGAAAAATTCAACATGTTTTTTGGTCAGCATTTCGAAAGTAAACAGAATAGCAGGCTTAAACCTAGATTTTCGGATAATATAAGCATTGTCGAAACTATGAATACAACATTCATCAAAAACAAGCGTATGCAGAGGTTAAAATAAAAAAAAATATGTTTTGCGATTTCGCTGACGAAGCACGTGTGCACCACTTTGACATCAATTCATTCTCAAAATCAGTTTTTATAGGTTTATGAAAAAAAATATCGTTAGTGTTGCCAAAGTAATCATTACAATTAACCCAATTATATTCAAATGCTACGTAACTCGAGATAATTCGTCACATAAAAAAATGTTACATAAAAGTGAAAAACTCGGGACATGGGTTCATACATTGATAAAAACTAAATAAACAGAGTTATGATAGAATTCTTTCTTTTATTTGACAATAAAAATATCGTACTTGGGCTAGGCATAGAAAGATTTTTACTAACTCCAAAAAAAATTTCATAATTTTGTAAATTTCGTCAGCAAGTGTTTTTGGGACAAAGATCATTTGTATGAAAAAAAAAAAACTCACTTACAAAAAAATTAATTAAAATAAAACTACGCTAGCTACAGCCATTTTCTAATCGGCCATTTTTTCCCTAAAGATTGCTTTGCAAGAAAGCATAGCCGAAGTAAATAAAATTTGAAAATTTTAAAAGTTATTTAGGAAAACTTAAAAGTGTAGCAAAAAGTGGCAAAATTGGCGGCCTCACCCATATGTGCTTTTATTCAAAAAGTAAGTTGTTGGTCTTTTACATTTTTTTATTCTTGATTTATTTAAAATGATCAATAAAAAAATTGGATAAAACATACGTATGGCGAACATAATATTTTGGCATCGATATTATCGGTTTTTCGATACATACATAGTAGGCATTGCTTTTCAGGTAAACAATAATCTGCAGCCATGATAAATCACAGCCCGATAATGCCCGGCCACGTATTACGCAGCCCATAATCAGTGTGTCTATATCCAGCGGGAACATTTTGGAAAGATTATTTATATTAAAATGTAGCTTCTTATTTGTTCTATCGAATAGTAATAAAGATATACTTAATTTGTTCAATGATATTTGCTGAAATATTTACTGTTTATTTAAACCTATAGCCAGCGTGAAACTTTTTTATTTTAATACGAATCTATTGGAAACATAATTAGTGCTATGCAAGCTATGCACATAATATACGAAAGTTATATCAGTTCTATTAATATAAACGAAAATATTAACTTTTTAGTGTAAATTTTGTTTGTTTTGAGAAATAGACCTAGCGGGACTTTTTTTTAATATAAAACGAATCGTTTTGAAAACTATCTAAATAATTAATGCTATTAATTAGTTGAACAGAGACAAAGATTTCCATGCGCATTATCACTTTTGGAGTACTCTGCCGCGCTATTTAAGAGTGCAATAACTCGATTTTTGACGATTTTTAGTTACATATATATTCGGAATCAGGTAATTAAGATCTACAACTCTCTCTAAGAAAGTTTTTATGAAACCTTCAGGAACCTGTTTTTTCAGCAAGCAAGAATGAAATAATTTTTTTTCTGCTTTACTTATCAAAATAACAATAATTTTAGTTATTGTAGTGGGGTACGACCACCCACCTTCCACCCACTTGTACTTAGGTTAAGTAATATCATAATTAAACATATATTCAACCAGATCAGACATCTATCAATCATATAAGAGTTACATCCTTACATGGCGACCCGGCCAGCCGGCCTGCCACATCAGCGGCAGCGCCGGTCGGCCTGCATTGCATCAATTTGTATGAGGAGAAGTAACAGTTTAAATTAAGTGATAAAGACACAGTGAAAATAAAGTGGAAAAGGACCCAAATAATGTAATTTCCTCTTAAATAATGTAAGATCCTCTCATCCATTATTCAAGAGCTGATCATCTTCAAACGGCAGATCAGGTCATGGTTACCTTACTAAATACTTTCTATATCATAGATGTAACATGGTACCTAATTTCAACTCGATCGGACATAAGGAAGCTAGTTAGATCCTCTCATCCATTATTCAAGAGCTGATCATCTTCAAACGGCAGATCAGGTCATGGTTACCTTACCAAATACTTTCTATATCATAGATGTAACATGGTACCAAATTTCAAATCGATCGGACATAGGGAAGCTAATTAGATCCTCTCATCCATTATTCAAGAGCTGATCATCTTCAAACGGCAGATCAGGTCATGGTTACCTTACCAAATACTTTCTATAACATAAATGTAACATGGTACCAAATTTCAAATCGATCGGACATAAGGAAGCTAGTTAGATCCTCTCATCCATTATTCAAGAGCTGATCATCTTCAAACCGCTGACCAGATCTTTATCATATATGGCTAAGAACACTCGGCCTGAAATTATCTATGATACAAAAAAAACTAAACGAAAATCGGTTCAGCCGTTTGGGCTTTACGATGCCACAGACAGACAGACAGACATACAAACAGACAGAGAGATACATGTCCCCCTTTTTTTTTTTTTTTTAACGAGGGGAAATGCCTATCGCATTTCCCGACGCTCGGGGGAGCGTCGGGGGTATGTGGGGCTCGCACCCACTAAAACCCCTCGGCGGCCGTCTTTGCGCTTTTGGGAAGAACCCCGGGAACCACACATTATAGCGTCCGAAGTCTTCCCACGCTCAGCTACTATTAGCTTCATGCTCGGGGAGGGCATATTGTTCTTCCCGCTGTCCCCCTGTTTGTATCCTTAGGTTTTTAAAACTACGCAAAAGATATTGATGCGGTTTTGTTTAGTTAAAATGATTCAAGAGGAAGGTTTATATTTATATGACATGCACAACATAGTTTTATGTTAGGCAGTACCAAGTTTGCCGGCTAGACTAGTATGAAATAAAATGCTATACGAAGTTTTAAAAATAAACGTGTAACACTTCCGGTTTTTCTGTATTGCAAAATAGCTCTTGTTCTTTGGTAATACAGTCTAGGGCTGACGAAACCATAGACAAATCTGTTACGGCCTCCTAGTCCGCCACTGTACTAACATTTATTTTAATTATATTCTTTGGGTTATGTTTTCAGAAAGTTAAGATGGGATATTAAAAGATTTGGACCAAGTTCCAGAAATGTAAAGATTTACTGAGTTACATATTACGCGTACACGAAAAAGCGATAAGTATTATTAGGTTAGCTTTCTTTGTGATATTTATGATATGATGCTGTTCCAATTCTTTCTAAGTGATGTTATTTTTACTTAAATATTAAATTACGAGCTTTCCCGGCTTACTTCGTTACGCCATAGAATATAAGATACTACAAAAGACTTGGCTCTATAGACTATGTTCTTTTGACTGCCCATAATGGGCGAATAAATAACAAACAACAACAACAAACCACCTGTCAAAATATGTAAACAACGGAAAAAATATTGGTTAAGTATATTATTTGAGTTTAGGTAAGGAACCCTAATTTTTTTGAAAATCTAATATAGCCTATGACACTCGGGGTTAATGTAGCTTCCTACCAGTGAAAGAATTTTTCAAATCGGTTCAGTATTTCCGGAGCCTATTCGTTACAAACAAACAAACAAACAAACAAATCTTTCCTCTTTATAATATTGGTATAGATCATTGGCTTTGTTTGGGTTTTTGTGGCCTAAAATAAAGAATATTTATTTTATTTATTTACTAGGGGCTGCCCCGCGGTATTTCCTGCGCAGATTTCTCATAAACACAAAAATCCTTATTGCTCACCTACACCCCCTTAGGAACCTACATGCCAAATTTCAGCTTTGTACGCCCAGTAGTTTCGGCTCTGCGTTGTCTGTCAGTCAGTCAGTCAGTCAGTAACGGAAGAGTTTTATATATAACTAGAGGCTGCCCCGCGGTTTTTCCCGCGCAGATTTCTCATAAACACAAAATTCCCGTTTTTTCCCGTTCCCGTGGGAATTTCGGGAAATCCCTTCTTAGTGCTCGCCTACACTCCCTAAGGAACCTACATGCAAAATTTCAGCCCACTACGCCCAGTAGTTTCGGCTCTGCGTTATCTGTCAGTCAGTCAGTCAGTCAGTAACGGAAGAGTTTTATATATATTGATGATAATTCATGTGCATGTACATGAATTATTTGCTGCGTAATACGTGGCCGGCAATTATTAGGCTGCGTAATACGTAGCTGCGTAGGAACCCGCTTTTCCAAGAAAGCCGCTTGATTTTAGCGGGATGACCGCCGCAGCTGCCCGCGCGCTTCCACAACAAGTGACAGACATGTCGCGCCGCGCCGCCCAAGCCTGCTGGTCACCGGCGGCGGCGGCGGCGGCGCGGCGGCGTGGTAATTTATTCCCTTTGCCTATCATTCGCAGTCAAATTGACACTAGCTTAAAGGTATTATTAATGTACCTGTCTTATTAAGATGAACTTGAGTACCTATTTAAATAAAACGCATTTAATATTTATAGTAAAGTATTTTTTTTATGTCGAATAGATAACGAGCAAATTTATTAGCAAAGCAATTCATACGAAAACTAGATAAGTACTTACCATACTACACATTAATATATACTTACCAAGGGGCTTAAAATAATTGTTAATGAAAGGAATTTGTAACATTGCGCCATAAATTACTGTCTGTACTGTCCATGTCTGACACACTGATCGGCAAACGAACTGGGGTGCTTTCGCTATGCAATATCAAAACAAACTTTTCTGCTATAGTGTACGCTTTACAATGCAACAAAGTTGGGAATGTTGACGCAATGTATGCAATGGTCGCTTTTTAGTGGTATATTTAATTTGGTCGGTTAGTAGTAAATTTTCAGTTTTTCTTGAATAACTTCGGGTTTTCTTGGAATATAACGTTAAAATTTTCAGGAAATGTTTATTGCATGATCCTCGAATTAGTGCTAGGTTACCAATGTCGTCGCTGCATTGGTTTTTGCGTGAGAGGTTGTTGAGCCTAACGCACGGTCAAACATTTGGTTTAAGCTTTATTTCTCGAAAAGTATTTGACCTAGCGTTATGATACTTCAGAATAACGTGAAGGGCAAGTTAAGGAAGGGTTTATAGAGTTTTGAAGTCTCCAAGTATCGTGGTTCATGTGTGCTAAGGGGTTTTCTCTTTTTTTTGTTTATTTTTTTTCTCGAAAACTAACAATTATTTTTAAACAGTAATTTGGCACAAATTCAAAAAAGTGACGAATATTATTTATAAAAATTTTCAGTTCTTTAGCGTGAGCCGTTTCCGAGATATAGAAAACTGCCAAACGTTACCCCAGCAGGAATTTGAATAACTCAGTTATCTTAAGATGCACATTTTCCAGATTCAGTGCACATTTAGGCACAAATACAAGCTACATTTCTGCCAAGTTTCAAAGACCTAGGCCCAGCGGTTCAAAAAAGTGTTTCCAGGAGAACGTTCTCCCAGCAGAATTTGTTTTTAGCCTATAACTCCGAAACCTCTGGATGCACAAATTCGACACTTGGCGCACATTTACTACGTCCGATGCACTGAATATTGGCATTTTCAAAATTTCGATGCGATGTAGTACTTTTCGGCTGGGGTAATAGACACGTAAGTACTTGTTGTTACTAGATTCGCACACTAAATGGCTGGAAGTTTTCCTTATGTCCGCGGGAACATCAGCCAATCTCGTAGCAAGTAAACTAAGGGAAACTTTCTCACGTTTTGGGTTACCCAAACAATTAGTTACGGACGGAGGCCCGCCGTTAAGATCAGTAGAATTCGAGCATTTTTAACGTGTAATGGAGTTAAGCATATTTTAATAGCACCGTACCATCCTTCGAGTAACGGAGCAGCTGAAAATGCGGTAAAAACCGTAAAAAAATTAATAAAGAAAACCGCAATTGAAGGACAAAACATTGAACGGGCAATACAAAACTTTTTATTAGTCTACAGAAACAGCACACATTCAACAACTCAAAAAGAACCGGCAGTAGCAATGTTCGGACGCAGATTGCGAATGCAACTGGATATGCTGCGGGCCAACACATCGGAGATACTGCAAGAGGCACAGAGAGTGTAACTTCGCAATGCAGGCGGCGCCGTCAGAGAGGTGACTCCGGGAGACTCGGTGTTGGTACGAGATTACTCGAAGAACGGATCCAAGTGGGCCGAGGGCGAAGTCGTGAGCCGAACGGGAGCAGTGACATACGAAATTAATACTAATAATGAAATAAAACAAAAACATATCGATCAGATAAGGAAGAAACCGGTAAGATATTCCGCGCAATTTAAGTCTCCTTCAGAAACAATGGAACTAGAGCACCCATCACGGCCGACTATGCCTATTACGGAAACTAAAAATGATGGAGAGCTAGAGGAACAATGGGAATCGGCACCAAACAGTCCACTGGCAGAACCAAGCCGTCACTGTGACACGCCAGGAAGAGAGGTCACCTGTGATCCAGAACAAGGCTTCGCCTCGCAAAGTCCAGAAATTAGTGGGGCCTGGGTAAATACTAAACCGCGTAATAAAAAAATTGTTGATTTCGATGACTAATTTTGTATGTGTGCATACCTAATTATACGGCCTTATTGAGTTATAATTAAGTTAAGTAGGTATAAACCATCTATATTAAATTTTTTTTAAAAACTGAAATAAAAATAAATAAAAATAATAATAAAAAAAAAAAAGAGAGGGAAAGCGAATGTACGAACGAGTTAGTCGGTTATTTGTTGGATATTGTGTTAGATTTTAATTGGTATTGGGCTTAAGTTTAAAGGGGTTGTTTAAATTTAATTAGTATACTTAGATATACTTAGGTTTTAAGGAGAGGAATGTTGTAGTGTATTGAAACGTTTGTGTAAGATACCCGCAATTTGGTTATAAATAAATTAGTCTTGAATGAACCTTCTTTGTGTTTGTCTTGATATTCTACATAAACATAAAAACGATTTCTTGCCATAATAAACAAAGAAATAAATAGCATAAAATAATTCATACTTAATTATGTTGATATTAAAAAGGGCAATGGGCGACCTTATCGCTAAAAGCGATTACTTCCAGGCAACTGAAATATTGATATGGGTGTCGTTTAATAGGTTTTTGGGGGCGCTGATAACGAAAACGACAATCATTTTGAAATTCAAGATGGCGGTCATATTTTTTCTGAAAATTCGATATGGGTGTCGTTTAATAGGTTTTTGGAGGCGCTGATAACGAAAATGACAATCATTTTGAAATTCAAGATGGCTGACATTTTTTTTTTAAATCGATATGGGTGTCGATTAAAAGGTTTTTGGGGGCGCTGATAACGAAAACGACAATCATTTTGAATTCCAAGATGGCGGTCATAATTTTTTCATGAAAAATCAATATGGGTGTCGTTAAATAGGTTTTTGGGGGCGCTGATAACGTAAATGTGAATCGTTTTGAAATTCCAAGATGGCGGAGATAATTTTTTTTGAAATATTGATATGGGTGTCGTTAAATAAGTTTTTGGGGGCGCTGATAACGAAAACGACAATAATTTTGAATTCCAAGATGGCGGCCATCATTTTTTCGTGAAAAATCAATATGAGTGTCGTTTAATATGTTTTTGGGGGCGCTGATAACGAAAACGACAATCATTTTGAATTCCAAGATGGCGGCCATTATTTTTTTCGTGAAAAATCTATATGGGTGTCGTTTAATAGGTTTTTGGGGACGCTGATAATAACGAAAATGACCATCATTAAGAAATCCATGATGGCGGTCATAATTTTTTCGTGAAAAATCAAAATGGGTGTCGTTAAATAGGTTTTTGGGGGCGCTGATAACGTAAAAGAGAATCATTTTGAAATCTATGATGGCGGACATAATTTTTTTTTAAATCGATATGGGTGCCGTTAAATAGTTTTTTTTATCTATATATATATATATTTTTTATAAACGACACCCATATTAATTTTTAACGAAAAAATTATGACCGCCATCTTAGAATTCAAAATGATTATCATTTTCGTTATCAGCGCCCCCAAAAACCTATTAAACGACACCAATATCGATTTTTCAAAAAAAATTATCTCCGCCATCTTGGATTTCAAAACGATTCTCATTTACGTTATCAGCGCCCCCAAAAACCTATTTAACGGCACCCATATTGATTTTTCACAAAAAAATTATGACCGCCATCTTGGAATTCAAAATGATTGTCGTTTTCGTTATCAGCGCCCCCAAAAACCTATTAAACGACACCCATATTGATTTTTCACGAAAAAATTATGGCCGCCATCTTGGAATTCAAAATGATTGTCGTTTTCGTTATCAGCGCCCCCAAAAACCTATTAAACGACACCCATATCAATATTTCAAAAAAAAAATATGTCCGCCATCTTGAATTTCAAAATGATTGTCATTTTCGTTATCAGCGCCCCTAAAAACCTATTAAACGACACCCATATTGATTTTTTACGAAAAAATATGTCCGTCATAATGGATTTCAAAATGATTCACCTTTTTTGTTATCTGCGCCCCCAAAAACCTATTAAACGACACCCATATCAATATTAAAAAAAAATGATGTCTGCCATCTTGTATTTAAAAATGATTGTCATTTTCGTTATCAGCGCCCCCGAAAACCTATGAAACGACACCCATATCGATTTAAAAAAAAATTATGCCCGCGCCGCCAACCCCGTCATGCATATACTTAGTTACCTCAGTAGGTACTCTTTATCTAGGCTAAACGCTTAACCCTAGCAAGAAATTTGATAAGAATACTTAGTGAATCGTCATTACCTAATGCCTAACTAACTAGATACTACTATTTATACATTATCTGTATGTACTTACTTAGATATTTAATACTTACGTCAAATAATGATAATATCTAGTAGTTTAGCATTAGGTACTTACTCAAAAGATCATATAGGTACTAAGAGAAAGGAATTTCGTATTTTTTAACTTAGCCATGTACATATTGCAACCTCAAAATACACTTTTCAGCTAAAAGTTACACTATAATCCAACAAACTAGAAAATGTGGGCACACTGTATGCAATGGCCGCTTTTTAGTGGTCCATTTAATTTGGTCGGTTAGTTCTAAATTTAATGTTTTTCTTGAATAACTTCGGATCGTTTAAGAATATCACACTGAAATTTAAAGTAAATCTTTATTACATAATACTCGAATTAGTGTCAGGTTACCAATGTCGTCGCTGCTTTGGTTTTTGAGTGAGAGGTTGTTAAATCTAACGCGCCGTCAAACATTTAGTTAAAGCTTTATTTCTCGAAAAGTATTTGACCTAGCGTTATAAAAACTTCAGAATAACGTGAAGGACAAAGTAAGGAAGGGTTTATAGAGTTTTGAAGTCTCCAAGTATCGTCCTTAATTAGTGCTCAGGGTATTTCTCTTTTTGTTGTTTATTTTTTTTTCACGAAAACTAACAATTATTTTGAAACCGACATATTGTCACAAATTCAAGAAAGTGACTAGTAATGCTTATAAAAAAAACCAGTTCTCTAGCGTCAGCAGTTTCCGAAATATTTAATAAAATAGATTTCCGCCAAAACGTCAGTCCAGCAACAGATGGAATAACTCTGTTATCTGAAGAGGCACATTTACCAGATTCAGCGCACATTTAGGCACATTTATAAGCTACATTTCTGCCAAGTTTCAAAGACCTAGGCCCAGCGTTTCATAAAAGTGTTTCCAGGATGACGTCATCCCAGCAGAATTAGTTTTTTTTAGCACAAATTCGACACTTCGCGCACTAATCCTTCGTTCGATGCACTGAATATTGGCATTTTCAAAATTTCGATGCCGTGACTTTTTCGGCCCCACTGACGCACACTGACTCGTCCGCACCTTGCCTGTAGCAGGGTGCGACTTTTTAATTTTCTAAGCTAGTGATGGGAAAAAATAGTGTCAGAATCGCGGGACCACTGCTCGGAATCGCATGATGTTTAATCAACCAGATAGATACGTTACTACTAGTTGGTACCTTTGACGACACAGTTGGTACCTTTTTAGTATTATATTATATTATAAAACTTGATCATATATGGCCCGCCATTCTGACGTCATAATGGCGGGACCAAGGTTGGGCAGGGGGTACCAAGGGGGTTGGTTGGAGTTTCAATACTGGTAACACTTAGTACTTAGTTAGTACCTGAACGTAAAAAAATATATTTATTCTAACGCAATTAATTCAAGAGATATATAACAAAATGAAAATAATAATTAAAGAAATGAGTTTTTTTATAGAAATAGTTAATACTTAAACCATAACAGTTGCACCTCTGGTAAGAATTATCATCATCATCATTTCAGCCGTAGGACGTCCACTGCTGGACATAGGCCTCCCTCAAGCAAGGCTCTCCATCTGTACCGATCGCAGGTGGCCTGCATCCAGCGTGGACCCGCAGCCTTGCGCAGATCATCCGTCCATCTGGTCGGTGGACGTCCTACGCTGCGCTTGCCGATCCGTGGTCTCCACTCGAGAACTTTTCGGCCCCAGCGGCCATCTGTTCTGCGGGCTATATGACCTGCCCATTGCCACTTCAACGAGCTTATCCGCTTGGCTATGTCGGTGACCCTGGTTTCTCTGCGTATGTCCTCATTTCTGATTCGATCCCGCAGAGAAATCCCGAGCATAGCCCGCTCCATGGCTCGTTGAGCTACTCGGAGCCTGTTCATAAGCCCTATAGTGAAGCACCACGTTTCAGAACCGTATGTCATCACTGGCAGCACACATTGGTTAAATACCTTCGTCTTCAGGCCCTGAGGAATATTGGACGAGAAGACGTTGCGTAGTTTCCCGAACGCCGCCCATCCGAGCTGGATTCGGCGATTGACCTCCTTCTCGAAGTTGGACCTACCTAATTGGATGGTTTGCCCTAGGTATACGTACTCGTCGACAACTTCGAGAACCGAGTTCCCAACCATAACTGGGGTAGGCAGAACCTGGACATTAGACATGACCTTCGTCTTGTCCATGTTCATTTTAAGGCCCACCTGTTGGGAGACTCGGTTGAGGCCTTCGAGCATCGTGCTGAGTTCCTCCATCGACCTTGCCATGACTACGATGTCGTCGGCAAACCGAAGGTGAATGATGTATTCGCCGATAATATTGATGCCCTGCCCTTTCCATTCTAGAAGTTTGAAGGCGTCTTCTAAAGTGGCGGTGAACAGTTTCGGAGATATAACATCTCCCTGTCTCACGCCTCTGTTCAAGGGAATAGCCTTCGAATTCTGTTCCTGTACTCGGACAGACATGGTGGCGTTGCTATACAAACACTTCAGCACTTCGATGTACCGATAGTCAATCCGGCATCGTTGGAGAGACTCTAGCACCGCCCATGTTTCGACCGAATCAAAGGCCTTCTCATAGTCCACAAACGCTAGACATAGCGGCAAGTTATACTCTTCGGTCTTCTGTATAACTTGCCGCAGCGTATGTATGTGGTCTATGGTACTAAAGCCTTTTCGGAAGCCGGCTTGTTCGGGAGGCTGGAAGTCATCAAACCTTCGTTCGAGACGATTGGCGATGATCCTGGAAAACAGCTTATAAACATGGCTCAAAAGCGAGATGGGCCTATAATTCTTCAAAAGGGTTTTATCGCCCTTCTTAAAGAAAAGCACCACCTTACTTCTGTTCCATGCTTCAGGCGTGGTCCCTTCGAGTAGGACAGAATTAAAGAGCCTCTGAAGGACTTTGAGTACCGGTGTTCCACCCGCTTTCAGAAGCTCTGACGTGATTCCATCCTCACCCGGTGCCTTGTTGTTTTTAAGCAGTTTCAGGGCCATCCTTATCTCGTACAGGCTGATGTCCGGGATATCTTCGGTATAGTGTCGGGTTAGTTTGGCTCTAGGGTCGTTGGCCGCACTAGTAACAGGCTTAGTGACCGAATCGTATAGCTGTCCGTAGAACTTCTCGATTTCCCTCAAAATTTCCGCTTTCGTCGACGCTATACTGCCGTCATCCCTCTTCAGCTTGGTCATTTGGTTTTGCCCAACAGACATATATCTTGCGAACACTTTGGAGCCTTTATTTCGCTCTATCGTATCCTTAATACGCGCAGTATTAAAGACACGGATATCGTGTCGCGCAAGGCCTTCGAGATCTGTCTATTGAGCCGCCTATATGACGCAGCATCATCGGGAGACTGCAGTCTAAGCAAGCGTCGTTCAGCCATAAGTTTGAGGGTGTCTTCAGAGAGTTTCTTAGTTCTAGCGGTACGGCGAGTCTTAAAGAATTTAGATCCGACCGTATGGACAGTTTTTACGAACCTGTTATTGATCTCGTCCACTGATGCGTTGTCTAGACAATCAAAGCGATTAGAGAGCTCGAGTTGAAAGCTCTCGGGGTTTTCGATCTGAGCGAGGGTAGGACGGAGCGTAGACTTCATCAGGCGGTACCGTTCAAGTTTAACGTTCACATTCAATGTGCCTCTTACTATTCGGTGATCACTGCCGGTTTTTACCCTATGAATCACGGAGACATCATTGAATATCCGTTTCTTGTCGGTCAAGATGAAGTCTATCTCGTTCCTAGAACCACCAGGGCTCATCCAGGTCCATTTCCTATGAGGCGGCTTCTGGAAGAAAGAATTCATCATGAAGAGTCCTTCTTTCTCCATGAAATCGGCCAGCCTCTGACCTCTAGGGTTTCGTTGCCCATAACCGGAGTTCCCCACTCTCAACTCATGCTCGCTTCTCTTGCCTAGCTTCGCATTGAAGTCCCCCATAACAACATTGAAGTGAGTTTTATGCGTATGTATGGCCCGACTAATGTCCTCATACATAGACTCTACTTCGTCATCTGAGTGTGTCGAGGTCGGTGCATAGACCTGAACGACCTTCAGCAAATATCTTTTAGATATTCTGAGTGTTAGGTATGCGACCCTGCTCGACACACTGTCGATGGTAATAATGTTGCTAACGAGGGATTTGTGGACGAGAAACCCGACACCACCTTGGGACAGTTGGTCGCCCTCCCGGTGGAAGAGCAGGTTACCCGATTTCAGGGTTATCGTGTCCTGTCCTGTCCCTGTCTACGGACTTCTGATAGCCCTAGAATATCCCACCGTAACCTGCTCATTTCCTCTTCCGGCGCAACAATCATATCGTCAGTCCTCAAAGTGCGGACGTTTTGTGTTGCCAGGGCCAGTTGTCGTTTAAAGGGGTGGTAGCCGACCGTCCGGGGATTCTTAGCACCCCTTGCCCCGCCGTTACCGTGACCGCTACCGTGGTCAGGAATAGCGGGGCTGCCGGGGACTAGGGGCCTGGGTATATGCTGACTATTCATGAGGGGGGGGGGGGGGGTTGCCATACTCGCCACGCTTGGCAGGCGGGTTGGCGAGCGCAGTGTGGTGTTGTATAACCCAAAAGACGCTGCTGCCCGTCTTTTGGTGCTGTCCCTCAGCCGGGTCCTACGGCTCCCACGGGAGGAGAGGGGAGGGCGACATTCTTACGCCGGCGCCCGCGGCACGGTAAGAATTATAATGCTCTGGAAATTCGAGAACAAGAAACGTTTTTAATTGGCCCGCCATTCTGACGTCATAATAATGGCGGGACCAAGAGGCGCAGGGAGTACCAAGAGGGTTGGTTGGAAATTCAATACTGGTAACGTACTGAGTTAGTACCTGAACGTAAAAAAATATATTTATTCTAACGCAATTAATTCAAGAGATATATAACAAAATAAAAATAATAATAAAATAAAATAGTTTTTTTTATAGAAATAGTTAATACTTAAACCATAACAGTTGCTACCTCTGGTAAGAATTATAATGCTCTGGAAATTCGAGAACAAGAAACGTTTTTAATTGGCCCGCCATTCTGACGTCATAATGGCGGGACCAAGGTTGCGCAGGGAGTACCAAGAGGGTTGGTTGGAAATTCAATACTGGTAACACTTAGTACTGAGTTAGTACAGTCACGGACTAGGAGGCCGTAACAGATTTGTCTATGGTTTCGTCAGCCCTATACTGTATTACCAAATAACAAGAGCTATTTTGCAATACAGAAAAACCGGAAGTGTTACGCCGACCGTGTCCGCCACTGTACCTTAACGTAAAAAAATATATTTATTCTAACGCAATTAATTCAAGAGATATATAACAAAATAAAAATAATAAATAAAAAAAATAGTTTTTACTATAGAAATAGTTAATACTTATAACAGTTGCTACCTCTGGTAAGAATGTTAGTTCTCTGGAAATTGGAGAACAAGTATCGTTTTTAATTGCTTATGGCAAAAATATTGCAGTAGTGTAAAGCTAAACATATACTATAAACCTTGTACAAAAGATGTATTTTCGTTTGAGAATTGTAAAATTGTAAAATCTGATTCCACCCGATGCCGTAGATAGAGAAGCAGCTTAACGACATATAAACGAACCCGAAATGAAACAAGAGTGTACCAAAAATACATGAGATTTTTATTACTTTACTTGAAATTGTTATAAACACCTACTAAACACATTCTAGCAGCTTCAGCATATTATTATTTGCTTATCACTTAATTCACTTAATATCAAAAACAAAAAATGACAAAATAAACTATTACACTCTACAGGGTGTTTCTGACAAGGCAATAACAAACTAAAGGATCGATTCGGCACAAAATACCTAACAACTTTCCCTATGATGTATTTTTGAAATGAAACTTGTAATAAAAACTTTTTATCAAAAAATGAAACCGCCGAAAAATTTAATTTATGTCAGACTTTTCAGAAACACCAGTAGGTACATATAAAATAATATTCAACTACGAAATTATACAACGAGGAATCTTTTTTTTTTGGCTTTTAACAATTCTTGTCCTAAATCATCGTAGCACTCCCATTTTTTTTGTCGGTAACAATGTGCATTATAGTGACCAATTCCTGAGGTTACTGGAGGCACAAACTCAATAATTGACAAAACTGTGTAAACGTCATTAACCAAATCTTTTGTACAAGGTTTTTAGTATATTATATTAGTATATTGTTTTGCTTTACACTACTGCAATATTTTTGTCATAAGCAATTAAAAACGTTACTTGTTCTCAAATTTCCAGAGAACTAACATTCTTACCAGAGGTAGCAACTGTTATGGTATAAGTATTAACCATTTATATAGTAAAAACTATGTCGGAGTTTGCAGGTGAGATAGGGGAGGTCGCACCCTCACGATTGCCCTCTTGGGCATCCGCCATAACCTCCTCCCCATCGTCGGTATCTGAAGGTGAGTTACGGGAGGTCGCACCCTCACGAATGCCCTCTTGGGCATCCGCCAACACCTCCTCGTCACTCATCGAACCGAAATCAATTAAAACTTAATTTATAAGTAGGTCGTAAAGGTAAGTTTAAACGATTTGTAAAATTTGCGTGCTATAAATTTTTTTGGGTGCCCTTTACGCCCTAAATTAAAATCTTAATGGTTCTTACGACATTTTTTTGGTAAAAAAATTGGTTTAGTGTAAAAAAAAGTTAGGGCATAAAGGACTTTTTTTAGAAGATAGAAATATTTCAAATATACCATTCGAAAGAGCAGAAAAAACTGAGTAAAGTGGCATTCAAAAGTCATTTTCGATAAAATGTCCTTTACGCCAATTGAAATTTCCATCATCGATATATAACAAAATATAAAAGGTCAGTGTGGGCAAGTCCGACATACTTTTCTCCGAATTCACTTTGAGATTAAATAAGTACTGATATTTGCATTCTACGCCGATTTATGTGCTTGAAGGTAATAGAGTATGAAATGTTTTTTTATTTACCAATGCAGAAAATATATTCACTTTAATAAGCTTCGAGATATAGATATTTAAAAAAAAAATTAAAATAGACGGACTTCCCGCAAATGAAGGGCAAGTCCGTCTAGTGGTTTATTATCAAAATCTTCTATGGAAATACCCTTGAGAAATTATTTCAGATGATAACGACAAATGGCTTGGCACTTTGGTTTTAATTACGTTGTAAATACAGTTGAGATTTCGATGATAATCCAATTTTATCATTTTTAGGGCAAGACTGTCATATCCAAGCAAGCAGGGGTTGTAAACTTTTTTTTAATTAAAAACAAAATAAATAATTGTGTATAGAAATGACCCCCATTATAATGAATTGTGCTAAAGGCGATTTTGCCATGAAGTCCATCTTCATTATACAATAAAATCAAGCTCAAAGCTGTTCAAAAGTTCATTTTCAACAACTTGCACTATACTCAAGGTTTACAATATCTGATATTAAGGGAATTTCGTCATAGACGGACTTTCCGATTTTTACTAGACAGACTTCCCAACTTTAATATTTGAATGTTATGATTCTTTTTGGATGAGAAAATTGTTTAAAACAAGTGATTTTATCAAATCTACTGTAAGAAAAACAAAGAAGGATTATTAAATTACCTATGTAGGAACAGGAAATGGTAAAACTCCTTCAATTTTCATTTTTTCCAAAATAATTTCGGAAGTACGTCACTGCTAAACTTCAAGTTCAAATAGGCAAAAAATTTATTTGCCAAATTTCTCCTAAGATAATGCTTCTAGCGACATCTATGATAATTAGCTGAAAAGTAATTTACAGATCTGCTTTACCGATCGAATCGTAACCGCTAAATTCCTTTTAGAACGGAAGTTATTGCCGCTAGACGGACTTACCTCCCAGACGGACTTCCCCACATTGACCTAAATAATAATTAATAAAATAAGTTTTTTTATAGAATTAGTTAATACTTATACCATAACAGTTGCTACCTCTGGTAAGAATTATAATGCTCTGGAAATTCGAGAACAAGAAACGTTTTTAATTGGCCCGCCATTCTGACGTCATAATGGCGGGACCAAGGTTGGGCAGGGAGTACCAAGAGGGTTGGTTGGAAATTCAATACTGGTAACACTTAGTACTGAGTTAGTACCTGAACGTAAAAAAATATATTTATCCTAACGCAATTAATTCAAGAGATAAATAACAAAATACCTATTTATAAATCCAATTTGACCGGAAGTCATGATACAAGAATTAACAAAGTTTTTAGGCGTTGACAAATCAGGAAATACTTTTAAAAACTTAATTTATACAATTCACAAAACACATAATCATAAATTGTTACATTATCACAAAAATAATTAAATCAATTAAAACGTTGGTTAATCATCTTTTGCGCCGACAACTATTTTTTTTATTTTTTTTTTATTTTGTTAACACTTTCGAACATGCAAGAACATTTTAGCAACAGTTCGCGTGCTCGACCTAGGTTGTTCACACTAGCCAATCAGGAAATAGCATAGATTGTAGGTCGGCGGTTGGAATCCCCTGACTTTTATATTTCTCGAGATTGTATATTTTTATTTTAACTTCAAATTGACTTTATTTCTTTTTAGCTGTGAAGATTTATTGATTTGGGACAAAATAATTCACAAAACAATGCATAAAAGCAATGCTATTCCTAAAGCTTCTTCCTAGGTCTCATAGAAAGGTCTAATTATGTGTCGAACATGTATGCAAAATACGCGATAATCATTATAATTGATATACCTACGTCAAAAAGAAGTGAGAAAATCAGCGTTGCCTGGCAACCATTTTCATTTCATATTGCGAAACAAACACTGGTAGAATATCGTATAGGAGATTCACATCAAACAAGCCAATGCAACCCAATGCTCAGTCTTTCACCACTTTATTAAATTATTTTAGTGTAAAGTAAATAGACGTAAGTAAAGCATTATTTCGTTGTTCTGTCTGCGTTCTATAAAAGATCTTTATAATGCTCGCTCGCTCGCTCGATGTAAAAGACGATAGCATCAGAATTAGAATCTTTATTTGTTAACATAAGGTCGAGCGCGCGAACTGTTGCTAAAATGTTCTTGCATGTTCGAAAGTGTTACCTATTCTGTTTTAACAATTCGTGATTTTAGCGATCTTTGTGCAAGAATTAATTCTACATAGTACTTACTTGCTTAAAAGTTTTGGTAGTTGTTCATGTACAATAATCGCGATAGAATGCTATTTGCTAGCTCTTTGTTCGTTTGATGTAAATGCACCCTAGCCACCTAGGCTAGCGATCCTGGTACGGAGCGGGCGGATGCAGATTTCGAGTTCATTGAAACAAATGACGATTTTGGTCACTGCTATTCGAGATTAATCTCTTTGACTAAGTAATACATAGCATTTTGCTGTGCGTGACGCGTGACGCCCGACTCTGGCTGCAGAGTAATAATAATAATAGCTACCTCATCGACGTACCCTTCAACGATTAAGGCCCGGAGCACACATGGCGTAGCGCAGCGTAGATAAATTTTCGATTTCAAGCTATAATCGGCTTTTTTGGCTTCGCACCACAGCCGCGTTCCCGCGCGCTACCTTTCGCATATATTCGCTTCGATGAGCTTAGGAATTAAGTATTGTGTTGACTGATTTTGGATACCTATTATTCAAAGACGACTAAGCTGATAATAGTTTGATATTTAAAGAAAATCTGCGCTGCGCTTCGCCATTATGTGCGCCCGGCCATCCAATTGCTTTTGGTGTCACATTGAAATTTATAATTATTTCAATGTACGGAAAAGTCATTGCGAGGCGGCAACATCGCAAAAGAGTAACAGTCCATCTTAGAGGACACGGGTCCGAGCCTCGGCAGAGTTTTATAATTTTATTTTTTACCCCCGAACGAAAATTCTGAGAGGGGTGTTGTAATTTTAACGTGTTTATCTGTCTGTCTTCTCTCTGTGGCATCGTAGAGCCCAAACGGCTGAACCGATTTTCGTTTAGTTTTTTTTTTGTATCATAGATAATTTCAGCCCGAGTGTTCTTAGCCAAGTCTCATGAAAATCAGATCAGCGGTTTGAAGATCATCAGCTCTTTTCTAGATGATGAGGGGATCTTACTAGCTTCTTTATTTTCGATCGAGTTGAAATTTTGTTCCATGTTACATTATTACCAAACGCGACAATCTGGCCCCTTGTCACGTTGGTAATACAGCATAAACTCGGTTAAACGTGGGTCCGGCTCTTAATCTGGTGCCTTTGCCTAACCCTTAGGGGAATAAAAAGGCGTGAGATTATTTTATTTTTGTATTGCGTTATCGTTTTATTGTTATTTTAATTTATCATATGACGAGGAAGGAGGGCGTGGTTGGTCAGTAGTGGTGTGCTGACCATCTTCCATACTCAACGGCAAAGAGGTTGTACTCCCGAAATAAACAATAAGCAGAGTACTTCTTAGTGAGGTTTATTAAGTCACACAATCAGGTTGCAGAAATAACTTATTTTGAGAGCGATGTAACTGGATACAATTATTATTTGAAAGAAACGCGATGAGTTCCGTTCTCACGTCTGCTCAGTCCCGCGTCCACGATAAGTCTGTCTTGAATTCGCAACTGTTTCCCTTTATATACCCCTTCAATCCCACAGACCAAGAACGGACCACATCCAAGAATGATTGACGGCTCTGTCAATCATTGCTTGACGTTTCTGAACAAAATCATAGACTAATTAACTTGACTAACACTTAAAATAATCAATTTGACAGGTCTGTCAATCTTCTGTCGTGATGAGCGAATGATAGTCTGTACTACCCTCCGACATAATACGCTTAATAAATACGCAATTACGAAACGAAAAAGGTGAAAAATATTGATACCGCCATCTAGCAATCCAATCTGTGAACGTAGTCTATAGGTACAGCCAATTCTTATGTAGCATTTTCTTATATTTCTACATAACACTAATTATACTAAAAAAGTACAATATCTGTACCCACGAAAAACTAATTAGGAAGATTTAGGAACAAAATTAGGATACATTTTCAAATGTTTTATAATTCCTTACAGATATCGTATTTGCAAGTCTTTTGGATAAATAATAATAATCGACGTAGGTTACTTTTTAAACGTTAATAATATGTAAGTACAAATCATTTAATAATAGGTAATGTAAAGTTTATGCCAATAATTTACACGTTTTTACATTTGATGTCATATTGACTAAAAAAGTATGAAAAATAAACATGCGGTCAAGTTTAAAATATTGCAATGGCAATACCTACACACGACAAGTAAAACAATAGGTTAGTACATTTAGGATTTCAATGCACGGCAACAGCAGCAGCTGTTGCGAGCTCGTCTCGTCGGGCTTCGACCTTTGGCAGATTCAATTCCAGCCTGGGCAATTTTTTTTTAAGTTTTTTTAATTTTTTAATTTGTATTATTCTTGTTTTAGTGTATTTAATTTATCATAAGATTAATACGCAAGTACGAACATTATAACTCATACTAGTAAATATGTGTAGCCCTCTGCCGTCAAGATCGGAAAACTTGTATACACACACAAATGTAAAAAGTACGAAATTTGATTGCTGAAATTACGAGTTTACAGTGAAAATAAATAAGTTTCCGTTTGTTTGCCACTTTTAATCACATGTACAAAGTTTCAGTTTTTTTTACAGTAAAAAATACTTTCCGGTTTTCACGTCTTAGGACCTTTAGTTTAGTATGGGAAAGGGTTCACCTTAACCTACTTATATCGTCTTCCGTCGCTTGGGAATACGACCGTTGTCGAACAGTGACGTAGATTTCTATGCGCATTATAACTTTTACAGTACTGAAGGTATATACAATTTTATAACTAAACACATTTTTATTTCTGCATCTCCATTTATGCGAAGCATAACTGTTGAATACAAACGACATTGGAAATAAATAAAAATTAAACTGTACAATTAAATAAACTTTGTTTTATAAGCGACTGGTTTTTTCATATGAGAATACCAATACATCGCTAAACACCGAGAAGGAAAGGAAGGCCGTTTGCGTAGAATTAATAGATTTTCGTAAAAATATATATTTGTTAACTGTCGCCATATGAAAGTTTATCGATAGGTTTTTCTCATCGACAAACTTGCTCTCACGATATGTCCATCCCTAGCTTACTTTTCCATTTTTCGACCGTTTCGACGTCGCCACCTAGTGTTTAGTAGCGGTAGTACAAAAGCTGTCGTTCCACCTAGCGTCGAATAGTAAAACTAGGAACAATGCGTGAGGATTTTAAAGCAAAGAGGATGTATATCCTTCTTCCATGTCTTTGGAAAAACCTAATTTTATTTTTTTATCTTATTAAGTATGTCATCATTATCTTGTATTTCATAATTGTTATTTGATTTTGATCTTTGTTTATTTGTGAAAAAGTTTTGTAATGTAGATCTTTTCGGCTTTGTCGTTAATCACAAATGGTAGCTTGGATTTCATAGTGAGCGTTTGGTTTATACATATGAGTTTGGTCGCACTGGTTTTAGCACAGAACAAGGAAGATGCTCTCTCTCTCTAAATAGAAATCGCGAGTAGGCGGATCCCGCGTGCCTATCATTAGCTCTGCAGTGCCTATTCGTAGTTTTTGACAGATTTGATAAGCTCAGTTGCTTTATGCTTCTTGTAAACAAACCACCAGGAAAAATATGAAAAAAAAACACACTAAAATGCCATATTGTGCTGTGTTGGAATGCAAAAATTAAAGTTGGAGACTTAAAAGTACTAATTATGCCGTATCATTACATCGGTAAGTAATATTTCACTGTATTTTTAAATAAATTTGAAATTATACATGAACAAGAAAACAAAACCATAAGTGAGAAAATGAAAACACCCTAATTACGGAGCAGTTAAATTGAATTTTCATTGAAGTCTGTGACTGTACCTTCTTAGCGTTCTTCTTTATCTATGCTATTAGACTCATGACTTTTTCTAGAACATTTTGACAACAGTATAATGGAAATCAGTTAGAGATTGCTCAACATGATGAAAATCTAGGTATCGATAATTTTCTATGATAAAAATCTATCGATAATAATCGCTCATGTGCTGCAAGAACGTGTTATTTCATAACTATACCGTTTTGCAGTAAATATACAGTTAAATCCGCCGCAACGTGCTCTATTTGCTGCAAAAACGCGATATTTCTAGCTCCAAAAATGACTGAGCAACGAGGGAAAAGGTCAGCGATCTCCGGTTTAGTGCCATCTCTACCCGACCATATGTTTATTGCAAGAACGGTTTACGCCAGTATCACCGCTCGCTTTTGAAGAAAAATGCTGACGGATTGCGACAAGAGCGTAACAACACATAGTGTCACGGTTTTGATGAAAAGGCAAACTCACTATAATTTTATTTCTGTACTAATTAAATCTGCTAAAACGGAACATTTGTATCTAAATCATTTTTGTTGTAAAAAATTTAATCACAGGCTATGGTTTAAATCGAGATGTACCGTTGTTGCTGAAAAAAACTAAAATTTTTGTTGGTTAAGTTCAGATGTTCCGTTACAGTTGATAATGAAGGTACAGTCACGGACTAGGAGGCCGTAACAGATTTGTTTATGGTTTCGTCAGCCCTAGACTGTATTACCAAAGAACAAGAGCTATTTTGCAATACAGAAAAACCGGAAGTGTTACGCCGATCGTGTCCGCCACTGTACAAAATGTTTAGTCTTGATGTTGGTTGTCTCAAGTTATCACATTTTTGATGAAAAATAACAAATTTTCACACCGGATAGCTTACAATGTTGCAATATAGATGACAAAATAATTGTCTAAATGCAACTTATTTTTTAGGTCTGGGAAGATTTTAAACCTTGTCCGAAGGAATGAACGTAGGAATTAATCTCTGCGCTCCTCAATGTGTTGCATCTGCCACTAAATCTTCGATCACGTATGTCTGTAGTAGTTGTGATTAATCAGTAATCGACGCTATTTGGTGTTATGAGAAAAGTTGATTATGTGAAAAAGTTTATGACTATCCTCATGCATGTTTAGGAATAACCGAAGTATGCATGTTTAGAATGCAGAAGTACTAAACCTTCCCTACTTATTATCATCATCATCTCAGCCGGAAGAAGCCCACTGCACATAGATCAGACGTCGTGGTCCACAGATCGCAATGCCGACCGATCCTTGCATCCCAACTGCAAACTTGTGAGGGGTCTGCCTACTATATGTCGTCTGGTGCGTGGTCGCCACTCGAGAACTTTTCAGCCCTTTGTGACCATCTGTTCTTCGACATTGTTAAGACGATGTGGTTATACGTGTCGCGTGAATCGGATTAATAAGGAAAAGCAAAAACTACGATGACCACATTACTCACTCTCTAGCTCCATAGTGTCAATGTCGATGGGATGACCGTGCCTATTGACATTAAGAATAGCTAACCTTACTTTATTGTATTAAGTTTCTTTTAAAGAATATTAAGCTAATAGAATATCTTATTTGAAATCATATATATTACTAGTTGACCCGGCAAACTTCGTACCGCCTAACCTATTGCTATGTTGCTCATGTATTATACTTATAAACCTTCCTCTTGGATCACTCTATCGATTACAAAAAACCGCATCAAAATCCGTTGGATAGTTTTAAAGATATAAGCATACATAGGGACAGACGCGGGAAGCGACTTCATTTTATACTATGTATTGATTATTTTAGAAGTTTACTTCTTAAACGCATGCAATATACATATCATGGAAATGCCAATTGTCGTAAGGGACATTTTTCGAAATTTCGTTTTTGATGCCATTATACTCAGTTTTTCACGCTCTATCGAATGGTATATTTGAAACCTCTCTAGCTTCCAAAAAATGTCTCTTACGACCTGACTTTTTTTGGGCCTAGCTCAGAAATTTATTAAAAAAAAAGCTTTAAGGAACATTTAATTTTTCCACATTGGCGTAAGGGCCAATAAATTAAAATATTATTGATGATTTTTATATGGTTTTGTCAATATGTCCTTTACGACGTAAAAAAAAAGTTGCAGTATCTAAAGCTCAAGGTCGTAAGGGTCGTAACTTAATCTTATGTTTATTAAAAACTCAGATTTTAATTATTATTTTATATGAATTTGTTTAAAAATAATGTTTTAAAAGTACCCATTCGTTGAACTATTTAATCAGCCAATCAAAATATAACTATCTCTGAGTGGTTACGACTAGGGCTTGCAATTATTCGAAAAAATTTGGTACCGTAAACTGCTGCAACTTTGCCAATACGCTTCAAATTTGCCTAATTTATTAAAACTGAAATTACTAGACAAGTGCTCACTAGTTTTTACTTTCAATAATAGTAAAAATAGCACCGTTTTATTGGCAACCCATTTCTTATTGTTAGAAATGGCTCTTTCTGTCTCTTTTTTTTATATGAAATATCAACAGTCACAAGCAGAGCGCATGGATTTTTAGGGTTGTGCAAACTTTTTGTTTTTACTTGAAAAAAACGAGAATTTCAACTTTCTTATTAATTACGGGGTAAGTCAATGAGCTCTTTCTCCTATTTATAATGATGTTTCTTGTTTAAATGATCATTTACGACTCTAACGATGCTAGGCAATGTTGCAAAGGGATTCTTAGGCGGTAGTGGTTCAAGTTTGCCTAGGCCTAGGGTTGTCACTAGTCTCAACTACAGTGAAGCATTCTGAGGGTTGAGTTGTGATTTTACCAGTATAAGTATTTTTAAGTAAGTTATTACTTATTATTAAACAGTGTGAATGTGACTGTATGTAAATAATAGACAAAAACGTTTTTTAAGAATTTCATAAAAATACAATACCCAAAGGGGCTATTAACAAATAACATTTTAAAGTTTTTTTTTATCATCAATTATGGCCTTCTTTCATTCTTTATGTGCGCTTTTGCCAAGAACATTATTATTAGTTATAAAACATAACTAACTTATAAGAAAATGGGCAAACAACATAATATAAAAAAATATTTTTTTTTATATAATAATGTTGTGTAGTACGGCTAAATGTCTAAGATATTGAGTAGGTACAGGTACGCGAATAAAGATAAATATTGAAAAGAGAAGAAGACAAAAACTTGGAGCTCGACTATACGCTGATTATTCGCAAGAAAACATTATACGTTTCTGTAGAGTACGGAGCAAAGCACTATCGAATTACAAGCCTGATTAAAATGCTGATGCCATTAGATTACTTATATAAAGTTTTTTTTTAATAAATAGTGTGTTTTTAAATTGTATGTTTTTCAATTTGTGACAACCCTAACTCTGCTTAAAAGTTACTATGAAAGTATTTAAAGATGAAGCTCAAAGTGTGCCCAACATTGCCTGCTACCCAGATAAAAATAAATATGAGTATATGTGCTAACCCATGCACATCTCGATGGTAACTCAATTGTTACCGATCTGTAATTAAAATCGGTTTTTAAATGCGACCCGTATTTTTGATAATAATCTACTAGGCAAAGTTGAGTTATTTCATCACAACTTTGCCTACAACTTTGACAGTCTCTGGAAATCTATATATCAACAGTTTCGGCAAAATGAACCTTTATTCGTATGGCATTAATCTCTAATTCGCTTGCTATTGTTTACAAAAGCACAGATAACAAATACTTTAAAAGATATTTAAAAAAAAGCTTAAATTTCGTGCAAAGTTGCAGCAGTTTACGGTATTCGAATATTCGGTTTTTTTCGGGCTACTATTCGAATTATTCGAATATTATTCGAATAATACAAAAAGACGTAAAAGGTTAAGGAAAATTAGTTTTTTTTTTAATTATAATTGGCCCCTTTATTTATTTATAACTTTTTCTCAAAGGAACGGTCAATAATATTGTCAAATACAATTATAATCTTGGCCAACTTAAATTTTAATTGTCTACGAGATCCTCGATAGTTAGATAGTCCTGGCTAAGACGGTATCCCTATAGATGCCCTAAAAGCCTTCGCAGACTAATCAGCCGATGTCCTTCTGCCTTTGTTGGCAGCCATATGGGAAACCGAAGTAGTCCCTAACGACTGGAAAGAAGGAATAATCCTAAAACTTCCAAAGAAGGGGGATCTTTCGCAATGCTCTAACTGGCGGGGCATAAACTTGCTCTCGCCCTGCACTAAAATCCTGACCAAAACTTTGCTAAACGGGATAGCAGGGGTGGAGGACGTGAAGTTGAGATAAGATTAGTCTGGATTTCGTCCTGGAAGATCTTGCAGAGACCAACTGAACCTGCTGCGAATAATTCTGGAAAAATGCAATGAGATGCAGTGCGAACTATTCGCGCTATTTGTGGACTTCAAAAAGGCGTTCGAAAGGGTTAGGTGGTCCAGCATTTGGCGAGTACTCCGCACCGCAGTAAAGGTATACCGGACAAGTTAATAAACCTGAAACAAAACTTGTATGTGGGCTCCACCTGCAGAGTAATTCACAAAGGCCAATTGACGCAATCCATTACGGTCACAGAAGGCGTTAAACAGGGTTGCCTATTATCAAAAATGCTGTTTTGCTGGTTTTGGACGACGTGATGTGTATAGTCACCGGCAGAGGCTAGCGGGGTATTCCCTGGAACTCGCAGAAGTGTCTTAAGGACATAGACTTTGCAGAAGACCTTTGCCTTTTATCTACAACACTGAGCGACCTTCAAGCAAAGACAGACGATCTGGTGGTTGAAGCTGCAAAAGAGAGGCTTCGTATTAATACGGCTAAGACAAAAGAAATGCGCGTACACACCTGAGATCAGGCAGGACCCTCTGAACATTACGGGTGAAGTAGTGGAGTGGTGAGCCCTACAGGAGGTACGGAAGTTGAAATTGAAAACCGCATTATCAAAGCGCGGGCAGCGTTCCCACAACTAACACCACTGTGGAGCTCTTACGTTATCACCAGATGGACCGAGCTTGGGATCTTCGAGTCCAATGTAAAATCAGTGTTGCTATATGGGTGTTGAGACATGGTTTGTGCAAAAAGACCTGACCAATAAGCTCCAGGTACTCATAAACAAATGCCTGAGAAGGATACTAAAGATATTTTGGCCACAAACCATTACCAACACAGAGCTATGGCACCTGACAAAGCAAAGGCCAATTGAAATGAAAATTCGAACTAAAAAGTGGCGTTGGATAGGGCACTCGCTAAGAAGAGCAGATGGACGACCTTGTAGGGAAGCTCTGTTGTAGCAGCCCTCCGGAATACGCAAAAGGGGTCGCCCGAAGGCAACCTGGCGCCTGTCCACGCTGCAAGAAGTAAATAGTGTGGGACTTAACTGGGAGGAGTTACCCGCTGTTGCTCAAGACCGCCAAAATTGGAGGAAAATTCTTAAAGCCCTATGTTCCCGCTTGGGATAACAGTAGAAGAAGAATCCGCGATAGTTATGTATTGCAATAAAATAAAAAAAAAGGTACCAGATTTTTGACTGTAAGACAAGATAGATGGAATATCCTGGCTCAGATGTAATCAAGATTTTTTTGATTCCATTTTTTAAGTCTAAACAAGTGATGTCGTCTCGCCTAGCACGTAAACTTTAAAATTAGTAGTACTAAATATAGAATTTTAGGTAAAAACGAATATTCGAATAATCATTTTTACTTTTCGAATATTCGAATCAGTTTATTATTCGAATAATTCGAATATTCGATTGCAAGCCCTAGTTACGACGTCAAATGTCAATTCGCATTGATTTCTAGCTTTAAAGTTATCTTAACGTAACGGCGGGTTTTAATTTGACTCTATAGTAAAAGATAACAACTGACGAACTTACAATTTCTGTTGATGCCTAGTTCATTCCTGTCCCGAGTCTTAAAGACTTACTTGAGTGCACAGCGGCTGCGGTGAACAGTTTAAGGGATATAATATAACTCTTTTTGAACCTAGTCCTCAGCAGCCTTCGAGCTCTGATCCTGTAGTCCAGCTGACATAGTGGCGTTTTTTACAAACACTTCCATATACCAATAGGCACCGCTGAAGAGATTGCAGTACTACCCAGCTTCAAAGGCTTTCCCATAGTTCACAAATGCCAGGCAAAGAGGCAGATTATACTTTTCCGTCTTTTATATTACCTGCCTTAAAGCATGTATGTGGTCCATGGTACTTTGCCTTTACGAGAAACAGCTAATTCGAAGGGCGAAGACGTCAAACCTGCGCGCAAAACGATTCTTGATGACTCTCAAGAACAATTTATAAAGGTGGCTTAGATGTAAGTTCTTCAAAAGGTTTTATGGCCTTTTCTGCAGAACAGTACTACTTAACTTCTGTTGCACGCTTCAGGCGCTATCCCATCGCTGATATCAGAATTGAACCGTTTCGCATTTAAATCCCCTATGTCAACTGTGACGCAAGTTTTTGAGCAATGCATAATCACGGGATACATAATCTCCACATTTTCGTTGGACTGTATCGATGTGGGAGCGCACACTTGTATAACTTTTAACAAATACTGCTAAATTCATAGACGTACAAGACACGCTACCCTTGCCGTCATAATATCGGTATTTACAACACTGTAAAAGGAATTGTTCACTATGCACCCGAAACCTCCCTGGTATTGTGGTTCTCCCTCCTCAACAATAATGTTTTACCATAACGAGCTCAATTCCTGTTTAAGCTTCGTTGGCCCGGGATCAACGTTAGTTAGTACACACACCCTGCCCCACCTTTTCCTGACCGCTACCAACGCGCAAACTAGGCCAAAACGTTAATTTTAGCCATGATCACATGAGTGAGTTTGCCATAATTGTCACACTTGGCAGGCAGGTTGGAAATCGCAGTATGGCTGTTGTACTAAGCTGTTGTAGGATCATCGATGGACGCTACGTGCTTCGATTTTTTCCTATACTCACCTTAGCCATATACATGGAAGATGGGGTGCTGGTATCCTATTCATACTATACGTTACATACCAACCATAACAAAAAAGCTTTTTAATGTAAGTCTTGTAGTTTTTTTTAATTGGTCTTACTGAAGTATTTATTCCTATACACCATGTTAAAAGCTAAATTACTTTAAACTTGGGCTATAAACGAATTACTACCTACCTATCTTCATTAAAGTGTTGATTTTTACTGTAGACATTGAAGATAATTAATTTATTTTCTTTTAAATCTTACGAGGGCGCTATTGGAGTTCCTAGGTATTTGCTATTTTATAAAAATTATGCACTTAATATTTTTTTTTTACAATTAATATTTAAACTTTAATGTTTTGTACTTCATATTTGAGAAATTTTATCATTTTGTTTCACAAGGGTAACAAAACAATAACATTTTAACACTATAGACATAATTAAATATATTTTTTTTAGTTTCATCAGTACTAATAACAACACACTTGTTGGTATTTTAATTCCCTTACGCCCCTCAAATTTTACATAGTAACTTTAAAATTAAATATTATAATAGACATACGACTACATTGGAAAAACACATATGGGACTTACAACCAATTATTTTATAAAGTTAAAAAAACTGTATAGGTCGTAAGGGAAAAAGTTGAAAAAAAGGTCAGCGTAAGGGACAATGTTGCTAAAATGGGTAGGGCGTAAGGGACAAAATCTTCTAAACCATTAGTTGTAGCGTATCCAAACTAAAATAATTGAAAAGATCTTAAAAAATTAGCACTGGTCTTCTTTTAATTGATAGCTGTAAATCAAGGCAATCAAAAGTTACAAAAGGATTTGTAAAAAAAAATTCGTTTTTTGGCTCTCCTGAAAAGTCGTGCTTTGTCCCTTACGACAATTGGCATTTCCATGATCGATATATTGCAAATACTATCGCTGAAATATATTTGAAGTTTAAAAATAATAATATAAATAAAGTGATTTTTACTGCAATAACGTCTCTTAATTAAAATGATCCATACATTTTTATTATGGATGATGATGTTTATATCACAGATTATCAATAAAAACGTAACAATACTACAAAAATCGTAAAATTATTGGTGTTTATAACTTTTTTTTGTCAGCAAAAACGGAACATATCTGTTTGTCTAGCAATATTTCTATGTTTTTACAAGAATAACGCAACAAGGAGGCCCGTTTTTTAAATAGAAAATCATAAAAAATAAAATACATGAGTAAATAGTCTGAATGCAAGCTATAACGATAAAAGGATAGTTTGTGAAGATGTGTTGTAAAGAACCGCATAGTCTAAACATAATAATTAAAAAGTAACAGGAATTTTAAATGAGCATATTCAGTGAAAAAAAATAGGTATTCGCTTCGACTTGAAAACCTCTACCTTTTTTTCGGTTTAAAATGTGATTTACTTTAAAGTTAAATTCTTGAATACGAATGAAAATGAATCTTTCAACCTAGACTCTTGCGTATGAGTGAAATTATATTAGCATCATCATCATATTACAATTAATGTTGTAATATGTAAAAAATAAAGTCGCTTTCCGCATCAGTCCTTAACCTTTTAACCGCCAACCACTTGATATGAAGTAGTCACAAAGTTCTCTCACCACGCCAAGCACTTCTCTGGAAGTAGCTTACATTTTTACATTTTATGACCCAACTATATGTTCTAAAGAGAAAAATCCAATTGGATACTGTTCTTGAAGCTTCTGTGAACGAATTCATATTAACAGATGTTGTGAAAAGTTAATAAACTTAGAATAATAAGACGATAAACTTTAAGAAACTTTCAAATGAATAATAGTGTGCTCTCCCACGCCAAGTACTTTACTGGAAGTGGTCTAGTGTTGTGACATTACTCGGAATTTTCTATGATTCCTAACAAATATATTTTTTAAATTATTATAACTATACACTTTTTCAACCATCTCATAACGTGTACGCATAGTGCGGACTGGAATAATATAATTTCTATTAGAATTTACTATTGATTCCTCAATTGTAGACATAACAAATCCTGGCCTTTGAAAATGTCGACAACAATTAATAAGGCAGGCGGGCGGCTCTAGCGAAGCAACCCGTTCATCAGTTGTTTGATATATATCGTACGCCAAGCACTTGAGGTGAAGTGCTGCTGTGACGTCACACAAGCAAGACAAGTTTTTTAGTGCTGTGCTAAAGAGTGGTCTTTTTGGTACATTGTGTCTAGACTGTTGGTACGCTCAGCGTAAAAATTAGTGAAAGTACATCTACAGATGAATTGCGCTGCGCATTTTCCAATGGTTTTAATTAAAAACTAATAAAATACTGTTGAATTGAATTAAGTCAGTTTGGATTTGGTCGTAAAGGTACCTAAGTACCTACTAATACTACGTTTACTTCGAAACGTGTACACTTAGATCTACATGGTTATCACAGATTTTTTACAAACATCCATACATAGCTGGGTAAACGCTTAAATAGACATCATAGAATTGAATATTTGCCTATAGAACAAAATCACGTCTTTTTAAAAAAAGCTTTCAACATTTTAAACGGTATTCACAAAGTAATTTTTTTCATAAATACACCAAAATTCTTATGTAGTTAGTACTCAGTAAGAAATACCCAGCAAAACTATAAAAAAAAATAGGCAATTAATGCCATAAATGGGTTTGATTTGTTTGCTCAAGCTTTAGGTAGCAGTGCTCAGACACAAATAGTTGCCGCATTATGTTGTCTTTGTGTGTAAGGCATGTTGGATAGGCAGGCACCCCGCCTATGCGTTCATGCTAAAACAAAAGCGTCGATTCCAGGTAAGAATACTCTGCAAAAAACCCTTTACAAAAATGTGATTTATGACTTTGTTTACCTTAAAAATTATTCTTTCCCACGGCTTCTACAACTGGAATACAGATTTGCAGAGAACCATTAGGACCTTACCTCATAATTTGTTTTTTTTTTTGAACTAGTTAAAAGTACATTAAAAAAAACTCTACAACATATATTTGTTCGTTCTCATGTAAATGAGATACTTCAGGAAATTAAAAAATCTCTTTGATGAAGTGTAGAGGTTGTAAAAAGAGACTTTATAGTATTTTACAATTATTTGTAATTTTTAATTTAAATGTTAGTTATGTCCTCAAAATTAAAACAACCTTTGATTTTACATAGTTCTTTATAATGATGTTTTGGATACGATGTTATCTATGATTGATTTATGGCAATGGTCGAGGGAAGATTAGCTACAAACATAAAATATATTAATTTTTAGATTTTAAATTTAATTATTTTTTTTTATCCAGAATTAATTACTTACGTATTTATACAAAAACAAGAGGCTGCCCCGCGGTTTTTCCCGCGCAGATTTCTCATAAACACAAAAATCCCGTTTTTTCCCGTTCCCGTGGGAATTTCGGGAAATCCCTCTTAGTGCTCACCTACACCCCTCAAGGAACCCACGTGCCAATTTTCAGCTTTCTACGCCCAGTAGTTTCGGCTCTGCGTTGTCTGTCAGTCAGTCAGTCAGTAACGGAAGAGTTTTATATATATTGATAGAAAGAACGCGCGTGCGGTCGGTGCGAAGCCTAGATCCCTCTGGAGGGGCACGATGAGGATCGATGTGCTCGCGACACTATAGGCTCCGTCCGCCCCATTTATATTGTCTCCATAATATAAGGCCCCTGCAAACGCAAAAGCGGAGCGTTTTCTAATGGTGGCGGAAACGCCAACGGAACATTATTTTTAACCGACGAAAAAACAAAAAGGAGGAGGTTCTCAATTCGTCGCGTATATTTTATGTATGATCACGCATAACTTTTTACTGTGTGGACCGATTTTGATAATTCTTTTTTTAATCGACAGGGTATACCTTGAAGTTGGTCCCATAAAAATTTGGAAATAAAATTCCTACCCTGAGGGTGGAAAAATAGGGGTGACTTTATTGTTCACTCACAGATTGTATTGCCGTGTTGTGATTTACATGAAAACTGCTAGGTATAATTATGAGTATTTTTTATATGAATGTTAATAATCATAATCTCAGCCGATAGACGTCCACTGCTGGACATAGGCCTCCCTCAAAAATTGCCTCACCGACCGGTCGTGATCGAACCTCATCCTGTTAGTCCCTCAACCTTCACCAGGTTGTGTGGCCACCTTGTGGGGGGCGACCACCCTGTGAAGGGTGATTAGCTAGGGTCAAAAAAAGTTAGCCAAAAAAAAACTGAAAAGCAAAAAATAAAAACTTTTTATCAAAAAATTAAACCGCCGAAAAAACTGAAAAGCATTAAATAATAGGGAAACATTTTCTATTAGGCCTTAATTTACTCACTTCTTAAAGTAATTTTGGATTACCAAGAAATTTTGAGTCGGTGCCACAGAATCAACGAATAAAGATCACTAAATTCAAAGAAATAACCGAAAAATGTGTGCCGCTGCGCATCCGCTTTACGTAAATAATGAATTTGCTTGTGTGGTGTGGCGCCGACTTAAAATTTCTAGGTAATCCAAAATTACTTTAAGAAGTGAGTAAATTAAGGCCTAATAGAAAATGTTTCCCTATTATTTAATGCTTTTCAGTTTTTTCGGCGGTTTAATTTTTTGATAAAAAGTTTTTATGTTGTTACGAGTGTTAGACAAATTTACCCAACAACTTCCATGTCCTAATACAACTAAATTTAATAAAGCTTCACGTCTATTGGTTTTTTCAAATTATAAGCTTTACAATACTACCATACGTTTTTTTACTAACAACTATAGCTTTGGAGTATACATTGAGGTGTGTTTCCATGCCCGTTGTTCAGGTATGATTCAATGAAATATCCCGCCACGCTCATGACAAAAATGGTGCCTTAAACTGTAACGAGAAATGCATCACATCACATGTGACTCATGAACTTAAAATTATTAAGTTACTTGAGTGAGATTATTTTGATTGGTACATAAATCGTTTTATTAAAAACTAGTCCACCCGGCGAACTTCGCACCGCCTAACCTATAAATATCTTGTGCACGTATTAAACTTATAAACCTTCCTCTTGAATCACTCTATCTATTAAAAAAAAACCGCATCCAAATCCGTTGCATAATTTTAAAGATTTAAATACCATTAAATATAAGATTAAAAAATATGGTACAAAAAAACTATCGACTCTGTGATTACCAACCCTTTAACGAGATCGAACTTCGCAGTTTTTGTGTCTCTCCAGCGCCGAGTACTTGATATGAAGTAGTTAGTGACGTGCCACCGCTTTAGTTTGGTTTATAATTCAGTTGAAAGTAATCAGACAAAACTCCATAAAAGCAAATTCTAATTGGGTCTCTAGCATTACAAAAGTTAAAAAAACGGGAAAATGTTTAGCTTTTCGCATATTAATCACTCCATTGTTATTTTATCTCCATAAAAAAATTGATTGATTTTGTGTGTCGATTGAATTTTGCAATCACTAATGTTTTTGAAGGTAAAATGCCTCGGCGTGGGGGAGCAACCTTCGTTTATTTCTCGCGGCGCCGAAAAGGTTAAGTATGTTTAAATCTTAAAAAATACAGCGGATTTTAATGCGGATTTTTTTAATAGATAAGAGTTATTCAAGAGGAAGGTTTATAAGTATAAAACATGCACGTTCTAATAATAGGTTAGGCGGTACGAAGTTTGCCGGGTCGACTAGTATTGTATAAAGACAAGTCGTCACTCTTATATAGTGTGCTATATTTTATTTTTCTTTTCATTTATTTACTGGATCACCTTGGGCCAAGCTCAGAACCTAATACACTTAAGCATAAACTTGAAGATGGAGCCATCATGAAAGCTTCTTATGCTAAGAGGAGTTTCAATAAACAATACCTAGAGAAGAAAAAATGCTTAATATTATGTATGAAAAAAACCAAGATTAGTTAAGAGTTTAAGGCAAGTAATAAATAAGCAAGTACTTCGATATTAAATAAGATATATAAAAAACTCAATATATATAAAACTCTTCCGTTACTGACTGACTGACAGACAACGCAGAGCCGAAACTACTGGGCGTACAAAGCTGAAATTTGGCATGTAGGTTCCTTAGGGAGTGTAGGTGAGCACTAAGAAGGGATTTCCCGAAATTCCCACGGGAACGGGAAAAAACGGAATTTTTGTGTTTATGAGAAATCTGCGCGGGAAAAACCGCGGGGCAGCCTCTAGTATAAATATAAAACCCATCTTGTTTTATTGGTCTATCTACCCATCCACCTAAATTGTTTACTTTGGTTAAAATAAAGCTTCATTTAAAGTACAGTACTTACTCCAAAATTAATAATGCGCTATAATAAACTATTTCTATTAAATTACGCATGCAGAAAATGCACTTAACCTCCTTAAATACATATCGTCTTCCGTCGCTTGGGAATACGACCGTTATCGAACAGTGACGATGATTTCTATGCGCATTATAACTTTTGCAGTACTGTAGGTATATACAATTTTATAACTAAACACATTTTTATTTCTGAATCTCTATTTATACGAAGCATAACTGTTGAATACAAAACGACATTGGAAATAAATAAAAATTAAACTGTACACTAAAATAAACTTTGTTCTATGAGCGACTGGTTTTTTCATATGATAATACCAATACGTCGCCAATCACCAAGAAGGGCGTTTGCGTAGAATACACATAGATTTTCGTAAAAAAAAGTAAATGTTAACTGTAGCCATATGAACTCAGAATAATAATAATACAAGAACAAGCCTATACAGTCAATCACTCAGTGCGCAGTGTAGACAGATGAGCTATACATACCTATAGAGATATGTGTATGACAGCTAGGGATGTTAATCATCTACTTACGTGCCAATTAACGAGATGTCGATAAGTTCTTTGCATTGGGTGCATAAGTATACTTACCGGTTTTCTTTTGCATCTAATACTTTACGCAGAAATCTTGCGGGAAAGCTAGTTGATTAAATAAAAAAAACGTTTTGTTTATGTATTTTTTTTTACAAATAATGTTTTTTAAAAGCATTTATTTAAATTGCATTGCAATGTATGTATGAATGATTGTTCGGATGAAATCTTACAACTCAATTTTGAAGCAGATATCTTTAAGGTGGTATGGTAACTCTCGGAATGGCGCGAAATTCAAATTTTTGAACTTAATCAAAAATGAATACTTTTGCCAGAATAATTAAAAAATGCGAAAAAAATTGAATTTACGCCATACCGAGAGTTACCACCTTAAGCTATTGAGATGAAATTTTGTTCAAAATTTTGTTTATTGTTGATGAAAGATTGTTCTTTGTCAGTACTGATAGTTTAGCTCTCTCTTCTTCCGCGTAGGTATGTAAAAAGATTGGATTTAAAAGAATTCGCGAATGTAAAAAACCAGCTCCCACATACCAATCGTTATTATCACATATTATCGTTTTTCTTCTCGTCTTTCTCTTTTTGAAAGACAGAGTTACCGATTTTGTGTATATATAAGAAACTTGATATTTGGTCTTTCACCCTATACAATACATACGCAACATCAGTAGGTCTGTCTTCCAAAACCGTTGCAACGTTCCAATGTGGGAAACGGTGTTTTTAGATACGCAAAGTCATTTAAAATTTATTAATAATTTCCTTTTTACAAAAAGAGACCGGCCTTCAATAAAATAGGTAACAGTCAAGGACTAGGAGGCCGTAACAGATTTGTCTATGGTTTCGTCAGCCCTAGACTGTATTACCAAAGAACAAGAGCTATTTTGCAATACAGAAAAACCGGAAGTGTTACGCCGACCGTGTCCGCCACTGTACAGTCACGGACTAGGAGGCCGTAAAAGATTTGTCTATGGTTTCATCGCATCATGGTGTGGATTTGGACACACTGGTTTCAGTACTAAAACTCATGATGCTATTTCTATTGTATTCTCTTGTTCTGTGAGTTTTAGTACTAAAAGCTCATGTTGCTATTTCTATTGTATTCTCTTGTTCTGTGCTCTGCACGCACAGGTCTGGGTCTGGTAGTCTTGAGATTAAGGCTTCAAACGCACAGGGGGATTTTTTACCGCGCGGGAAAAAAACGCGCGGATAAAAATCCGCTGTTGCGGTTTTATTTTCGCGCGGTTTAAAATGTTGTTGTTTCATTTTCAACCTTATTCATATGCAACGAACGCACAAGCGAATTATTATCCGCGCGGAAATAAAACCGCAACAGCGGATTTTTAACCGCGCGGTTTTTTATCTATCGATAGACTATCGATATTTTGGAAATTTGGAAAAACCAGCATAGAAAAAATAAAGTACCAGGGTAATATGAAGTATTCAGTGCCTATTCAGGAGAGATGTGCTACGCTGCGTTGCTATGGAATACATGCGTCGATATCCACAAATCGTGTTCATTGATCAACATAGCATAGCACTGTTAGAAACAGGTACAACTGAGCCAACAATGGGGCGGCTTACCCTATGTTTCTGTATCAACCAACATTATTTATCAAAATGTTTGTTGCTAACTACATGTCTAATGCACTGTAGTATTATGTTTCGTTCATGCTGTACCTCTTTTTGTAGCAGTTTCTCTAGAAGTGTGGAGGGATGCCTTGTTTTATTATGTCTATTTATCTTTGGTTTTATTTTTTTTGCCTGCAATTTTTTTTGTTTATTAATTTTCAAAGAATTTGACTTTTCAACTGTATTATAAATATTAGTGTCCCTAACAGTGGCAACTTCTTCTGGTTCACTGTCAGTATCTTCAATATTTTTACCATTTGTCACTCCATTTATTACTTTTGTAATACTTTTTAACTCTGTTATATCTTTTTGCATTATATTTTGTGTCTCATGTTTCTTTTCATGTGGTTCTTTATCTATGTTAGTCATTGTTTCATCTAAATTATCATCTGAGGAACCATATTCATTTATCAGACTATTGAGTGCACCACACAAAGCTGGTTGCTTAAAAACTTCCACATTTAGTTCTGTGGTGTCAGTTTCTTCATAAACAATATCGAGATTTGTTTCCATTACACTTTCCTCTGAATCACTGTCCACAAGGTCTTGTAAGCCTCTAAACGGTTTCAACTTATCTCTGGTTATTAGTTCTCCCAGTAGTTTATGAATTTTATGTGGATGTATTGAACAATGTCTCAATGATTGGTTCCTTATATTTCTCTTGCCAGTTTTGTTATAGCTTCGCTTCAGATCTGTAAAAAAAAAACATTTTAAAATAAGTATTTGAGTTTAAAAATGTAAGTTATGTGACTAATCTCACTTTAATAAAAATCTTGTAGAATATTTAGGGCTTACACGGTGCGAAACTAGCGCCACTTCCGATAAATAATTAATATCTCCTAAACTCAACCATGGCCGAAATCAAAAATATGCGTCTCTTGACTCCCTAGATCAGTGGTGCCCAACTGGTAGCTTGCGGGCGCCTGGTAGACCGCGGCCTGATTTCTAGGCGCCCTCGACCAATATTGGTAAAAGTAATCAATAACTAAATTACGCTCTAGGAGCCCTTAGTAGTAGGTACGCATTGAATATGTGAATCTGCTTTTCCGAACTTAGTTTTTAAAAACAAATATACAAAAGTATGGTTTTATTAGATGTGAGCACTGTCCCCCAAGATACTACAAATATATCAGAAGAGGTTAAAAATGTCCGACTTATTATCAGTGATCTGAAATTAAAGTTTGAGGCTATCGAAGAATTTATGGACAGGTTTGAACAAATAGAGAAAAAAGTTGCTTTGAAGGATAAAGAAATACAAGAACTGAAAGCCAAGGTTACGGAAATGCAAGACTTCATTGACATGCAAAGCCAACATAATCTTCGAAACGAAGTTGAGATTATTGGTATCCCCGAAGCAGATAATGAAAACGTCCATCACGTCGTTCTTCTTACAGCAAAGAAACTTGGTATAGAGCTTACAGAAAATGATCTAGAAGATGTTACAAGAGCTGGCCCACGTCATGAAAAAGTATCGAATCACAAAGAAACCAAATTTTCCCGTCCTATCATCGTTAAGCTGAATAGAAGAACCAAGCGTGAACAACTTCTCAAAGCCGCAAAAGCACGTCCTAATACTACATCTGCTGATCTAGTTCCCGGTACATCTAGTAAAATATACATAAATGAAAGATTGACTAAGAAATCAAGGTGGTTATTTCGAGAAACTAGAAACCGCGCCAAATTATATAAATTTAGATATTGCTGGACCAAAGGCGGCTCTATTTTTGTCCGCAAAGCCGAAAGAACTCCTGTTATCAAAATACGGAATGATAAAGACCTGGAATTCAAAGTTGGCCCCGACCACAACATATCTGTCACTACAAAGGTTTAGTGCTTCAAGATCTTTATCTACCAACAACGAGGAAAGCTACTACGTATACTATGTGACCGTAAGAATACCAATAAAACCTCTTTTTTACTTATATTTTGCTAAATCATACTGTATATATATTGCTTGTGAATGTTACTATAACTTGCATGTATTTTTTGTCTTAAGCGCTAATTTAAAAACTCCTCAAATAGCTCTGACTGGTCTTTCTTCTGGAAAATCAAGTTGTATAATGCAATTAAAACTACTGGATAATGGCTAATTCAGAAATTATGCTGGATATGGATAATATTTTTTCAGTACCGTGCTACGAACAAGAAAACCTGGATCAATTCAATTACATAAAAAAACATAATCCAAAACTAAAAATACTTACCTTTAATATCAGAAGTATTAATGCAAACTTCGATCAATTTGTTATACTTCTTTCAGCTATGAAAATAGATTACGAGATTATAATTCTGTCAGAATGCTGGCTTAATGCAAACTCTTTGATTCCAAAATTACCCGGATACACTTTCTATAGCACATCTGTATTTTTTAATAAGGCTAGTGGCGTGGTGGTATACGTCAAAACTGATTTAAATGCATCGATGGTTGAGCCTGTTTTCCAAGATGCAAACTGTGCCATAGTCGAAGTTCCAAATAAATATACAATTGTTGCAATTTACCGCTCGCCTAGCAATCCGGATATAACACCATTTCTAGACTCGCTCAACAAAACTCTTAACTCTATAAATAAGAAAACCTGTGTAATTTTGGCTGGGGATGTAAACATAGATATTCTATCAAAAAAAGATACCAGCGATACATCCAGATACTTATGTCTGACATCAGAACACGATTTGATCCCAGCAATATCAAAGCCAACTAGGGGTTCGTCATGCCTGGACCATATTTTTATATCCTCTAGATTTTCACAGTCTACGATCGGACTCGTCTGTAAAACATCAGTGACTGACCATTATGTGTCTATCATAAGTATATCAGATCTCCCTCAAGTAAAAAGATGTACCAGAACTTACACAAAATATGACCTTGATCTTATAGAAGAATGTGTCAGGGAAATGGACTGGAATTCTATTCTAAATGTCAACAATGTCAATGACGCCGCTAATAATTTTACAACTATTCTTAAAAACATTATTAAAAAAGGAGAATCTGAAGTCCGAAAAAGTCAGAAGAGATATAACTTAAAAGAGTGGATAACTCCAGGCCTGATTAAATGTCTGAAGGTTCGCGACAAGTTACACGCAAAAGCAAAAAAGGAACCATATAATGAGGTTATTCAAATATCCTACAAGCGTTACCGTAATTTTCTTTCTAATATTTTGCACAAGGTAAAAAACCAACATCAGAGGGAAAAGTTAGAAGAAAGCAAAACCAACACAAAAGAACTTTGGAAGGTAATTAAAGACATTTGTCATAGTAAAAATAATAAGGAACAAGCGACAGATTTATTACGGTCAGCGTCTTCCCCTGGCGAGGCTATTGAAACCTGCAACAAATACTACGCTTCTTTAGGTAAAAATCTCTCTAGTAAAATCTTGTTAAAATGTAATGCTTCTGAATCAGACCTTTCAGATAACATTTCTACTGCAGCTGGCCATCACAACTCATTATTTTTAAATCCTACAGATGAGTCGGAGGTTTTTGCCATCATAAATAATCTTAAGAATAAGAGCTCTTCGGGAGTAGATGGAATTTCGAGTAAAATTTTAAAACGCATAGGTAAGCATATCACAAAACCGGTTACGCATATAATAAATATAAGCATTTCATCTGGCCAATTCCCCGAGTCTTGGAAGACTGCAGCTGTATGTCCAATTTATAAAGCTGGTTCCAAGGCAGACCCGTCGAATTATAGACCAATATCACTTCTCCCAACGTTGTCTAAAGTTCTCGAGAAAATAATTAATAAGAGACTGGTTAACTACCTAGAAAAAGAGAAACTATTAAGCGAAACCCAATTTGGTTTTAGGAAAACTAAGTCTACGGCTGATGCTGTGAAGCTTCTAACAGATACAGTCACCGGTATACTGGATGATGGTAAAGCATGTATAAGCGTTTTCTTGGACCTAGCCAAGGCTTTTGACACCATATCGCCACAAATTCTATTAAAGAAGCTAGAATTTTATGGAGTCAGAGGTAAGGCTCTGGAATGGTTTGAATCATACCTTTCAGAAAGAAAACAATGTCTTAAAATAGGAAATCTTATTAGCACAGATCAAAAAATTAATTTTGGGGTTCCACAGGGAAGCGTTCTGGGGCCGACCTTGTTTATAACGTACATAAATGATATCTCAAAAAGTATTAACGACTGCAAAATAATTTGCTACGCCGATGACACAGCAGTGATATTTCAGGATTACACTTGGAGGCAAGTATTTCAGAAGGCAGAAATTGAAATGACAAAACTAGGTAGTTGGCTAGATAAAAATTTACTAACCTTAAACGTGGATAAAACAAAATATCTTACGTTCTATAAAACAAAAGCATCGGCCCCAAAATTCACTCCGAGTATCAAAATACACGATTGTAGTGCAGCAAATGCACAAACGTCTAATTGTAATTGCCCCTCTATTCAAAATGTTGATAATATCAAATACCTTGGAATTTCGTTGGACCAGAGGCTATCTTACGACTGTCATATTCACGTTCTATCCAGTAGACTGAGAAAAATTATCAATATAATGAAAGCTCTAAGACACTGTGCCGATTATAATCTTTTAAAATACATTTACATAATGATATGCCAGTCAGTTATATCTTATGGTATCTGTATCTGGGGAGGTGCAGCTAAAACGATTTTAATCGAAGCAGAGAGGGCACAGAGGTCTATCCTAAAAGTAATGTTAAAAGTAAAAAGACAATATCCGACGGAGAAAATATATCAGGAGTGGAAACTGTTAAGTGTCAGAAAACTTTATATAGTCGAGATTATAATTTCAAAGCATAAAAAATTATTGATATCTGCTGCATACGAAGACCTAATAAAAAAACGTGTTTATAAAATCCCATTACCATCTGTAAGAACAGCTTTCGCAAAAAGACAAAATGTATTCTTGTCAAGTTATATATATAACAAAATTTCTAAAATAATTGACATGAAGGATAAAAAAACAAGAGATGTAAAAGCATCGCTTTTTAAAGTTTTGGAAGACTTAACCTACGATCAGTCAGAAGCTTTAGTAATTACTAACACATAGTTATTTTTTTTTTTTTTTGTAACATTTCTGCATGTGATTAATTAATTTTATTGTATAAGTAGTAAGTATTGTAATGTAATGTATATTTTATCTGAACAATTTTTTATGTATTAAAAATAAGGAAACAATAATTCATAATATATAATGAATCATATTTAAAATAATAATAATAATAATAATTCATAATTAAACCTCTATCAAATTTATAAATATACAGTTTATAATATATGTTGTGTGTTGATATATATTTATTATAAGTAGGCATATTGTTTAAATTATGATAATTTAAATAATTTGTAATAATTTACTTTTATTTAAAAATTTCATCATTGTTATTATCGATTACCGTTACCGCTACCGCGTATTTCATGGCACTCGATATTTTTTGACTCTCACACCACAGGTTCGCCTAGCGTGAGGTCATTGGCAAATAAAATGCGTCGCTTACCTTTCTATAGTTTAACCTACCCGTTATATTTATGAAATGTAAAGATGATAACTTGTGGTATTTAATAAATGATTATTTATTTATTTATTTATTTATTTAACTTTCAGTTATAAAATCGAGTTATTAACAGAAAAACCATTGTACTAAAAATATATTATGTACAATTTTACATACTACAGATAAAACTATGAACGACGTTTGTGGCCAGAAACATTAATTTCAATATTTTACTCGGTAGAAAAAAAAAACATTACTTTTTTAAGGAGATTTATTTGTATTAGACTTGGGGGTAAGTAATGCAATTTTCATGAAATTTTTACAACATAATCGGCAATTACCGTATCGACAATTACAAAAACTTCAGAATAGTTTTACTTCTATGGCTAATTGTATGGTTTATACGAGACATCCAGTCTAAATTAAACATACGTCAATTAACTGAAATGCTCTTTAACTTTTAACGAATAACAGGGTTAGATTTAACATTATTATTTCAGCATAGAATTGTTAAGTATATAAAAAAAATATTTTCTAATATAAAAATTATAAACGAAAAATGTTATCACGCGCACCGCCTTCCGTCCAGTCAGTAGAAAGAAAGATGTTGTAGAAGTCCTTCTTAACCAACAACCAAGCCAAAACTTTTTAAAAAGTGAAAAGTCAAATTTGCATTAAGCTTTTTGCGGATTTTTTTTCAATAAGACGTTTTTTTATTACCTCAGCAATGGTGCCTTGCATGGCCTATCGGGATTTCCAAGAGCCCCTGGAGCAGTACCAGTTGGGCACCACTGCCCTAGATAATATTGCTTAGAATTTTTAGGGCCTTGTTGTGTAGCTTTCAGGTTCAAAATCAAAGAAAAAAACTGTTTTTATCCCATCAACTCAAAAAGTAGACTTTTTTATTACTGTTCTCAGGTCGTAAAGTTCCTCATTATTCACATGCGATCTGTAGCCGGTCAATTATGAATTTCCATACATTCATTATTGACCCCTGAGCAATTATGATGCATTATTGTATTATTGCTACAAAAATTAATGATTGAAGTGAAGTGGGATTGAAACATGCTAGCTGATTAAGTCAGCAAAATTAGGTAGGTGCATAGGTTCTGCTTTTTTATATGTGTATTTTCTCGTCAGATGGAATAAAAAGCAGTATATACAACTTAGGGGTAAAGTTATTCTGCCTCGGGTGAGGTTAAAATCCTCGTTTGTTCAAGGTTCAAGTCATTATTCCCTCACTACGTTCGGGAATAAACCCTTGAAACTCTCTCTGCACTCAAGTTTTAATTGACTACCCTCGTACATAATACATCCCTTGTTGAATAAACTACTATTGTTACCTAAAGTGGCCACTTTAGTTTCATAAAATAATATTTCTAAGATCATTATTCTAAAAGCTATACAACAAAGCAAGGTTATAGAAAAAATTCTCAGCAAGATTAACTAGGGAGTCAAAGGTGCATATTTTTGATTTCGGCCATGGTTTAGAAGATAATTATATTTATTGATGTAGTGCTACATTCATAAGTAATTAAATTACACACTGAAATATTATACATAATTTCAAATTTGCATGTTTAAAATTATTACCAGGTTTTGAATTGCTCTGATTTTTATTGCTTAATAAACCCATTTTTTCTCCCCTTTTAATTTTGTCTTGAATTTGTGCATTCTTATTAAATACATTTTTTTTTGTAGGGTACTTATTCCTCCGCTCCTCTCTCCATTTCTGGATTTCTTCAGGGTTTGCTAGTTTTGCTATCTTCTTGAAGAGACCAGAGGAATGTTGCATCTGAATGTGCTTAGTGATAACTTTTGGGTGTGCAATAAATTGGCATCCATCAATGTTGCATTTCTGTAAAGTATTTATCTATGACATGTTAAACCCAAATAAAATAGAAAACTATTCTAGGGTAGGGTTCCTAATACTACAAAGAAATGTTAACAAACAGTGTTGTCGCACTAGTTTTCCACAAAATTTACTAGAATTGCACTAAAAACTTTTTTTTTTCTAAAATTCACTAAATTCCTATTAGTTTTCTTTTATGAATTTTAGTATTATGGTATTAAGGCGGTAAGTCACGGTCGAGCCCTTTGCCCCTGATGAGGGGCTATAGGAAGAAATCACCATCATCATCAAGTCACGGTATGGCGCGAAATTCAAAATTTTTCGCGTTTTTTAATTATTCTGGCGAAAGTATTCATTTTTAATAAAGTTTTAATGAATTCGCGTATGTAAAAAACCATTTCTCACATTGTTATACAACGTTTTTCGAAGACAGACCTACTAATTTTGTGTCTAAGGACCTAACTTGATTTTTGGTCTTTATGTCCTTAGGCACAAAATCAGTAGGTCTGTCTTTTAAAAACATTGTATTACAATGTGGCAAATAGTTTTTTACATACGCGAATTCATTGAAACTTTTAAAAATATGTATACTTTCGCCAGAATAAATAAAAAACACGAAAAAATTTGAATTTCGTGCCATAGCGAGAGTAACCACCTTAAGTTACGTTTCTTGAGTATTGTTGTTCATAGATCAGACTGCTCCCCACGGGCCGCCCATCACAGGCAGGTCTGTACCAAAAATGGTTGAAAAAATTCACAGGCAAGACTGATAGTGAATGGTCAAGGTGGGCAGTCTCATGAAATTTATTATTTGAAAAGCGTTAAAACATCGATTGTTTCACCTATTATCAGACTCAAAAATGCTCTAGAGCAAACGCAAAAAGTGCTAAAATGGCAATACACTGATAACAAACAACAAAAGATGTTAGAGTAGTAGGTAGATGGAAGCAACTAAGGATCATTATTACTATGAAATGGGACCATCTAAAGCTGAGTTTTGGTGACTCGTCATCGCGCCAAGATAGGTGCACTTATGTAGGTTTTTATATACCTACTTAATCATTTTTAATATTAATTAATTTATTTTAATCAAGGCAAGTTGTCGACAGAGCATGGGAGCCCACATATTTTTCTACGCACCTGGTGCTGCTGTTTATGATTTTCAAGAATCTGGAATGTCCTAAAATCTCTATCACATGTTTCACACCAATATTTAGCAGTAAAAGACTCATGAGGTTTATAGAAATTTGAACGCTGTTGTAGATATTGCTTCTGCTCTGCTCCATGATCTTGTTGGTATTTGTTAAGACGTGGTTTTGGAACAAAAGAATCGTACATTGTGTTTTTAAATAGTTAAATAGTTATGAACTAAGATAACCATGTGTAAACAAACCGCCAAACTGAGATGAGGTTAGGTTTGTTTGGTCGCAGTGTTGCCAGCCAGAAATATTTCATCAAAAGGAACCTACTCTTTGAAAAAGAAGACATCGGGGACCAAAAGTAGTGATTTTCAAAAAAAAAATTATGATTCTCGCCTAGAGTAAGGAAACCGCCGCTACGCTTCAATAGAGTATATAGGTAAGCCTATTTTTGTGTACCAATTTGCCCTGTCCTGGTAACGCTTACAAAACTAACTATGTGATCAAAAAAGAGAGAAGATGGGTTCGATTTTGAGCTGCGTGTCAACTAAACTGTCAAACAGGGTTGTATTGAATCCAGTTTCAATCGATATCGATATACGCAAAAATAATTATAAAAAAATTAAACCGCCGAAAAAACTGAAAAGCATTAAATAATAGGGAAACATTTTCTATTAGGCCTTAATTTACTCACTTCTTTAAGTAATTTTGGATTACCAAGAAATTTTAAGTCGGCGCCACACCACACAAGCAAATTCATTATCTATGTAAAGCGCGATGAGCAGCGGCATACGTTTTTCGGTTATTTCTTTGAATTTCAGGTAATTTAGTGATCTTTATTCGTTGATTCTGTGGCACCGACTCAAAATTTCTTGGTAATCCAAAATTACTTAAAGAAGTGAGTAAATTAAGGCCTAATAGAAAATGTTTCCCTATTATTTAATGCTTTTCAGTTTTTTCGGCGGTTTAATTTTTTTATAAAAAGTTTTTATTTTTTGCTTTTCAGTTTTTTTTGGGCTAATTTTTTTGACCCCAGCTAATCACCCTTCACAGGGTGGTCGCACCCCACAAGGTGGCCACACAACCTGGTGAAGGTTGAGGGACTAACAGGATGAGGTTCGATCACGACCGGTCGGTGAGGCGATTTGTGAGGGAGGCCTATGTCCAGCAGTGGACGTCTTTCGGCTGATTTTATTTCATTTCCAAAGATATTGTAAGTAGGTTATAATGTTACACGGAAATGCAACCTGTGAGTGGATAAATCGACCCGCCGACCAAAAAGTCACCCCTATTTTTCCACCCTTAGGGTGGGAATTTTATTTCCAAATTTTTATGGGACCAACTTCAAGGTATACCCTGTCGATTAAAAAAAGAATTATCAAAATCGGTCCACACAGTAAAAAGTTATGCGTGATCATACATAAAAAAAAAAATATATATATACGCGACGAATTGAGAAGGTCCTCCTTTTTGTTTTTTCGTCGGTTAAAAACTTATAATAAAAATATGTCAGTGTCACAGAAAGATTTTCTATCTTTTTTCTTTAAGTTTTTTTGTGTCAGACAGAATTATATTTAGGTAGATAGATAAAAAAAGTATGCATCACACAGCACAGATAGAAATCAGTTGACATAAGAAAAACCTAAGTAAAAATATATAATTCATAATATTTTTATAGAAAAATAGTAAGTACTGTGCGATTAAAGGGCTCGGACTCGGCTTCTTATCACATAAATATGCGCACTAAGTAGGTACCCCTAATTACCGTCACATACGTCGCAACGCTGTTAAACTGCCAAAATAAATGAGAGTACGATACGAGTCCCAAGAGTGAAGGCACTTTACGCTTATATAAATAACTAGAGGCTGCCCCGCGGTTTCACTCGCGCAGATTACTCATAAACACAAAAATCCATTTTATTCCCGTTCCCATGGGAATTTCGGGAAATCCTTTCTTAGTGCTCACCTACACTCCCTAAGGAACCTAAATGCAAAATTTCAGCCCGCTACGCCCAGTAGTTTCGGCTCTGCGTTGTCTGTCAGTCAGTCAGTCAGTCAGTCAGTCAGTCAGTCAGTAAGTCAGTCAGTCAGTCAGTCAGTCAGTCAGTCAGTCAGTCAGTCAGTCAGTCAGTCAGTCAGTCAGTCAGTCAGTCAGTCAGTCAGTCAGTCAGTCAGTCAGTCAGTCAGTCAGTCAGTCAGTCAGTCAGTCAGTCAGTCAGTCAGTCAGTCAGTCAGTCAGTCAGTCAGTCAGTCAGTCAGTCAGTCAGTCAGTCAGTCAGTCAGTCAGTCAGTCAGTCAGTCAGTCAGTCAGTCAGTCAGTCAGTCAGTCAGTCAGTCAGTCAGTCAGTCAGTCAGTCAGTCTGTCAGTCAGTCAGTCAGTCAGTCAGTCAGTCAGTCAGTCAGTCAGTCAGTCAGTCAGTCAGTCAGTCAGTCAGTCAGTCAGTCAGTCAGTCAGTCAGTCAGTCAGTCAGTCAGTCAGTCAGTCAGTCAGTCAGTCAGTCAGTCAGTCAGTCAGTCAGTCAGTCAGTCAGTCAGTCAGTCAGTCAGTCAGTCAGTCAGTCAGTCAGTCAGTCAGTCAGTCAGTCAGTCAGTCAGTCAGTCAGTCAGTCAGTCAGTCAGTCAGTCAGTCAGTCAGTCAGTCAGTCAGTCAGTCAGTCAGTCAGTCAGTCAGTCAGTCAGTCAGTCAGTCAGTCAGTCAGTCAGTCAGTCAGTCAGTCAGTCAGTCAGTCAGTCAGTCAGTCAGTCAGTCAGTCAGTCAGTCAGTCAGTCAGTCAGTCAGTCAGTCAGTCAGTCAGTCAGTCAGTCAGTCAGTCAGTCAGTCAGTCAGTCAGTCAGTCAGTCAGTCAGTCAGTCAGTCAGTCAGTCAGTCAGTCAGTCAGTCAGTCAGTCAGTCAGTCAGTCAGTCAGTCAGTCAGTCAGTCAGTCAGTCAGTCAGTCAGTCAGTCAGTCAGTCAGTCAGTCAGTCAGTCAGTCAGTCAGTCAGTCAGTCAGTCAGTCAGTCAGTCAGTCAGTCAGTCAGTCAGTCAGTCAGTCAGTCAGTCAGTCAGTCAGTCAGTCAGTCAGTCAGTCAGTCAGTCAGTCAGTCAGTCAGTCAGTCAGTCAGTCAGTCAGTCAGTCAGTCAGTCAGTCAGTCAGTCAGTCAGTCAGTCAGTCAGTCAGTCAGTCAGTCAGTCAGTCAGTCAGTCAGTAACGGAAGAGTTTTATATCAATACGTAGTATAAAACAAAGTCCCTTCCCGCGTCTGTCCCTATGTATGCTTATATTTTTAAAACTATGCAACGGATTTTGATGAGATTTTCTTTAATAGATACAGTGATTCAAGAGGAAGGTTTATAAGTTTAAAACATGCACTAAATAGTAATAGGTTAGGCGGTACGAAGTTCGCCGGGTCGACTAGTATATTGATAAAATATAATCCTGAGAATATAAAATTCAATAAAAATATTATAGTACATGAATCCTATTAATACAACAACATAATTAATATAAATTTAGAATTAAAGCAAACATATAAATAGATAAAATAGGAATCGGATCCGTTGTAAAAAGAATGGCCCTGTACCTACATAATTTAATTACTTCGAGGACAGTATGCTATCCAGCTTCCTTCTGCAAATGCAGCAAATGGGTATGAAATGACTTTTTAAACGGTCTGTATTAATTAGTTTTTGGATGCTCATTAAAAATATTAAACTAGCGATTTATTACATAAATTGAAAGAGCTATTGACCGAAGATTTTGGCCAAACCGAAAGTCAACATTTCGGTTTCGGCTGTTATAAATTAGTTAATTGTAAAGAAATTAATCCGAACTAGAAAGTGGCGTTGGATAGGACACTCGTTAAGAAGAGCAGATGGACGTCCTTGCAGGGAAGCTCTGTTGTGGCAGCCCTCCGGAAGACGCAAAAGGGGACGCCCGAAGGCAACCTGGCGCCGGTCCGCGCTACAAGAAGCAAATAGTGTGGGACTAAACTGGGAGGAGTTACCCGCTGTTGCTCAAGCCGCCAAAATTGGAGGAAAATTCTTGAAGCCCTACGTCCCCGCTAGGGATAACAGGAAAAGAAGAAGAAGAAAGAAATTAATAGGAAGTTCAAAGTTAATATAGCCATTCAACTTATTCGTAGCTTTCAACATATAAATTTATAATCTCCTTACATAAAACCCTCAGTGCTCTTGAATTTCTCTCTTCAGAAACAGAATAAAATAATGTTCTACTACCCTAATTTTATTATTGACTTACATAAAGGCTTGGAAAAAGAAGCAGGCCTTTGCCCAGCAGTGGGACATATAGGGCTAAATAAAAAAAAATACAACACAACTCAACAAACAAATAGTATAACCTTTTTTCAATAATCATTGGTGACGAATCAATATCATTCCTAAAATGGTTCAAAAATCTGATTCGGATTTTCAATCTTCACCAGATCGTCTGTCCACCTTCTGAGGGGCCGCTCTGAGCTTTTGCTGCGTCTTCCGGTACGATTCTTCAAGCTATGTGCCCTGCCCATTGCAACTTAAGTTTACATAAAAACTTTTTATCAAAAAATTAAACCGCCGAAAAAACTGAAAAGCATTAAATAATTGGAAAACATTTTCTATTAGGACTTAATTTACTCACTTCTTAAAGTAATTTTGGTTAACCAAAAAATTTTAAGTCGGTGCCACACCACACAAGCAAATTCCTTAACTACCATAGCGCGATGCGCGGTGGCACACGTTTTTCGGTTATTTCTTTGAATTTCAGGTAATTTAGTGATCGTTATTCGTTGATTCTGTGGCACCGACTCAAAATTTCTTGGTTAACCAAAATTACTTTAAGAAGTGAGTAAATTAAGTCCTAATAGAAAATGTTTTCCAATTATTTAATGCTTTTCAGTTTTTTCGGCGGTTTAATTTTTTGATAAAAAGTTTTTATTTTTTGCTTTTCAGTTTTTTTGGGCTAATTTTTTTGACCCCAGCCAATCACCCTTCACAGGGTGGTCGCACCCCGCAAGGTGGCCACACAACCTGGTGAAGGTTTAGGGACTAACAGGATGAGGTTCGATCACGACCGGTCGGTGAGGCGATTTTTGAGGGAGGCCTATGTCCAGCAGTGGACGTCTATCGGCTGCGATTATGATTATTAACATTCATATAAAAAAGACTAATAATTATACCTAGCAGTTTTCATGTAAATCACAAAACGGCAATACAATCTGTGAGTGAACAATAAAGTCACCCCTATTTTTCCACCCTTAGGGTTGGAATTTTATTTCCAAATTTTTATGGGACCAACTTCAAGGTATACCCTGTCGATTAAAAAAGGAATTATCAAAATCGGTCCACACAGTAAAAAGTTATGCGTGATCATACATAAAAAAAAAAAAAAAATATACGCGACGAATTGAGAACCTCCTCCTTTTTGTTTATTCGTCGGTTAAAAATACTTCTTTGCTAATAGCTAGTCTATTCCCGAGTTAAAAGCCCCTAAAAACAAAAATTTAAATGCATACATATTATGCCGAACTTAACACTAAATGTCTAACCGTATTAATTCAATAAAGATACAGTTTGTTGTATGGTAAATACGTGACATCCATTATAAATTGACATAATAGGTACCATAATGTAAAAGGTAATAATAGGTTCGTCAAATAACTTAATTTTTTTTTTAATTTTGCCTGAATAACAGGGTAAGTGTGAAGCTTAGATTTTTTTTTGGTAAGTATTGTTTTGTTCTTACCAAAGAAACTTCTGTTTCACTGGGAAAGATTAAAGTGAAATCTCATTACGTTGCAAATCTCAAAGCATTCGGGCTTGAAGTTCCGAGTTCCAAAAATTTTTGTAATATACTTTTCCCTGCGATCAGTGGCAGTAAACCAGAGCCTGCGGATGTTTTCAGTGTTCGGAAACCTGGAAGAAAATGTTTAGTTATTCATTCATCGACTTGATTATCGATACTTTGTTTTTACGGCCTTAACAACCTCAAATAAGAACTGTTTAAATTCTGCATATTTGGGCTTATTTTTGTTTTAATATGAATGAAATCACGTTGGATACTTATAATAAGCATTCAGAAGTATTGTCTCTAATTCTCATATCATTTTTAAGTTTATTTTGTAGGAAAAATACTCACGCGTGAAAACTATTATTATATTATTACGTCCAAGTTTTCTTTATTTCCATAGAGTCCTCTGCAATTGCGCACCATGCAGGACATTCTCCTAATAATTGCTTTTCTTTGTTTAATATACACACACCATTAAATACAAAATGATTTGAAAAAATAAAAATATCTGCTGATGTTTACCTTTGAAAATGGCACAAACCATAACGCGACTAAATTTATAGAGGATTGCTAATGTTACCATCGTAGATTTTTAGTGACTCTTTTATTTTGTAGCATTTTAATAAGGAATAAGATATCATTGACAATTTCTTTGGCTACGCGTGACGTCACGTGATTTCATTCATATTAAAACAGAAATAAGCCCTAAAATTTAGAATTTAAACAGTTCTTATTTGAGGTCGTTAGGCAGTCAAAACATGTATCGATAATCAAGTCGATGAATGATTAACCAAACATTTTATTCTAGGTTTCCGAACACTGAAAACATCCGCAGGCTCTGGTTTACTGCCACTGATCGCAGGGAAAAGTAAATATTACAAAAAATTTTGGAACTCGGATCTTTAAGCCCGAATGCTTTGAGGTTTGCAACTTATTGAGATTTCACTTCAATCTTTCCCAGTGAAACAGAAGTTTCTTTGATAAGAATATTCAGGCAAAATAAAAAAATATTTTATATATTTGACGTACCTATTATGGTACCTATTATGTCAATTTATAGGTAATGGATGTCACGTATTTACCTTACCATACAACAAACTGTATCTTTATTGAATAATACGGTTAGACATTTAGTATTAAGTTCAGCATAACATGTATGCATTTCAATTTTTTTTTTCAGGGGCTTGCAACTCCGGAAAAGACTAGTTATTAGCAAAGAAGTATTTTGTAAACTTAAGTTGCAATGGGCATGGCACATAGCTTGAAGAATCGCACCGCAAGCTGCAGAAAAGCCCAGAGCGGCCCCTCAAAAGGTGGACAGACGATCTGGTGAAGATTGAAAATCCAAATCTGATTTTTGAACCAGTTTTGAAATGATATTGATTCATCACCAATGAATATTAAAAAAAAATATACTATTTGTTTATTGAGTGATTTGTTAATTTTTTTTATTTAGCCTTTTATGTCCCACTGCTGGGCAAAGACCTGCTTTTTTTTTCCAAGCCTTTATGTAAGTCAATAATAAAATTAGGATAGTAGAACATTATTTTATATTGTTTCTGAAGAGAGAAATTCAAGATCACTGAGGGTTTTATATAAGGAGATTATAAATTTATATGTTGAATGCTACGAATAAGTTGAATGGCTTTATTAACTTTGAAATTCCTTTCAATTTCTTTACCGAAATTTTGACTTTTGGTTTGGCCAAAATCTTCGGTCAATAGCTCTTTCAATTTACGTAATAAATCGCTAGTTTAATATTTTCAATAAGCATCCAAAAACGAATTAATACAGACCGTTTAAAAAGTCATTAAAATTTCATACCCATTTGCTGCATTTGCAGAAGGAAGCTGGATAGCATACTGCGCCTCGAAGTAATTAATTTATGTAGGTACACGGCCATTCTTTTTACAACGGATCCGATTCCTATTTTATTTATTTATGTTTGCTTTAATTCTAAATGTATATTTATTATGTTGTTGTATTCATAGGATTCATGTACTATTTTATTTTTATTGAATTTTATATTCTCAGGATTATATTTTATTATTTCTCTTTTTTCGTATATTAATTTTATATTGTTTTATACTATCTGAAAAAATGATTCTTTTGTCCAAGTTTTCTTTATTTCCATAGAGTGATCTGCAATTGCGCACTATGCAGGACATTCTCCCAATGATTGCTTTTCTTTGTTTAACATACACACACCATTAAATTACGAAATTATTTGAAAAAATTAAAATATCTGCCGATGTTTACCTTTGAAAATGCAAAAAACCAGCATTATTATTATTATTATTCATTAATCTGAGAGTCAATCACTCAGTGCGCAGCGTAGACGGATGAGCTATACATACCTATAGAGATATGTGTATGACAGCTAGGGATGTAACTATCAACTACTTACGTGCCAATCAACGAGATGTCGATAAGTTATTTGCATTGGGTGCATAAGTATACTTACCGTTTTTTTTGCATCTATTACTTTACGCAGAAGAAATCTTGCGGGGAAGCTAGTTGATTTATAAAATAAAATAAAAAAGGTTTTGTTTAAGTAATTTTTTTATTAACAATTAAAGTTTTTTAAAAGCATTTATTTAAATTGCAATGTATGTATGAATGATTGTTCGGATGAAATCTTACAACTCAATTTTGAAGCAGATATCTTTAAGGTGGTAACTCTCGCTATGGCGCGAAATTCAAATTTTTTCGTGTTTTTTATTTATTCTGGCGAAAGTATACATTTTTAATAAAGTTTAAATGAATTTGCGTATTTAAAAAACCATCTCCCATAATGTAATACAACGTTTTTTGAAGACAGACCTACATATTTTGTGTCTAAGGGGTAAAAGGCCAAAAAACAAGTTCCTTGAATATACACAAATTCGGTAACTCTGTCTTTCAAAAACGATATATCACAATGTGGGAATTATAGGTTTTTACGTACGCGAATTCATTTAAACTTTATTTAAAATGAATACTTTCGCCAAAATAATTAAAAAACGTGAAAAAATTTAATTTCGCGCCATACCGTGAGTTACCGCCTTAAGGTGGTAACTCTCGGTATGGCGCGAAATTCAAATTTTTTAACTTTATTAAAAATGAATACTTTTGCCAGAATAATTAAAAAATTTGAATTTCGCGCCATACCGAGAGTTACCACCTTAAGCTATTGAGATAAAATTTTGTTCAAAATTTTGTTTATTGTTGATGAAAGATTTTTCTTTGCCAGAACTGATAGTTTAAGCCCTTTCTTCTTCCGCGTAGGTATGTAAAAAAGTTTAAAAAAATTCGCGTATTTAAAAAACCAAGCCCCTACATTTTCATATATTATCGTTTTTGAAAGACAGAGTTACCAATTTTGTGTAATTTAAGAAACTTGATATTTAGTCTTTTACCCTATACATACACAAAATCAGTAGGTCTGTCTTCCAAAACCGTTGCAACGTTCCAATGTGGTAAACGGTTCTTTAAGATACGCAAAGTCATTTAAAATTTATTAATAATTTCCTTTTTACAAAAAGAGATCCCTGCCTTCAATAAAATAGGTACTAAAACCTTCATCTGAATGTAACAAATACTTTTGTGAAAACCGCATCAAAATCGGTTTAGCCAAACTCGAGATAATCACGGACAAAAATACATACATACAGGTCAAACATACTTACATACAGCATACAGGTCAAACTGACTGGTCAAATGTCCTTTTTTGTAGTCGGTTAACGAATACTTTCGTCATAATAAATAAAAACCCCAAAGATTTATGATATTTGCGCCATACCGAGATTTTCCACCTTAAATCCGCCCGGCCGGCTTGAGTTTTAGCGAGAAAACGACCCCGATTGATATTTATATCTTATAGAAGATAGAAGACTATCATAAGATTTTAGTGTTATAGTTACATTACTTTACTATACCGTGCAGATTATAAACATTTGATAAAAAAACATCGACTCTTACGTTGTTCGCGGCACATCACTAAAATCTCGAGTGGGGAGCAAGTGGGGAGTGTGGTGAGGTGCGGTGTGGAGGCGAGCTTGTGCGTGCCCGCCTCTCACGTCTCCTTCAACCCCGCGGTTATTGAATGGTTTTTATAAAAATAAGTATGAAAATCAACTTACCGGTGAAATTTAATACTTGATTTCGATTTGGTGTGTTTTCTGGTATCATTTTTGCAACAATCAACTGCACATCTCACCATAGTGACGGCGAAATACGAATAAAGTCTCTCCAGGAACGCACGGTGCAAGCAATCATCACAGACTATAGACGCTCGCGGCAGGAACGCCTTTTTGTTCTCACCTGTGGCTACTGTTCCCACTTCGATGTACTCCCTCTATAGCTGTAATATGTATACTCTAACGGGCGAATAAATAATATATGTCGTAGAAACATTTGATAATTATGTTTTTTGCAAAAAAAAACTAGGGATTTTGCGAAAACCCGGATAATTTGATATAAAGATTATTTTTTTTTCATTCAAAGCAGTTTTTTTGCAAAAAAAACCTAGTATAATTGAAAAATTTAATACCTACCTTTCTTAGCTCTGCTCTAGATTATATTGCTTGCTATCCAACTCTTATTCTCATTGGTTCTCTGCAGCGTCAAAGGTATTTTATCGAACCAATCAGAATAAGAGTTAGCCGCCAAGGTTTAAAAAAAAGTAATCCTATTATCAAATTATCCGAGTTTTCGCAAAATCCCTAGTTTTTTTTTGCAAAAAAACCTAATTATCAACTTCCTACGACATAAAAAATATTTCTTGTTTGTTTTGAACTTGAGGCTGCACGGTCTTGAGTGAGACCTTTACCTTTCCCGAAGGGATAAAAAAAGGAAAAAAAATTGCTTAGGAGTCCTAAAATAAAAAGTTATTTTCATATTGTTACGCTCCTTACTAAACGGCAAAAAGACTATTAGTTAGAGAGAGATAAAATATAAGAATTCTTTGCAAGTTTTCTTCTTGTCGCATCAAAGTGGTTTATTGATGACACTGGTTTATTAGTACCGTACAAAATTAAAAATCAATAATTTGGTACATATTTGTTGGTTTGTTTATGGTTTGTTTTATTTTGACGTATAATATGACATTGTAAACATCGGTAGCAGCTCCAGAAGTTTTATGATTATTTTTTATGAAAAAGGTGTGATAAATTGGTTTTGTGATTGTGAATGTTTAACTTAATGTATAACAATCAGTGTTGCCAACGGTTGAAATAGCAATCCACCAGATAAGGCTCCTCAAACCACCAGAAAACCACTAACAAAAATATGTCCCCCTCTGAAAACCACTAAAATTTCCACTTGGGTGCATGACAGATGAGTGGACATACGTAAATAGGGGACAGTGGTGACCCTTTGCTATGCGTTCTACCCCAAACATATGACCTGGGAGGCAGGTTTCTTAACTAGAGGCGATCGACTCGTAATTGACTTGTTAGCGACTTCGTTAACCATTGCCGCTTTAACAAATGTGATTTCTGTTACACGCCCAAAAAAAACAGCAATGATTAACGAAGTCGCCAAAAAGAACAAGACAATTACGAGTCAATCGTTTTTGGTTAAGAAATTCGCCTCCCTGGGCCCTTTTATTTTTTAGGAATTTTTTAATGTTCAATTTTTAAAACTTGAGCCCTAACTTGAACTTGAAACTTTAACGTGGTCCCTCTCGGTATGGCGCGAAATTGAAAAATTTTCGCGTTTTTTATTATTCTGGCGAAAGTAATAATTTAATAAATTTTTAATCAATTCGCTTATGTGAGAAATAAGAAACCATCTCCCATATTGTAAAAAACGCTATTTTTTTTTAATTTTGCGCCATACCGAGAGGGACCACGTTAAAGTTTCAAGTTCAAGTTAGGGCTCAAGTTTTTTGACAGTTTTAATGGTTCTAGGAAAATGCTAATAGATGGCACTGTGTAGCCAATGTATGTAGGTGTAATGTCAACGTCAAATCTTATTGACCTGACTGATTGAATTCATATAGAATTTGACATTAAACCTGATTGCTAGTGCCATCTTATGGCAGTCTCTGTAACTTAAAGTGACAGTTCGAAAACCGCTCATTAAAAAAAAAGGAAAAATGTTGTAATTCTACTAAATTGTCTAAAACATCTTTTTGTGGCCATTTTTTGCGTTCAGTGGCTAGTGGATTTTGTTAGTGGAAAAATTAGACCAAGAACTGTTGCAGTTTTTGAATAAATTGGAATTGCGGTATGCTGTTACAAAGCGTATGAACTAAAGATGTTTTAGACAATTTAGTAGAATTACAACATTTTTCCTTTTTTTTTTTCAATTGAATACAAAGTCGATGTAATTTTTTTTTTCTTATTTTTGTCCATACTTCGAGGACCCTTAGTTTTCTTTGTAGCTGTCTTGAGCACCTGATTATAGTTTTTAAAGAAGATAGTTTAAGATCTCGATGGCAATTAAATTTTAAGGTTGCGAATTGGTTAATTTTTAAAAAAAGGTCGTCCCTCTTGGTATGGCGCAAAATAAAAAAAAATCGCGTTTTTTAAAATGTGGGAGGTGGTTTCTTATTTTTTATTTTATTTTATTTTATTATAAAGGTGACACAACATAATACAATCGGTGAAATCGCTTATATAAATGTTAGAGGTTAGAACTAGACTGCATTACAAAAACGTGTGCACACGAAACCAATTTAAAGTAACAGTGTTCATACTTAAGACTATTTGTTATATGTGTATTATTTTATTTGTGAGTATTACAACCCATAACTTACGCAATAAATAACAAACAATGATTAACCTAGGTAAAAGGAGAAAAACTAACTAGACAATTATTACATCTATAACTTTTTTAAATCTACTTAAGCTTAGACCAAAGATGTCGAGGTCACAATGTTTTTTGACAAGATCATTATATTCACGGCACATTCTAACGATGGGATTGTAATACGACGTATTATTTTTATAGACCTGTAGAGAGAAGGGTCGCGGGCGACGATTGCTAATTTTTATGTTGAAGGAAACAGCTGCGAGAAGAGTAGGTGCTATTATAATTGAATTAAGTATTTTATAGAAATGTAACATATTTTGGCGCGCTCGCCTTATGTGTAGAGAAACAATACCGAATTTGCTTAGGCGAGCAGGATACGAGTCTAAAGTGCGGCCGAAGCCATGGCGATAGCTTAATAATTTTAGAAATTTTCTTTGCACTCTCTCAATATTATGCGAGTGCACATTATAATATGGTGACCAGACAACCGAAGCATATTCTAAAATTGTACGAACCAAAGAATTATACAATAAAATACTACTGTCAGGTCTCTTGAAATTCTTCGTTGATCTGAAAATGAATCCAACTAGTTTAGATGATCGATTAATTATATATTCATAATGATTGACAAATGTTAATTTTGAATCGAAATAAACCCCCAGGTCCTTTACAACTGCAAGTTTTTCAAGACTTTCGTCGTTAATATTGTAAGTGTGTTTAATGATGTTACGTTTAAAAGAAAAAGATATAGAAAAACACTTATTGACGTTCAGGAACATTCTATTCTCGGAGCACCAAGCTGAGATTGCTTTTAGATCATTTTGCAGGGCAAGACAGTCATTGATATCGCTTATAGAGTTAAATATTTTTAGATCATCAGCATACAAAAGACAGGGGCACTGTAGTTTTGTTACTAGATCGTTTATGAAAGCAATGAAGAACAACGGGCCCAGATGGGATCCTTGTGGCACGCCTGACAAGACTAAGCATGGATTAGAAGTGCATCCCCTTATAGCTACGAGTTGGCTCCTTTTGCATAGGTAAGATTCCACCCAACGTAGCAAGCTGCCATGTATTCCAAATGCGCTTAGCTTACGTAATAACAGGTAATGATCCACTTTATCAAACGCCTTTTTGAAATCGGTGTATATTGCATCTACCTGACCACTTTTCGCAAATACACTGCAGATATAATTTTTATATTCTAGTAGGTTACTGACAGTAGACTTACCCTTTCGAAAGCCATGTTGCTTTTCGCTAAGAAAAGGCTCAATTTGGCAATAGAGGTGATCATAAACTAACTGTTCAAAAAGTTTTGCAAAACAGGAAAGAATGCTAATACCTCTATAGTTTTCACAATTTGATTTGTCCCCACTTTTATGGATAGGCACAATATGTGCTCTTTTCCAAATGCTGGGAAATACCCCTTGTGAAAGAGATTTATTGTAAATAAGTTTGAGCGGAATGCAGAGTTCATTCGAACACATCACTACAAACCGTGAGGGGATGCCATCAGGACCTGCCCCCTTGTGTGGATTTAAAGCAACTATTTTACGGCGAACTGCTTCTGCTTCTAAAATAATTTTTGGTATTGTGTTAATGTTTACGTCCAAACAATCTGTGCTCGAATAAGTAGTAGTAGAAGGGGTTTCAAACACCGAACCAAAGAAGTCATTAAATAAATTACATATTTCTTTTGTTGTGCCAGCTGTCGAATCTCCCAGTCTCATGTTTTGGGGTAAGGAGACTGTCCCCTTCTTTGAACTGACAAAGTTCCAAAAGGCTTTTATATTGTCTGTCAAGGAGTCTTATTTCTTACATAAGCGAATTCATTAAAACTTTATTAAATTAATACTTTCGCCAGAATAAATAAAAAACGCGTTTTTTTTTTAATTTCGCGCCATAACGAGAGGGACCACGTTAAAGTTTCAAATTCAAGTTAGGGCTCAAGTCTTAAAAATTGAACATTAAAAAATCCTTTAAAAATAAAAGGGCCCAGGGAGGCAAATTTCTTACTAAAAACGATTGACTCGTAATTGTCTTGTTCTTTTTGGCGACTTCATTAACCATTGCTGTTTTCTTTGGGAGTGTAACAGAAATCACATTTGTTAAAACGGCAATGGTTAACGAAGTCCCTAACAAGTCAATTACGAGTCGATCGTTTTTAGTTAAGAAATTTGCCTCCCAGGTCATATATTTGGGGTAGAACGCATAGCAAAGGGTCACCACTGTCCCCTATTTACGTATGTCCACTCATTTTGTCATGCACCCTAGTGGAAATTTTAGTGGTTTTCAGAGGGGGACATATTTTTGTTAGTGGTTTTCTGGTGGATTGAGGAGCCTTATCTGGTGGATTGCTATTTCAACCGTTGGCAACACTGCTCTTGTGTAGTGACGGGATGTGAATCAAATGCGTCAAGGAATCAAAATCTTGATGTTTTGGTCACCTACCATTCGGTAAATCATTTTGTTTCATTGTAGACTTCTGGACACAATTATGACTAATAAATTATCAAGAACATCTATTTTACACGCTGTTTGTCGAACTCGTACCTAAATTTATTGAATTATTACGGTAAAACACCTTCTGTAAAGGTTATGATAGTGTTGTGCCGAAATATGTTTAGACAAAAGTTATCGAACCTAAATCATCCGTTGTAACTTAAGGACAAATAAAAATCAGACATAATAATATGCTAATTGTTGTATTTTTTTCAGTTTTCAAGTAAATTATATACTAAAAACAAAATGACTGGATGCTATAAAGAGACAAGATTATAAACATTCACAACATACTGTTTTATCAACAAAGAAGATTTAAGATGGTGAAGATTATAACCTGAAACTGTAATAACAGTTTTGCTGCTGCAATTTGAATAAGTTGGTTGGTGGTAATCATAAAATATTGCCCTTTCAATTGCTTATTTTATATCAACTTAATTAAATGTTAATCGTTATCAACTTAATGTTAAAGGAAATAGGACAGCAACATTCAGTGGACAATTCATATTTCATATCTAAGAAAGAAATGCAACCATCATCTCAGCTAAAAAACGTCTACTGCTGGATATAGGCCTTAAAGAAAATATCGTGACATCCAATTTGCCCATTCTGGATAAAACAGGTTTAAGTTTATCTATGTTTTTTTTCTGCAGATCCTCATAAATGTATATGAAAATTTCAAGTTTAAGTTGCAGGATGTCATCGTTTAAGTTAATATTCTCTAAGATACCTGTTTTCTAAAAAAAAGACGAAGGCTTTAATTAATATATATTTGAATAAATTATTATTATTATTATTGTCTTGAATATAATATTTAAGAACATTTTTCTTGCTTTCTTACAGGCCTCACAAAATACTTTGATAAAAAAAGCTACAGAATATGTGAACCGTAAATTTGGGTAAACCAATGCTGTAAACTGTAAACAAATAAAATTCCATGAAAATTTCACTTTGTCATAAAAACAAAAGCGCCATTGTTGCTGCAGGATATCACTTACGTATGTATAAATTGTTTACACCCAGGTTTTATAATACTTACTCTCTTTTATAAGTTTTAATTAAAACATATTATATTTTTAGGTCTCAAAAAAAACCACAAGCAGGGATTTATCACATACAAACACTCCATCACAAAGTGATGATCAAGATCAACCCAGGCAAAAACAAACATTTGAGGTGCAGAGTGCAGAGCAAGATTATTGAAAATGAGTGTGTAAAGAAAAAAGCGCATATCATACATTATGAAATTTCCAAAAATAGATTTGTTTTACTTGTTTTATATATACATATTATTATAGGCACACATCTTTTAGTATAAATTATTTTAGAGCTGTGCTAATATCTGATGTGACAGAGTTTTTTATGAACGGAAAATCTTTAGAAATAGGTAAGTATTATTATATTCTTATCAAGACACCCGTTTTATTCATTAAAATAACTTATTGTGTTGTGTGCAGTGGGTTTCCTGGAAGAAATCGCTTTAATCGATAAGGCCACCCATTGCCCTTATTCTTTTTCTGTTAAAAATTTTATAGGGTTTGTTTTATTTTGTATTTTTATAGCAATAAAGCGTTTTTTATCTTTGTCTTTGTTTTCTTGTTATTATAATACCATACAATTACTCCTGAATTAGTTATGATAAGTTCCATAATAAAGAACCATGTCTTGTATAAAAGTATAGACAACTTGATTTAGGACAAGTTATTTTTGCCATCACTAGCTTTTTAGAAAATTAAAAATAAAAAGTCGAACCCAGCTACGGGCAAGGTGCGGAAGTCATACGACCCAGTGGAGAAAGTATATTGGTCTCTTTTTAACCGACGAAAAAACAAAAAGGAGGAGGTTCTCAATTCGTCGCGTATATTTTTTTTTTATGTATGATCACGCATAACTTTTTACCGTGTGGACCGATTTTGATAATTCTTTTTTTAATCAACAGGGTATACCTTGAAGTTGGTCCCATAAAAATTTGGAAATAAAATTCCCACCCTAAGGGTGGGAAAATAGGGGTGACTTTTTGGTCGACGGGTCGATTTATCCACTCACAGGTTGCATTTCCGTGTTACATTATAACTTTTGATACCTACTTACACTATCTTTGTAAATGAAATAAAATCAGCCGAAAGACGTCTACTGCTGGACATAGGCCTGCCTCACAAATCGCCTCACCGACCGGTCGTGATCGAACCTCATCCTGTTAGTCCCTCAACCTTTACCAGGTTGTGTGGCCACCTTGTGGGGTGCGACCACCCGGTGAAGTATGATTAGCTGGGGTCAAAAAATTAGCCCAAAAAAAACTGAAAAGCCAAAATAAAAACTTTTTATAAAAAAATTAAACCGCCGAAAAAACTGAAAAGCATTAAATAATAGGAAAACATTTTCTATTAGGCCTTAATTTACTCACTTCTTAAAGTAATTTTGGATTACCAAGAAATTTTGAGTCGGTGCCACAGAATCAACAAATAAAGATCACTAAATTACCTGAAATTCAAAGAAATAACAAATAACCGAAAAACGTATGCCGCTGCGCATCGCGCTTTACATAGATAATGAATTTGCTTGTGTGGTGTGGCGCCGACTTAAAATTTCTTGGTAATCCAAAATTACTTTAAGAATTGAGTAAATTAAGGCCTAATAGAAAATGTTTTCCTATTATTTAATGCTTTTCAGTTTTTTCGGCGGTTTAATTTTTTTATAAAAAGTTTTTATTAACATATTCAATGGTTGCACTTGAGTAAGTAGCATAACACAATGATGTGACTTTTTATTTTAGGACGCCTTCTATGCTTGTCCTTAATCTGGGTTTTGAAGTTTAAGTACCTAGGTATGTGACTGCTTGGCGGGAAACGTGTGGAAAATGTCGTGCTTTGTGCTTTTGTTTTGTCAATTTGCTAAATTAGTTTTCCGTGGCTATTTTTGTGCTAGTGTGGTGGAATTAGTGTATTAATGTGCCCTTTATAGAAAACTGTGTAGTGAAGTGTGAAATAAAGGTTGCTGCTCCCGAATAATTCTGATTGATGTCCCGTCAAGTAGTCGGTGTGAACCTGAGGTGTGAACATTGAAATGTGATACCAGAGAGAAGGTAAATCACTGTGAGACCATCCTCACATTTCAATGGGTTAGGTTAGGATTAGGATCCTAGGTAGGCTAAGAAAACAAAGTAGGTATTAAACTACTGAAGACTTGGCTGTATGGACTAAGTTCCTTTGCCTGCCCAGAATGGGCGAATTAGATATTAAAAAAAAAGTAGGTATGTACTTAGGTATGTTTTGAATTGGATCTCTAGTTGGTCTGTGAATTGGATTAATATGGCTGGGCCAATGGAAAGAATACAGGTTTTAGACGAAATTGAAAAAGATATTATCACCTGCTTACAATGCGCAGGTAAGTAGGTTAATAACCTTCTCTTAAAACTAAACTAACCTTCTCGGATGAATGAAAGCAAAGCAAGCAGGCGAAAAACTAACTAGGGAAGCCTCTGAGGATAAACCAAGACCTACCTAAATAGTTAGGATACCTGCTTGCGGCATGTATGTATGTAACATAAAACGACCCACTGACTGAATTTTGGAAAGAAGCAAGGAAAGGCGTGGCAGTACTTTAAGTATGTGTCATGCGGATAAAAAACCGCGCGGTTATAAATTTTTACACTTCCATAGGATTTAGTATGTTACATAAAATCCGCGCGGCAAAAAACCGCCTGTGCGTTCGTAGCCTTATATTCATCAGTTTGGAGTGTTTAGATCTGAACTGAAAGGTAGTTAGATCCCCTCATCCGCTAATTAATAGCTAATAATCTTCAAACGGCTGAGTAGATGAGGGGACCTAACTTCCATGACCTTCCATGAACTATCGATTTTAAATTTGCTAAAGTGTTACTTCAATGATATTGAAAGAACATGGTAAGGTAACCATGACCTGCGGTGGTAGCATTACGGACAATTTGTCAAATCTATCTGTCACTTTTGTTGATCATCTCCATACATTTTCCTGCATTTAAATGACAAAAGCGATTAAAAGTGACAGAAAGATTCGAGAAATGGTCCGTCATGCTAGGCAGGCTGCTTGCGATGTATTTGTTGAAACATTTGTCGAATTGTTCTGTCACTTGATCGCTATTGACATTTAAATGCAGGAAAATGTATAAAGAGGAACAACAAAAGTGACAAATAGATAATATGACAAATTCAACTAATTGTATGCCAAGCTACCACCGCACATCAGCCGTTTGAAGTTGATCAGCACTTTAATAGTGGATGAGGGGACCTAACTACTTACATTCTATATGTCCTATCAATTTAAAATTTTGCACAGTGTTACTTCAATGATATTGAAAGTATATGGTAAAGTAACCATGATCTTTTAAAGATGATCAGCTATAGTTCTAGTTTAGTTTATGAGGGGTCTGAGTGGGTCGGAGGCTCAGAATAAGGACAAGCATAGAAGTAGTCCTAAAATAAAAAGTCACATCATTGTGTTACGCTACTTACTCAAGTGCAACCATTGAATATGTTAAAAAGAGACCAATATACTTTCTCCACTGGGTCGTATGACTCTTCCGCACCTTGCCGGTAGCTGGGTTCGACTTTTTATTTTTAATTTTCTAAAAAGCTAGTGATGGCAAAAATAACTTGTCCTAAATCAAGTTGGCTATACTTTTAAACAAGACATGGTTCTTTATTATGGAACTTATCATAACTAATTCAGGAGTAATTGTATGGTATTATAATAACAAGAAATCAAAGACAAAGATAAAAATGCTTTATTGCTATAAAAATGCTAATAAAAATACAAAATAAAACAAACCGTATAAAAAATTTAACAGAAAAAGAATAAGGGCAATGGGTGGCCTTATCAATTAAAGCAATTTCTTCCAGGAAACCCACTGCACACAATAAGTTATTTTAATGAATAAAACGGGTGTCTTAATAAAAATATAATAATACTTACCTATTTCTAAAGATTTTCCGTTCATAAAAAACTCTGTCACATCAGATATTAGCACAGCTCTAAATTTTTTTTTTTTTTCTCTCCTTTTTTATTGCAATCTATCATAAAGATATTCAGCAATTTGTTATGAATGTGGATTTTGTCTTGTAGAATAGTATTCAATAATACATATCCTTTTTAATTTCATATCTTTGTTCTTTTATAACAGTTTATATTAAGTCTCTCGGAGCTTTTCTCTTTAGCCGATGGAAGATAGTCTCCGGCTTCATTAGCTGGGCAGCAAGTATGTTGGGGTGTTGGTCTATTCTTGTATGGTATGATTTCATCGTGTATTTAATTTCTTCTTTAACTGTTCTTATTTGGAGATCACGGTGTAGCTGTTCATTTGTAACGAACCATGGTGCATTTACAATCATTCTGAGCATTTTGGACTGAAAGCGCTGGAGAATTTCGATGTTTGAATTTGCAGCAACACCCCACAATTAGATGTCATAGCTCCAGATAGGTTTAAGTATGCATTTGTAGATTAGAAGTTTGTTTTCGGCTGATAGCCTAGATTTCCGTTCTAACAGGTAGAATAATTTACGTAGTTGGAGGCTCAGAGCTTTTCTTTTGGTAAATATATGTTTTCTCCATGTAAGGCGGCGGTCTAAGTAAATGCCGAGATACCTGACGTCTTCAGCCTGTGGAATTTGTACATCGTTGAGCTTAAGGGGCTAAAATTGGGAAAACGGCGAGAGGAGTGTTCGTATATACGACTTTAATAACACTTAAAAATAATACAGAAAGCTATTTTTTTTTTCGTAGCTTTTCAAAAGACTGAACTACAATTATAGTAGGTTTTCAAATAAAAAAAACTAAAGGGTTTTCTTATAAAAAAATCGTAAAGTTCATCAAAAACTGCAAAAACAGCTTTTGCTGTTAACGATTGTTTACTAGTTTAAAAGTAAGTTGAAGCAAAACAAAAATTGTATCATAAACTAGAAAGTCTGTTCAACTTTTATATTGTAATTACAAAAATATACATGTCCATTTTCATCTAGTTTTAATTGCTAAAACTTTACTAAAATTTCGGCGGAAATTCTCCATACTAAATTGTATGGAGGGATACAACGGCCGAGCGGCCGATTCGATAAGCAGAAACGGGCGCCAGTACGCCTCCGGTCTTGAGGCGGAGCGTACGTCAGTCGTGCTTTGGCGCGCTATTACAAGACTATTTATTATTGTTTGCGCGAGGTTTGCGCAGTGAATGAGAATTCTTTTTTAGTTTGGAAAAAGTAAGTACATTTTATTATTATTATATTAATAAATTTGAGCAATAGTAGTCGAAGTTTCTGTGATTTTTTAATATCAAATAAGTATCCCTACAAATTTATATTCTGAGGGGAAAAAGAAAGCACTTATTTTCACTCATTTTAAAAACGATATCTACATAGTACAGCTCTTAAAAATATATTTTTATATTGGGTTGTTTTCTATATCTTTCTTTTTTAAATGCAAAGCAATAAACTTTTCATTATTTTTATTTATTTTACGATTTGATATGTAGGGGTCATTGACCTTAGTAGGATTACCCACACGTCACAGTGTGTATGTACCTATCAGGAAAAATAAAAACGTAGTGCTTCTATTACTCTATCGTACACCTATATAGTAATTAGTTTTTTCGCTACCTACTTTACACAATGAAACTACAATAGGTATGGACGTAGGTAGGCAATGTTTGATTGCATAAGGGTTTCGTATGAAAAACAACTTTTAGGGGATATCTCTCAAACAAGAACAAATTTAGGTGTAAGGTACTATAAACTATAGTAATAATAACTTATTATGCAATATGCAAGCCCGACCTGACATACGCGATCCTTTATCGTTGCTCGAAATTCAACACCTCGAAAAAGGTTTTTGCACATATTTATAAAAATAATATATTGAACTTCAATTTATTTGAAAATGATGAACCTAAAAATTAATAAAAAGTTACTTTCTTTAAAAAAATTAGAGGTGGATTTAACAGAGTTCTAAATATCAATGTTATTTATTTTATTATAAAATTATATAAATAACTGCTTGCCAGTTGTGTTAAAAAAACAACCCAGTAAGATTAAAGTTAAGCTCGGAAAGTAACTTTTTATTCTATTTATAAAAAATGCAAGAATAGGTAAAAGGAAATGAACGTCTTTCTATGCTGCAAAAAAAGTTAAATATCCAAGAATGTTCTATGTACTGTTGGTTTGTCTAATAAATAAAATAAATAAGACGCCACCGCTACAAAGGTAATTTTTATTAAAATAACCAACTTAAAATATTAATTTACACGATTATTATTATCTATACCTACTGAAGATTCTTATGTATGGATTATTTCTTGGCCAGGAATGGGCAAATTAAATAACAACAACGTTAAATCTTAGACAGGAAAATACATAAAACAGTTTATATGGGAAAATTACATTTTTATTTTTCTTTCAACCCCTCCATTTTTTCTATCTTTTCTCACCTTTTGAACCTTATGTGAACTACGACAAACATTTTGAAACTCAAATCAGCTAAACGTTCTAAGTCGTTCTCAAGTTTAAGCGAGATAAACAAACCACGATTGATTTTTTAAATATAAACTAGTCGACTCGGCGAACTTCGTACCGCCTAACCTATTACAATGTTATGCGTGTATTATACATTATAAACTTTCCTCTTGGACAGATGCGGGAAGCAACTTTATTTTATACTATGTACTAGAGGCTGCCCCGCGGTTTCACCCGCGCAGATTTCTCATAAACACAAAATTCCTGTTTGTTCCCGTTCCCGTGGGAATTTCGGGAAATCCCTTCTTAGTGCTCACCTACACTCCCTAAGGAACCTACATGCAAAATTTCAGCACGCTACGCCCATTAGTTTCGGCTTGCGTTGTCTGTCAGTCAGTCAGTCAGTCAGTCAGTCAGTCAGTAACGGAAGAGTTTTATATATATTGATTGAAGATGGTCTGTTATTTTGACCATCAAACTCTATCTATAGTCTTTTTTTTATCCAATTTTTTTTTTTTATTACAACAAGAAATCTTTTTGGCGGGAAACATTTTTCATAGTCAAAGAAGTCTAAAGAAAATCAATCAATGTGGCAGACAGATGTTTGTTTTATTGAAAGGTTTAATATACCTAAATTTTTGAATAATATAATGTACCTATTTAAAATTAATTCGAAAAATAAATGTTCGTTATATTGAAATAGGTATTTTAATCTGTATGTGTGTATGTACTATGTATGTTTGTCCGCGATTCTTTCACGTTTGGCTGAACCAATATTGATGCCGTTTTCAGAGTAGTATTTGCTACATTCAGGACCGGGTTTAAGTGTTTAAACAAACTTTGAAAAAAGGCAGTTCTCAGTGTATGTATGTGTCAGTTTATTGAGCCGTGTGCCTTTAAAAAGAAAAAAGTATCATATTGTCACTCGTTAGCATTAATTGCGAGACTCTTAATGTCATACCTACGTAATTACATTTATTTTTATCACAAACAGTAAATTAATGCAAGTAATTCTTTTATATTAATTATTAGCAACGAGTTTTCAGATGCAAGTTCCATATCTCCTTTTCAAAGATTCAGCTATCTTCTAACATAATAATGACAGGTATAAAGATAAACATACAACCAGTACTTAGGGACACGTAAAAAGTATCGATACTTTGCGTTATCGAGTACATTTCCATTCCTATCCTTACTTTGTACTCAATACTGTGCTTACGATACTTTTAATCAATGAGTACATACATTTTGGCAGGTATGGCATCATATCGAATGAACTGAAATGAATTCCCATATAAAACTAGCGACAATAAAGGTTCTGCAAACGATCAAATTTGTTTGACAAACACGTTTTCATATAATATTGTTTGACAAACTTCAAACACATCTTTTTTATATTACCCCACGATTAATTTTTTTGACATACGTAAAATTTTACAAAAAAAAATAAGTTAAACGGACACTTACACGGCTTCCGGCTATTTTTCATCGTTAAAGGAAAGCCAACTTGTTTTATTTTTTGAAGAACTTTCTTTTATTGTATTAAACTTGTGTGCCTAGCCTAAGTAAGAACTGGCCCTAAGAAAAGTGCTTCGGGGTATCGATACTTTTGTTTCTTGTTTTTTTTTTAACAATTTTTCCAATTGTATTAAATTTGTGTGCCTACCAAACGTAAGAAAAGTATACTATAATAATAACTATAATATAAAAAATAATTATAGGACCTCAGAGAAGTACACGATAGATACATTGAAGAATTGATACTTTTGTTTTGATACTACTCATTATGAGTACAGTATCGATACCCTGTATTCTTTACCATATATTATATGAAATAGTTTTAGGTTTTGTAACAGTTTTTTTAGCGTATTTATTGCTAGTGCTACCTGCACATAACACAAATAAATTTCGTGGATAATTTAATGAGTGGCTTTCAATTTGACATATAAAAAAAATAAGTTTTATTACACCGCTATGGTATGGCGCTTTGCAAAAGTCAACAGGTCAAGTTGAAATGAATCATTAAAAGAAAAAAGAAAATTGAAACTCGTCACGCGTCAGTCAGATAGTTATTTTTGTTTTAAACTTTTTAAGTTAATTTGAACTGATTTGAATTACTATCCTATGTCTTTTACTTTAGACAACGCAATCTACGGGCGTATTATGAGACTTATTTTTGCTTTTTAATGACACAATGAAAACCCCTCATTAATTCATATTTGTTTTTTACAGAAATCAGAATCTTCCATCCCCCCGCTGATAAGAATTTATCACACCTTTATGAGGCATACTGCAGTTTATAATGTAAAACTGGAGTAGACGAGTGGAGTCGTCATGTCATTACGATAAATTTGAAATCTTTTGTAATTTAGGGGATATTGTTATTATATTTTATTGTAGTTAAAATTTTAAATTAATAAAATATTTACGTCTGAGTATTTACTTAAATGAAATATATTTACCTATGTTGAGAAATTCAGTCCTTTAACAAATAAAAAAAAACCTAAAAGCTGAATATATTAAAATCACTCTCAAAGCCTAAAAATCAAGTAAAATCGACAATTTTTTATTTGTGGCAATAATTGTTTTCTATCTTATACCAGTTGTAATTAATTAAAAATATACAAAAAAAAATATAATATTGAAATGCGACTTTAATTTTTACCTTTAATGTAATCAAAAAGTCATAACCAACTTTTTGTATTTTTGCAGTGTTGAACTCTGACCGACGATCTTTTTTAACCGACTTCATTAGTTAAAATAAACATACTTTACCTTTTATTTAGTAAATAATAAGTAGGTAAGATATTTAGTTAGATAGTTAAAGTTCTAAACATTTTTTTTAATGTTTCTAATAAAGTATGTTTAAGTACTCAACAATAAACAATTTGTACTAAAATAAAACCTATTAGGCAGTAAAAAAATTATATAACATCGATAAATCATATTATTTCGTAATCACAATTCAATAAACCCATAAATCATAGTAACGATACACCCAAGTTAATTCGCGCGAAAAATCAGATTTAAATATTGCGCCAAGAAATGTTCGCAACTCGGCCGCGTAACATTTAGCGCTAGGGTCGCGCGAAATCGGCGTTCAAATAAAAGAGGCCTCAGCCTTAACAGGAGGACATGTTTCTCTTCGGGTTGTAAAAGTTACTTGAACAGATTTCGTTTCATTTGCTTTAATTCTCCATGTATTTAGCCAGTTGTAAATATTAATCTCTAAAATAATTAAAACTAAAAGATGTGTGCCTATAATAATATGTATATATAAAACAAGTAAAACAAATCTATTTTTGGAAATTTCATAATGTATGATATGCGCTTTTTTCTTTACACACTCATTTTCAATAATCTTGCTCTGCACTCTGCACCTCAAATGTTTGTTTTTGCCTGGGTTGATCTTGATCATCACTTTGTGATGGAGTGTTTGTATGTGATAAATCCCTGCTTGTGGTTTTTTTTTGAGACCTAAAAATATAATATGTTTTAATTAAAACTTATAAAAGAGAGTAAGTATTATAAAACCTGGGTGTAAACAATTTATACATACGTAAGTGATATCCTGCAGCAACAATGGCGCTTTTGTTTTTATGACAAAGTGAAATTTTCATGGAATTTTATTTGTTTACAGTTTACAGCATTGGTTTACCCAAATTTACGGTTCACATATTCTGTAGCTTTTTTTATCAAAGTATTTTGTGAGGCCTGTAAGAAAGCAAGAAAAATGTTCTTAAATATTATATTCAAGACAATAATAATAATAATAATTTATTCAAATATATATTAATTAAAGCCTTCGTCTTTTTTTTAGAAAACAGGTATCTTAGAGAATATTAACTTAAACGATGACATCCTGCAACTTAAACTTGAAATTTTCATATACATTTATGAGGATCTGCAGAAAAAAAACATAGATAAACTTAAACCTGTTTTATCCAGAATGGGCAAATTGGATGTCACGATATTTTCTTTAAGGCCTATATCCAGCAGTAGACGTTTTTCAGCTGAGATGATGGTATTTTCTGGTTGCATTTCTTTCTTAGATATGAAATATGAATTGTCCACTGAATGTCGCTGTCCTATTTCCTTTAACATTAAGTTGATAACGATTAACATTTAATTAAGTTGATATAAAATAAGCAATTGAAAGGGCAATATTTTATGATTACCACCAACCAACTTATTCAAATTGCAGCAGCAAAACTGTTGTTACAGTTTCAGGTTATAATCTTCACCATCTTAAATCTTCTTTGTTAATAAAACAGTATGTTGTGAATGTTTATAATCTTGTCTCTTTATAGCATCCAGTCATTTTGTTTTTAGTATATAATTTACTTGAAAACTGAAATAAAAACTTTTTATCAAAAAATTAAACCGCCGAAAAAACTGAAAAGCATTAAATAATAGGGAAACATTTTCTATTAGGCCTTAATTTACTCACTTCTTAAAGTAATTTTGGATTACCAAGAAATTTTAAGTCGGTGCCACACCACACAAGCAAATTCATTATCTACGTAAAGCGCGATGCGCAGCGACACACGTTTTTCGGTTATTTCCTTGAATTTCAGGTAATTTAGTGATCTGTGGCACCGACTCAAAATTTCTTGGTAATCCAAAATTACTTTAAGAAGTGAGTAAATTAAGGCCTAATAGAAAATGTTTCCCTATTATTTAATGCTTTTCAGTTTTTTCGGCGGTTTAATTTTTTGATAAAAAGTTTTTATTTTTTGCTTTTCAGTTTTTTTGGGCTTATTTTTTTTGACCCCAGCTAATCACCCTTCACAGCTTGGTCGCACCCCACAAGGTGGCCACACAACCTGGTGAAGGTTGAGGGACTAACAGGATGAGGTTCGATCACGACCGGTCGGTGAGGCGATTCGGCTGAGATTATGATTATTAAAGTTCATATAAAAAGACTCATAATTATACCTAGCAGTTTTCATGTAAATCACAACACGGCAATGTAATCTGTGAGTGAACAATAAAGTCACCCCTATTTTTCCACCCTTAGGGTTAGAATTTTATTTCCAAATTTTTATGGGACCAACTTCAAGGTATACCCTGTCGATTAAAAAAAGAATTATCAAAATCGGTCCACACAGTAAAAAGTTATGCGTGATCATACATAAAAAAAAAAAAATATACGCGACGAATTGAGAACCTCCTCCTTTTTGTTTTTTCGTCGGTTAAAAAATACAACAATTAGCATATTATTATGTCTGATTTTTATTTGTCCTTAAGTTACAACGGATGATTTAGGTTCGATAACTTTTGTCTAAACATATTTCGGCACAACACTATCATAACCTTTACAGAAGGTGTTTTACCGTAATAATTCAATAAATTTAGGTACGAGTTCGACACACAGCGTGTAAAATAGATGTTCTTGATAATTTATTAGTCATAATAGTGCCCAGAAGTCTACAATGAAACAAAATGATTTACCGAATGGTAGGTGACCAAAACATAAAGATTTTGATTCCTTGACGCATTTGATTAACATCCCGTCACTACACAAGAGATTGTTATACATTAAGTTAAACATTCACAATCACAAAACCAATTTATCACACCTTTTTCATAAAAAATAATCATAAAACTTTTGGAGCTGCTACCGATGTTTACAATGTCATATTATACGTAAAAATAAAACAAACCATAAATAAACCACCATGTACTTACCAAATTTTTGGTTTTTAATTTTGTACGGTACTAATAAACCAGTGTCATCAATAAACCACTTTGAGTAAAGTAAAGTAAAGTAAAAAATGATTTATTCAATACAGGATACAAGATATCGCTTATTGAAAGTCAATTAGACTAATCTAATTAATATTGATACCTTATTTCGTAAAGTATCCTATACTGATTGAGGCGAGGTAGTTCAGGGTGCCCACTAATTGGCTCAGGCAAACAAATGTTTGCCTTGCCTTACGACAATGGTCGCCTGGAGACGCCCCCAAACGAGCCCTCCTCTGTCAAATGATTCTACTCCCTTTCGCAATGATTTTACAGCGTAGAGAAGAAAGGGGTAACAAACTCTACTTTACAATTTATCTCTCTCTCTTTTTTTTTTGTTCTTATGTGACATTACAATTTAATTTACAATACAAAGAACATAAATTAATAAGATTTAAAGTACATACATGAAATAATGAAAATATCGTGCAGAGCTAGACTACTTCCATGCGTCTTTGTCGTTTTCATAATCATCAACATTGTAATAAGCTTTCTTAATCAAACCTTTTTTGATACGAGTTTTAAACTCATTATCATTCAGGATCAAAATCTCTTCTGGGATCTTTGTATAATATCTTACTTCGTTTCCTATAAAGCATTTGTTTGTCCGTTTTAGTCTGTTCTGTGGAATACTTAGTTTGTTTTTGCTACGCGTTCTAAGGTCTTTAATTTTATCACATTTTTTATCAAACATATGTAAGTTTTTACGAGTATACATAATAATTTCAAAGACGTACTGGGACGGAAGCGTCAAAATATCAATTTCTTTGAATTTTTGTCTGAGGGACTCGCGAGCTTAAGCTGATAAATGTTTCTAATTGCGCGTTTTTGTAGTATAAAAATGACGTTAATATCTGCAGCTCTTCCCCGTAGAAGCAAGCCATAGGTCATTAAGCTATGAAAGTAACTGAAATACACAAGTCTCGCGGTAGACACATCAGTTAATTTTCTGATTTTCCAGATTGCGTACGCAGCCGAACTGAGCCTTGCCGCAAGATTTGAGATATGGGGGCCCCACTGAAGTTTCGAATCTAGAGTGATACCAAGGAATACAGTTTGATTTACCAGATTAAGCTTGTTATTGTCCAAATGTATGTCTGTATCATAAGCAGTCACATTAGGCAAGGAAAACTTAATGCAATTAGTTTTCTTTGCGTTCAAAAGTAAATTATTAGAAGTAAACCATTGAGAAATCTCCACTAATGTTTTATTTATATCTAAGTTGAGGGAGTCACCTCGTTTAACTTTAAATGTTAAAGAGGTGTCGTCCGCAAAGAGGTCAACATCAGTAAGTTTATCTAACATGTAAGGGAGATCATTTATGTAGACTAGGAACAGGAAAGGCCCCAATATCGATCCCTGAGGTACACCAATCTTGATAGGACAACCTGCAGACACCGCACCACCCACGTCCACTCGTTGGTCGCGATCAGTAAGATAAGAGGCAAGTAGATCAAGTGATTTATCAATTAAGCCATAGTGCTGTAATTTAAGTAGCAAAGTCTCATGATCAACGCAGTCAAAAGCCTTCGAGAGGTCACAGAAAACCCCAATAGCATCGTGAGAATCCTCCCAGGCTCCATAGACATCGCTGATGAGTTTGTGACCTGCGTCTAAGGTAGACCGCCCTTTCCTAAAACCAAATTGATTTTTGTGTAGGAAGTTATTAACTGAGAAGTGAGACGCTAATTGTGCAAGAATAAGTTTTTCAAATATTTTACTTAAGGCTGGAAGAACCGCGATTGGTCTATAATCAGTGGGGTTTTCGGTATTTCCAGATTTAAAAATAGGAATGATTTTGCTGTACTTCAATAAATTTGGAAAAATGCCTTTTCCGATACAAGATTTAAAGATTAATGCTAGATGAGGCGCAATTAGTGTTATAACAGGTTGAAGTACTTTAATTGATATCCCCCATAAGTCTTCTGTCTTTTTTAGATTGACCTTAAATATCTTAATAATGCATTCCGGTCCAACATGGCGAAACGTGAGTGGAGGCGGGGCGATGTCAACATGTTCCTTAAGCGTTGCGTTAAGTTCTTTAGTGGTTTGAAATGGGATGTTAGCAAAGAATGATTCGAATTCATTCGCAATTTCCGACTTATCTGTTACGACTTTACCATTTAAGTATAAAGCTTGAATGCTTTCCTTACCGTTAGGTTTACCAGTTTCTTTATTAATAATACGCCAGACAGTTTTACTTTTATTTTTCGAATTTCTAATTTTATTATTTAAATTAATAGATTTAGCTTCGGTGCAAACTATCTTAAACAATTTAGAATAATTCTTAACATGTTCAAGAAATGAAGGGTCTTGATCAAAAGTTTTCCTATCATATAACTCATATAGGGCACTTTATGCCACAAGAAGAAAACTTGCAAATCATTCTTATATTTTATCTCTCTCTAACTAATAGTCTTTTTGCCGTTTAGTAAGGAGCGTAACAATATGAAAATAACTTTTTATTTTAGCCTGGTTTCTATGCTTGTCCTTATTCTGAGGTCGGAGGTTTTTCAAATTTTTAATTCTGGTTATTCAAAGCTTGTGTTAAAATTTACCTCTGTTGCATGGAAATTATGCATAATTACCGGTCAATGTGAATAATTTATCACATTTACCGCGTGCGTTGGTAATTATGCATAATTACCAGGAATTGTGCATAATTACCGATTAGGCCTACCTTTGAGATCATAATAGTTATTTATGTGACTGATACATACATAATAAGAGGCATGGTTGGACTCTCAGAATAAGGACAAGCATAGAAGGAGTCCTAAAATAAAAAGTCACATCATTGTGTTATGCTACTTTCTCAAGTGCAACCATTGAATATGTTAAAAAGAGACCAATATACTTTCTCCACTGGGTCGTATGACTCTTCCGCACCTTGCCCGTAGCTGGGTTCGACTTTTTATTTTTAATTTTCTAAAAAGCTAGTGATGGCAAAAATAACTTGTCCTAAATCAAGTTGTCTATACTTTTATACAAGACATGGTTCTTTATTATGGAACTTATCATAACTAATTCAGGAGTAATTGTATGGTATTATAATAACAAGAAAACAAAGACAAAGATAAAAACGCTTTATTGCTATAAAAATGCAAATAAAAATACAAAATAAAACAAACCGTATAAAATTTTTAACAGAAAAAGAATAAGGGCAATGGGTGGCCTTATCGATTAAAGCGATTTCTTCCAGGAAACCCACTGCACACAACACAATAAGTTATTTTAATGAATAAAACGGGTGTCTTGATAAGAATATAATAATTCTAACCTATTTCTAAAGATTTTCCGTTCATAAAAAACTCTGTCACATCAGATATTAGCACAGCTCTAAAATAATTAATACTAAAAGATGTGTGCCTATAATAATATGTATATATAAAACAAGTAAAACAAATCTATTTTTGGAAATTTCATAATGTATGATATGCGCTTCTTTCTTTACACACTCATTTTCAATAATCTTGCTCTGCACTCTGCACCTCAAATGTTTGTTTTTGCCTGGGTTGATCTTGATCATCACTTTGTGATGGATTGTTTGTATGTGAAAAATCCCTGCTTGTGGTTTTTTTTTGAGACCTAAAAATATAATATGTTTTAATTAAAACTTATAAAAGAGAGTAAGTATTATAAAACCTGGGTGTAAACAAACATACGTAAGTGATATCCTGCAGCAACAATGGCGCTTTTGTTTTTATGAAAAAGTGAAATTTTCATGGAATTTTATTTGTTTACAGTTTACAGCATTGGTTTACCCAAATTTACGGTTCACATATTCTGTAGCTTTTTTTATCAAAGTATTTTGTGAGGCCTGTAAGAAAGCAAGAAAAATGTTCTTAAATATTATATTCAAGACAATAATAATAATAATAATTTATTCAAATATATATTAATTAAAGCCTTCGTCTTTTTTTTAGAAAACAGGTATCTTAGAGAATATTAACTTAAATAAAACGATGACATCCTGCAACTTAAACTTGAAATTTTCATATACATTTATGAGGATCTGCAGAAAAAAAACATAGATAAATTTTAAACCTGTTTTATCCAGAATGGGCAAATTGTATGTCACGATATTTTCTTTAAGGCCTATATCCAGCAGTAGACGTTTTTTAGCTGAGATGATGGTATTTTCTGTTTGCATTTCTTTCTTAGATATGAAATATGAATTGTCCACTGAATGTCGCTGTCCTATTTCCTTTAACATTAAGTTAATAACGATTAACATTTAATTAAGTTGATATAAAATAAGCAATTGAAAGGGCAATATTTTATGATTACCACCAACCAACTTATTCAAATTGCAGCAGCAAAACTGTTGTTACAGTTTCATGTTATAATCTTCACCATCTTAAATCTTCTTTGTTGATTAAACAGTATGATGTGAATGTTTATAATCTTGTCTCTTTATAGCATCCAGTCATTTTGTTTTTAGTATATAATTTACTTGAAAACTAAAAAAAATACAACAATTAGCATATTATTATGTCTGATTTTTATTTGTCCTTAAGTTAGAACGGATGATTTAGGTTCGATAACTTTTGTCTAAACATATTTTGGCACAACACTATCATAACCTTTACAGAAGGTGTTTATTGCCGTTTCGACCGCGCAACCAAGTTCTGAAACAAATCAAATTCTTTGACATTTAAGGCTCCTTCGAATGACACCTAGCTAGACCGCTCAAGCCCACTGCAGCGAGAAAAATTTAAAATACTACCTCCTAAATTTGTTAAGTAGGGTGGCTTTTTTGAGTAGGATAAAGTTTTTTAAATTTCTCTCGCTGCAGTGGGCTTTAGCGGTCTAGCTAGGTGTCATTCGAAGGAGCCTTAAATGTCAAAGAATTTGATATATGAAACATATCTTAGTCTAGCTTAGTTAACTAGTTATCACCATATTAAGAAGCGTTTCGTTGGCGCGGAAGAAAGGTTAAGTTTTTCAGGGATTTTGTGTGACTAACAACAGACATCGGCGGTTTTCGGCCTTCATAGGCTTCGACAAATTAAGATAAAGCTCTGAGCACCAATTCGTGCTGTTTTGTATTCATAGTTACGAAAATAATTGAAGCTAAAGGAATCGTAATTGGAGGTTCGCGCGGCCATGGGACTGAAGGGTCATTATCTGGTCAGGTATTAGAGCTAGTCAAAATGTTATTACTTCGACATTTTTTGACAAATTGAACCTTGCTTTGACAAAAAAACCAGGTCTCTAAACCTTCCAGAAGTCTAGATCTCAATGTCCGCGCGGTTCTCCCTGTTTCGTTCGCGCGGACACCATCAAACCTTCATAACTTCTTTATTTATGCTTTGACAAATTCCTGGTTTTCACCATTCAGTTTTGACAAATTTCGACAGAATGTGAGCGTAATCAGTTTTTTGTTTCAGAACTTGGTTGCGCGGTCAAAACGGCAATAGGTGTTTTACCGTAATAATTCAATAAATTTAGGTACGACTTCGACAAACAGCGTGTAAAATAGATGTTCTTGATAATTTATTAGTCATAATTGTGCCCAGAAGTCTACAATGAAACAAAATGATTTACCGAATGGTAGGTGAACAAAACATCAAGATTTTGATTCCTTGACGCATTTGATTCACATCCCGTCACTACACAAGAGATTGTTATACATTAAGTTAAACATTCACAATCACAAAATCAATTTATCACACCTTTTTCATAAAAAATAATCATAAAACTTTTGGAGCTGCTACCGATGTTTACAATGTCATATTATACGTCAAAATAAAACAAACCATAAACAAACCACCAAATATGTACCAAATTATTGGTTTTTAATTTTGTACGGTACTAATAAACCAGTGTCATCAATAAACCACTTTGATGCGACAAGAAGAAGACTTGCAAAGAATTCTTATATTTTATCTCTCTCTAACTAATAGTCTTTTTGCCGTTTAGTAAGGAGCGTAACAATATGAAAATAACTTTTTATTTTAGGACTCCTTCTAATAAGGATAGAAAAGGGGGTCCGATATAAAACACTTAGGTTTTTTTTTCTGAAAATGCGCAAGATCATCGTGTTTGCAATGGTAATTGACAAATCTTCGAAATAGTAATGAAAAAAAACTTTTTATAAAAAAATTAAACCGCCGAAAAAACTGAAAAGCATTAAATAATAGGGAAACATTTTCTATTAGGCCTTAATTTACTCACTTCTTAAAGTAATTTTGGATTACCAAGAAATTTTAAGTCGGTGCCACACCACACAAGCAAATTCATTATCTATGTAAAGCGCGATGCGCAGTGGCATACGTTTTTCGGTTATTTCTTTGAATTTCAGGTAATTTAGTGATCTTTGTTCGTTGATTCTGTGGCACCGACTCAAAATTTCTTGGTAATCCAAAATTACTTTAAGAATTGAGTAAATTAAGGCCTAATAGAAAATGTTTCCCTATTATTTAATGCTTTTCAGTTTTTTCGGCGGTTTAATTTTTTGATAAAAAGTTTTTATTTTTTGCTTTTCAGTTTTTTTTGGGCTAATTTTTTTGACCCCAGCTAATCACCCTTCACAGGGTGGTCGCACCCCACAAGGTGGCCACACAACCTGGTGAAGGTTGAGGGACTAACAGGATGAGATTCGATCACGACCGGTCGGTGAGGCGATTTGTGAGGGAGGCCTATGTCCAGCAGTGGACGTCTTTCGGCTGATTTTATTTCGTTTCCAAAGATATTAGTATACCTACGTAGGTATCAAAAGTTATAATGTAACACGGAAATGCAACCTGTGAGTGGATAAATCGACCCGCCGACCAAAAAGTCACCCCTATTTTCCCACCCTTAGGGTGGGAATTTTATTTCCAAATTTTTATGGGGCCAACTTCAAGGTATACCCTGTCGATTAAAAAAAGAATTATCAAAATCGGTCTACACAGTAAAAAGTTATGCGTGATCATACATAAAATATATATATATATATATATACGCGACGAATTGAGAACCTCCTCCTTTTTGTTTTTTCGTCGGTTTAAAATATAGTAACGTTGTTCGACCAGTCTTTGTTTAAACAGTTATAACTACATATTTATTTAGATTAAATTTTAAGAGCACATACAATTCGGTTCACGGGACAGTTGAGAGAGAGAGAGAAACATCCATCCAAAGACAAAACTATAGACTATTGACCATAAAGCATGTGATGTACAGTGGCGGACTAGGAGGCCGTAACAGATTTGTCTATGGTTTCGTCAACCCTAGACAGTATTACCAAAGAACAAGAGCTATTTTGCAATACAGAAAAACCGGAAGTATTACGCCGACCGTGTCCGCCACTGTACTACCGTTTATTGACTATGGAAGTTAAGGCGGTAACTCACGGTATGGCGCGAAATTCAAATTTTTTCACGTTTTTTAATTATTTTGGCGAAAGTATTCATTTTTAATAGTTTAAATGAATTCGCGTACGTAAAAACCTATTTCCCACATTGTGAATTGTGATATATCGTTTTTGAAAGACAGAGTTACCGATTTTGTGTATATTCAAGGAACTTGTTTTTTGGCCTTTTACCCCTTAGACACAAAATCTATAGGTCTGTCTTCCAAAAACGTTGTATTGCAATGTGGGAGATGGTTTTTTACATACGCGAATTCATTTAAACTTTATTAAAAATGTATACTTTCGCCAGAATAAATAAAAAACACGAAAAAATTTGAATTTCGCGCCATAGCGAGAGTTACCACCTGAACAACATTATCTTAGGTTGAATGTTCTTCAAACAATGTTAATAAGATCACACAAGTGTTTTAATGCCTAATTATGTACAGTTGCAAACATAACTTTATCTACGATCTTAAGAAGTTAGTTTAGGCGCATGCTGGGTCCGCCATTATAATTAAAAGGTCAATAAAACACCACCTAGAAATGCCTTTCCAAACAGAACACATACAGCCCACCACTGTTACAGTAGAAGATAAAAATGGAAACATGACAGTATCTGCAGTATACTGTCCGCCTCGCCACACAATCACAGATCGCTTTATTGCCGGAGGTGACTGGAACGCGAAGCATACTTTCTGGGGATCTCGACTTACAACAACCAGAGGCAGAGCACTAAAAAAGTGCATCGATCTTTTTTTTTTTTTTTTTTTTTTTTTTAAATACTTTATTTGGCCATAAGTTACAATACTTTTTAAACATAAGTTCGCCAAACTGTTCACACAGTTTGTTGGCGGAGCACTCTTTACAAATATCAGTTAACCTATGATTAAACATAACAACAAAATGATGAGTGTAAAGTTAAATTACATTCTTATGCTTATATTACAGTTTCTTAAGATTATCTAACCTTCTTATCGCGACAACCTACTGCCGATGTCAACGGGTGAACCCACTACCCCCCCGACCAAACCAAACTCCCAGACCTCATCGACTTCTTCATAATAAAGGGCCTCTCCAGACAATACTTCAACATAAAATCGTGCCTAGACAGCGCATCAAGCCATACCCCTGTTCTCGTCACAATGGGCTCTTCCTTATTGTCAGTAGACAAGCGAGAAATGATATAAATAAAAAGATAGACTGGGACGGTTTTAGAGATTTCATATCAAATAAAATTAAACTGAATATTCCACTAAAGACCAACGAGGACATCGAACAAGCTACGAATTACATAACATGCTTGATACAGGAAGCCGCCTGGATAAACACACCGGAGTTAAAATCTTTAGATAAAAATAACTGTCCGGACGCAAACCTAAAAAGTCTCATTTTGGAAAAAAAGCGACTCAGGAGAGTTTGGCATACCAGCAGGCACCCAGCTGATAAGACTGCTTTCGATCGCGCTTGTCAGACCGTCAAAAAAGTTGCGGCTGATCAGCACAATGCCGCCTTTGAAAACTTGGTTGAAGCACTTGGCCCCGGCAAGACATCGAACTATTCTTTGTGGAAAGCGACCAAAAACTTCAACCCTCCACAGGACTCAAAACCTCCCATAAGATTACCTGATCAAAAATGGGCAAGATCCGCCACGAAAAAGCTGAAGCCTTTGCTCTACATCTTTCCACGGTGTTCACCCCAAGCCAAGCTTCAACAAACGCTTCGATTAACGAAGAGAGAATCGACGCAACCCTTGCTCAAGACTTTCAAATGGAACTTCCCATGAAACCCACATCTCCACGTGAGGTCAACAGACTCATCCAAAACCTCAAGGTCAAATCGGCTCCCGGCTACGACTTGATCACACCGACAGTACTTAGGGACTTCCCCCAAAAGCCATTGTGTTCCTTACAATACTCTTTAATGGAATACTGAGAACTGGATATTTCCCCTTACACTGGAAAGTCTCTCAAATAATAATGATTTATAAGCCTGGAAAACCTGCAAATCTTGTCACCTCTTATAGACCTATTAGCCTTTTACCAATAATATCAAAGGTCTTCGAAAAAAATCTACTCGGCCGCCTCTCCCAGAAGTTTTCCTCACTGAACCTCATCCCGGACCACCAGTTCGGCTTTCGTGAAGCCCACTCCACAACCGAGCAGGTGCACAGGGTCTGCCATAAAATCAGGGAATCTCTAGAGAAGAAAGAGTTCTGTTCATCGGCGTTTCTCGACATCCAACAAGCTTTCGACAAAGTATGGCACAAAGGCCTACTCTTTAAAGCTAAGACCCATCTCCCCCACACTTTCTACTGCATATTGAAATCCTACCTATCGGAACGGATCTTCCAAGTCAAAGAAGACGACGCTACATCGAAATTCTACGAAATTGAAGCAGGAGTTCCCCAGGGATCAGTAATCGGACCCACACTGTACTCCTTATTTACATCCGACCTACCTCGGTCTGATGACGTGACGACGGCCACTTACGCCGATGACACTGCCATACTAGCCAGTCATTCAAACCCCGACATAGCCTCGGAACGGTTGCAGAAAGAGCTGGACAAAATCAGCAGCTGGCTGGAGACATGGCGTATTCGTGCGAGCGCTGCAAAGTCGACTCATGTGACCTTCACTCTCAAACGTGGAAACTGTCCTCAAGTTTAACTGGCTGGCGAAATATTACCCCACGCAGACTGCGTCAAGTATCTAGGAATGCATCTGGACTCACCTGGCAAAACCACGTTAAGGCTAAGCGAGAGGTACTTAATATACGCTTCAGAAGCCTACACTGGCTTCTGGGAAGAAATTCTAAACTCTCCCTTGACAACAAGCTGCTAATCTATAAAGTAGTATTGAAGCCCATATGGACCTACGGAATTCAACTGTGGGGATGCGCCGCTAACTCAAATATACAAAAAATTCAACGACACCAAAATATGGTTCTAAAAACTATTAGTAATGCTCCTTGGTTCATTAAAAACACCGAAATCCACCAACTTTTGAGAGTACCAACAGTCAACCAAGAGATAGCCACCTATTGCTCCAACTACAAAATTGATTCGACTCAACAAGCATCCAAACCAGCTGGCCCAGGAATTGGTCCAGTCAAACCCCACCAAACGCCTTAAAAGGCACTCATTTCTGGAGCTGGATCGAAGAGGATCCTAAGCATATTATAGAGATCCATCTAATGTGATGGATTCTGACAAAGTCTACTATCCTGCACAATATCTGCTTATAGTCAACTGGACTGATCGCAGATAGCATCAAATTCAAAACAAAAAAACAAAAAAGAAGTTAGTTCGAAAGAAATGACTGACATTCAAAGTTTTTTTTAAATTCACAAACAGATGTTCAAAATTTGAATGGAATGAAAGTACTGTTTTATCAATATCATAAAGTAAAAATTAAGATGCACCCACAGATACAGATTTCTTAATATAGGCCACTAGAGGCTGCCCCGCGGTTTCACTCGCGCAGATTTTTTATAAACACAAAAATCCAGTTTTTCCCCTTCCCGTGGAAATTTCGGGAAATCCTAAAAAAGAATTTCCCGTAATTCCCACGGGAACGGGAAAAAACGGGTATTTTGTGTATATGAGAAATCTGCGCGGGAAATACCGCGGGGCAGCCTCTAGTGTTATATATATTGATTAACTTATCGCTTCTGAACATATTAAAGGGAAGTTATGACATGGATGTAAATAAAATATTTTAGAATGTAATTGACATAAACCAACTACATTATTATGTATTACAATTTCAGCTCAAGCCCTCCTAGAGTTGAGTAAAGAAAAATCTAGCCAGAAGCAAGCAGAGACAAATACATCACAATTTCTAAGAACACTCAGTCAAGTTGAAACCAAACTAAGCGACCAGATTAACTATTTGACACAAGTATCCACAGGACAACCTCACGAGGGCTCTGGCTATGCATCACAAAAAGTTCTGCAGATGGCTTGGCATCGCTTGGAGCATGTGCGATCATGGGTAAATGAACTTGACAGGTTGAAAGCCTCACACCTGGCTGCTAACAACAGAACTGTGTCAGGAAATATTCCGAATGGAAACATGACTTCTTCAGGAACCAGTACTTGATTTTAAAGAATTTCAAAAATAAAAGAATCTAACAGTCACTATTTTATTATTGCTGACAGTGTTTAATATAATTAAGTAATATAATTTTTTTTATCATTACTAGCAATAGCAATACCTGCTTTCAACCAGTGAAAGCGTGTCACAGCGTGACACTTGGGGGTGTGATGTGACTGGTGGGGAACAAATGCTTTTTCCAGTAAATTTGAATTTTCCCAATTAGCGCTCGAATCGAACAAGTGACGCCGCCGCCGCACCGCAACTTTGTTTACACACGCCCCGCCACCGCGCTGACACCGCGCGTGCGATGTTTAGAACTAGCAATGTGTTTGGACCTAATGGGGAAGAAAACTGCCAATTTATCCCGCTAGTGTCGTTTGTACGGTCGACCCATAACAAACAAAGTATTGTATGTGATTTGCATTGGTAGTCCAATTATTTATCAAAAGAACTCACTATGTAGCTGTTGGGTGTAAGTAAAATGAAAATCCTAGGTTTCCTAACAATTCCCGGCTTGGAAGCTATGAGGTTAAAGAACTTCAAAGAAACGGATCGAGGTTATGTTTTCGACATTTTGGAGATTTCAACTACCGAAGTATTAGTTTTACTACAGGTTTGTTCCTAATTATACATCTTATCGCTGTTTAGTGGGTCTGCAGTCCTCGCACAGGGTTTTTGACCCATCTTGAGATGACCTTTGATGGTTTTTAGGTTATATTTTGTTTTACTTGAAAAAGTCATTTAAAATGGTTGATTCGTATTAATTTGTGTCCATACACCCTAGTAATTAAATGTGAACTTGAGATAATGACAAGCAAATAGTCCTAATGTAATGTAATTAATGTATTCTTTTAATAATTATAATTATGTTAAGTTGATTGCAATAAAGTATCTAAATTTTTAATAGTCCTAGCTAACATTAACTTAAGTTAACCCATTGTTTACCTGCTCACGAAGTTCGCGTTTTTGCCACGTAAAAAGCCTTCTCATTCATTAATTTCTTCTTGAAACTATGTTTTCTTCTTCGTTTCATACGATACAATACAATACAGTGTAAAATAACGTCGAAAACACACAAAAAAATGCCTTGTTATTGTATTTCACTTGTTTGTTATGGTTCGAACATATAGAGCGTCATCTACAAAAAGTTTACCCAGTACAACCCCATTATCACGAGAGGACCTCCTGTTTCCCACCTCCGCAACCTGCGGCGCCCCTTTCTATGCGTCAAAAAACAAAATGCGCCATCTAATCGATTGTCCATTTGCAAAATGATTTTTTCTCTTCGCGACTAGATAGCGCATTTGTTTTGTTTTACGCATTTAACGCATAGAAAGTGGCGCCGCAGGTTGTGGAGGTGGGAAAATGTTTTTGCTCTTAGCGACTAGATGGCGCATTTGTTTTATCTTGCGTAAATTTGTTTGGCCATTAACCAGTCCTCTCGTGATAATTGGGTCCATGGTGTTGGGTGGGAAATTGATTGCGCGGCGGGGCGGTGTGGTGGCAGCGTGTGTGAACAGTGTTGCGGTGCGGCGGCGGTGTCGTCTGTTTAAGCGCTTAGTAGAAAAAAGGAATGCTCTGAAATAAATACTACACTACTATCAATATACAGTGTGTCCGGGGAAGTTATAACATAATTTTAAGGGTGTATTCTATGATCAATTTCATCGATGAAAACACCCCATATGGGGGGTCGCAGCCTCACCCCCCCCTCAGTATGACGTTTTTAATTTTTTTTTTTGCAAAAATTGACCCCGCCTACTTTTAAATTCACAGTTAAAGATCTAAGGCTCACAGAACCTTCATTAAGGTCTTGATCGAAGGCTAAGTAGTTAGGCTACATAAGTTACTAACAAAATAACCAAGTATTGCTTTTACTTTTTTTTTTAAAGATGATAAACAAAAAAAAAATTTTTTTTCTTGTGCATTTTTTACGGTTTTTCAAAGTTTCCACAAAAAAATGCAGATACTTTTTTTATTTTTTGTGTTTTATTGTTAGCTTTTGAGTTGTTCTCCAAATTGGTATTAGATTTATTTCTCTAGGTCTATTACTTCAGAAATTATCAACTACCAAAAAGACCCTTCGCTTTTACCTTTTAATTTAAGATTTCAGTTTAACCCACTTTTATAAAAAAATAAAGTCAATATTTAATTCTTTTGCTAGTTATTTAGGTAGCCTAGCTACTTAGCCTTCGTACAAGACCTAAATTAAGAGTCCTTTTACGCGAACAGTAGCGCCACTCTAGAAGAAATTTTTTTTTCTAAAGTAAGGCTTTTTTTCAGAAAAAAGTGCTCCCTTGTGCACAAAATCTTGGTCCCTAGTATTTTTTTAGTATATAAAATAATATATAGGTTTAGGATGTTTATGGATTACTGTTTTTTGCTAAAAGTAGCCACTTTTAGCTACTTTTAGGAACAAACAGTAATACATGAAACAGTATAAACCTAAAGTGGCCACTTTTAGCAACAAACAGTAAAACATAAACATTCTAAACCTAGATATTATTTTAAATACTAAAAAAATACTAGCGACCAAGATTTGATGCACAAGGGAGCAATTTTTTCTGAAAAAAAGCCTTACTTTAAAAAATATTTTTTTTTCTAGAGTGGCGCCACTGTTCGCGTAAAAGGACTCTTAATTAAGGTCTTGTACGAAGGCTAAGTAGGTAGGCTACCTAAATAACTAGCAAAATAATTAAATATTGACTTTATTTTTTAATAAAAGTGGGTTAAACTGAAATCTTAAATTAAAAGGTAAAAGCGAAGGGTCTTTTTGGTAGTTGATAATTTCTGAAGTAATAGACCTAGAGAAATAAATCTAATACCAATTTGGAGAACAACTCAAAAGCTAACAATAAAACACAAAAAATAAAAAAAAGTATCTGCATTTTTTTGTGGAAACTTTGAAAAACCGTAAAAAATGCACAAAAAAAAAATTTTTTTTTTGTTTATCATCTTAAAAAAAAAAAGTAAACGCAATACTTGGTTATTTTGTTAGTAACTTATGTAGCCTAACTACTTAGCCTTCGATCAAGACCTTAATGATGGTTCTGTGAGCCTTAGATCTTTAACTGTGAATTTAAAAGTAGGCGGGGTCAATTTTTGCAAAAAAAAAAATTAAAAACGTCATACTGAGGGGGGGGTGAGGCTGCGACCCCCCATATGGGGTGTTTTCATCGATGAAATTGATCATAGAATACACCCTTAAAATTATGTTATAACTTCCCCGGACACACTGTATATAAAACAGACAACGCAGAGCCGAAACTACTGGGCGTATAAATCTGAAAATTGGCATGTAGGTTCTTTAGGGGGTGTAGGTGAGCACTAAGAAAGGATTTCCCGAAATTCCACAGAAAATATAATACTAACGAGGCATTTTACATCACATCTCGAAAAAACGCGAGTTTTATATAATGAACAAAAGTTCAAGATTCACTTAAATAATAACAGTGAAAAAAATATATGTCAATATTCAGGATATAAGGTAGTGTTATACAGTGGTAAAAAATCAATTTTGGTATTTTGGTTGAATAAAAAAAATCACAAAGATGCCTCTAAAAAATCTTATATGGCGCGAAAATTGTTTTAAAGTTCATGCATGCGTTCTGAGTTTTTTACTGAATGTTTATCAATTAAAATACTATTTTCATACAGTGCTACTTTTTTTGTTGTTAAAAAGAAAATATTATTTTTTCCAAATTTTACATTTGGATGCACCAATTCGTAAAATCGCTAAGTCCAGTTTTTGCGTTTTGAGATACGGGCACTTTTGTGTTAGAAAAAAATCGTGAAACTTTCTCTTTGAGTTTAAAAAATAAATAACCACTGAAATATATGGCAAATATCCTAAACTTTGTTTTGCCAAGATCACAAAACTGTAATATTTGAAAAAAAAATTATTAAAAATCATGAAAGTTTCTGGGCTTAGTTCAAATTCTAGGACTTAGAGGTTTCTTAGCAGTTTTGTAAGGACTTAGTTAGTTTTCAATAGTATTCAGTAAGTACTTTTACTATGAGAAAACACGTGCTTTTTTTTGATAAAAAAACACAAAATTTTCGGTACTTTTTACTTTCCAGACCAATTAGGCATGATACTAATATAATTTATGTCAGTAAGTGTATCCGAAATCGACGATACAAAAAGTTTTTTAAACAAAAATAAATTATTAAAGCAAAAAGCAGGTATCATAGCAATTAGGCAAAAAACATGTTTTAGGCTTTTCTCCATTACAATTATTTTTTATTGTAGTTTTTATAATGACTATGTACTGAAAAAAATCTAATTCTAATGAACAGTTTTGCTGCATATACCAAAATAATTTGCTACTGTTAGTAAATTAGTTGTGTATACTTTTCCCTTCTTATGAGTCAACACGATTCATTATGTATATTTCACACACCTCCATATGACTGATGAAATAAATATAGGTTCAAACCTGCAATACTTGCTAAAAAAACTTATATTATTATTATGCCTAAATTATGATAGTTTTAATTTTTTATTTAGTAAGTAAGTACTTGAATGTAAAAAAAAAACAAAAAAACGAGCGTAAATAAAAAAAAAGGTAACCCGTAATTATACTTAAGTGAAACAAATAATATTTGTTTTGCATACAAATTCCTTAAGAAGGTAGCTGGACTTAGTGATTTTATTCAGTTTTTAAGAGGACTTAGAGATTTTATGGACTTAGCGGTTTTACGAACTGGAATTCGAACAGATTTATTTTTCTTACATTTTGAAAATCGGGTTTAGAGATTACTGAACAAATATTTTCAAATACAGAAATATAGATAAAAATGCGCTCTTTTCAATGGTGTAGCTAGTTGAAAAAATCCCTAACTGTGACTTAGTGATTTTACGAATTGGAGCATCCATTTGTGTATTCTGTACGTACGCATGTGTGCGTGATCGCCCCCGTGTAAAGATAGTATCGGCCGAGGCCTCGCGCTATACATACCTGTGTTTCGCTTCGCTCCGGGGCCATCTGAAAAATTACGCGTTCACGCGCTTTGTATTTTTTAACCGACGAATAAACAAAAAGGAGGAGGTTCTCAATTCGTCGCGTATATATATATATTTTTTTTTATGTATGATCACGCATAACTTTTTACTGTGTGGACCGATTTTAATAATTCTTTTTTTAATCGACAGGGTATACCTTGAAGTTGGTCCCATAAAAATTTGGAAATAAAATTCCCACCCTTAGGGTGCGAAAATAGGGGTGACTTTTTGGTCGGCGGGTCGATTTATCCACTCACAGGTTGCATTTCCGTGTTACATTATAACTTTTGATACCTACCTACAATATCTTTGGAAATGAAATAAAATCAGCCGAAAGACGTCCACTGCTGGACATAGGCCTCCCTCACAAATCGCCTCACCGACCGGTCGTGATCGAACCTCATCTTGTTAGTCCCTCAACCTTCACCAGGTTGTGTGGCCACCTTGTGGGGTGCGACCACCCTGTGAAGGGTGATTAGCTGGGGTCAAAAAAATTAGCCCAAAAAAAACTGAAAAGCAAAAAATAAAAACTTTTTATCAAAAAATTAAACCGCCGAAAAAACTGAAAAGCATTAAATAATAGGGAAACATTTTCTATTAGGCCTTAATTTACTCACTTCTTAAAGTAATTTTGGATTACCAAGAAATTTTGAGTCGGTGCCACAGAATCAACGAATAAAGATCACTAAATTACCTGAAATTCAAAAAGAAATAACCGAAAAACGTATGCCTACATAGATAATGAATTTGCTTGTGTGGTGTGGCGCCGACTTAAAATTTCTTGGTAATCCAAAATTACTTTAAGAAGTGAGTAAATTAAGGCCTAATAGAAAATGTTTCCCTATTATTTAATGCTTTTCAGTTTTTTCGGCGGTTTAATTTTTTGATAAAAAGTTTTTATTAAATACAACAACTACTATTATGGGAAATAAAAAGATTTCAACGAGAATAAAAAAAGCATAGGGTATACAGGTTCTTCCTAGTTAGGGGCTCTTGAGTGTGATGTGTTAATATTATTATTTATTATTATTATTATCTATCAAAAGTCAAAAATATGAATACGTAAATTAAAATAGTACTTACTTACTTACTTATCTTTAATTTTTTTTTGTTAGGCGAGTAAACAAAATATTTGAGTGACAACTTGATGACTAACTAGGACTAGTACTACTATTAGGTGTATCATGCTACAACAACGTTCCGTGGTTCAATTGGCTGTGATGTCATTTGTGATCCTGCAGTATCGGGTTCCATTCCCGGTGAGGGCGAATATTGTTTTGACGAATATTGGTGTTTTTTTTGTCAGTCTGGGATTTGTTCTTCTTTCTTTGAGTTTCGGACATCCTAAAGACTGTGATACCTACTGTTTTTATACTTCACTGTATGACACTAGCTTATATCCTGAATATTGACATATTTTTTTTTCACTGTTATTATTTTAGTGCATCTTGAACTTTTGTTCATTATAAAACTCGCGTTTTTTCGAGGTGTGAGGTAAAATGCCTCTTAACCAGCATTGTTTACTTGCTCACGAAGTTCGCGTTTTTGTCACGTAAAAAGCCATCTCATTCGTTAATTTCTTCTTGCAACTATGTATTCTTTTACGTTCCATACGATACAATACAATACAGTGTAAAATAATGTCGAAAAACACAAAAAAATGCCTTTTAATTGTATTTCACTTGTTTGTTATGAGTCGAACATATGAGCTTCATCTACAAAAAGTTTTCTGTGTACAACCCCATTGCAATTATACAACAATATTAACAAGAATTAATGAATGTCTCGTAGATCAATTGGCATTGGCACTGATGTAAACTGCGATCCCGAAGCTCCGGGTTCGATCCCCGGCACGGCAGAGGTTGACTCTATTTTGCTCAGCCCTAATGGTAGGGGAGCCCAAGAGGGGATTTCAGGACTTACTAAAGCGCGGCAGATTAATATACAGGAGGATACCTTGACCCGGTTAAGTACCTTCACAAAACATGAGGCCCTTAAATAAGGCCGCCCGCGAAGGATACAGGATCAGATCAGATCGGTTATTCCCAGTTGTCGCCACTGGCAACGTCCCCACTGAGGACAAATGGGAAAAAAATTCCCAGTTGTCGCCAGTGGTGACAAATGGGAAAAAAATTCCCAGTTGTTGCCAGTGGTGGGTTTTTGTATTTTAATTGCTTTTTTAAAGAATTTACACAAAAAAGAAGTTTTGAGTATCCTAGACGGGTAGATAATTTTTGAGACCAAAAAATATTAAAGTAGAATGAAACCCATTGGAAAAGGTAGAGAATATAACAAAAATGAAACAAAAAAAAAAATTCGGGCGATCTGATGTCGGAAAGGTGGAGGGGGTGAGTTTTTAAGGGTAAAAAAGGGCAAAACTCGCTTTCCGGTAAAACTGCAAGTCCTATGAAAAAAAGTTAAATGACAAAGTTGTATGTAATAAAAAAAATCTACAACTTTTGTATCGACCTCAAAATTTATGTGAATAATTCTAATAATCGATATTTTGATTTTTTATTTATATCTTTTGCAAAAAAATATACACTAACGAAATTGGTCCCTGGTCTATCAAGATAAAAGTTAAATTAAAGAAAACAATCAATTACGGTCATGTATGCTACTTTACTATAGTAAAAATTAATCGTGGTTCGTTAGTCTCGCTAAAACTCGAGAACAGCAGGGCTGATTTAGCTGATTTTGGGTTTGTCATAGTCCAGTGAAGGTTTAAAATGTAATTAAATATTAAAAAAGAGAGGGACATTTAAAATAACAATTAATTTTTTCCATTAATTAAACCGTTCCATTTCTTCTTCTTCTCTAGTGGGGGTTGATTAGTGCCTGCACTTAGCTCGCGTAGTTGGAGCCATTGTTCATATCCCCACATTGGAGCCATCCGAAGCGTGGATGCTCCCACAGCTCAGTCAGGTGGTCAGCTGGACCGCAAATTACAATTATTATTTTTTCCACTATCAATGCATTCTGATGTGGATTTTTCATCGACTGAAGCCTTTATTTCTACCTTGGTGGGCTTTAGAGCCCCTGCAGACCCTTGAAGCACCAGAACCCTCTCTAACCCCAGTAATTGCTCACGCAATGAAGGCTGATGGGACCCGCAGAGTCGCTTTGGAGCCCTTACAGACCCCTAGCGGCTCCTCCTAGCCCACACAGACCTCCTGCGCAGTAGGTACCAAGCAATACCAGATCGCTGTAGGCAGTGATGTATGAATTTTTGATTGGCGAAAGCCTTTATTTGCTACAATGGTAGGTGCTTGAGAGCCCGTTGCAGACCCTTAGAGAAGCACGGGAGCCCTTTTGGACCCCAGTAGATGCTTCAGAGCCCGCATAGACCCTTGTAATGCAAAGAAGCCTGATGAGACCCGAGGAGTCGCTTAGGAGCCCTTACGGACCCCAGCGGCTCCCTTGAGCCCACATAGACCTCCAGCACTGCTACCAGCGATACTAGATTGCTTTAAGTAGAGAAAACTCTGGTAGCTTCTTCGCCCCTTTTTCTTAACTCCATTGCAAGCCAATTATGTTGTTGCCAGTGTTGCCATTCCATTTTCTATTTCTATAAAAAAAATACTTTGTTTTTAAATTAGGACAGGCAAAATAACAATAGTTCATACAGCTAAATCTTCAGTTGTTAGGTAGTTTAATAATAATCGTGTTAACTTTTAATCTAAGGTAAGGCGATAGAAAGTTAGCCGGGTCGGCTAGTTATAAATTAAATTATCACGATATTAACACAATCATCATCATATTAAGAGTTTCTATTCTAAATATTGCCTATAACATACAAATTGTTAAAAACGTAAGAACGTAACCGTTTTTACGACACTTGTCCTTGTTACAAAAGAATGAGAATATGTAGCTGGATACTGTAGGACCGGCGGACAGTAAAACTTGGTAGAAAAAAATTAAACGATTTTATTGAACGACGCCTCGGTTAGTTATTTTTTACAATCTGGTAATGCTATGCATAACAAGTTAAAATTTTTATAAAGGGGACATTTGGAATAGAAATTCATAATATATAATCATCATCATCATTTCAGCCGTAAGACGTCCACTGCTGGACATAGGCCTCCCTCAAGGCTCTCCATCTGTACCGATCGCAGGTGGCCTGCATCCAGCGTGGACCCGCAGCCTTGCGCAGATCATCCGTCCATCTGGTCGGTGGACGCCCTACGCTGCGCTTGCCGATCCGTGGTCTCCATTCGAGAACTTTTCGGCTCCAGCGGCCATCTGTTCTGCGGGCTATATGACCTGCCCATTGCCACTTCAACGAGCTTATCCGCTTGGCTATGTCGGTGACCCTGGTTTCTCTGCGTATGTCCTCATTTCTGATTCGATCCCGCAGAGAAATCCCGAGCATAGCCCGCTCCATGGCTCGTTGAGCTACTCGGAGCCTGTTCATAAGCCCTATAGTGAAGCACCACGTTTCAGAACCGTATGTCATCACTGGCAGCACACATTGGTTAAATACCTTCGTCTTCAGGCACTGAGGAATATTGGACGAGAAGACGTTGCGTAGTTTCCCGAACGCCGCCCATCCGAGCTGGATTCGGCGATTGACCTCCTTCTCGAAGTTGGACCTACCTAACTGGATGGTTTGTCCTAGGTATACGTACTCGTCGACAACTTCGAGAACCGAGTTCCCAACCATAACTGGGGTAGGCAGAACATGGACATTAGACATGACCTTCGTCTTGTCCATGTTCATTTTAAGGCCCACCTGTTGGGAGACTCGGTTGAGGCCTTCGAGCATCGTGCTGAGTTCCTCTATCGACCTTGCCATGACTACGATGTCGTCGGCAAACCGAAGGTGAGTGATGTATTCGCCGTTAATATTGATGCCCTGCCCTTTCCATTCTAGAAGTTTGAAGGCGTCTTCTAAAGTGGCGGTGAACAGTTTCGGAGATATAACATCTCCCTGTCTCACGCCTCTGTTCAAGGGAATAGCCTTCGAATTCTGTTCCTGTACTCGGACAGACATGGTGGCGTTGCTATACAAACACTTCAGCACTTCGATGTACCGATAGTCAATCCGGCATCGTTGGAGAGACTCTAGCACCGCCCATGTTTCGACCGAATCAAAGGCCTTCTCATAGTCCACAAACGCTAGACATAGCGGCAAGTTATACTCTTCGGTCTTCTGTATAACTTGCCGCAGCGTATGTATGTGGTCTATGGTACTAAAGCCTTTTCGGAAGCCGGCTTAATATATAATGAATATAATGATTATTTGTTAATTTTATTTAAAATGATTGTATTATTCTTTAAGTAAACATTTAAATTTGGTACTCCCCTTTTTTATCAAATTTTTATGGTAAAGCAATTTAACATTCGAAATCACGCCACTAACAACAACTGGGTTTCTTTTCGTCCTATCTCTAACCACTCTGAACCAGGTGGTGACAAATGGGAAAAAAAAATCTCATTCGTCACCACCCGCGACAGGTGGTGACAAATGGGATTTTTTTTCCCATTTGTCCCCAGTGGGAACGTTGCCAGTGGCGACAACTGGGAATAACCGGAAAATTTCGGTTCAATTGTTATTTTAAATTTCCCTCTCTTTTTAACCGACGAAAAAACAAAAAGGAGGAGGTTCTCAATTCGTCGCGTATATTTTTTTTTTTTTTTATTTTTTTTTATGAATGATCACGCATAACTTTTTACTGTGTGGACCGATTTTGATAATTCCTTTTTTAATCGACAGGGTATACCTTGAAGTTGGTCCCATAAAAATTTGAAAATAAAATTCCAACCCTAAGGGTGGAAAAATAGGGGTGACTTTATTGTTCACTCACAGATTGTATTGCCGTGTTGTGATTTACATGATAACTGCTAGGTATAATTATGAGTCTTTTTTATATGAATGTTAATAATCATAATCTCAGCCGATAGACGTCCACTGCTGGACATAGGCCTCCCTCAAAAATCGCCTCACCGACCGGTCGTGATCGAAACTCATTCTGTTAGTCCCTAAACCTTAACCAGGTTGTGTGGCCACCTTGTGGGGTGCGACCACCCTGTGGAGGGTGATTGGCTGGGGTCAAAAAAATTAGCCCAAAAAAAACTGAAAAGCAAAAAATAAAAACTTTTTATCAAAAAATTAAACCGCCGAAAAAACTGAAAAGCATTAAATAATTGGAAAACATTTTCTATTAGGACTTAAGGCTGAGGCCTCTTTTATTTGAACGCCGATTTCGCGCGACCCTAGCGCTAAATGTTACGCGGCCGAGTTGCGAACATTTCTTGGCGCAATATTTAAATCTGATTTTTCGCGCGAATTAACTTGGGTGTATCGTTACTATGATTTTTGGGTTTATTGAATTGTGATTACGAAATAATATGATTTATCGATGTTATATAATTTTTTTACTGCCTAATAGGTTTTATTTTAGTACAAATTGTTTATTGTTGAGTACTTAAACATACTTTATTAGAAACATTAAAAAAATGTTTAGAACTTTAACTATCTAACTAAATATCTTACCTACTTATTATTTACTGAATAAAAGGTAAAGTATGTTTATTTTAACTAATGAAGTCGGTTAAAAAAGATCGTCGGTCAGAGTTCAACACTGCAAAAATACAAAAAGTTGGTTATGACTTTTTGATTACATTAAAGGTAAAAATTAAAGTCGCATTTCAATATTATATTTTTTTTTGTATATTTTTAATTAATTACAACTGGTATAAGATAGAAAACAATTATTGCCACAAATAAAAAATTGTCGATTTTACTTGATTTTTAGGCTTTGAGAGTGATTTTAATATATTCAGCTTTTAGGTTTTTTTTTATTTGTTAAAGGACTGAATTTCTCAACATAGGTAAATATATTTCATTTAAGTAAATACTCACACGTAAATATTTTATTAATTTAAAATTTTAACTACAATAAAATATAATAACAATATCCCCTAAATTACAAAAGATTTCAAATTTATCGTAATGACATGACGACTCCACTCGTCTACTCCAGTTTTACATTATAAACTGCAGTATGCCTCATAAAGGTGTGATAAATTCTTATCAGCGGGGGGATGGAAGATTCTGATTTCTGTAAAAAACAAATATGAATTAATGAGGGGTTTTCATTGTGTCATTAAAAAGCAAAAATAAGTCTCATAATACGCCCGTAGATTGCGTTGTCTAAAGTAAAAGACATAGGATAGTAATTAAAATCAGTTCAAATTAACTTAAAAAGTTTAAAACAAAAATAACTATCTGACTGACGCGTGACGAGTTTCAATTTTCTTTTTTTCTTTTAATGATTCATTTCAACTTGACCTGTTGACTTTTGCAAAGCGCCATACCATAGCGGTGTAATAAAACTTATTTTTTTTATATGTCAAATTGAAAGCCACTCATTAAATTATCCACGAAATTTATTTGTGTTATGTGCAGGTAGCACTAGCAATAAATACGCTAAAAAAACTGTTACAAAACCTAAAACTATTTCATATAATATATGGTAAAGAATAGAAAGTATCGATACTGTACTCATAATGAGTAGTATCAAAACAAAAGTATCAATTCTTCAATGTATCTATCGTGTACTTCTCTGAGGTCCTATAGTACTTACTTTTCTTACGTTTGGTAGGCACACAAATTTAATACAATAATTGGAAAAGTTGTTAAAAAAAAAAACAAGATACAAAAGTATCGATACCCCGAAGCACTTTTCTTAGGGCCAGTTCTTACTTAGGCTAGGCACACAAGTTTAATACAATAAAAGAAAGTTCTTCAAAAAATAAAACAAGTTGGCTTTCCTTTAACGATGAAAAATAGCCGGAAGCCGTGTAAGTGTCCGTTTAACTTATTTTTTTTTTGGAAAATTTTACGTATGTCAAAAAAATTAATCGTGGGGTAATATAAAAAAGATGTGTTTGAAGTTTGTCAAACAATATTATATGAAAACGTGTTTGTCAAACAAATTTGATCGTTTGCAGAACCTTTATTGTCGCTAGTTTTATATGGGAATTCATTTCAGTTCATTCGATATGATGCCATACCTGCCAAAATGTATGTACTCATTGATTAAAAGTATCGTAAGCACAGTATTGAGTACAAAGTAAGGATAGGAATGGAAATGTACTCGATACCGCAAAGTATCGATACTTTTTACGTGTCCCTAAGTACTGGTTGTATGTTTATCTTTATACCTGTCATTATTATGTTAGAAGATAGCTGAATATTTGAAAAGGAGATATGGAACTTGCATCTGAAAACTCGTTGCTAATAATTAATATAAAAGAATTACTTGCATTAATTTACTGTTTGTGATAAAAATAAATGTAATTACGTAGGTATGACATTATGAGTCTCGCAATTAATGCTAACGAGTGACAATATGATACTTTTTTCTTTTTAAAGGCACACGGCTCAATAAACTGACACATACATACACTGAGAACTGCCTTTTTTCAAAGTTTGTTTAAAGACTTAAACCCGGTCCTGAATGTAGCAAATACTACTCTGAAAACGGCATCAATATTGGTTCAGCCAAACGTGAAAGAATCGCGGACAAACATACATAGTACATACACACATACAGATTAAAATACCTATTTCAATATAAGGAACATTTATTGTTCGAATTAATTTTAAATAGGTACATTATATTATTCAAAAATTTAGGTATATTAAACCTTTCAATAAAACAAACGTCTGTCTGCCACATTGATTGATTTTTTTTAGACTTCTTTGACTATGAAAAATGTTTCCCGCCAAAAAGGTTTCTTGTTGTAATAAAAAAAAAATTGGATAAAAAAAAGACTATAGATAGAGTTTGATGGTCAAAATAACAGACCATCTTCAATCAATATATATAAAACTCTTCCGTTACTGACTGACTGACTGACTGACAGACAACGCAGAGCCGAAACTACTGGGCGTAGCGTGCTGAAATTTTGCATGTAGGTTCCTTAGGGAGTGTAGGTGAGCACTAAGAAGGGATTTCCCGAAATTCCCACGGGAACGGGAACAAACAGGAATTTTGTGTTTATGAGAAATCTGCGCGGGTGAAACCGCGGGGCAGCCTCTAGTACATAGTATAAAATAAAGTTGCTTCCCGCATCTGTCCAAGAGGAAAGTTTATAATGTATAATACACGCATAACATTGTAATAGGTTAGGCGGTACGAAGTTCGCCGAGTCGACTAGTTTATATTTAAAAATCAATCGTGGTTTGTTTATCTCGCTTAAACTTGAGAACGACTTAGAACGTTTAGATGATTTGAGTTTCAAAATGTTTGTCGTAGTTCACATAAGGTTCAAAAGGTGAGAAAAGATAGAAAAAATGGAGGGGTTGAAAGAAAAATAAAAATGTAATTTTCCCATATAAACTGTTTTATGTATTTTCCTGTCTAAGATTTAACGTTGTTGTTATTTAATTTGCCCATTCCTGGCCAAGAAAGTAACATAATCCATACATAAGAATCTTCAGTAGGTATAGATAATAATAATCGTGTAAATTAATATTTTAAGTTGGTTATTTTAATAAAAATTACCTTTGTAGCGGTGGCGTCTTATTTATTTTATTTATTAGACAAACCAACAGTACATAGAACATTCTTGGATATTTAACTTTTTTTGCAGCATAGAAAGACGTTCATTTCCTTTTACCTATTCTTGCATTTTTTATAAATAGAATAAAAAGTTACTTTCCGAGCTTAACTTTAATCTTACTGGGTTGTTTTTTTAACACAACTGGCAAGCAGTTATTTATATAATTTTATAATAAAATAAATAACATTGATATTTAGAACTCTGTTAAATCCACCTCTAATTTTTTTAAAGAAAGTAACTTTTTATCAATTTTTAGGTTCATCATTTTCAAATAAATTGAAGTTCAATATATTATTTTTATAAATATGTGCAAAAACCTTTTTCGAGGTGTTGAATTTCGAGCAACGATAAAGGATCGCGTATGTCAGGTCGGGCTTGCATATTGCATAATAAGTTATTATTACTATAGTTTATAGTACCTTACACCTAAATTTGTTCTTGTTTGAGAGATATCCCCTAAAAGTTGTTTTTCATACGAAACCCTTATGCAACCAAACATTGCCTACCTACGTCCATACCTATTGTAGTTTCATTGTGTAAAGTAGGTAGCGAAAAAACTAATTACTATATAGGTGTACGATAGAGTAATAGAAGCACTACGTTTTTATTTTTCCTGATAGGTACATACACACTGTGACGTGTGGGTAATCCTACTAAGGTCAATGACCCCTACATATCAAATCGTAAAATAAATAAAAATAATGAAAAGTTTATTGCTTTGCATTTAAAAAAGAAAGATATAGAAAACAACCCAATATAAAAATATATTTTTAAGAGCTGTACTATGTAGATATCGTTTTTAAAATGAGTGAAAATAAGTGCTTTCTTTTTCCCCTCAGAATATAAATTTGTAGGGATACTTATTTGATATTAAAAAATCACAGAAACTTACGTCTACTATTGCTCAAATTTATTAATATAATAATAATAAAATGTACTTACTTTTTCCAAACTAAAAAAGAATTCTCATTCACTGCGCAAACCTCGCGCAAACAATAATAAATAGTCTTGTAATAGCGCGCCAAAGCACGACTGACGTACGCTCCGCCTCAAGACCGGAGGCGTACTGGCGCCCGTTTCTGCTTATCGAATCGGCCGCTCGGCCGTTGTATCCCTCCATACAATTTAGTATGGAGAATTTCCGCCGAAATTTTAGTAAAGTTTTAGCAATTAAAACTAGATGAAAATGGACATGTATATTTTTGTAATTACAATATAAAAGTTGAACAGACTTTCTAGTTTATGATACAATTTTTGTTTTGCTTCAACTTACTTTTAAACTAGTAAACAATCGTTAACAGCAAAAGCTGTTTTTGCAGTTTTTGATGAACTTTACGATTTTTTTATAAGAAAACCCTTTAGTTTTTTTATTTGAAAACCTATTATAATTGTAGTTCAGTCTTTTGAGAAGCTACGAAAAAAAAAATAGCTTTCTGTATTATTTTTAAGTGTTATTAAAGTCGTATATACGAACACTCCTCTCGCCGTTTTCCCAATTTTAGCCCCTTAATTTACTCACTTCTTAAAGTAATTTTGGTTAACCAAGAAATTTTGAGTCGGTGCCACAGAATGAACGAATAACGATCACTAAATTACCTGAAATTCAAAGAAATAACCGAAAAACGTGTGCCGCCGCGCATCGCGCTATAGGTAGTTAAGGAATTTGCTTGTGTGGTGTGGCACCGACTTAAAATTTCTTGGTTAACCAAAATTACTTTAAGAAGTGAGTAAATTAAGTCCTAATAGAAAATGTTTCCCAATTATTTAATGCTTTTCAGTTTTTTCGGCGGTTTAATTTTTTGATAAAAAGTTTTTTTATTACATACAACTTTGTCATTTAACTTTTTTTCATAGGACTTGCAGTTTTACCGGAAATCGAGTTTTGACCTTTTTTAACCTTAAAAACTCACCCCCTCCCCCTTTCTTACATTAAATCGCCTGTAATTTATTTTTTCTTTCATTTTTGTTATATTCTCTAACCTTTTCCAATGGGTTTCATCGTACTTTAATTTTTTTTGGTCTCAAAAATTATCTACCCGTCTATGATACTCAAAACTTCTTTTTTGTTTAAATTCTTTAAAATCGTAACGGGGTACATGCTATTCGGCTGTGGTAAGTACATTAGTTTTATATAAGAATATAACTAATAAGTTACGTGGTTAGAGAGGTATTGGGTGGCCGGGCTAGCGAAACGATTTCAGCCCGGCCACACCGATTTGCGTTTTTTTCTGCAACTAGCGAGGTACATATGAAATGAATGAGGTACATATGATCGGGGAGATGAGCTCTGTCGAATGTAAATGGTCCCAAAGCCATAGGAGTGGTGGCCGGGCCAGGCGCACGATCATGATTAGTTAGAGGGGGCTAGGAGTTTCCTTTCGAAAGGTTGCGGATACAATATAATCCATTGGTGGCGGGCTGCTTGATTTACTTACGGACCCTACATTGAACGTAGCTTGCTTGACAGGCACTTGCCTAATTCATAATTTTTATATGCAACGAATTTTTTTTCGTAATAGGTAGGTACTTACCATAGTTTCTAAATTCCCAATAGATCAATCCCATGAATAATAATAAAAACAAAGTCTTAAAAATATACCAAAAGTTATATTTAAATTAACAACAAGCAATTGTAATAAAAAAAACATTCTTACATTCTTTGGATTAACCTTGTAAATAATCATATTCAAAATAAACAATTAAAATTATAGGAACAACATTTTCGAAAAAAAAAAAATTCTTGTAAATAAGTATAAGCATAAGACAAGCACGTAAACAACCTACAATGTTATGATAAATAATCAATATCATCAATCAATACATAGTATAAAAAAAGGTCGCTTCCTGCGTCTGTCCCTGTGGTCTGTCCCTATATATGTATCTTTAAAACTATGCAACAGATTTTGATGGTTATTTTTTTAAGATTTATTCAAGAGGAAGGAAGGCGTATAACATTTACATGCAGTACATAGTTAACGATAAGGCGAGTAAAAAAAACTGAAACCCTAAAAACAACTTTAGTTAAAAATAACATTAGGAGTCTTGGAATAAAAGCAGATTCAATATAAAATAGAAAAAGTTAGTATACAGTTTTCAATAAAATATATATAGTAAAAAATGTCGTATTTGTACCCTAGGGATATTAAGACGAAATAGTAGTACCGATGGCATTTTTCGCAAGTAATTTAGAGCAAAATTTTGATAAATAAGTAGATATTACTAATTACTAATATAGTATAAGAGCGGTTCTACCAAAATTTGTACACTTTTTGAATTTTTGTAACAAAAAAAAAAGTTTTCATAGCTTAAATAGTAAGCATATTTATTAAACTATGTTGTTTTAAAAAAGTTCTCAGTATTAATGCTCGAATAAATTAAATACAAATTTTTTTCTTCATCATCTCACATCTTGTTGTCAGGTTCGTTACAAAAATATTATTTGATTAAAAATTATATGAAGAATTAGGATGCTTCAAATGATTTTTATTTGATGGGTTACTTTACTATTTAACATATTACCATACAGAAATAAATTATCAATATATATAAAACTCTTCCGTTACTGACTGACTGACTGACTGACTGACTGACAGACAACGCAGAGCCGAAACTACTGGGCGTAGCGGGCCCAAATTTTGCATGTAGGTTCCGTAGGGAGTGTAGGTGAGCACTAAGAAAGGATTTCCCGAAATTCCCATGGGAAAGGGAATAAACCGGGGTTTTGTGTTTATGAGAAATCTGCGCGAGTGAAACCGCGGGGCAGCCTCTAGTTTTATATATAATTGCGGAAATGCGATCACTTGAAAAGTTTTGTTACGATAAGGCCCCATTTGAAGCCTTACTTTTAATTTTTTTACTACAATAGTTACTATAACATTTTGAAATCACAACCAGTATATGGATTTTTAAAAGATCTTTCGATTTATATAAGTTTTAATATACTTATACCGTCTTAAACATTTTTAAAATAAAAAAAAATACGAAATATTTTAGGGACAGTAACTAACCCTGACATTATTGTAACAATACTGACATGCTAAAGCTGATATCACAGTAGTCATTTTAATTCGTCTTTAGCAATGATTTTAGTTAAACAGAAAATGCACTAAAATAACATTTTAAAGTCTTGTTTTTATAATTTTGCGTAAAATTTCTTTAAAATAGTTAGCTAAATTTGTAGTATGAAGTAAAAAGTTAATATTTATCATTCAAAATTATTGCGATAATCGGAAATTTGAGAGTGTATATTGCCGTCTTCATTACAGAATACATTGCTTTTTATTATTATTTTAAAATGTAATTTTTTACTACCAGGTAGGTAAATGTATTGAGCGAAACTAATCACTTCATTGTGTCACCAGCTTTATCTAGTCAGTTTCGTTACAAATTCTGTCAGGATATATGTTACAACACAAAATGTAACGAGCCTGACGTAACGCGCGTAACGTAGCGTTTCGTTGGCGCGGAAGAAAGGTTAATTTTTTCAGGGATTTTGTGTGACTAACAACAGACATCGGCGGTTTTCGGCCTTCATAGGCTTCGACAAATTAAGATAAAGCTCTGAGCACCAATTCGTGCTGTTTTGTATTCATAGTTACGAAAATAATTGAAGCTAAAGGAATCGTAATTGGAGGTTCGCGCGGCCATGGGACTGAAGGGTCATTATCTGGTCAGGTATTAGAGCTAGTCAAAATGTTATTACTTCGACATTTTTTGACAAATTGAACCTTGCTTTGACAAAAAAACCAGGTCTCTAAACCTTCCAGAAGTCTAGATCTCAATGTCCGCGCGGTTCTCCCTGTTTCGTTCGCGCGGACACCATCAAACCTTCATAACTTCTTTATTTATGCTTTGACTAATTCCTGGTTTTCACCATTCAGTTTTGACAAATTTCGACAGAATGTGAGCGTAATCAGTTTTTTGTTTCAGAACTTGGTTGCGCGGTCGAAACGGCAATAGTTCGCCGGGTCGGCTAGTTTAAGTATAAGTAGATACTACTGCTGTGTAGGATATACCTACAACTTTTATATTTCTCAATTAATTTAACTACTAAATGTCCAGTTATAAATAAGGGACTATACTTTTCATTTTTATATTCAGACCAAATTGAAATACCTATAATTAAGAGAGCCGATCAAACAAAACATGCACAGAAACATGCCATAACAAATTTAACGTAAAACATAAAAAAAAATATTAGGTAATATAAACTTTTGGTTAATTTCGATTGTTTTTAGTCTATTATACTAAGGTTTTTTAAGACTCCTAAAAGACAAAAGAACGTGGCTGTTTCGCCCAAGCAAACAAGCAAGCAAGTGGCAAGGCAGAACAAGTGCTCCGTTACATCAAAATATATTTATACTTAATATCAAAAGAAATGTGTCGCACCGCTCGTTAAAAATTTATACAATGTATTTTGTTTGGCGTATAAAAATATTCACAAATAGACTATTGGCTATCTAGGAAAAGTTAAGTCTTAAACAAATAGCGATATGCTTACTACTTTTCGATGGTCACACATAAATTCGTTTAGTAGGTAGAGGTTATCGACTCGTACCGAGTTACGGTTGCGAGCAACAACGAACTAGCAATATGACTATTTTACCCCAAACCTGATAATTAAGTTTCTGCAGTGCAGTGTATATACTACGTCCAGTCTCCATACAGTAATTGCTTGTTGACTATTTGTAAAAAAATCACTGATTCTAACTGGTTAGTTAATTAACCGTTAATAAGACAGTAAGAAACATTTTACTAAGGAGAATACAATCTGTATCTCATTAAGGCGGTTATCACACTGCCACGCACCACGCTGCATGTTGCGTTTCGACGCAACTACGCGCGCGCGCGTGGATGCTTTTTCTGTGTTGGACTGCGCGTGTTTCTATACAAATGGAGGTACTTACAAATACGCATTCACGCGCCACGCTGCGTGTTGCGTGGCAGTGTGAAGATCGCCTAACTACATATTATATAATTTAACATAAATAAATCGAAATTGGAGAGGTTGTTGGAATAAATTGTTTAATATATTATAATAGAATGAATGACATGTACCTTTATCTAGCGGAATGTTATTAACCACTCGAATAAATTATTATTTATTTATTCTTACTTTTTTTTTTTTAAGAATAAAAAATAACTTATTTAAGTCCGATAGCCGATATAAGGCCCAGTTCGGCCCCCCGCGCATTGCCCTCCACCCCCTGTCTAGTCTGGCGCCAACTAAGCCACCGTGGAGGCGGTGGTGTTGAGGGTGTCGAGGTGCGCGAGCGCGTAGTCGTGGTAGTACATCATGATGGCGAGCGGCTGGCCCAGCACGAGCGCGGCCACACGAGCAGTTAGTGAGGAGAGATGGCGGCGGTGGCGGTGGTGTTGAGGGTGTCGAGGTGCGCGAGCGCGTAGTCGTGGTAGTACATCATGATGGCGAGCGGCTGGCCCAGCACGAGCGCGGCCACACGAGCAGTTAGTGAGGAGAGATGGCGGCGGTGGCGGTGGTGTTGAGGGTGTCGAGGTGCGCGAGCGCGTAGTCGTGGTAGTACATCATGATGGCGAGCGGCTGGCCCAGCACGAGCGCGGCCCACACGAGCAGGTTGCCGGCGCGCGCGCCCAGGCGCCGCTCGCCCGCGCGGGACAGCGCCGACAGCGGCAGCTGCGCCATCATGCCCAGGAACGCCCACGCCCGGAACATCTGCAGCGGCACGCTCACCTGTCATGCAACCGTTCACGCAACTTTTATTTATTTTATTAACCCCCGAACGAAAATTCAGAGGGCTGTTAAAATTTTAACGTGTGTACTGTCTGTCTGTGTATCTGTCTGTGGCATCGTGTGGCATGGATCGATTTTCATTTAGTTTTTTTTGTATCATAAACGAGCTTTCCCGGCTTACTTTGTTACGCCATAGAATATAAGATGCTACAAAAGACTTGGCTCTATAGACTATGTTCTTTTGACTGCCCAGAATGGCCGAATAAAAAACAAACAACAACAACAAACCACCTGTCAAAATATGTAAACAACGGAAAAAATATTGCACCTTGGATTACATTATTTGAGTTTAGGTAAGGATCCCTAATTTTTTGAAAATCTAATATAGCCTATGACACTCGGGGTTAATGTAGCTTCCTACCAGTGAAAGAATTTTTCAAATCGGTTCAGTATTTCCGGAGCCTATTCGTTGCAACTTGCAAACAAACAAACAAATCTTTCCTCTTTATAATATTGGTATAGATAATAATTTCAGACCAAGTGTTCTTAGCCACGTCTGATGAAGATCTGATAAGCGGTTTGAAGATCATGAGCTCTTTTCTAGGTGATGAGGGAACCTAACTAGCTTCCATATGTCCGATCGATTTGAAATGTGGTACCATGTTACATCTATGATATTGAAAGTATATGGTAATAACCATGACCTGATCAGCCGTTTGAAGATGATCAGCTCTTGAATAATGGATGAGAGGATCTAACTATCTTCCCTATGTCCTATCGATTTGAAATTTGGTAGGACCGTGTTTCTTCAATGATATTAAAAGTATATGGTAAGGTAACCATGACCTGATCTGCAGTTTGAAGATGATCAGCTCTTAAATAGTGGATGAGGGGATCCAACTACCTTCCATATGTCCGATCGATTTGAAATTTGGTACCATGTTACATCTATGATATTGAAAGTATATGGTAAGGTAACCATGACCTGATCAGCCGTTTGAAGATGGTCAGCTCTTGAATAAATGGATGAGAGGATCTAACTACCTTCCATTTGTCCTATCGATTTAAAATTTGGTCCAGTGTTACTTTAATAATTTTGAAAGTTTATGGTAAGGTAACCATGACCTAATCTGCCGTTTGAAGATGATCAGCTCTTAAATAGTGGATGAGGGGATCTAACTATCTTCCTATGTCCTATTAATTTGAAATTTAGTACCGTGTTACTTCAATGATATTGAAAGTATATGGTAAGGTGACGATGATATTTTTAAGATGATTAGTTCTAGTTAAGTTGATGAGGGGTCTGACTGGGTCGGGGGTTTTTATTTTTTTTTATTAGAGTTATCCTACATTCTTTGTGCCAACAAAAACATCAAGCGACACATGAAAAATAAAGCCAACACTTCAAAACTTAACTAAACAGAAACAAAAGATATTTCATACAAGTAACCGAAACAAATATACCGGTTGTTTCTAACAAGGCGGTAATAAATCAAAGGAGGGATCTTTCCCAAAGCAACATGGGTCAAAATCTCAAAACAAAAATAGGCTGTTCCATACATTGGTTCGATGAGCTGACGGGCTCAAGGCCGACCCTCATAAAGCGGTCAGACAATCTGGTGCGGGTTGCAAGAGTACACTGGATGCGGGGAGCGTAAGACATTACGACGATCTTTGGGAGAGGCCTACATCTACCGGCGGGTCTTAGATGAGATCTTACTGCCTATGAAATGTGTTTTCAATACAATAAATAATTACCAAATACTCGTGGAAGAAGGCGGAGATGAAGAAGACGACGGCGCTGGCGCGCGCGCGCGAGTGGCCGCGGCTCGCGAGCGGCGCGTACACGTGCCGCACGGCCCAGCGGTGCACCGGCATGTTCCACGTGCGCCAGAACACCTGCCAAGTGCCATGCCAACACGCCCACGATATTTATACTGCATGGGTACTACCGCGCTGTGTACAGATCTACAGAATACCATAAGAAATGGCACGCTATTTGTCCTTAACCCTATAGAAATTATACACAAGTTGTGCTTCTCGATACTATAAACATTTGGTGCGTATAGACGTAAAAAGCTGCTTACCAGCCCCGATCCGCGCAAGCAACCTCTTCTTAATCATAAAGGAAGCAGCGGCGGGCGGCCCCAGCGCTTATCAGAGCTGGTCGATACTTGTCGGCGACATTCGGCGCTTACAGCGCGGGTTCTTCAAAATGTATAAAACTACCTGCGCTGGTCGGTGCTTAATTGCGTATAAGCGCTGATAACCAGCTTTCTACGTGTATTACACGTTATTCCCTAGGCGTGACATCTGGCCGACCGCACGGCACCAACCGCGCGCAGTCGACACCTAAACTGCATGCAGGCTACACTCTCAACCGCCCGCAGTCGAGACTCAACCGCGCGCGGTCGGCTTGCAGTCGAAAGTGTCGACCGCACTGTCAATCGCTCTACTCAAGGAGCAGAGCGCTCTAAAACAGTTTGGAGAAAACAGCGCCATAATATTTTGACGTTCAACACCCAAAAGAGGGGGCATCGCCCGTGGTAGGTTCCTTGGGAACTCTTGATTAGCGTAAGACACTCTATGCATCTGCATGGTCATTTGTATTGTTAATCGGAAAAAGTTTCGTGTGAACAAGTGGAACGGAAATTGAATCCGTTAAAATCCGACATTAGATAAAAAGTCAGCTTGAAACCCATATATTTTAAGTGCAAAAGAACGAATTTCGGGAAGGTAAATTTTTGACTGTTTAAATTTCAATTTGCTCCTTGACTATCTGTGCGCGTTTGAGTCTCGACTGCGTGCGGTTAAGAATGTCGGCTGCGTGCGGGTGAGGTGTCGACTGCGCGCGATTGGTGCCGTGCGATCCGTCTGATGCCAACCTAAGACTCGATAGTTGCGAGTTTTCAGAAAATTATAGTCACAGTGTGCCCTGATGAGTTGTTACTGGTTAGAAAAATAATATCAAATTGTAGTATCGAGTAGTGGCTAAAAGCTTGTAACCAGAAATTATAATTATCTAGTTCACCTCAATGTTGTTGGCGTTCCACCAATCACTGTAGAAGTTCCGGTCCGCAAACTGCAGCAGCTCGCCCATCAGGTTGAGGAACGAGTGGAACGTGAGGTAGAAAAAGCAGAGCCATATCAGATGGTTCGGCACCTGCAGCCAAAAACAACCATTCAAATCATTCAACCAAACAACGGATTGACACTCTTTCTGCTGGTAAAAGCTGTTTGTGCCCAAGTTGAGTGAAAGGATAATATTTAACTGAAAAGGTAATTAAAATATCGGAATGTTAATGGTTAAATAAGTTTTAAGCATTCTTTATTGTTACTAGGTACTGTACTGTACAGTGCACACTTACTGTAGCAAACTGTGGTAGATACTGAACATTACCGAAAGTTTAAGCAGCCTCTCAGCGATGCGTACGACATCCATATCGGAGAATGAGACGAGCGAGTTGGTGACGGAGGGGATCATCCACTGCTGGAACAGGGCCAGCACGAGGTTCACGCCTACCAGCAGCTCCAGCGCGCGCTTCACCAGGAACCGCTTGCGGATGCTGGGGACACGTTCAAAGTTCATACAAACAAAGGTCATAACCACCGGTTGACGTCCAGTGCTGGAATAGGTCTCCTCCACATATTGCCACAAGGACAAACATTGTGGAGGGAATTGGCCGTAATGTCCACGCTTGGCAGGCGAGTTGGCGATCGCTGTAAAGTATTTCAACGAAGGATGCTGCTGCCCGCCCGTCCTTCGTTTGTTACCTTAGTCGCCTTTTGGGTGTCGTACCCACGGGAGGAGATAGAGTTGTGTGGTGGTATTGGGTGGGTTAGTAAAATTTAACTTCGTGTTGGTTGTCGACTGAGCCCGTGCACTCACACTGTGCACTGTGCAGCGGCGTGCACTCCCGCCGCGATGCCCACACAGTTCATGCATTTCATACAAAACAAAGTCTACTCTTTTCTATTAGCAAAGCTAAACAATAATATTCATCTCGTTGAGATCATCTTCCCAGGTTCTTCGAGTTTCGAATTCGGTTTTAATTTTATGAACATACAAATAAAGAGTCTTCATGTAGCATTCACATGCCAACTAACCGTGAAGTTCTTGGGAAATTCAATTCGTAACATAGTGTCGGGGCAAGCAGGAAATACAACAAGTCCCTTAGCGTGAGGTTGTCCGGGTACGAGACGAGCCCGGGCGCGCGGCCCTTCGGCGCCTGCTCCTCCGCGATCGTCTCTACAGGTCAACACAAGGTCAGTCAAACGGGTGAGAGGTGGGAGGTGGGAGGTGGAAGCGGTGCATTGTGTGCGCTGCGTGCATGCGACTTACGATGCATGGTGCAGGTATAAAGCTTGTCACACATTACGCAGATGCGATCAGATTTTATCTGCGTATACAAACTTTTTTATCTGAAGGTAAGTACCATACATTACGAAGATGCGGTAATATCACAAGATTATACATTCACTCGAAATCTCTCGGACTGAGCAGACTTGTTTTTTGCTAAAGTATGTTTATATGGGATGTTACAATAAGTTCACGTTTACGAAAAGAACTCTGCTTCTGGATTTATTAGACAGCTCGTCAGAAGATGATTCTGATTATGAATGAGTCACGCCTTGCTTTAAACACGCACTATAATTTCTTTTTTACAAAAAGAGATCCGCCTTCAACGAACTGACACATACATAATCTGAGAACTTCCTCTATTTCGAAGTCAGTTAAAATAGGTACTAAACCTTACTGAAAACCGCATCAAAATCGGTTCACCCAAACGCGAGATAATCATGGACAAACATACATACATACATACATACATACATAAATACATACATACATACAGGTCAAACTGATAACCTTATTTTTTGAAGTCGGTTAAAAACACGAATAATTTTGATAGAACAGCATATACAGGGTGTTTCTGACAAGGCGGTAATAAATCAAAGGAGGGATTCAGCTCACCATACCTAACAACTTTTCCAAAGCAACATGGGTCGAAATCTCAAAACGATAACCATCTGTCCCGTACATTGACCCCGTCAGCTGATCAAACCAATGTATGGAACAGCTGATATTTTTTTTGAGATTTCGATCCATGTTGCTTTGGGAAAGGAAGCCTTGTCAGAAACACCCAGTAAATAAAGCTTAAAAAGGACCGAGGTGAATTTCACATCTTCGAGGATCGATCAGATAACAAATTCACAGCCTATTTCCGAAACCCGAGGGCTACTATATCATACATCCTGTATTTAGCTGCAGATAAAATATCATGCCATATTTGTATTGGCAGATGTTATCTGCAGATAAATCTGTATCGGCCGATGTTATCTGCAGATCTTTCAATTTATATGTCACGGCGCAGATATATTTTATATTATCTGCGTAGTGTGTGGTCGTCCATAGGATTACATAGAAATTAATGTTGAAGATGATCTGCGCCGATACAGATATCTTATCGCATCTGCGTAGTCTGTGAAGCGCTTAACAGGGAACTACAATGAGGACGCTTTCTTTACTACGTTCAATCAAAGCCAAAGTGGTGCTAAGCTAATAAATATGTACCTACATAAACAAACATATATAATGTTAAGTAGGTACGAAAAGCGGGCTTCACACAGTCTTTACTAAGACTGAATGAGGGTGTATAATATTAAGGTCAAAAAGTGAAAATACTTATACCATTATTTTAGAAGAATAATAATTTACGACCCTCTTATTCATAAAAAGTTATAATGCTCTTTGTAACTTTATTTATTTGACGTATATGTAAATTTGGATATCTCGTATTAGCCATCCAAGTAACCAGAGAAGTAAAGGCTTTTTAAACCTATTGTATCTTTATGAATAATACGGTAAGTATCTTGCCAGATACAGACACTGAGGTAAAAGCGAGCATGAAATGTAACATGAAAGGGGCATTTCATAAGTGTGAACGCAGTGCGTGCACGAACCGAGCATTATTTTGAGTGTTGAAACGCTCTGTTCGTGCGTGTTGAGATTTGAGAACGGTTCGCGCGCGCAAGCTGACCACATTAAGGCGGTAACTCTCGGTATGGCGCGAAATTCAAATTTTTTCGCGTTTTTTAATTATTCTGGCGAAAGTATTCATTTTGAATAAAGTGATGTGAAATTCACCTCGGTACTTTTTTAAGGTTTATACCGGGTGTTTCTGACAAGGCGGTAATAAATCAAAGGAAGGATTCAGCTCACTATACCTAACAACTTTCCCAAAGGAACATAGGTCGAAATCTCAAAACAAAAATCAGCTGTCCCGTACATTGACCACGCCAGCTTATCGAACCAATGTATGGAACAGCTGTTATTTTTTTTGAGATTTTGACCTTTGCTGCTTTGGGAAAGTTGTTAGTTATGGTGAGCAGAAGCACTCCTTTGATTTATTACTGCCTTGTAAGAAACACCCGGTATATGCTGTTCTATCAAAATTCTTCGTGATGTTAACCGACTTCAAAAAAGGAGGTTATCAGTTTGACCTGTATGTATGTGTCGTAGTAAGATTTGATAATTAGTTTTTTTGCAAAAAAAAACTAGGGATTTTGCGAAAACACGGATAATTTGATAAAAGCATTACTTACTTTTTTTTCAATCATCCTGACATAAAGCAGTTTTTTTTGCAAAAAACCTAGTAAAGTGGAAAACTTTGAAACTTTCCTTTAATCTGATTGGCTAGATTATTGCTTGTTGGTAAACTCTTATTCTGATTGGTTCGTTAAAATATCCTTTGACGCTACAAAGAATCAATCAGAATAAGAGTTTACCAGCAAGCAATAATCTAGCCAATCAGAGTTAAGGCAGGTATCTAATTTTTAAATTACACTAGGTTTTTTTGCAAAAAAACTGCTTTACGTCAGGATGATTGAAAAAAAAGTAATGCTTATATCAAATTATCCGGGTTTTCGCAAAATCTCTAGTTTTTTTTTGCAAAAAACCTAATTATCAAATCTTACTACGACATATGTATGTTTGTCCGCGATTATCTCGCGTTTGGGTGAACCGATTTTGATGCGGTTTTCAGTATTGTATTTGTTACATTCAGGAGACGGTTTAGTACCTATTTTAACGGACTTTGAAAAAGAGGAAGTTCTTAGATTATGTTTGTGTCAGTTCGTTGAAGGCGGATCTCTTTTTGTAAATAAATCTGTAGCTAGAAAGTTGTATTGGCGTCTGCCTCACCCATAGGGCGGTCTCCATTTGATCATTCAAATCAGTGATGTTCCGAATGTCGAATTTTAGACATTCGCGAATGCGAATGTTAGGCATGCGAATGATGCGAATGCGAATGCGAATGTTGGACAAGGTCAGTGAAAAAAAATTAGCTATAGAAAAATCATTACGTTTATTAAACAATAATAACAATTAATAATTCATTTTTTACATAAAAAGGAACCCGCCTTCAATAAATTGACAATTACATAAACTGAAAACTTCCTCTTTTGTGAAGTCGGTTAAAATAGGTACTAAAACCTTCTCCAGAATGTAACATATACTTCTGTGAAAACCGCATCAAAATCGGTTCAGCCAAACTCGAGATAATCGCGGACAAACATACATACATAGGTACATACATAAATACATACAGGTCAAACTGATAACCTCCTTTTTTGAAGTTGGTTAAAAAAGATAACATCCTACAAATACAACAAACATAAACACATAATAAAATTGAATTTCGCGCCATACCGAGAGTTACCACCTTAAGGGAATTCTGTTACATTTCATGTTCGCTATCACCAGTCTGTATCCGGCATGTAATCAGATTTTTTTCCTAATTGCCTGGAGGTTCACGACTATTCTAAAAATGCAGTTTGCGTACATTATGTGTTATTTGACTTATTAACCGACGAAAAAACAAAAAGGAGGAGGTTCTCAATTCGTCGCGTATATATATATTTTTTTTTTATGTATGATCTCGCATAAATTTTTACTGTGTGGACCGATTTTGATAATTCTTTTTTTAATCGACAGGGTATACCTTGAAGTTGGTTCCATAAAAATTTGGAAATAAAATTCCCACCCTAAGGGTGGGAAAATAGGGGTGACTTTTTGGTCGGCGGGTCGATTTATCCACTCACAGGTTGCATTTCCGTGTTACATTATAACTTTTGATACCTACTTACAATATCTTTGGAAATGAAATAAAATCAGCCAAAAGACGTCCACTGGACATAGGCCTCCCTCACAAATCGCCTCACCGACCGGTCGTGATCGAACCTCATCCTGTTAGTCCCTCAACCTTCACCAGGTTGTGTGGCCACCTTGTGGGGTGCGACCACCCGGTGAAGTATGATTAGCTGGGGTCAAAAAATTAGCCCAAAAAAAAACTGAAAAGCAAAAAATAAAAACTTTTTATAAAAAAATTAAACCGCCGAAAAAACTGAAAAGCATTAAATAATAGGGAAACATTTTCTATTAGGCCTTAATTTACTCACTTCTTAAAGTAATTTTGGATTACCAAGAAATTTTGAGTCGGTGCCACAGAATCAACGAATAAAGATCACTAAATTACCTGAAATTCAAAGAAATAACCGAAAAACGTATGCCGCTGCGCATCGCGCTTTACATAGATAATGAATTTGCTTGTGTGGTGTGGCACCGACTTAAAATTTCTTGGCAATCCAAAATTACTTTAAGAAGTGAGTAAATTAAGGCCTAATAGAAAATGTTAATGCTTTTCAGTTTTTTCGGCGGTTTAATTTTTTTATAAAAAGTTTTTTTGTAACATGAGTACTTAGTTTTTGAACATGTTACCGGAAAATAATACTTTTCGTAAAATTATACATTTACGGTCCTAAATTTATAAACAACCTAACAATAACCTAAAACTAGGCCGCATTTAGGATCACGCGGGACGTCGTCGTGCGGGGCGTGCTGCGATTAAATCGAACGTATAGCAATGTATGAGACCGTTTACGGAGACGCGTTGGCGGGCGCCGACCCGTGTATAGCCGCGGGCACCGCCACGTAATTATTTTTTATTTTGAATCAGGGATGTTCCGAACGTTCGCATTCGCATTCGCGAATGATTCGCATCAATTTAACATTCGCTTCGACATTCGCATTCGCATCAATGCGAAAAAAGCGAATATGATGCGAATGCGAATGTGCCGCCATTGACATCAAGTTTCTTGTGTGAAGATCAATTACTTTATGGGGATACGTCATAGTCCGGCGCGAAATTCAAATTTATTGGCGTTTATTATTTATTCTGGCAAAATTATTTTAAATGACTTCTCGTATGTAAAAAACCATTTCCCAAATGTTGATACACGTTTTTGAAAGACAGATGGTCGCGCCGAAAGTTGAAGGAACCGCAATTGGTTCGCAACGATAGAAGTGGACTGTATAATTTGTTTATTGAAAGGGTGCAGACAATGAGAGACAGGGGAAAAGTGGAAGGATGCAGTACTCACTGATACTTGATGTCCACGATCAGAAGTCTACTCTCTTCGGCAAGCAATCCAGATGGTTTCTCGCACACACTTCTCAAAGTCTTCACAAAATGTCCACAACTTCAAGATTTTTAGTTCTATATCACGACCATTTAAATAGCGACACTTCACCGATTGGATGCCTCACGTGTCGTTCAGCGAAAAATAATATATAAACGTTAATGTAATCACTTGTGATCAATAAGAATCACAAGTGATTACATTAACGTTTATATATTATTTTTCGCTGAACGACACGTGAGGCATCCAATCCGCCATTTTACGCGATTCGAACAGGCAGTTCTACAGAGGGCGCTTCAGTATATGCCCACTGACGTTTGACTGCATTTTATGGAAAGAGGATGGCGGAAAGGAAAGAGATAGGAATGCACCAAAGAAAACTAACAAATAACTTATGTGGAACCTTTGGCGTAACCAACAGAGTTACTGATTTTGTGTTATGTGTGAATCTTGATTTTTGTTTTACATTAACTACTAAGAGTTAAGTACCAATATTGATTGTATGTTTATGTTTGTTGTATTTGTAGGATGTTATCTTTTTTAACCAACTTCAAAAAAGGAGGTTATCAGTTTGACCTGTATGTATTTATGTATGTACCTATGTATGTATGTTTGTCCGCGATTATCTCGAGTTTGGCTAAGCCGATTTTGATGCGGTTTTCACAGAAGTATATGTTACATTCTGGAGAAGGTTTTAGTACCTATTTTAACCGACTTCACAAAAGAGGAAGTTTTCAGTTTATGTAATTGTCAATTTATTGAAGGCGGGTTCCTTTTTATGTAAAAAATGAATTATTAATTGTTATTATTGTTTAATAAACGTAATGATTTTTCTATAGCTAATTTTTTTTCACTGACCTTGTCCAACATTCGCATTCGCATTCGCATCATTCGCATGCCTAACATTCGCATTCGCGAATGTCTAAAATTCGACATTCGGAACATCACTGATTTGAATGATCAAATGGAGACCGCCCTATGGGTGAGGCAGACGCCAATACAACTTTCTAGCTACAGATTTATTTACAAAAAGAGATCCGCCTTCAACGAACTGACACAAACATAATCTAAGAACTTCCTCTTTTTCAAAGTCCGTTAAAATAGGTACTAAACCGTCTCCTGAATGTAACAAATACAATACTGAAAACCGCATCAAAATCGGTTCACCCAAACGCGAGATAATCGCGGACAAACATACATATGTCGTAGTAAGATTTGATAATTAGGTTTTTTGCAAAAAAAAACTAGAGATTTTGCGAAAACCCGGATAATTTGATATAAGCATTACTTTTTTTTTCAATCATCCTGACGTAAAGCAGTTTTTTTGCAAAAAAACCTAGTGTAATTTAAAAATTAGATACCTGCCTTAACTCTGATTGGCTAGATTATTGCTTGCGGGTAAACTCTTACTCTGATTGATTCTTTGTAGCGTCAAAGGATATTTTAACGAACCAATCAGAATAAGAGTTTACCAACAAGCAATAATCTAGCCAATCAGATTAAAGGAAAGTTTCAAAGTTTTCCACTTTACTAGGTTTTTTGCAAAAAAAACTGCTTTATGTCAGGATGATTGAAAAAAAAGTAAGTAATGCTTTTATCAAATTATCCGTGTTTTCGCAAAATCCCTAGTTTTTTTTTGCAAAAAAACTAATTATCAAATCTTACTACGACACATACATACAGGTCAAACTGATAACCTCCTTTTTTGAAGTCGGTTAACATCACGAAGAATTTTGATAGAACAGCATATACCGGGTGTTTCTTACGGCAGTAATAAATCAAAGGAGTGCTTCTGCTCACCATAACTAACAACTTTCCCAAAGCTGCTGCTTTCGGTTCGATAAGCTGGCGTGGTCAATGTACGGGACAGCTGATTTTTGTTTTGAGATTTCGACCTATGTTCCTTTGGGAAAGTTGTTAGGTATAGTGAGCTGAATCCTTCCTTTGATTTATTACCGCCTTGTCAGAAACACCCGGTATAAACCTTAAAAAAGTACCGAGGTGAATTTCACATCTTCGAGGATCGATCAGATAACAAATTCACAGCCTATTTCCGAAAACCGAGGGCTACTTCATTATACATCCTGTATTTAGCTGCAGTTAAAATGTTATGCCATATTTGTATCGGCAGATGTTATCTGCAGATAAATTTATATCGGCAGATGTTATCTGCAGATCTTTCAATTTATATGTCACGGTTCAGATATATTTTTACATTATCTGCGAGTGTGTGGTAGTCCATAGGATTACATAGAAATTGATGTTGAAAGATGATCTGAACCGATACAGATATCTTATAGTATCTGCGTAGTCTGTTACGGCCTTAACCCTAACCTAAACTATATTGTTTGTTTGTTTATGAACTGACCTACGTTAGTTTATTAACTTACGGATATGTAATTTTACAGTGACGTATACATTAAAAAAAACTGTCATTCATCATTTAGCTATAAATACATCTTGTATGTTTTGTAATTATATGCATAGATGTCGGCTACGACAGCGGACAGCTGACCATATTATAACTGAATTTAAACTGAAATAGATATTTTACAAGCTAAGCAGTTAGATAAAAAGAAAGCGATAAATAGTGATTATGAAAGCGCTATATTAAACTGATACCAGTTATCGTACCGTGCCGACACTGTGAGTTATCATTGCGCCGACTACCATTCCATATCCCGCTTAAACATTTTTTTCTAGGTATACAAACTTGCATTATTTCATATATTTCATAACTTGTTTTATGATTAAAATGTGTTTAAAATTAATCTTTTATAATACGTAGTATTTAGGGATGCTATAACAATTAATTAACTGAGAAATTCGGCTTGGCTATTCTAAAATGTAATGTTATTGAAAAACTTTAATAATTAATTATTTTCAATATAGGATGCAAAATAATATTACGATGCAATGTTTGTATGATTTAAATATAAATCAGTACTACATGTACTTATATAAAATACGAGCTTTCCCGGCTTACTTCGTTACGCCATAGAATATAAGATACTACTAAAGACTTGGCTCTATAGACTTTGTTCTTTTGACTGCCCAGAACGGCCGGATAAAAACAAACAACATCAAACCACCTGTCAAAATACCTATGTAAACAACGGAAAAATATTGCACCTTGGGTTATATTATTTGAGTTTAGATAAGGATCCCTAATTTTTTTGAAAATCTAATATAGCCTATGACACTCAGGGTTAATGTAGCTTCCTACCAGTGAAAGAATTTTTCAAATCGGTTCAGTATTTTCGGAGCCTATTCGTTACAAACAAACAAACAAACAAACAAATCTTTCCTCTTTATAATATTGGTATAGATGACTAACTAATAGGTACTTTCTTGAAGACATCAAATTATTATAAAAATACACAAACACCAAGGCCATGAGAGAAGAAAGACAGGTGCTTACAAAATCAGCACTAACTTACGAACTTGCTCCGCATTCTTCAGCTCATCTGAAAATTAAATAACCTTATAATATTATTTAAAAAAAAGTAGTTTTGTGCTGTTTGTGTATATGTGTAAGTATGCTTAGATCTTAAAAGCCAGATTACAGCGATGCTAGCGCCATTCGCGAAAAAAATTAATATCTTCTAAACTAAGGCAAATATCAAAAATGTGGCACTGTATGACACTAGATAATGTAGCCTAGTATTTTTTGAGCACAGCAAAGTAGTCCTAAGTAAAAAGAACAAAAAAAAACATAGATTGTTGACAAAAGTGGCCACTTTTAGCAACACTTTGTAGCTTTCTTTGGTCTTCAACCTAAAAGCTGTACAGAAGTGCCCTAAAAATACTAGGCTACATTATCTGGTGTCATACAGTGCCACATTTTTGATATTTGCCTTAGTTTAGAAGATATTAATTTTTTTCGCGAATGGCGCTAGCATCGCTGTAAACTGGCTCTTAAAAAATACGCAATAGGAATTGATCCTTTTTTAAAAGATAGTGATTCAAGAGGATTATACCGATTATATGTTAAGACATACTTACAGAACGAGAATTACATTAGGCGGTACGAAGTTGGCTAATAATTGTATATTTATCTTAGGTATGTTATTTTTATAAACTTATAAGTAAGTACTTTTATTAACTCGTCATAAGTGCTTGGCCACAGTGCAAAGGCGGGCGCGGGACAGGCGCAGTGTGACGGACTCAAACGTATGAAACCTTATTGAAGTATGAAAAGGGACCATTTTTTATTTTGAGTGAAAACCCTAAATAATTAACTTCTTTTAAAGAAACAGATCATGAAATAGTTGATTTTGACTAACTTTGGACTAATTGGTGTTTTATCTAAGAAGAAATTGAAATAAATTACTAATTCCTCATACACAGTGGTATTCCCTATTATTTCGACGACTTTGTGCGAACTATACATACAGTGGGCACGCGGTAGCGGCGGCGGCGGGCGGCGGCGGGCGCGCGTCGCCGCACTGTGGCCAGCGTGGCCGTGACCAAGCACGGAGTATCTTTTGGTTACTGTTTCTCCGCGGTGAACGCGAACAGAACACACGAAGCCCCGTGCTCATCTGACTCTGATTTCACATTCGGTTCCATAGGTACTTAACTAAACACCCTAGTACGTGAAAGTAGTTTTGCAAGTCAGATATTGTTTTATGTTTTAATAAAAACGATAAATATTCATCTATGTCAATGTTCATATTTATCTTACAATAGGTACAATAGTATACGTAATTTTTTAATTAATACGTTATGTCGTATCGTAATTAACATAATGAAAAAAACTTACTCCAGTCTGGAGCAGAAATACTTTGTCGCCTTAGTGAAGGCTTTGAGCTCTTTCCTTTGACATGGAGTCTGCACCAGTGATTTGTCTGAACATAGCTCCATAACTTCAAAAATAATATTAGGTATACCAAGCAGACGGTTGAAATTCCCACTGTAATTTAAAAATAAACAACATTATGTAACAACATCAACAATCATACTATCATAAATATATGTGTAGTATACCTACTACGGAGTAAATGTCAATAGATATTAAACAAACAAAGTAATTCTGTATAAGTATATGCTTAGATTTAAAAAAAACTACACAACGAATTTAGATGTATTTTTTAACCGACTTCAAAAAAAGGAGATATATTTAATATAGCCTATGTCACTCTGGGATTAGGTTAGCTTTTAGGGGTTAGGAATTCCCGGGAAATCGGCCGATCTTCTTCCCGGGAAAAAAATCCCTTCTCCCCTCAAAAATACTGAAAGCAAAATTTTAATTAAATTGTTACGAATCAATTAACGAAACAATTTAATTATTATTATTTATTATTTTTTTATTTTATTTAAGTATTTTTTATTTAAATAATTTATTAAGGATTAGATTAGCATAAAAAGAATCATCCTTATACTTAAAAATTTAAAATTTATTTAAAAAAAATGTTCTCAAGGTGACAATATTATAAAAAAAAAAAACTAAAAAGTTCAATAACTCGAAAACGGTTGGGTTTTGACGTGGGTACCTGAGGGCTAAAATGATTGGTAATGACCCCTACTATCACCTCCTGAAATGGTCTGGGCTACTTACCAGTAACCCTGTATAATAACTCAGCCATTTTGGTCTTGCATTTCACCACTAGATGGCGTTAGAAACGAAGTTCGCAGGGTCAGCTAGTTTAAAAAAAAATATATATATATATATATATTGTCCTCCTTTCGGCCGTTGTTGATCAGGCTGAAATACACGTTAAATGTTGATCCACCTTTGTCCGCAGTTTACTAGGGAATTATTGCGGGTATCGTTTTATTTTTGATTTATATTTATTCACCGGCTCGTAACGCACTACCCAAGCTTACGGAAAAGTCGCTACCTTGACACCAACTTGCACGGCAGTTGTTGATCCTGAAACGGCTTTTTTTTTACAAGAGAATAATGCTTTGTTGATCTATATAAATCATTTATGAGCAACATTTGCCGTGAACTTTTAAACCGATACTGCAGAACGGCAACGTTGCACAAGTGAGACAGATGTTCAAGTAAAGCGAAATAGATACTGCGCCTACCATTATTGTTTGCGCTTCGCTCGGGCGGGGGCGCTCGTCTGTCTCAGTTAGAATGTGGTGTTCGTTCGAAGCTCAAATCATGAGGGCAGGCAAAATTACCTATTGGTAACTACAATGTTTGTAAAACTATGGAACAGTCGGCCACAGATCAGGTTACCCTATTTAAAAGTAAAATAAACTGTATTGCAAGGGATTAGAGTGCTAGGCAGGGTATAACCTGAACTGTGGCTGACCATTCTTAAGTACAAGTAAATTTTTAACCCCCGAACGAAAAATTCAGAGAAGGGTGTTATAATTTTAACGTGTGTATCTGTCTGTCTGTCTGTGTATGTGTCTGTGGCATCGTAGAGCCCAAACGGCTGAACCGATTTTCGTTTAGTTTTTTTTGTATCATAGATAATTTCAGGCAGTGTTCTTAGCCATGTCTGATGAAGATCTGATCAGCGGTTTGAAGATGATCAGCTCTTGAATAATGGATGAGAGGATCTAACTAGCTTCCTTATGTCCGATCGATTTGAAATTTGGTACCATGTTACATCTATGTTATAGAAAGTATTTGGTAAGGCAACCATGACCTGATCTGCCATTTCAAGATGATCAGCTCTTGAATAATGGATGAGAGGAACTAACTAGCTGCCTTATGTCCGATCGAGTTGAAATTTGGTACCATGTTGTATCTATGATATAGAAAGTATTTGGTAAGGTAACATGACCTGATCTGCCGTTTGAAGAAAATCAGCTCTTGAACAATGGATGAGAGGATCTAACTAGCTTCCTTATGTCCGATCTATTTGAAATTTGCTACCATGTTACATCTATGATGTAGAAAGTATATGGTTGGTAAGGTAACCATTACCTGATCAGCCGTTTGAAGATGATCAACTCTTGAATAATGGATGAGAGGATCTTACTAGCTTCCTTAGGCCAGATCGAGTTGAAATTTGGTACCATGTTACATCTATGATATTGAAAGTATATGTTAAGGTAACCATGACCTGATCTGCCGTTTGAAGATGATCAGCTTTTGAATAATGGATGAGAGGATCTAACTAGCTTCCTTATGTTTATCCGCAGACCACAGAACACAGACAGCAGATCGCAGACAAACAAACACAAACACACTAAAAGTCTACGCTTTTAGTGTGTTTGTGTTTGTTTGTATGTGTACGTATCGCGTTAAATATCAGCTGTAATTTTCCCGCGGAAAATGGGAATTAGAAGTTTTCCCGCGGTAAAAAGTAGCCTATGTTCTTCCCCGGGTCTCAAAGTACCAACCTCCATACCATTTTTCATCAAAATCCGTTCAGCTGTTTAGGCGTGAAAGAGAGACAGACAGACAGTTACTTTCGCATTTATAATATTAGTATGGATGTTCAGACACGCGAATTTACTATTTTATTATATGTATAGATTTGTCATAAACGCATGAAAAATATTGCCATACTTTATAAAAATATTATTTTTTACAATCTAATACTTAAGTTTTAATAATAACTCAAATTTAAAAATTAAAAAACCCCCGACCCAGTCAGACCCCTCATCAACCTAAGTAGAACTAGAGCTAATCATCTTAAAAATATCATGGTTACCGTAACATATACTTTCAATATCATTGAAGTAACACTGTACCAAATTTTTAATTGATAGGACAAATGGAAGGTAGTTAGTAGTAGTTAATTATTCAAGAGCTGATCATCTTCAAACGGCAGATCAGGTAATGTTTACCTTAAAATATACTTTCAATATCATAGATGTAACATGGTACCAAATTTCAACTCGATCGGACATAAGGAAGCTAGTTAGATCCTCTCATCCATTATTCAAAAGCTGATCATCTTCAAACGGCAGATCAGGTCATGGTTACCTTAACATATACTTTCAATATCATAGCTGTAACATAGTACCAAATTTCAACTCGATCTGACCTAAGGAAGCTAGTAAGATCCTCTCATCCATTATTCAAGAGTTGATCATCTTCAAACGGCTGATCAGGTAATGGTTACCTTACCAACCATATACTTTCTATATCATAGATGTAACATGGTACCAATTTTCAACTCGATCGGACATAAGGAAGCTAGTTAGATCCTCTCATCCATTATTCAAGAGCTGATCATCTTCAAACGGCAGATCAGGTCATGGTTGCCTTACCAAATACTTTCTATAACATAGATGTAACATGGTACCAAATTTCAAATCGATCAGACATAAGGAATCTAGTTAGATCCTCTCATCCATTATTCAAGAGCTGATCATCTTCAAACCGCTGATCAGATCTTCATCAGACATGGCTAAGAACACTCGGCCTGAAATTATCTATGATATAAAAAAAACTAAACGAAAATCGGTTCAGCCGTTTGGGCTCTACGATGCCACAGACAGATACACAGACAGACAGACAGACACACGTTAAAATTATAACACCCCTCTCTGAATTTTTCGTTCGGGGGTTAAAAATTTACTTGTACTTAAGAATGATCAGCCACAGTTCAGGTTATACCCTGCCTAGCACTCTAATCCCTTCAATACAGTTTATTTTACTTTTAAATAGGGTTACCTGATCTGTGGCCGACTGTTCCTTAGTTTTACAAACATTGTAGTTACAAATAAGTAATTTTGCCTGCCCTCATGATTTGAGCTTCGAACGAACACCACATTCTAACTGAGACAGACGAGCGCCCCCGCCCGAGCGAAGCGCACACAATAATCGTGGGCGCAGTATCTATTTCGCTTTACTTGAACATCTGTCTCACTTGTGCAACGTTGCCGTTCTGCAGTATCGGTCTAAAAGTTCACGGCAAATGTTGCTCATAAATGATTTATATAGATCAACAAAGCATTATTCTCTTGTAAAAAAAAAAGCCGTTTCAGGATCAACAACTGCCGTGCAAGTTGGTGTCAAGGTAGCGACTTTTCTGTAGGCTTGGGTAGTGCGTTACAAGTCGGTGAATAAATGTTAATCAAAAATAAAACGATACCCGCAATAGTTCCCTAGTAAACTGCGGACAAAGGTGGATCAACAATTAACGCGTATTTCAGCCTGATCAACAACGGCCGAAGGGAGGACAATATATATATATATTTCAAGTTCCGGGTTATTATAATGAGATGAAACGTGATTATAAATATATATTATTTATTATACTAGCTGTCCCGGCGAACTTTGTATCCCGCCGTACAATTTTATATGGATGTTTTTCAAACTACCTTTCATTTATAGTGGGTTTGTTAACGACCAAAGGTAATATTTTCTGCATTAAAGCATGAAACTTGGCACAGTTGTTGCTTAGGTGGGGTGCTGGCCAGAGAACCTCCACGCGGTGCACCCTGGGCAACAGCGGACGATCACACTTTTCGTTTCCCGTTTGGTGTGATCGTCCGGTGGCTAATAATCTGGCGGGAGTGGCGCTCCACATGCTCTCTGCCCTATCAGAGAGCATAGTGTGAGTCGAGAAGGCGAGCGGGGCTTGAGACTTCCACCACGGCGAACTGCTCAGCGCCGTGGGGGGACTAACAAGCCCCATAGTCACATAACGGCCCCGAGAAGGACGACGGAACGAGGTGTCCAGTTCCGTCGTCGGGCGTAGGAAGAGCCATCCGCGCTCAGGCGGGACTACCACCACCTGTCCCCCCGTGAAGAGGCTACACAGCCAATGCTGGGGGGGGTCGCGGAGAATTCCTAAGTTCTGGCTTTCCCGCGATCCTCCTGCTATCAGCCGAGAAGGACACCGGCGGGGTTTTAGTGGGTGCGAACCCCACATAACCCTGCGGCTCCCCCCGGGGCTGCAGGTTGCTTAGGTGGCCCAGGCTGAGAATCGCCCGGGTGGGAGCGGGAGACCCCCCTCTGGGGGGCGGGGGGAGGGGGTGAAGTTTTCTTCTGCCGCGCGCGCTATTGATCCCTATTGCTGCTATTTTATAGGTACTAGGGCAAGTTTGGCGTCATTTTCGGATAATTTAAGGATGAGGAATCCATTTCTGGAACAATTTTTTTACATTTCCATAGAAAAAAATCGGAATTTACCATAAAATAGATAATTGTCGACGCAAAAAAAAATCTTCTAATGACGATATTTTTTGAATGAGTATAGATATCAACAAAATAAAAATATATTTGAAAAGCTGCATTCATGCAGTTTTTAAAAATATAGAGTTTACTATACTTTTTGTTTATATTTATGTGTTAAAAAAAATAGTAAACACACCGCGGAAGAGGTTGTAAAAATATTTAATGCCTAATTTCGGTTTAAAAATTACTTGGTTACTTTAAATTTCTACCTAATACTGAACAGGTTCATTCAGCCTGTGATAGCTAACAACTTTCTGTATTAAAACATAGGTTGTATAAAAAAAAACATTTCTCATACATTATCGACCCAATTAGCTGATAAGTATGGATGAAACAAATGAAATTTTCGTGCTTTTGCCACTGGGAAAAGTTGTTATTTACGATATCGCAAGACAGCTTGAAGAAGCGAGAGCATTGGAAGTGGACCAGCATAAGTCCCGACGGTGCAAAGCGAGATAGACTTCATCCATTATGATGTCTGTGATCAACGCGGTTAGAACCGGAAGCAATCACTGTTTATACAGGACACATTAATATAAATGTTAAGCTCGAAAGTTCGCGACTGGTAAATATATATAATATAAATAATAATGCATTTATTTCATGCGGTGGGAGGTAAGTAACATCGACATAAGATCTCATCATATCCGATCACGCAGGGATATAGCTTTTTCCTTGTCCTTGTCCTCCAATGATCTTGTACTTTCTAATTAGGCCTTTTGTTTGCAACTGCGTCCCAGTTCCGTAAGTTATCACTGGTATGGTAACGCACATTGTTCAAAGACTTTCGTTTTGAGGCACCTCTTGCCTCAAGACGAAACCTGGTGTGTATTATTTAACAACTTCGAGTGTATTGTATAGTCTTTGATTTGGAGTGGAATTGTTCTTACATGGGCGCTGAACATTGTCTTTGTTATGTCCATGTTCATTCTAATACCAACTCGATCGGAGGCCCAACTGATTACATCGAGCATTGTACTAGATCCTTCGCGGTCTAGGCCATAGCTAGTGAGTAATATTATCGCCGTTTATGCTGATGCCTAGTTCCTTCCAGTCTAGAGTATTGAAGACATCCTGGATTGCAGCGGTTAACAGTTTTGGGGATATGATGAGCGGATAATGAAATTGAAGAATTTCTGACGGGCCTTATAGGCTGGTTTTACCACTTGCCTTCTGAAGTTCGGCTTGTGATGCGACTTTACATGCAGTCTTGTTGTTTGTAAGATGTTGGCGAGCCCTACTTATCGCATACAGGCTGACGGCCGAGATGTCCTCGGTATAGTGTCGGGTCGATGTTGTCGGGAGCTAATCTTGACTGTCAGTGATGGGTTAAGTCAAAATAAGTGACTGGCTGAGTGTTACTGCGGTATGGCAGACGAATGGAGGGACCATGTGTTGTGGGAGTGCCCTCTGTATGCAGAAGAAAGAGAGGAGATGATAAGAGAGATAGAGCGCCTGGAGCCGGGCCCGGTGTACTTCACCGATCGTGTGAGCTCTGAGGCCAACTTGCGCGCGTGTGGCACAAAAAGAGATCGGCGATGGAGAGAGAGGAGAAGAAAACCCGAGCCCCTGCCCAACACACGAACCCAGCAAGCACCACGGACACCGACGACGACAGCCCAAACGACGACCACAGCAACGACACGGACTTTGATTACGACAACGGCTAGCTTAACGGACACCGATTTGATTTGATCTTCAGCACCACGACGACCTAAGCAAAAACACGGATACTGACAGCCCATTGATGGAATAGTATAGATACAACGGAATGACGACCATGGCACATCAAAGGACACTGAACGACTACACCATTGATATACACCATGATACGACGACCCAGCTAGTACACGGGCAACGACGGACAAGACCAGAGTGTGACCATGGCAGAACTACGGAGGAGAGCCGAGAGTTAACAGCTTGAGAAGGCATCCTGAGAGACTGGACACGCGCAGAACCAGCTAGATGTTGCGTGTTGCCATGTGTCAGAACGACCAGAGTGGTCTAAGCACATGCGAAGGCCTGTAAGTGAGCCAATTCGCTGTGGGAGCCGATTGTTGCACTGGTAGTACCAATCGCCGGTGCAATGCTCCCGCGCATTTAGGTCCCCATAACATGAAGTTTGGAGGAGGTGGGTTATGTCAGTGATGGGTTGTCGTGTCGACGTGTTTAATAGAACTTCTGTCCATAGAACTTCTCAAATTCCTCCACAATCTCAGGTTTGGATATAGTACTCTACCAACCATTCTCGGTCTTCAGCCTCGCCTGGCTTTGCCGAATAGATAGATCTCGAGCAAAAGCTTTGGAGGCTTTGTTTCGGTCTATGGCTCTTTACCTTAACAAATTTTGTATAAAATCGCCTGATGTCTCTCGTAATTGTTATAAAGACCTGCCTCTTTAGCTGCCTGCAGGCAGAGGCATCCGGTGCCGTTGTCTGCTGAGACGTATCACGCCTCTTCTCCATCAGATCAAGTGTGCTTAGTAGTAAGTAATTACTTCCTACCCCAACCGCATTGACAACTTCTGAAGAACCTATCATTTACATCATCCACGCTGCGCCCTAGGCAATATAACGGTTTTGGATTTGTAATTGAAAGTGTTCCTAGTTTGGGTTTTGGTCTGCCGGTTTTGCCGGTCTTAGTGTAGACTTTACCAATCGCGACCTTTCGCGCGTAACATTTATATCAATGTGTCCTGTACCAACAGTGATTGCTTCCGGTTCTAACCGCGTTGATCACAGACATCTTTCAATATACGGTTATATGTCGGCATGATGGATGAAATCTATCTCGTTTTTAAGTGCACCGTTAGGACTTATGCTGGTCCACTTCGGATGCTCTCGCTTCCTCAAGCTGTCCTGTGATATCGTAAAAAATTCCTTTGTTTCATCCATACTTGTCAGCTAATTGGGTAGAAAATGTATGAGAAATGTTTTTTTTTACAACCTATGTTTTAATACAGAAAGTTGTTAGCTATCACAGGCTGAATGAACCTGTTCAGTATTAGGTAGTAATTTGAAGTAACCAAGTAATTTTTAAACCGAAATTAGGCATTAAATATTTTAACAACCTCTTCCGCGGTGTGTTTACTATTTTTTTAAACACATAAATATAAACAAAAAGTACAAGGAACCCTATATTTTTGAAAACTGCATGAATGCAACTTTTCAAATATATTTTTATTTTGTTGATATCTATACTCATTCAAAAAATATCGTCATTAGAAGATTTTTTTTTTGCGTCGACAATTATCTATTTTATGGTAAATTCCGATTTTTTTCTATGGAAATGTAAAAAAAATTGTTCCAGAAATGGATTCCTCATCCTTAAATTATCCGAAAATGACACCAAACTTGCCCTAGTACCTATAAAATAGCAGCAATAGGGATCAATAGCGCGCGCGGCAGAAGAAAACTTCACCCCCTCCCCCCGCCCCCCAGAGGGGGGTCTCCCGCTCCCTCCCTGGCGATTCTCAGTCTGGGCCACCTAAGCAACAAGTGTGCCAAGTTTCATGCTTTAATGCAGAAAATATTGGTTCCCATACATTTATTGGACTTAACAAACCCACTATTACCCATGTTTTCTCACCTTTTAAACCTTCCCACGAACGAGTTTAAGCGAGACTAACGAACCACGATTCTTTTTTATATTAAGTAGATAGTAGATATTAAAGAGGAAAGATTTGATTGTTTGTGTCTTTGTTTTCATTGAATAGGCTCTGAAAGTACAGCCGCTATATTACGGCCGCATTTACAATATTGATTTTCGTCCTCTTCGCGTTTGAAAGCTACACTATCCCCGGGTGACATAGGCTATAGAATATTCTCAAACTTCAGAACGCATAGCTAAATATTAGAATAGCGCATTAGCTATTACGCTCCATTTTATAACAGTAACTAGCTGGTACCCGCGACTTCGTCTGCGCATATAATATATTTGTATGGAATATCGATTATTAACTTAATAAAATCTTACGTCTGCTCATTTATTACTTACCACATTAACGCACACTTGGGACACGAATCAATTAATTAATTAACGATTTTTTTTCTATATCTTTAGTTTGAACGCACCAATAAGGGATATATGTATAATAATCCCAATTCCAATAGTCTAAGCGGTATCATAATACAGGTCTCCGTTAGACAGTGGATCAGACTGGCGCAGGACCGTGGTGCATGGCGTGTTAGAGAAGAGGCCTATGTCCAGCAGTGGGCTCTTACAGGCTGATGATGATGATATCATAGTACATACATACTTCGAAGCTAGGTAATGTTCGTAAGGGGCGCGCAATAACACGCTAGTAGTCTGAGCACTATCATAGTACTTGTAAGCTGGCAAACTTTTGTAAGGCGCACTCACTCGAGCACTCACTTACTTAGCTGGGGAATGTTTGTAAGCCACAATCACTAACCTCGCGGGCACTCTAAGTGCTATATCTGTACTTGAAAGCTGGGGAATGTTCTGAAGTCACTAACTCGCAAACGTCTGAGCGCTATCATAGTACTTGTCAGCTCGGGAATGTTTGTAAGCCACAATCACTAACTCGCGGGCAGTCTAAACGCTATTATATCTGTACTTGAAAGCTGGGGAATGTTCTGAAGTCACTAACTCGCAAACGTCTGAGCGCTGACATAGTACTTGCCAGCTCGGGAATGTTTGTAAGCCACAATAACTAACTCTCGGGCAGTCTAAGCGCTATTTAGGTATATATGTGCTTGAAAGCTGGGGAATGTTCTGAAGTCACTAACTCGCAAACGTCTGAGCGCTGACATAGTACTTGCCAGCTCGGGAATGTTTGTAAGCCACAATCAATCACTAACTCTCGGTCAGTCTAAGCGCTATTAGGTATATATGTGCTTGAAAGCTGGGGAATGTTCTTAAGTCACTAACTCGCAAACGTCTGAGCGTTATCATAGAACATGGCAGCTTGGGAAGGTTTGTAAGCCACAATCACAGATTCGAGGGCAGTTTAAGCGCTGTATCTGTAGTTGCAAGCTAGGGAATGTGAAGGTCCGACGCCCGAATACTTTAATCAAGTTTATTCAATATTATTTAAAATAATTTCAGCCGTTATTGACTAATAAATAGTGTTATGAACACGACTTTCTTTCATATATATTGATTATAGTGTGCCCCATTCCCAATATTCCCGTGGGAATTCCGGGATAAAAAGAAGCCTATCTCCTTTCTGAGGCTCTAATAATACATTGTATAGATATAGTGTGCCCCCGCGGCTTCGCTAGCGCACTTTCCCTTGAAACACCAAATTCCAATATTCCCGTGGGAATTTCGGGATAAAAAGTAGCCTATGTATCTCAGGCTCTAGACTATCCATATACTAAATTTCATCCAAATCGGTTCAATAGTTTTCTCAGGAAAGCAGGACAGACAGACAGACAGACAGACAGACAGACAGAGTTACTTTCGCATTTATAATATTAGTATGGAAGTATGGATGTGTCTATTTCTATTGTTAGGCTGTATGGAGTTCCCCGTATATTGAGGAAACAGTTATTTTTCTATATAGATAAGGTTACACTTGTCTAATAATTTACTTCAGTAGAAAAGAGAAAGAGAGCAGGCCTAGGTTCATGAAACAGATTAGGGGCGGTCTAAATTAAAGTATTTTAAACGAAATTTAGAAAGCATATTCACCAAAGCTAAAATCTTCTCCTTTGAAGTGAATTACCACCACTGGCAGTGTGATAACAAAAATAATGTTTAATATTTGTATAAATTCACCCATTTTACTCGTGACAATATTCTGAAATTTCAATTTTAAATTAGTTTAAATAAGGACTTAATAATAATAACGCATCACACTCAGAGCCCCTAACTAGGACGAACCTGTATCTAGGGTGCCCGAAAAATATACAGAGACGAACATTACATCCAGACCGGAAAACAAACATCAATATTCATCATAACATGTACGCCTCGCTGGGAATTGAACCCGGTGCACCCACGTCTCAGTCCAGATCACTAGCAACTGAGCTACGGAGCAGACGGGGATGTTCTGATAAGAACCAAGACCACAGTGGTTTAATAACATTAGTATATTTTATAATATGTACTTAACAATATTTTTTTCAATATACTTACAATAGCGATAGCTTTTTCAACAAGAAGGCATAATACCACTGGTACAAAGCTAACTGCAAACAAATATTCAAACACAATAAAAGTTAAAAATTTAGAATGGGCAACAAACTAAGTTTTGTTAAATACTAGCTTTTGCCCGCAGCTTCGCAAAGCGCTTTTTAATAATAAAAGTAAATAACTGGTTGATTTGTTACTTAGAAATATCGGGAAACAATTTTCAATCGCACCAATCCCCTAAGATATTAATATCAAGCATTTTGTCTTTACAATAGTAAAATTTTGCTTTCTATGCTCCCACTTTTGAGTCCCAAAGACTTAAATTCCTCACATTTGTGGATGAAAACTTCAATACCCGTTTTTTCATGTCAGGTTAACCTTCCTTAATACCATCCTGTATACACATACTAACCCATAAGCGTATCTCTTAGGCTTTAATAAAAATTCAACTCCCAACCGATAGACGTTCACTGCTGCGCATGGCCTCCCCTACGGTCTTGCGTGCGTGACCTTTATCCAGTGTACATACACAACCTTTTTTTTTCAAACGAACTGTTACTGTATTAGCGCCCGCTTAAACTAAGGAAACGCCACCCACATCCATTTTTAATAAAAAATAATGTCCGCCATTCTGTATTTAAAAGTGGGTGACTTTCGCAATCGGCACCCCCAAAAATCTAGAAAACGCCACCCATATCGATTTTAAATAAAAAATTATGTCCGCCATCTAGGATTTTAAAATAAACGTTTTTTGCGTAATTAACGACCCCTAAACCTAGAAACTTCAGCCATTCGATTCCTATGAAAATAAGGAGCGCTTTATCAACTTTCGAGAATCGCATTTCTTGACCCAATCGTAATAGAAGTATTATCGTAATAGAATAGATTACTCGTAACGTAAAAATTTGAAACCTTCCATAACACTGACTGGCTAGATTATTGCTTGCTGGTCAACTCTTATTCTGATTGGTACGTTATAATACCTTTGCGATAAAAAAATAATCCTTATATCAAACTAGAGGCTGCCCCGCGGTATTTCACGCGCAGATTTCTCATAAACACAAAAATCCTGTTTTATCTCGTTTCCGTGGGAATTTCGGGAAATGCTTTCTTAGTGCTCACCTACACTCCCTAAGGAACCTACACCTATGATATAGAAAGTATATGTTAAGGTAACCATGACCAGATCTGCCGTTTGAAGTTGATCAACTCTTGAATAATGGATGAGGGGATCTAACTAGCTTCCTTATGTCCGATCTAGTTGAAATTTGGTACCATGTTACATCTATGATATTGTAAGTATATGTTAAGGTAACCATAACCTGATCTGCCGTTTGAAGATGATCAGCTCTTGAATAATGGATGAGAGGATCTAACCACGTTCCATTTGTACTATCGATTTAAAATTTGGGACGGTGTTACTTCAATAATGTTGAAAGTATATGTTAAGGTAACCACGATCTTTTTAAGATGATAAGCTCTTGTTCTAGTTAAGTTGATGAGGGGTCTGACTGGGTCGGGGGTTTTTAAATTTTTAAATTTGAGTTATTAACATGATCAGCTCTAGTTCTAGTTTAGTTGATGAGGGTATCTGACTCGGTCGGAGGTTTTTAAAATTTTTCATTTTGTTTATTTAAAGCTCGTGTCAACATTTACCTCTGTTGCATGGAAATTATGCATAATTACAGGTCAATGTGAATAATTTATCACATTTACCGCGTGCGTTGGTAATTATACATAATTATCAGTAATTATGCATAATTTTCGATTAATCACATTTACCTTAACATATATAGTAGAAGTATTAAATTTTAAGATTTTTATTTGTTGGTTCATTTAAAGATTAAATGCACCGTCGAGTTATGATGACAATCCTTTTAAAATTAACACAAAAATAAATTACACTTGATTGATAATACGAGTACTTATATCCCAGCGATTTAGGTGATTATTTAGTTCGATTCTCTTCAAATTGTTTGCGGACAAACATTTGCTAACAAATCTACTATTTTATTATCTAATAATACTACTAATTCGCTAATCGCTGGGGCCAAAAGTTCTCGAGTGGCGACCACGAAACGGAAGACGCAGAGCAGGCAGACCCCCCATAAGGTGGTCAGACGACCTGGTGAAGGCTGCAAGAATACACAGGATGATGGTCGCTCAAGACCGGTCGTTGTTGCGTTCTGTGGGGGAGGCCTATATCCAGCAGTGGACGTCTTTCGGCTGAAATTATGATTTAGCTAATTCGAAACTGATTTGATTGGCGATCGTTTAAATGACACCCATTTATGACCCACCAATGGCTGTCATTTAAACTTTATAACTTTAAGGGCTCCAACAGACGACGCCGCCACCGTGCCGCCGCCGCACCGCCACCGTGCCGCAACACTGTTCACACACGCAGCCACCCCGCCGCGCCGCCGCGCCGCTCCGCCGCCGCACGACCGCCGCGCCGCCGCGCAATCTATGCAAATTTTATCGTTCACTGTACTATTGTTACATTTGTTAGTAAAACATTGCTAGTTCTGAACATCGCTCGTGACGGCCGGCAGCGCAATGGAGGCGTGAGTAAACAGTGATGCGGTGCGGCAGCGGCGCGGGGGTGGCGTCGTCTGTTTTAGAGCTAGCACTTAAAATTTATACTTTATATTTCAATGGATGCGTAATAATAATAATTATTATTTATTATTTAAAAGAGAGAAGAGGCCTATGTCCAGCAGTGGGCTCTTACAGGCTGATGATGATGATGATTTAAAAAATGGCAATGGTACTTAACTAAAATATAATATTTGGATAGTATGTGGGTGGTGGTTACTTACATATAAGGAGAATAACTGATGGACAGTACTGGGTAGTCCCTCCTCCTTGGCCCATGAAGAATGAAAACCACTCAAGTGGATTAACACGAAATCCATATCTACAAAAATATTATTGACTATAAAAAATATTAATATTATACACGCCGCCTCCGTGCCATTTAAACGATCGCCAATCAAATCAGTTTCGAATTAGCCTAATCATAATTCAGCCGAAAGACGTCGACTGCTTGACAAAGGCCTCCTCCCCAACAGAACGCAACAACGACCGGTCTTGAGCGACCCTCATCCAGTGTATTCCCTCAGCCTTCACCAGGTCGTCTGACCATCTTATGAGGGTCTGCCTGCTCTGCGTCTTCCGTTTCGTGGTGGCTACTCGAGAACTTTTCTAAATCGGTTGAGTGTAGTTTGGGCATGATTACGTAACACACAGACAGATAAGTTACTTTCGCATTAGCTTCACTTAAGTTGTCGACTGTGTCGATTCGACATTTCATTCGATATGAATTTCTTGTTCTTGCTCGATACATTTTCTCGAATCTCGAATTATTACAATCGATTAGAGAATCGAAATCAACACTCATGTGATCTTATTATGAAACTCGTGTAATAATGCCTCTTATTATTTATCAGTCACATAAATAACTATTAACTTACTGATAACCTTTAATAGCCTCAATAATCGATAATACTGCATTATCAGACACCTATATATACAGTGTGTCCGGGGAAGTTATAACATAATTTTAAGGGTGTAAGTATTCTATGATCAATTTCATCAACGAAAACACCCCATATGGGGGGTCGCAGCCTCACCCCCCCTCAGTATGATGTTTTTAATATTTTTTTTTGCAAAAGTCGACCCCGCCTACTTTTAAATTCAAAGTTATAGATCTAATTCTCACAGAACCTTCATTAAGGTCTTGATCGAAGGCTAAGTAGTTAGGCTACCGTAGTTACTAACAAAATAACCAATTAATGCTTTTACTTTTTTTTTAAGATTATAAACCCAAAATAATTTTTTTTTTGTGCATTTTTTACGGTTTTTCAAAGTTTCCACAAAAAAATGCAGATACTTTTTTTTATTTTTTGTTTTTATTGTTAGCTTTTGAGTTGTTCTCCAAATTGGTATTAGATTTATTTCTCTACGTCTATTACTTCAGAAATTATCAACTACCAAAAAGACCCTTCGCTTTTACCTTTTAATTTAAAACTTCAGTTTAACCCACTTTTATTAAAAAATAAAGTCAATATTTAATTATTTTGTTAGTTTTTTAGGTAGCCTACCTTCTTAGCCTTCGTACAAGACCTAAATTAATAGTCCTTTTACGCGAACAGTGGCGCCACTCTAGAAAAAAAAAATCTAAAGTAAGACTTTTTTTCAGAAAAAAGTGCTCCCTTGTGCAATAAATCTTGGTCCCTATTATTTTTTTAGTATTTAAAATAATATCTAGGTTTAGAATGTTTGTGTTTTACTGTTTGTTGCTGAAAGTGGCCACTTTTAGCTACTTTTAGGAACAAACAGTAATACATGAAACAGAATAAACCTAAAGTAAAGTAAAGTAAAACCTTTGGGGGTTCTGATTACGAAAAGGTTAGAAATTTTAAATTCCAACATGGTGGACATAAAGTTTAAAATTGTTCAAGACAATAATAATAATAATAATTTATTCAAATATTTATTAATTATAGCCTTTGTCTTTTTTTTTAGAAAACAGGTATCTTAGAGAATATTAACTTAAACGATCACATCCCGCAACTTAAACTTAAAATTTTCATATACAATTATGAGGATCTGCAGAAAAAAAAGACATAGATCAACTTCAACCTGTTTTATCCAGAATGGGCAAATTGTATGTCACGATATTTTCTTTAAGGCCTTTATCCAGCAGTAGACGTCTTTCAGCTGAGATGATGGTATTTTCTGGTTGCATTTCTTTTTAAGATATGAAATACGAGCTTTCCCGGCTTACTTCGTTACGCCATAGAATATAAGATACTTACTACAAAAGACTTGGCTCTATAGACTATGTTTTTTTGACTGCCCAGAATGGCCGAATAAAAAACAAACAACAACACCAAACCACCTGTCAAAATATGTAAACAACGGAAAAAATATTGCACCTTGGGTTACATTATTTGAGTTTAAGTAAGGATCGCTAATTTATGGCCATTCTGGGCAGTCAAAAGAACATAGTCTATAGAGCCAAGTCTTCTGTAGTAAGTATCTTATATTCTATGGCGTAACGAAGTAAGCCGGGAAAGCTCGTATTTCATATCTTAAAAAGAAATGCAACCAGAAAATACCATCATCTCAGCTGAAAGACGTCTACTGCTGGATAAAGGCCTTAAAGAAAATTTCGTGACATACAATTTGCCCATTCTGGATAAAACAGGTTGAAGTTGATCTATGTCTTTTTTTCTGCAGATCCTCATAATTGTATATGAAATTTTTAAGTTTAAGTTGCGGGATGTGATCGTTTAAGTTAATATTCTCTAAGTTACCTGTTTTCTAAAAAAAAAGACAAAGGCTATTGTTCAAAACTGCATGAGACGAAACGCAATCAAGACCATCCCTACTTCACCGAGAATGTGTCGTCATCGTCGATGCCGCGCTTTCTTATCCAATCAGGACGCTTCAATATAACGTGATCGCCGCAGTGACCAATCAATACGCATTATTTCACTTTTTCTAATATTCTAATTTTGTATAACGTAGACGCTTTGCAACCACGCCGGCTTCACTGGTCAATAATTGTAAAATTCGCTAATTAAACGTGAAAACCCATAATTAAAGTATTTCCATCAACCACATCTACGGGGAAACCACAAAAAAGGGCTATCGAGGGAACAATTGATCCTTCTTCGTCGGACTTACGCTAAAATACCGCGTCGACCTGTGGACCACGAGGACTTCGAGCTGAAATCCTCATACATTTCGCCACTATAAAGCGCTAAAAGGAGGTGGAAACTACCCATACACGGACAGCATCACCTGGAGACAAGCGAGGCTGGACACTGGACTGGATTAATTGGACGTTTACTCAGAAAACTGCGCTTCATCATCGTTCTGGTACGGCCAACCATCCTGCCCGCCATCCTGAACCCTCCACTTCATCTGTGTGATACTGTGCTTTCTCAATTCCAGTGATTGCCGCAACATTGCGCCAACTTATAAAAGCATCGGGATCATCTGTGCATTGTCTACCGTTTGGAAGCCAACCGGCAAATCATAGGACTGCTCCTCAGAGGTACCTACAAGTAAACTTCGCAAACGTAAGTAGCTCCAGTCTTTTTATACGTTCTCAAAATGAGCATGAGCAAAGATTCAGGTGAGGCAGCTAGGGACAGGTCAAAGTCCCCTGCCAAAATAACTCTCGAGGTAGTCGAGACTGCGAACCCTTTGTTTCGTAGTCTTGTCAAAAAAAGAGGCATAATCAAAGGTAGGATGAGTAAATTGTCAAATTACTTAAATTCGCTAGAAATGTCTCAAGATTTATATCGTCAGTCGTTAGCCGATCTAAAACTGCGCATTCAAAACGCTAAGTGCATTTTTTCTGAATTTAACGAAGTTCAAACAAAGATTGAGGAGCTAGTTTTTGATTGTGAAATCGATGAGCAGTTAAATCAACGCGATTTGTTTGAAAATAGTTACTATAGCATAGTGGCTCAAGCCCAGTGTATATTAGATAGCCAAAATAGTAGTGAGCCTTCTTCATCTTCTAACGAGAAGACAAATACAGTGAAACTGCCTACTATAACCCTACCTACTTTTGACGGTTCATGTGAACATTGGCTTGAGTTCAGATATACATTTATGTCGTTAATTCATAACGCTAAACAACTTTCAAACATTGAAAAGTTTCATTATCTTAAGTCGTCCCTAAAAGGCAGTGCTTCTCTGGTCATTGATCAGTTAGAATTTTCCGCAGATAACTACAGCATTGCCTTAGAACTGCTTTTATCTAGGTATAACAATAGTGATTTATTAGTACATAATCATGTCAAGGCTTTGTTTTCAATACAAAAACTGTCGGAAGAGTCGCCTGTTTTGCTCAGAAAGCTAATAGACACAATATTAAAAAACCTACGCGCTTTAAAAATGTTAGGGGAACCGACAGATTCTTGGGGCACCCTAATCAATTTTATTATTGTTTCTAAGCTGGATGAAGTTACCGAACGCGAATGGGAAACTCATAAAAACATGGTTTTTCGACAAAACGGCGACTCCAAGACAAAGTTAAAGGTCGATGACCTTCTTAATTTCTTAAAGTTACGAGCTGACATGCTAGACACATTAATAGTTACGCACGGTAAGTCTACGAGTGGAAATAACAACAACAATAATTACAAAAACAACAACGCATCGAATAACAACAATAAAATACATTGTAATGTTTCTGTAGATAAGCCGACCCGTAACACAAACAATCACTTTCGCAATAATATAAAACAGTGTCTAATGTGCAAATTAAATCATCCGCTTTATTCTTGTCAAAAGTTCCTAGATTCAACTATTAGTTTTAAGATTAATTTTATTCGCGATAATAAACTTTGTGAGAATTGCCTAAGATCGGGGCATGCAAAGGACGAGTGCCGTTTCGGGCCTTGTAAATTATGTAATAAAAAACATAATTCGTTAATTCACAGCAGTGATGCGACTGATTACGCGAATCACAGTCCAACTGTAAACAAGCAGCCCGCAGCTGCTCCGTCACACTCACACTCGCAGCCGCCGCGTACCTACGAGTCATTTGCGGCCGACCCGATCGTTAGCAATTTTCAAGTAGATTCTTTTAATACAAATAATAATAAGGCACACGCTAATAGCACACCGTCTCAAACTATTTTACTATCGACTGCGATGGTCGAGATTGCAGATAGCTCAAATAATTTTCATGTCGCTCGTGCGCTTCTCGACAATGGCAGTCAACGGTGTTTCATAACTAGTTCACTATGTAATAAATTAAACTTACCTTTTATACAGTCCACTCAAGAAATTCGAGGCGTTGGTAACGTTGTTGTTGTTACACAGGCTACGCAATCCTGTGACGTAATGATAAGGTCGCGCAATGATACCTATACTACGCGCTTCAACTGCATTGTGCTTCCTCACATTACGTCACCGTTACCAGCTGTTTCCTTACACAGCGCTATGTTTAATATTCCTAATGAATGCTCATTAGCTGATCCGCTATTTTTTGAGACAAATCCTATAGATATCCTAATAGGCGCAGATACGTTTTTGGATTTGCTCAAAGACGGTAAGATTAGGTTACAGAACGGACCTTTCTTACAACAAACGAAATTAGGATGGATAATTTCAGGACCTATCAACCATAAGGCGCGTGATAGCGTTATTCATTGTAATTTCACTCAATCCATGGAGGCGCAACTTAGACAGTTTTGGGAACTGGAGGAACTCCCTAAGCTTCACGACACACGCACGGACGAGGAGATGGCCTGCGAGAAACATTTCGTCGAAAATACAAAGCGCAATAGCGACGGAAGGTTTGTCGTAGCCATACCATATAAGGAACCTCTAGAAGCTTTGGGAGATTCGCGACTTCAGGCCGAACGTCGATTCTACGCACTAGAAAAACGATTAAAACGCGATACCGTTCTTAAAAAATTATACTGCGAATTTATGCGCGAATATATAGAACTAGGCCACATGTCTCGTGTAGACAGTTAGACACCTATTCTAACTTGCACTATTTTATGCCCCATCATGGAGTGTACCGCGACCACAGCACAACAACAAAACTGCGAGTTGTGTTCGACGGCAGCGCGGCGTCCACGACGGGCAAGTCTATCAATGACTTACAGCTAGTCGGTCCTCCTATTCAAGGTGACCTTTTCGCTATTCTTCTTCGCTTTAGACAACATCGATACATAGCATGCGCGGACATTGAAAAAATGTATCGACAAGTATTAGTCCGTCCCGAGGATCGTGACCTTCAGTTGATCCTCTGGCGCGAAAGTCCATCAGACCCACTTGGTGTTTATCAGCTTAATACCGTAACATACGGCACCGCTTCAGCACCGTTCCTTAGTGTCAGATGCCTGAAACAATGGGCTTCTGATTGCAAGGACCCTCACGTGAGTCAAACGATTGCTCAAGATACCTACGTCGACGATTATATTACAGGCCACGATCAGAAAAACCAATTGTTGCAGACATGTAAAGAAGCATCGCAAATATTACAGGACGGTTGTTTCCCTTTGCGCAAATGGGTCTTCAACTTCGATTGCGACATGTCACAGGTACCGTTAGACTTTTCAAAATCGCTCGCACTATCTGATCAAAGCAACTGTAAAACACTAGGTATAAGCTGGAGTAATGGGAGTGATGAGCTTTGCTACAATACGCATTTAAACTTAGATAACAAAGAAATTACAAAGCGCTTTATATTATCTACTGCTTCGCAAATTTATGATCCACTAGGGATCCTTAGTCCTTACATAATGGTAGCTAAGGTTTTACTGCAAAAATTGTGGCTTGTCAAAATAGGCTGGGATGACCCTGTCCCACACGACGTAGTTAAAATTTGGCAAGCATTTGTAAATAGTTTGGCCACACTTAGGGAAATTCGCATCCCACGTCACGTCATCGGCCATGACCCGATGTACCTTGAACTACACATCTTCACGGACGCCTCGCAAACTGCCTACGGTTCTTGTGTATATATACGCACTGTGTGTCAAGATGCATCGGTTCAGGTTCGATTGCTGTGTTCTAAGGGCAAGGTTGCACCCATCAAGCTAGCAAGCATACCTCGTCTCGAGCTGTGCGGGGCACTACTCGGAGCGAGGCTATACGATAGGGTTCATAAATCACTTCGGTGCCAATTCAAATCTGTAACTTTCTGGACTGATTCAACTATTGTTTTAGGTTGGCTACGCATGTCTCCTAACCTTTTACAAACTTTCGTACAAAACCGAGTAGTTGAAATACACGAACTTACCAGAAACTTACAGTGGCAGCACGTGAGCGGCAAACACAACCCTGCAGACCTGGTTTCACGCGGGGTCAACTTAGAACATTTAAAAACAAACAACTTATGGTGGTGTGGTCCTGAATTTCTTCATAGCATTGAATTTGATAGCGCTAACACAAACACACAATTTTACACAGAAAGTGAACAATTACCTGAACTGCGGCCGATCAAAGCTCACTCATTTCTATGTAACGAAAACTCGCAAAAATATTTTTTTCCGTTCCATAGATTTTTGCAATACAATCGCATGAAACGCGCCTGTGCCTATGTACTCCGTTTTCTTTACAATACGCGAAATAAAGACAATCGTCGGAGTGGTAATCTAAGCCTTTGTGAGCTTAAAGAATCGGAAACAGTTTTGGTAAAATGTTCCCAATTAGAATCATTTCCGGATGAATATCAGTCGCTAATTACAAACAAAGTTTTAAACGCTAAAAACTCACTTTGTAAATTAAATGTATTTATTGACGATGATAAAATTATGCGCGTTGGAGGTCGTTTAGGAAATTCAGATTTATTTCCTTACGAAAAGAAATTTCCTATCATTTTATCATCAAAACACGAGTTAACTATCGCACTGTTTCGCTTCGAACACAAACGACTGGCACATGCAGGTCCTCAAGCGTTATTTTTTAATTTACGTGAATTTTGGTGGCCTATTAGAGGCAGGGACCTTGCAAGAAAGACAGTTCATGAGTGTGTCACTTGCACTCGTTTTCGAAGCAAAACACTGAGCCCAATAATGGGGAATCTGCCTAAAGAGCGACTTGAAGCACATTTCCCATTCTTATATTGCGGAGTAGATTACGCGGGTCCAATGTTCATACTGAATCGCAAAGGTAGAGGGGCTCAAACATGCAAAGCATACATTTGCATTTTTGTTTGTTTCGCGACACGCGCGGTTCACTTGGAACTGGTCAGCGATCTTACTTCGGAGTGCTACCTACTTGCACTGAAAAGATTTATATCACGACGTGGAAAACCGCGCCAAATATTCTCGGATAATGGACGGTCTTTTGTAGGGCTAAAGACTTACTTCGCTTATTTTTTGAAAAACTGCTCTACAGAAATCGTCGAATACGCTACAAGTCAGGATATAGAGTTTAGATTTATCGTAGCTTATGCGGCTCATTTTGGGGGCTTATGGGAAGCTGGGGTTAAATCGTGCAAGCACCATCTTTTACGCGTCATAGGCAATGCACATTTGACCTTCGAAGAGTTTAGCACGGTTCTCGCACAGATAGAAGCCATCCTTAACTCCCGACCACTCTCACCCATGTCTTCCAATCCAGATGACCTTCTTTCTAAGTCCAGGACACTTCCTCATTGGCCGTCCAGTCACTGCACCAGTATGCGCTGAGCCAAGCATCATGGCAACCGAGCTACACAGGCTTCCGCGCTACCAGCGCATAGAGCAGATTCGCCAACATTTTTGGACGAGATGGAGCAAAGAGTACGTGTCAGAATTGCAGACGAGAAGCAAGTGGACTGCAAACGAGCACAGCCTAGAGCCCAACACGATGGTGCTTCTGAAAGACGACAACGCTCCTCCACTTCGCTGGCAGCTGGGCCGCATTCTGAGTACCTATCCAGGAAGAGACGGTGTCGCGAGGGTAGCAGATATCAAGACTGAGAAAGGAATTGTAAAGAGAGCCTTCTCCAAGATATGTCCGCTATTTCCTTTGAAGCTGCTTCTTCCAAGGCCGGGGGCATGTTCAAAACTGCATGAGACGAAACGCAATCAAGACCATCCCTACTTCACCGAGAATGTGTCGTCATCGTCGATGCCGCGCTTTCTTATCCAATCAGGACGCTTCAATATAACGTGATCGCCGCAGTGACCAATCAATACGCATTATTTCACTTTTTCTAATATTCTAATTTTGTATAACGTAGACGCTTTGCAACCACGCCGGCTTCACTGGTCAATAATTGTAAAATTCGCTAATTAAACGTGAAAACCCATAATTAAAGTATTTCCATCAACCACATCTACGGGGAAACCACAAAGAAGGGCTATCGAGGGAACAGCTATAATTAATAAATATTTGAATAAATTATTATTATTATTATTGTCTTGAATATAATAATTTAAGAACATTTTTCTTGCTTTCTTGCAGGCCTTACAAAATACTTCGATAAAAAAAGCTACAGAATATATGAACCATAAATTTGGGTAAAACAATGCTGTAGACTGTAAACAAATAAATTTACATGAAAATTCCACTTTGTCATATAAACAAAAGCGCCATTGTTGCTGCACGATATCACTTACGTACGTATAAATTGTTTACACCCAGGTTTTATAATACTTACTCTCTGTTATTAGTTTTAATTAAAACATTTTATATTTTTAGGTCTCATTAAAAAACCACAAACAGGGATTTTTCACAAACAAACACTCCATCACAAAGTGATAATCAAGATCAACCCAGGCAAAAAAAAAATTTGAGGTGCAGAGTGCAGAGCAAGATTATCGAAAATGAGTGTGTAAGGAAAGAAGCACATATCATACATTAATGAGATTTCCAACATTAATTTGTTTTACTGGTTTTATATATACATATTATTATAGGCACACAGTATACAGGTAGTTTGCAAATAAAATGACTAATTTTAGTTTTAATTATTTAAGAGCTGTGCTAATATCCGATGTGACAGAGTTTTTTATGAACGGAAAATCTTTAGAAATGGGTAAGTATTATTATATTTATATCAGGACACCCGTTTTATTCATTTAAAAAACTTATTGTGTGCAGTGGGTTGCCTGGAAGAAATCGCTTTAAGCGATAAGGCCACCCATTGCCCTTATTCTTTTTCTGTTAAAAAATTTATACGGTTTGTTTTATTTTGTATTTTTAAAGCAATAAAGCGTTTTTTATCTTTGTCTTTGTTTTCTTGTTATTATAATACCATACAATTACTCCTCAATTAGTTATGATAAGTTCCATAATAAAGAACCATGTCTTGTATAAAAGTATCGACAACTTGATTTAGGACAAGTTATTTTTGCCATCACTAGCTTTTTATAAAATTAAAAATAAAAAGTCGAACCCAGCTACGGGCAAGGTGCGGAAGAGTCATACGACCCAGTGGAGACAGTATATTGGTCTCTTTTTAACATATTCAATGGTTGCACTTGAGTAAGTAGCGTAACACATTGATGTGACTTTTTATTTTAGGACTACTTCTATGCTTTAGTCCTTATTCTGAGGTGTTGCCCCAAGCTTACATACATAATTTTGCAGTAATTTGTAGATTGAAAACCGTTCAGCCCGGCCACCAAGACGCACTTGTAACTCACTATCAATGGCGAATTTTGTGATCGTAACGGGGTACATATGCTATTCGACTGTGGTACAAAAGTTTATTTTAAAAATATAACTAATAAGTTACGTGGTTAGAGAGGTATTGGGTGGCCGGGCTAGCGAAACGATTTCAGCCCGGCCACACCGATTTGCGTTTTTTTCTGCAACTAGAGAGGTACATATGAAATGAATGCGGTACATATGATCGGGAAGATAAGCTCTTTCGAATGAAAATGGTCCCAAACCAAAGCCATAAGAGTGGTGGCCGGGCCAGGCGCACGATCATAATAATTCTGATCGATGTCCCGTGAAGTAGTCGGTGTGAACATTGAAATGTGAGACCACCCTCACATTTCAATGGGTTAGGTTAGGATCCTAGGCTAAGAAAACAAAGTATTTAACTAAAGAAGACTTGAATACTAAGAAATAAACTACTGAAGACTTGGCTGTATGGACTAAGTCCCTTTGCCTGCCCACAATGGGCGAATTATATTAAAAAAAAAAACTAAAAATATGTAAACAACGGAAAAAAGGGACTTTTTCGCGGGAAGCGTGAGGAAGAAGTCGGGCTTTTGTTTCATAGTTTAATAAATTAGTTTTCCGTGGCTATGATTGTGCTAGTGTGGTGCAATTAGTGTAATAATGTGCCCTTTATGGAGAACTGTCTAGTGAAGTGAGAAATAAAGGAAGCTCCCGAACAATTCTGATAGATGTCCCGCGAAAGAGTCCGTGTGAACATTGAAATGTGAGACCACCCTCGCATTTCAATGGGTTAGGTTAGGAAAAACAAAGAATTATACTTAGAAGACTTGATTACTAAGAAATTAACTACTGAAGACTTGGCTGTATGGACTAAGTTCCTTTGCCTGCCCACAATGGTCGAATTTAAAAACAACAAAAAACAACAACGGAAAAATTGCACCTCAGGTTACATTAATTGAGTTTAGGTAACAAACAAACATACATACATACTAACAAATAAATCTCTCCTCTTTATTATTGATATAGATTGACCCATATATTGCCTTAATGTAATAATAATAATTATTATTATTATAACAAAATTTCACCAAACATTAGATAGGTGGGTACTTTTAAAGTAGGTACCAAACTTACTTAAGAAAGTTCTCAAGGCACAGCCGCAGCCCGCCAATACTCAGCATCAAAAAACCCCAGTTGACCAAGCCCGTGAAGTTGTCGAAATGAGAACTCCATGAGAACAGAGAGTCTCGGGGAAAATGGCATCTGAAATAAAAACAATTATTGTCTTTGATTAAGTACTCAATTAATGGACCAGGGTGAAGATAGAGTGTAGAAAAGTATTGGTGTTGAGTGTGACTGATACCAGCAATACTTCAAGAAAAAGAATCAGAAATCTGGTTAAAAAAAAAAAAAATTAAACTGTTTATTTCTATTAAAAATTATATAAAAGGAATTACAATTAAGGTGGTAACTCTCGCTATGGCGCGAAATTCAAATTTTTTATTTATTCTGGCGAAAGTATACATTTTTAATAAAGTTTAAATGAATTCGCGTATATAAAAAACCATCTCCCATATTGTAATACAACGTTATTTGTGTACTTCAAGCTGTAATCCTCATCTTTTAAATCTTCGCTAAAACAAATTTTAAGAATGCAAATAATTAGTCATGAATTGATCCAAATTGGTCCACAAAGTAAAATAATTAGTCCACTTATACTTTAGAAGTTATAGCCAAATGTTTGTGAGGATTATGGCTTGACGTTCAAGCTGTAATCCTCATCTCTGGTCCAAGAAAACGGTAGGGTCTATCGACTTGGTTCAGGTCTTAATAATTAGTCCTCAATTGATCCACACGACATGCCAAATCTCAGAATTGGTCCTCCAGAGGTTCCGAAGTTATAAGGGCATCTTAGTGAGGATTATGGCTTGAACATTTGGCACCTTCAATTATCTCCGGAACGCCTATAGCTATTGGTTTGAAATTTGGCCAAAAATTAATCCTCAATTGGTCCACCAGAATCATAATCATTTTTAACTAGGTTTTCTTTGAAGAAGTACGTTAAAATCATCGGTTTTACTTTCCCATACATTGCGATCCATGTACAGTTGTGCACAAAATAATTGATAAACATTGATATTAACCGGTTACCTAAACTATTCTTTAGAAGGGTAAAGTGGGTTAAGTATGAACTTATTATTTTGACGAGTTCCCAATTACGTAAATGTACTTACCAAGATATTTAACCAAAAAAAACCTTTATCTATGATTTATATTTTTGCATGTACTTCAATTAAAAGTTTACAATAGTTTCTTTTCTTACTTAACTTAATTACAGCACCGTTGATATTGCAAAAATTATTTAGTTTTAACAAAATCACAGTTGGTTCAAGTGTAAATAAAACAACAACAAAAATTTGTTATGTACTTGCGCTTGCACCCCTCTTTAATTAATTATTTAAAGTAACCAGTGTTTGACATTATGTGTCTGTGTCAACGTAAACTGCTATCTATGTGTATGTATACATATTTTTATTATTTTGGATGTAAGCAATAATAAGCGATTTTGTGAGGGCGACATTGGATCTTTCTGTCCATTACGCAAAATGTGTTTTAAACGCGGAGGGGAGACGGAGCTGCGGGGAGTAAGTAAGTACTATTTATATTACTTTTATTAGGTACCTACTACTATTGTATAAAATACTAGTCGACCCGGGGAACTTTGTACCGCCTTACCTCTTACTACATTGTGCATGTATTATACTTTAAATCTTCTTCTTGAATCACTCTATCTGTTAAAAAAAACCGCATCAAAATCCGTTGCATAGTTTAAAAGATACATACATAGGGACAGACGCGAAAAGCTACTTTGTTTTATACTATGTATTGATGATATTGATGACAACAGTAACAAACAACACAGTGTAAGGGAAGCTTACGTCTACTATCTCTATATGTATATATTGTAACACTGATCTCTATCTTCGATTGCGCGCACGCTGCTTTTGAGTGGAGACAAGGATAGCGCTATTTGGCCAATCCTGGGTTGATAAGAGACATCATGCGCGATACTCCTGTAGAGTTACATTAAATAATATATACACGAGTATAGCGCCTGACGCGCGTCGCGGGACTGTTGTCTCTTATCAACCCGGTATTGGCCAAATAGCGCTATCCTTGTCTCCACTCAAAGGCAGCGTGTGCGCACGCAACTGCGCACTTGAAAATAGAGCCAGGTTCTCGAATGTCGAAGAGCTAGTATTAGCTAAACTAGAACAGGACTAGAATGTAGCTAGCTAAAACGGAAATATTTGTAGCCAAAATCGGGAGATGAAAAAAAACAATGTAAATACTTGATAAAATTATTTCGTTTATTTATTAAAAAACTTTTTATAAAAAAATTAAACCGCCGAAAAAACTGAAAAGCATTAAATAATAGGGAAAAATTTTCTATTAGGCCTTAATTTACTCACTTCTTAAAGTTATTTTGGATTACCAAGAAATTTTAAGTCGGCGCCACACCACACAAGCAAATTCATTATCTATGTAAAGCGCGATGGCAGCGGCATACGTTTTTCGGTTATTTCTTTGAATTTCAGGTAATTTAGTGATCTTTATTCGTTGATTCTGTGGCACCGACTCAAAATTTCTTGGTAATCCAAAATAACTTTAAGAAGTGAGTAAATTAAGGCCTAATAGAAAATGTTTTCCTATTATTTAATGCTTTTCAGTTTTTTCGGCGGTTTAATTTTTTTATAAAAAGTTTTTATTTTTTGCTTTTCAGTTTTTTTTGGGCAATTTTTTTGACCCCAGCTAATCATACTTCACCGGGTGGTCGCACCCCACAAGGTGGCCACACAACCTGGTGAAGGTTGAGGGACTAACAGGATGAGGTTCGATCACGACCGGTCGGTGAGGCGATTTGTGAGGGAGGCCTATGTCCAGCAGTGGACGTCTTTTGGCTGATTTTATTTCATTTCCAAAGATATTGTAAGTAGGTATCAAAGGTTATAATGTAACACGGAAATGCAACCTGTGAGTGGATAAATCGACCCGCCGACCAAAAAGTCACCCCTATTTTCCCACCCTTAGGGTGGGAATTTTATTAACCTAAGGTATACCCTGTCGATTAAAAAAAGAATTATCAAAATCGGTCCACACGGTAAAAAGTTATGCGTGATCATACATAAAAAAAAATAAAAAAAAAAAAAAATATATACGCGACGAATTGAGAACCTCCTCCTTTTTGTTTTTTCGTCGGTTAAAAAGTATAGTTTCGCGCCATACCGAAAGTTACTGAGATTATTAAAACAACTGTGATTATTAAAACAATTTTTTTTGTTATTATTATAACTGAACTAACTGAGATTATTGTTAGTTATTAAAAATAAAAATAAGTAAGTAAGTATAAGTATTGTGTTATAAACGGTGATTTAATTAAGTTAAGTAAGAAAATACACTATTGTAAACTTTTAATTGAATATATACTTACAAAAATTTAAATTATACATAGAAGTTTTTTTTGGTACATTAATGATTCACCTGCAACAATCAATCAGGCTGTCTTAAACATAAGTACATAGCGAAAACCAAACCCACTTTCACTTTTCTAAAGAATCGTTTAGGTAACTGGTTAATATCAATGTTAATCAATTATTTTGTGCACAACTGTACATGGATCGCAATGTATGGGAAAGTAAAACTGATGATTTTAACGTACTTCTTCAAAGAAAACCTAGTTCAAAGTGATTATAATTCTGGTGGACTAATTGAGAATTAATTTTTGGCAAAATTTCAAGCCAATAGCTATAGGCGTTCCGGAGATAATTGAAGGTGCCAAATGTTCAAGCCATAATCCTCACTAAGATGCCCTTATAACTCCGGAACCTCTTGAGGACCAATTCTGAGATTTGGCATGTCGTGTGGATCAATTGAGGACTAATTATTTAGACCTAAACCAAGTCGATAGACCCTACCGTTTTCTTGGACCAGGGATGAGGATTACAGCTTGAACGTCAAGCCATAATCCTCACAAACATTTGGCTATAACTTCTAAAGTATAAGTGGACTAATTATTTTACTTTGTGGACCAATTTGGATCAATTCATGACTAATTATTTGCATTCTCAAAATTTGTTTTAGCGAAGATTTAAAAGATGAGGATTACAGCTTGAAGTACACCGTTATTTGAACCTACAGATTTTGTGTCTAAGGGTGTTTCCTCAAGAAGCGATATCGCTCGCTCGATAAAAGTTCGATAGCCAATATGAATCGCTCGTACATCCGAATGATGCAATTCTGTATCGTCGCGATATCGAGCCCAGTCCCGTATCTAGGGGAGGCAGGGCGGGCCCGTGCCCCGGGCGCCAAGATCAGGGGGGTGCCAAATTCACACTACAGACGAATCAAATCATGGGTTTGATGTGTAAAATCAACAAGCGCTCTATCGCAGCGTAAGGTTAGCGCTCCAGCGTGAAGCTATAGCGCCGTCTTTTTGTCAATTCTGGGTGACAAAGCATTTGAGTGAATTCTCAGCGAAATCCATCGAGTCAAAGAATATATTATCCTGGCCCGTTTCTTGGCACTAATGGATGGTCTGACATGACTGTTTTGACATATAAATGCGGAAAAATGTATTGAGATGATGTCAAAAGAGGTCAAAAGTGACAGAAACAATCGACAAATGGTCGTTCATGCTACGGCCGCTGATAGGTGAAATTATACACATAAAAAAGGTAAAATTTAATATAACTGGGCAGGGGGGGGGGGCGCCAATTTTCAGTTTTGCCCCGCCTAAAAAAAATTGGAGATCCGGGGCTGTATGTATCGAGCGCGCTGTTTGTCAGACGAAAACGTCAACAAAAACACTTTTGGGTACCTACATCCATCCATACATAGAAAAAAAAACCTAGACACAACATATAGATAGAAAAAAATATATTTTTACCTTTGCATCGAATAGGCTCCAAAACTACCGAACCGATTTGAAAAATTTTTTTGACTGCCGGAAAGCTACATATTACTTTTTTTTTAAATGTGCTATACTAGCGCCACTTTGATAAATAATTAACATCTTATAAACCATGGCCGAAATAAAAAATATGCGTCTTTGACTCCCTAGATAATCTTGGTAATGTAAAATCTTAGAAATATTATTTTATTTGCCTAAAGTGGCTACTTTAGTTTCATAAAATAATGAAACTAAAGTACTTAGCCACTTTAGGCAATAAACGGTTTATTCCTTAGATTATGAACCTGAAAGCTACACAACAGGACCTTAAAAACATCTTAGCCAAGGAGGCCTTAGGAGTCAAAGACCGACATTTTGACTTTTGCCATGGTTTAGAAAATATACATTTTTTTCGGAAGTGGCGCTAGTTTCGCACCGTATAAGCCCTTAAACTAAAAAAAATTAACCCTAGGTGTAAAAAAATATTCTTACGTATTTTTTACATCGCGTACGCTGCGAAAAGTATTGATCTTAGTTATCGAATGTACTAATACGATATGTAAGAATATGTAAAATAATATAAGATGTAAGATAAGGTAGGTTATGATTAGAGGCACAGATGTTTTTAAACATCGTGAACAAATTTTAAAATTGTAATCTGCTCCTCCGTCAATCCAAAACTACATCCAAAATAAACATATTTGTTTACCGGGTAAGTACCACAAAGTTAGAGCAGGAGCAGGCAACTGAATTGCTTATCGATTTTTGCGTATTTGACGTCGCTTGCAGGTCGAATCGATGTCGAGCGCTCGACCTGCCTTCATACTATTCAATCTGTATCGCGCGTCATGTGAATGTATGTGCGATTCGATATCGAGCGGTTGTGTGATCGATATCGTTTGCTCATAAGGACACAGACGCAATTCTCCATATTATTTGTTAGGACTCACGACTTTTTCGATATCGCACCGATATCGCCTATCGACGCAATTCTGTATCGAATCGCTGCATGAGGAAACACGCTAAGGGGTAAAAGGCCAAAAAACAAGTTCCTTGAATATACACAAAATCGGTAACTCTGTCTTTCAAAAACGATATATCACAATGTGGGAAATAGGTTTTTACGTATGTAAATTCAAACTTTATTTAAAAATAATACTTTCGCCAAAATAATAAAAAAACGTGAAAAATTTTGAATTTCGCGCCATACCGTGAGTTACCGCCATAACTAAAGAAAAAATCTTAAAAGTCAAAAAGATTGTATCTTTAGTTTTTTTTTTGTCCACTCAATTTTGTTCAATCTTCCCTAAAATATAAACAACAAAAACAATGGTTTTTTTTTTTATTTGGTTCCACTAAATCAGCCTATTTATATAAAATGTAATTAAGTATTTTAAATTTGTAAAATGTATTTCAGTAATTGTTTACTTATTTAGAAAATATACTGATATCTGAGCAGTGAGTTGTAATTACTTCGTACGCTGGTAATAATAGTTCAATGTATCTGAGTCCCTAAATCTGAGAACACTTTGCTTTTAACATAATAACATATTTAATTTTAACTTTAGTAATACTGTAATACTACTAGTACCTACTGAGGTACCTCAGTACCTACTACAGGACGGGACAAGCTAGAGTCTAGACTAGAGGTCACTTTAATCACAGTAGGTACCTACATATATGTTGCCTGTTGACGTTGAGAGATGGTCCCCGTAAAAAATAGAATATAGAGACAAATAATGTATGGTGGTTGTCGCAAAGGGAATTTTACAAAACTAATAAGTGTGATATTATCCACTAGAACGCACTGGTGTAAAATCCACATCCACTTCCTATTTATACTTATAGATACAACTCCTAAAACGACCCACCGACCCAACTCACGGTTTATCAAACTGCAATTTTCGAGCTTTCCTCTCTTTCTCTGTAATTTCTTCTGCTCTGGTGACACTCTGAGCCCTACGATATCGCAGCTTCTTGTCCTCTGCCTCCGTAGTCATTTTTAGTAATGTTAGAGTAAGTAGGTACTCTAAGAACTACACGCACGACAAGACACGCTACGCTAAGTAGGTATTGTTTTAATTAATTTTAATTTTATTAAAAATGTAAATTGTATTAAAAGAAGCAGAGGTTATCTTTGGGTTATCTCCCTCACAGACCAACTAGATCTCCCTTAGATTAGATTTGTGTATATTCAATATTATCTATGGATTAGATTAGAACGTAGTCACAGACCAACTAGAGATACTAAGGCTAAGAACGTACAGGCGGTTTTTTGCCGCGCGGATTTTATGTAACATATAGAATGAGGGGTTTTCAAAGTGACAGAAAAGAAAAAAAAAAGTTTCATAATACGCCGGTAGATGGCGGTGTCTAAAGCTATATAAGGCTTCAAACGCACAGGCGGATTTTTATCCGCGCGGTAACAAACCGCGCGGATAAAAATCCGCTGCTGCGGTTTTATTTCTGCGCGGTTGGAAAGGTTGTTATTTCATTTTCAACCTTATTCATAGGCCACGAAGGTACAGGCGAATTTTTAGCTGCGCGGAAATAAAACCGCGACAGCGGATTTTTAACCGCGCGGTTTTTTATCCGCTGGTGCGCACACTTCCATAGGATTCAGTATGTTACATAAAATCCGCGCGGCAAGAAACCGCCTGTGCGTTCGTAGCCTAAGAGAAATGGGAAATCGAATATTGACTGAATCTTTGGATTGGATCATTTTCTGCTAAGTATAAATCTTAATTTCACCTACTCCGTCACTGCCTCAGTTAAATTTTAATTTTTATGTTTCATTTTGAGCTATTGAATCATTCATTTCATCTTGACCTATTGCTCCTGGCAGAGCGCCATCTAGTAGCAGCTTAGTGAAACTTGTTTTTTCTTCTGAGCTGTCAAATTGAAAACCTCTCATTCTATGGAAGTGTCCGCACCAGCGGATAAAAAACCGCGCGGCTAAAAATCCGCTGTTGCGGTTTTATTTCCGCGCGGTTTTTTTCTTGCTTTTGACAAGGATTGCAAGACAAAGACTGAGAGGACTCAAATCCACTCCTGGACTCATGACTCCAGGGCGTTCTTATCGGGCCGGATCCCAAATGAGTCCGGACTTAAAAGGCTCAGCTCGGACGAACCGAACTCTCGTCATGTCGTCTTCAGTGAATGGGATTGGGAACGGACGTAATTTTTATGATTGATTTACCTGTAGATTGATTTTGCTGCATAACAAGTAGCATGTGACGTGTTATTTTTATTTGGAGTCTCTTGAACTCAACTTCACTTTAAACTTAAAGTTAATTAATAGATTAGATTAGATTAGATTAGATTCATTTATTTCACACTATCATATTCATATTACATACAAAGTTGTATAATAAAATGTCAAAGTATAATGTGATCGTCAAAATATTGTACAAAAATTATATAAAAAATAATAAGTAGTTACTTAATTATTTAAGTACTATGTAAACAATGTCAAATTTTTAAATGTATAATTGTATATAAAATGTCAAATACTAAATAATAATTTCAATTTACTTGAATTACATATTGTAACTGTCGAATACTCAAATTACACAAATAATATCCAATGTCAAACAAATTTATAGTTTAAAAAGTCATCTATACAATAATATTCATGTTCCAACAAAAGTTTTTTCAGTCGGCGACAAAACGCTTCGTCATTGATTTCCTCCTTCAGCTCAGTAGGCAGATGCTCATAATAGTGTGGCCCGATGACGCGCGGGTTGTGTGTAGCAAACACCGTGCGACGAGGCACTGCGGCCAGGCTCCCCGCTCCCCGCAGCGCCCGCCCGCCGCACTCACGTCGTCGGAATGTACCTATATTTTTTCTGACATAAGTAATGATCTCGTAAAGATATACTGAGTAAAGGGTCATTACTCGATACTTTTTAAAAAGCGATCTACATGATTCGCGACTAGGTATACCCTCTAAAGTTCTAATGGCGCGTTTTTGCATTATAAATGCACGATTTGAGTCTGTCCAATTACCCCATAATATGACACCGTAAGACAATATGGAATGAAAGTGCGCAAAGTAAGCTTGCCTAAGCACTGAACTGGAAACGAGTGGTTTTAATTTTCGCAGCGCATATGCGGCACTTCCTAATTTATCGCACAGTATATCAACATGTTGTTTCCAATTTAAATTAGAGTCCAGTGTGAGACCTAGGAACTTGCACGTTTGGGCTAGAGGGACAGGGCTAATCAGGCATGGTGGCGGTGGTCGTGTAACTCTAGGGCTAAAGATAATAAGATTAGATTTTGAAGGATTAAGGATTAACCCATTTGTTGAATACCATTTATCCAGTTGTGTAAATGTTTTATTGATCTTATCATTTAATTCTTCGTACGAAGGAGCACTCATTATAACCGTTGTGTCATCTGCAAACAAAGCAACTGTTCCATCAGTAACGGCCTGCTCAATATCATTGACAAAGACCAGAAATAGGGTATTTCCAAGAGAGGACCCTTGTGGAATTCCTATTGTAACATTTCCAGTATTTGACCTTAACCTTCGCCCGTCAGTGACGACTTCTACTGTCTGTTTGCGATTGCAAAGGAATGATTCTATAAGTTGGGATGCCTTACTTTTCACGCCATATGCCCGTAGCTTTTTAAGGAGAAGATCGTGCTGGACAACATCAAATGCTTTTGTGAGGTCGCAAAATAAATTGCCGTTTTATATTTACTATCTATGTTAGATATTATAGAGTCCACCACATGGTGTGCGGCAGTGGTTGTTGATCTATCTTTCCTATACGCATACTGATGCCGTGTTAGTAATTCATTCCTTTCTAGATGTTGCATAAGAGAGGCTGACACTATTGACTCTATTAATTTAGAAATGTTTGGTACAATTGTAATAGGTCTGTGGCTACCGGTTTCAGTTTTTTCGCCTTTTCCCTTGTATATAGGGCACACACGCGTACTTTTAAGAACATCCGGGTATTTCCCAGTATAAAACATTTCATTTATCAAAATAACAAGGATATCAGCTATTACTGGCCATATCGATAATAATAAACTTTTAAATTCTTATCCAAAGTCTGAATGTTTTCGTCTAAATTAAAATTAAAAGATTTAATTTTTAAAATAAATAAGATAATAAATTTCAAATAATATATAGTGCGGTTTGCGTTCAGCTTAATTTAAAATTAAAGTGATTATAACTGTTGTAATTTTTTATTTGAATCAATTTATTCAACTTCGTTATTATTATTTTGCACGCCGCCACGATATGATATGACACACATTGTAGACACTAGTTCTGCTCGTAGGCAATTTAAGATTTCAAATCAAAGGAAAACAAAACACAATCTCCGCGCGCCCGCCGAGACGCGGTAGCCGTTTCTAGGGAGCCGTCGTCGAATCTATCTAAAAGTATAAAATATATAATTTTTAAATTTAATAAAGCTAAAAGCTGTACGATATAGGAAGGATCGTTACAGTATGTACCCTGATTCCCATATTTTTTCGGGCCGTTACGGCCTCGTAACGCTTGCTGATCGTCCGACTTCCATCCTGTTCAAAATGGTATTACACTAATCTTTTTTAGGCTTCAAACGCACAGGCGGATTTTTTTCCGCGCGGTTTTTACGCCGCGCGGATAAAAATCCGCTTTTAAGACGATATACGACAAATAAATAGAACGAGCAAATGAACAGAGTTTATCTCTTTGATATAGCATACTGAGGGCAAGGGACAGTCATATATCAGTCGCCCACATCGGTTACTACATTTTATTGGAAAAAGTAGTAAATATTGAATATCTTTTTAATTATTACTTTTAAATCAAATCTGAATTACCAGAATTTAATTTTGTTTATTATCATTATTCCTAGGTAGTTTTAACAAAAACTAGTAAGTCATTTCGAAGAACTAGCTATTCCCGTTTTTTGGAAAGGTTATCTTTGACGAAATAATGTATCGAGGTTTTTTAAATCCACTAGTTTTTCTCAGTTATAAAAAACTTAGTTATATCCTCAAAAAGGTTATATTGAAATTCCAGATCTTTACCTCCTATAGATAGGAAATAACTTGATTTAAAAATCCTTCAAAACTCATATACTCATCAAATGCTCTATTCGCACCGCGGATAAAAAACCGCGCGGTTGCGTCAGTTCGATTCAGTTTCCGAAGGAGACGGACGTAATGGACATCGAGAATTTTTTTGTTTGACATCGGCGACGTAACAGAAAAACGTCTAAAAAGATGTCATAGTAAAAACTAAATTCACCCATTTAGGGCCTTAAGACTGAAATGACTTTATTTTGATTAAACTTTGTGAGATTTTTCTTATAACACACACAGGATAGAGGCAGTACGTAGTGCTCTTTATTATATTGTCATCGAGGATTAACTTTAGATAATATGTACATAGGTACATCATATGAGTAGGAGTAGGTAGGTACCTACGTAAGTAGATAATTAGTATTGATCAAATCAAATAAATAACTATCAAATATAAGATTGAACGAATATAAAGATATCAGAGAATGCGGTTGTGTCGATGGACAACGTTTTGGTGGTAATAGTTAGTAAGTATTAAAATATAAATTAAAAAAAAAACCAACACACGTTATAATATAATTGTGCAAGTATAATATTGCGCAATTATATCGTTACGTGTGTGGCCTGCAATAATATTTAGACTTTGGTATAACTCGCCCACATAAAGAAAACATTTATAAAACTATGACAGCATCATGCGTCCTCGCTCAGAATGGATGTGTCTGAGCGAGACAGCATAATGTTTGTCATTGTTTATAAACCTTTTTTAAAGTGTGCGGCTTATACTCCCAGCTCCGGCAAGGGATTGCACTTCATGTTCGGATCCGCTCTGGGATTTGATTAATTTTGTCAAGCAAGTCCCGTTATTGATTCCGAATCCCCGTATTGATTCCCCAAAATCAGGATTTTCATCATCAGTGGCAATGGCTCTTGAAAGTTTCATAATAAATAATAATAAATATTTTATTCAATTTTAGTATACAATTATTATTATATTATTTTAACTTTATTTTTTGAGATTTAAAAAAAAACTTTTTAAGGCTGATGGACCCCTTGTTCACCCTCCCCTGTGCATTGCCCATGACCCCCAGACTCGTCTGGCGTCAGCTAAGCCACCGTAGATCATTGGTCTGATGCTGCACAACATTTTTAGTTTTTTTTACAATAACTATCGAAGGACCTAAAGTGAGCACGGTTTATTATTTTTTAATTTTGTTTTCAGGAATGAGTTCTTTATGACTATGCTTACCGTGTGTTAAATTTTCCTCCACGACAAAAAAATAACCGTGTTTAAGTCAAGTATTTTATTTACTTTATTTTATAGAAGACTGGCTAGAATCTTAAATTGCCTACGAGCAGAACTAGTTTTTACAATGTGTGTCATGTAGTGGCGGCGTGCAAAATAATAATAACGAAGTTGAATAAATGGATTCTAAAAAAAAAATTACAACAGTTACAATCACTTTAATTTTATATTAAGCTGAACGCAAACCGCACTGTAAATTATTTGAAAATTATAATTAGAATCTTATTTATTTCAAAAATTAAAATCTTTTAATTTTTAACCGACGAAAAAACAAAAAGGAGGAGGTTCTCAATTCGTCGCGTATATATATATATTTTTTTATGTATGATCACGCAAAACTTTTTACTGTGTGGACCGATTTTGATAATTCCTTTTTCAATCGACAGGGTATACCTTGAAGTTGGTCCCATAAAAATTTGGAAATAAAATTCCAACCCTAAGGGTGGAAAAATAGGGGTGACTTTATTGTTCACTCACAGATTGTATTGCCGTTTTGTGATTTACATGAAAACTGCTAGGTATAATTATAAGTCTTTTTTATATGAATGTTAATAATCATAATCTCAGCCGATAGACGTCCACTGCTGGACATAGGCCTTCCTCAAAAACCGCCTCACCGACCGGTCGTGATCGAACCTCATCCTGTTAGTCCCTCAACCTTCACCAGGTTGTGTGGCCACCTTGTGGGGTGCGACCACCCTGTGAAGGTTGATTAACTGGGGTCAAAAAAAATTAGACCAAAAAAAACTGAAAAGCATTAAATAATTGAGAAACATTTTCTATTAGGACTTAATTTACTCACTTCTTAAAGTAATTTTGGTTTAGCAAGAAATTTTGAGTCGGTGCCACAGAATCAACGAATAAAGATCACTAAATTACCTGAAATTCAAAGAAATAACCGAAAAACGTGTGCCGCCGCGCATCGCGCTTTAGGTAGTTAAGGAATTTGCTTTTGTGGTGTGGCACCGACTTAAAATTTCTTGGTAAAACAAAATGACTTTAAGAAGTGAGTAAATTAAGTCCTAATAGAAAATGTTTCTTAATGAGAGGTTTTCAATTTGACAGCTCAGAAGAAAAAAACAAGTTTTATTAAGCTGCTACCAGATGCGCTCTGCCAGGAGCAATAGGTCAAGCTGAAATGAATGATTCAATAGCTCAAAATGAGACATAAACATTAAAATTTAACTGAGGCAGTGATGGAGTAGGTGAAATTAAGATTTATACTTAGCAGAAAATGATCCAATCCAAAGATTCAGTCAATATTCGATCTCCCATTTCTCTTATATTGGTTTAGACACCGCCATCTACCGGCGTATTATGAAACTTTTTTTTCTCTTTTCTGTCACTTTGAAAACCCCTCATTAATGCTTTTCAGTTTTTTCGGCGGTTTAATTTTTTGATAAAAAGTTTTTATAATTTAGACGCTCTATGACGAAAACATTCACACTTTGGATAAGAATTTTAAAAATATTAATAAACGTTTAAGTTTAAAGTTAAGTTGAGTTCAAGCGAGTCTAAATAAAAACAACACGTCACTTGCTACTTGTTATACTACTACAGCGATAAAAATTGCGTCCGTTCCCAATCTCATTCACTGAAGACGACATGACGAGAAGCGTTCGGTTCGTCCAGGCTGAGTCTTACTAAGTCCGGACTCATTTGGGATCCGGCCCGATAAGAACGCCATGGAGTCATGAGTCCAGGAGTGGATTTGAGTCCTCTCAGTCTTTGTCTTGCAATCAATGTCAAATGCGAGAAAAAACCTCGCGTAAAAAAAACCGCAACAGCGGATTTTTATCCGCTGGTGCGGACACTTCCATAGGATTCAATATGTTACATAAAATCCGCGCGGAAAAAAACCGCCTGTGCGTTTGAAGCCTTAGAATGTAAATAGGACGGCGTCGTTACGACCAACAATCGTTCAAACGATGGAGAAATGTTTGGTCTGTGCCCGCTTTTGCCATGTCTATGGTCTAAAATACGTCGTGCGACTCGTGCGGGATTCAAGTCATAGATAATATTGAATATTCAAGTCTATCTACGTCGATAGTGAAAACTTAGATATGTGAAGATAAGACACCAAATGAAATGTTTACATACAAAAAAGTGAAATAGAAAACTTAATGATGTCGATTGTGTTTGAATCAGAGCAAGAACTTTGGAAATAGGTACCTATGAGGTACCTATACCTACCTACCTATACCTAGTTATTGGACTTAGTAAAGAAAGCGCGTTAGAGCACGGGAAACTTCGAACGAGGTTTTGTTTTATGGAAATATTATCATAGCTAGGTATTTTCTTTTATTTGGTACCGTAGTAGGTATTAGATTACCGTTTACTGTGTACGTTTATATAGTTTGTAAGTAGACCATGCAATATTGGTTGGTACATACCTACGCCAAATTAACGATGGTCCTATTTACTGACCATCATTCCGCCTCGTTCTACCCATAAATTGGGAAAGGTCTTCTACGAGCCTAGACCTTTGTGAGGCGTTTCGATTTTATTTTTTTACTTTAGGGAGTGAGTGACACGCATTGTGGCGACCGCGCACCGAAAGACGCAGAGTAGGCAGACCCTTCACAAGGTGGTCAGAAGACCGCTGTAGACTGCGGGATAACTCTGGATGAGAGTCACTCGAAACATGACCCGTTGGTGTGGCGATGTGTGGGGGAGGCCTGCGTCTAGCAGTGGACGATTTTCGGCTGAGATGGGTGGTGATGATAAACTCACTAACTCTGAGATGTTAAACCGGACGAGAGACCCGTCAGTGTGGTGATGTGTGGGGGAGGCCTACGTCCTGCAGTGGACGCCTTTCGGCTGAGATGATGATGATTATGAAGTAACTAAATCTGAGATATTACACACCGGACGAGAGTCGCCTAAGCAAGACCTGTCGGTGTAACGATGTGTGGGAGAGGCCTGCGTCCAGCAGTGGACAATTTTCGGCTAAGATTATGGTAGGCGATGATGAACTCACTAACTCTGAGATATCACACAGGGCGAGAGTCGCTCAAGACATGACCGGTTGGTGTGGCGATGTGTGGGGGAGGCCTGCGTCCAGCAGTTGACGTTTTTCGGCTGAGATGATGGTGATTGTGAACTCACTAACTCTGTTATGTCACACCGGACGAGAGTCGACTAAGCAAGACCCGTCGGTGTGGCGATGTGTGGAGGAGGTCTGCGTCCAGCAGATGACGATTTGAGGCTGAATGATGTCGATGATGAACTCACTAACTCTGAGATGTCACACCGAACGAGAGTCGTTTAAGCAAGACCCGTCGGTGTGGCGATGTGTGGGAGAGGCCTACGTCCAGCAGTTGACGCATTTTGGCTGAGATTATGATGATGATTATGATGATGGAATCACGAAACAATGTTTCCATTTTAATTGTATTTGAATTGTTAATTTTTTATCAATAATTCGGAGTTTTCTATAGGAAAAGTAGATAAAAAGGTACTTTTGCAAAACGACCTGTCGATCGAATGATTTGACGTTTAGTCGTCGCAATCCTATCGAAACGACATTCTAATTTTTTTTACGATAATATACCTATTTACAGACCAACGACGTCTGAACGATTTAGTGTAATACGGTTCGACGGTTTTGCGATAGGAGCCGGGCCGTCACGGCAAAATTTGAGGATGGAAATACCGATTTGGTCGATCGCGACGGCCTCGCTACGGCACCGTCCGGAAAAAAATAGGGGAATCAGGCTAAAGGCTCCTGATACCACCAGAAAACCACTAACAAAAAAATGTCCGCAGCAGAAAACCACTTAAATTTCCACTAAGATATACAGGGTGCATGGTAGATGAGTGGATATACGTAAATAGGGGACAGGGGTGACCCTTTGCTATGCGTTCTACCCCAAATAATATGACCTGGGACCTTTATTTTTTTAAGGATTTTAATTTTTAAGACATGAGACCCTAACTTGAACTTGAAAATTTAACTTTTTTTTTATTTTTTACCAATAATTCTCAACCTGTAAATTTTATTGCCATCTAGACTCTCATACTATTGTCTTTAATAAAAACTTTTTATAAAAAAATTAAACCGCCGAAAAAACTGAAAAGCATTAAATAAATAATAGGAAAACATTTTCTATTAGCCCTTATTTACTCACTTCTTAAAGTAATTTTGGATTACCAAGAAATTTTAAGTCGGCGCCACACCACACAAGCAAATTCATTATCTATGTAAAGCGCGATGCGCAGCGGCATACGTTTTTCGGTTATTTCTTTGAATTTCAGGTAATTTAGTGATCTTTATTCGTTGATTCTGTGGCAACGACTCAAAATTTCTTGGTAATCCAAAATTACTTTAAGAAGTGAGTAAATAAGGGCTAATAGAAAATGTTTCCCTATTATTTATTTAATGCTTTTCAGTTTTTTCGGCGGTTTAATTTTTTTATAAAAAGTTTTTATTTTTTGCTTTTCAGTTTTTTTTGGGCTAATTTTTTGACCCCAGCTAATCATACTTCACCGGGTGGTCGCACCCCACAAGGTGGCCACACAACCTGGTGAAGGTTGAGGGACTAACAGGATGAGGTTCGATCGCGACCGGTCGGTGAGGCGATTTGTGAGGGAGGCCTATGTCCAGCAGTGGACGTCTTTTGGCTGATTTTATTTCATTTCCAAAGATATTGTAAGTAGGTATCAAAAGTTATAATGTAACACGGAAATGCAACCTGTGAGTGGATAAATCGACCCGCCGACCAAAAAGTCACCCCTATTTTCCCACCCTTAGGGTGGGAATTTTATTTCCAAATTTTTATGGGACCAACTTCAAGGTATACCCTGTCGATTAAAAAAAGAATTATCAAAATCGGTCCACACAGTAAAAAGTTATGCGTGATCATACATAAAAAAAAAAATATATATATACGCGACGAATTGAGAACCTCCTCCTTTTTGTTTTTTCGTCGGTTAAAAAGTATCAAAAAGGTGAAAAAAAAAATTTAGCTAGCGCCATCTGATAGCGGCGTGATAATATTTTTTTCTGAGATGTCAAATTAAAAACCTCATTAAAAAAAGGGAAAAATGTTGGAGTTCTACTAAATTGTCTGAAATATCTAAATGTCATACGCTTTTGAACGGCATACCGCAATTTCAATTTTTCAAAAACTGCAACAGTTCGGGTGTGCATCTTTACCATCCAAGTTTTACACGGCCAAGTTTTGTACAGCAGGGTCGTTCGTGTCATTCACTAAAAACTTGGCTGGTAAAAGCCCTGTCGTGCAAAACCTTTACGGCAAAAACTTCCTGTACGTCCGAGAAGTTTTTCACGACACAGTCTTTCGTGTTACCACTAAAAACTTGGACGGTAAAAACTTGTCGTACAAAACCTTCCGGACATAACAAAGACAATTTCTATGCGTATAGACCCTATTTGAAATACATCGTTTTGGTTGGTCGGCACTAAATTTATATTGACCAATCAGGAAGAAGAAATGATTTACACAAATCAGAATTAAATTTTCAATGAGAACAAAAGATTATTGTCAATCAGTCTCAGTCAATCAACCAAACAGAAAGAAGATAAACACTACCGATTTAAGAGAGCCCACTCTAGCAATATTTAAGTGTTATTTAAAAAAGGAGCGAAAATAAGTTTTAGCATCGTTATATTGGCACCGTTGACTATTGTATTTATTAAACGACTTCAAAAAAGCAGGTTATCAGTTTGACCTGTATGTATGTATGTATATTTGTCCGCGATTATCTCGCGTTTGGCTGAACCGATTTTAATGCGGTTTTCAGATATGTATTCGTTACATTTAGGAGAAGGTTTTTGTACCTATTTAAACGACTTCGAAAAAGAGAAGTTCTCAGTTTATGTATGTTTCTCTTTGTAAAAAAGAAATTATTGTTAATTATTTTAACATTTGATGAATAAAATTTAAAAAAAATTATTGATATGTTGTTTTTAAACCTGCAATCATTTATACACTACTAATTTGTGCCAGCGGGACATTTCCATACAATACATACAAATATGTATACATTACTAAGGAACGTTTCTAGCGTAGCGAATATCACGGCCGGATAAATGATCACTGGATGCAATTATTTTGCTATTTCTGTATGGAATAAAAACTTCACTGTACGTTTATAATTATTCGTTTCGTTTTCGTGTAGTATTTCATTTCAGTTTACCATTTTGAACTAAATAAAACAATTAAATTATTTTAATGCACTTGTTATTATACATTATAGTATGCTTGCATAAAAGAATAAGAGAAAAGGAATAAGAAGAAGAATAGAAAAATATAACTTAAAATATTGAAAATTAAAAAAAAAAAACAAAAAATTAAAGGAAAACGACACAGTTTCTCATACTTGATCAGCTGGCGGGGTCAATGTACGGGACAGCTGATTTTTGTTTTGAGATATCGATCCATGTTGCTTTGGGAAAGTTAAGTATGGTGAGCTGAATCCTTCCTTTGATTTATAACCGTTTTGTCAGAAACACCCGGTATATTGTAAATCAATTATTACATAGTATAAAATAAAGTCTCTTCCCGCGTCTGTCCATATGTATGCTTATATCCTTAAAACTATGCAAGGGATTTTGATGAGGTTTTTTTTATTAGAAAGAGGAATTCAAGAGGAAGGTTTATAAGTTTATTACATGCACAAGCTAGTAATAGGTTAGGCGGTACGAAGTTGGCCATGTCGACTAGCAGATTATAACTTTAGCCTTCAAAAGTATAAATATAGAGCATTAAATAGATAAGTAAGATAGTTTATAAAATGGTGGTTATTAAAAAAAAAAGGTTCAAGGTAACCGGTTGGTTAGTAAAGGTTTTGGAAATACTAGAAGGTACATAAACCTTATAGGAAACCTATGTAATAGATACTTAAATTCTTAAAATAATAATATAATAAACGAGCTTTCCCGGCTTACTTCGTTACGCCATAGAATATAAGAGACTACAAAAGACTTGGCTCTATAGACTATGTTCTTTTGACTGCTCAGAATGGCTGAATAAAAAACAAACAATAACAACAAACCATCTGTCAAAATAAAATATGTAAACAACGGAAAAAATATTACACCTTGGGTTATATTATTTAAGTTTAGGTAAGGATCCTTAATTTTTTTTGAAAATATAATATAGCCTATGACACTCGCAGTTAATGTAGCTTCCTACCAGTGAAAGAATTTTTCAAATCGGTTCAGTATTTCCGGAGCCTATTCGTTACAAACAAACAAATCTTTCCTCTTTATAATATTGGTATATTCGTTACAAACAAACAAACAAACAAATCTTTCCTCTTTATAATATTGGTATAGATTGAATATTTAGATTTTGGAAATAAGATAGTTAGAATCAGTCTAAATAACAACATTAGAAAGATGGCCACCTGAATCGCCTGGGTGGGATGACATACCTGTCTCTATACAGTATTCGGGCTGATCTGTCCGTTATCTGTGGCAAACCAAGTTAAGTCTTATGTAAATAATATAGTAAAATAATAATAGCAAAAACGGTGGGTCTATATTCAGCGGGAACATAATGTATTTTGTAAATATTTTTTATACTAAAACTAGAGGCTGCCCCGCGGTATCACCCGCGCAGGCTTCTCATAAACACATAAATTCTGTTTATTTTCCGTTCCCATGGGAATTTTGGGAAATTATTTCTTAGTACTGCCATACACTATCCGAGAAACCCACGTGCAAAATTTCAGCCCGCTACGCCCAGTAGTTTCGGCTCTACGTTGTATGTCAGTCAGTCAGTAACCGAAGAGTTTTATATATAGTGATTGATGTACCTTATAATTTGTTCTAAATAAATAATAAAGATATCATTTGTTCAATGTTATTTGCTGAAATATTTGTAGTTTACAGAAAACTATAGGCAGCGGGAAACTTTTTTATCCGAATACGAATCTTTTTAAAACCTAGTTTAATAATTAGTGCTATACAAGCTATACACACAATTTACAAAACAAATACAAAATCCATTTAAATATTAACCTATTAACATAAACTTTGTTAGTTTGAAAAATCTGTTCCCAGAGGGAATTAATTTTATTTTAATACGAATCGTTTTGAAAACTATCTAAATATAAATTAAATTAGTGCTTTGCAAATTATGCACTTGACTACGTACATTACTATGAAATTTAAATATTAAGGTGTCAGTGGTGCCAAAACAGCGATACTAAAAAAAATTTCGCTCCCTCGGATATAAAAAACATAACCCACCCTAACTATCTCATAAAACGGTTAGTGCTTATCTTCTCTGTGAACAAAATGTAAACAAACAAACAATGTCTGATCCTCAGACTCTGAAGGGAACGCAGAACAACGTTGGAAACCAAGAAAATGTATTTCTTTTATTCTCTTCCCAACCACCTGAACACAATTAGTAGGTACTGCCCTGGATCGTTCAAGCAGTTACCTCTCTTCTCTGAGAAAAAAAGATCGATCCATCGCGAGCTGAAAGCCACAGAACATATCGTCCCTTAAGATCTAACACCGCGGAACTCATCTTTTAGCGTATATGACTTTTTGGTATCATTGGATAGGGAATCGCAAGGCGCATCTATTGGCAAATCAAAAACCAGAATATCAACCAATCCCGAGGCTTAATTTAGCTTTTTCTATCACTGCGTAACTCAGCTGACGCTCATTCCAGTGGCAACACCGCGTAACTCTTCAAGATTTCTATGTGTAAGAGTTACCGCAGGGGTATCGTGCAACAAAAATGACAAAAACTGAATACATACCACTTGTTAAGGTATGAATTTTATATTACTTTTTTATTAAACTATAAGGAATGGTTTTTAACCTTTTACTTCAATTTATAAATAGTTTTTTTGCCTTAACTATTATCTCAAAAAACTATTTCTATTTACGCAGTGTTTTGAAACTGATAAATGAAGGAAATTAATGAGTTACGCGGTGTTTTTCATATATTTTGTCGTCTTTGCTTAGCAATTTTTTCAAATCTTCAAAGTTGAAAATTAACATGAACAAAGACGATATTAAAATGACTATGCCAATTAATAATATCAATGTCAATTACTGCCACTTTTGTTTTCTTAATGACAATGGTTCATAGAAGATGTACTATATCTTAAGGCTCAATCGCTAAATCACTCTAAGCAATAAGGCCGCCCACTGCAATCAATGTATTTAATTCAGAAAAATTGTAATTTATGTTAAGTTAATTGATCGCGATAAAGTGTCTTTCTATGTATTTAACTTAGTGATTATGGTATTGTGACGAACTTAAATAATAGACATAGTTACGGTCGAAAGGTAGTCATACCATGTAACCATGAAGTGGTAACTACGACACTGACTATTGACTAGCGCTAAAAGTAGAATTATGATAAAAAAAAGAACAGACGGAACGTTTAAGATTGAGGATACTAACAATTAATTTAAATCACAACCAAAAATCATCATTATCTGCTTCGTGATGGAGATAGGCTTTCCCCACAGATCCAGTGTACTACCGCAAACTTTACCAGGTCGTCTACCTCGTGTCTGCCTACTCTGAGTTTTCTCCACTCACGAATTCAACAACCATCTGTTCTGCGTTCTATCTTTGTGCTCAGCTCATTGCCACCTAAGTTTTAAAAGTATATAGGCAGTGTCGGTGACTTAACTTCTTTTGTATAAGATAGCTCAGGAAAATGATATAAAACTACCCCACAAATCACCATTCTCACCGGTCCTGTGCCACCCTCATGTAGTTATAACCACAACCTTCATCAGGTCCTCTGACCACTTTGTGCGGCGTCTGCCTACTCTGAATACAATAAGCATGTTGCTAAAAAGATATTAGCCAGATAAGAAAAATTTTAAGCATAAGTTTGTTATTAACATAGATATTTTTTTACATGATTTTTTATTTATTATGGTTTCTGGTTGCTGGAAGGGAGAACTTTTGAGTATTTAAAATAATTATCTTCATATGACTTGAAGTTCATCAAAGTGTGACTGAAAGATCTTTAACTTCTTAAAGAGTTATTTAGTTTTATAACACTATGTTGATATATGTGCGTATTTTTTATTTTTTGTTAATTTCACGACATAATTTTTTAAATAATTTTCGAACACCTTAAATAAATTCTGGTTGTGTTGAATAAATACTTAGAAATTCAGTCCAAATTTCAGTATAAAAACATTGCGTAAGTCATCCAAATAAAGCAGCAACACCGCTTAAGTCATAAAAATTGGCTATTCTGTGTATATATTTAAATAAAAACTACATGTAAATTTGTAATAAATTAAATAAAAACATCGTACATTCAAAAATAAGAGTATGTTTAAGAAAATTTGAAGATAAACAGTTTTATGTCTCTCCTGAAAAGTTGGTAAAAATGAGTTCCGCGGTGTTAGATCTTAAGGGACGATATACTCTGCTGAGCTGAAAGCGCGCCGTGAAGATGGATACGGGTTTTGATCTCTTTACGAGTCAAGGTAATACCTAACTAATGTTTCGTTAATTAGTATGGAATGCCAATATTTTCGCAAGCTTTAATTGCTCATAGATAGTGACTTCATTTCTACAATAATAACGAAGTAAAGAACGCCCAAACGCAAACTAACATCACATTTGTACAGTTTAACTAGTTGTTTTAATCTGATCTACAAGTAATTTTTTACTATTTTCAGTTTCCTGTACGATGATGTTCTCCAACTTTTAAGGTGATGGTTATCAGTCAAACATTGAAGAATTTGATGAAGAGGATGAGGAAATGCATCCTTAGTTTCTTGGAAAACATGTAGTGAAAAACATTCCACTGAATAAGATCCACTGACTCTAGAGGATTTTTCATACCAGCCTTGTATGATTTTGGTTTTACCAGATACATTAATCTCCAAGCTAGATATGTATTGATTGTGAAGTAGGGTATGTTCCTAATATTTTCTATTGTTTATGACAACGAAAGAATATCTGATTGTATTTTGTTGCTAGATGTAACATTTTATAGAATTCAAATGTTCTTATTCTGTCCATAACATCTGTTTTTTGCATATAAAAAAATTATAATATTTGGCATTACAGTGATGTTGTTTGTAATTGACTGTCATTTTCAGGATTATTGTTTTAATGTTGGTTCTGAAACCACGTGTTTTGTAAGCGGGATTTAAAACAATAATTGAATAAACTTATAATAACCGTACAACGTTGCCGGGCTTTATGCCCACCCTTTTAATCTAATTTGTGAACTTGACATTGGCAAAATACTCCACTGAAGTAGAGTCAAGTCCATTACATTAAAATAATAATAATAAATGTCATTTTCAGCTCAGTTAGAAGTGATTTGAACTGAGACGTGGAAACACTGGGTTCGATCCCCGCAGGGCAAACATTGTTATGATGAAATAGATTTTAGTTTCCCGGTCTAGGTCGCTGTACCAGGGTGTTCTAAAACTCGTAAGTACCTGCCTACAATAAAATTGTTTATTTTGTTCTTTTCTATCATTCTAAATTTTAGTATCATTTCCACATAATTCTATTCAAACAGCAAATAATGGCATAAAATAGGTAAGTAATAAGTACGATAGACAGATTCTTTCCTAGCTCATAATGTATCATTGATTCAGTGAAAAGTACTTATTGTAAAGTATATGGGGCGGACGAACCATATCTTCTGAAACACGGAACTGATGATTAGCAACAAGCCTTAAAGATTCTAGCATTCCTCAGGGGATCAAACTCACACCACGGGATTAGGTCATTATGACAAACATAAACTTATTTTACAAACATAATAATGGCTTTAAAAGTACAGTAACCATTAACAATAATAAACAAAAATCTTAATTATTCATATTAATTTCAGGTTTGCCGAACCCGGAGAGACAACCAGACAGATTCCGCACATGGTTGTATAGTATTTTTAACCGACTTCAAAAAAGGAGGTTATTAGTTGGACCTGTATGTATGTATGTTTGTCCGCGATTATCTCGCGTTTGGCTGAACCGATTTTGATGCAGTTTTCGGATAAGTATTTGTTACATTCAGGAGAAGGTTTTAGTACCTATTTGAACCGACTTCGACAAAGAGGAAGTGCTCAGTTGATGTATGTGTCAGTGTATATTAAAGGCGGGTTCCATTTTTGTAAAAAATAAATTATATTGGTGATATTTTGGCACTAGACAACTAAAAAATATTCAAATACAGAAAAGTTTGCCATTCTCACTTTGAATCGCAATACAACAAACCTCAAGCAAACATGAAAACATGGTGTAGGCACACGAATAGAATTTTAAAAGGTAAACGCTGTGATTATATAGATGATTTTCAAAAAATTGCAAATGATTATTATACCAAAAGAAGAAAATAATAAATATTGTTAATTAACGATAGAATTTTCATTTTAAATAAGGTTTGAGTTACATTTATTGAAATTATTGTAAGATAATAAGCATTCTATAGGGCTTATGAACAGGCTCCGAGTAGCTCAACGAGCCATGGAGCAGGCTATGCTCGGGATTTATCTGCGGGATCGAATCAGAAATGAGGACATACGCAGAGAAACCAGGGTCACCGACATAGCCAAGCGGATAAGCTCGTTGAAGTGGCAATGGGCAGGTCATATAGCCCGCAGAACAGATGGCCGCTGGGGCCGAAAAGTTCTCGAATGGAGACCACGGATCGGCAAGCGCAGCGTAGGGCGTCCACCGACCAGATGGACGGATGATCTGCGCAAGGCTGCGGGTCCTCGCTGGATGCAGGCCACCTGCGATCGGTACAGATGGAGAGCCTTGAGGGAGGCCTATGTCCAGCAGTGGACGTCTTACGGCTGAAATGATGATGATGATGAATAAGCATTCAAACATCTAATGACACGCAACGGCGTAGTGTTCGTATTAGCACCGGACGGCTCTCGCCATAGCGTAGTCAATCTGGCTGAACTCGACGCGATTCCAGCTCCAGCTGCCCCAGCGGCGGATGATACTGCTGCTGCTCCATCGACAACTGCAAAGACCCAAGCCACTAAGCAGGGCGTGAAGGTGAAGTCGCAGAGACCTCGGCAAAAACGGCCTACGTAATTTTTCAATTGTTTTGTGCAACTGTATTCTTAGATACCTAATGTATTTTCATATTTCATTAATTATTTGCCTCCCGTCTTTTTTCTTGTTTTCGTTTTTTCGTTACGTTTGTTTGATTGATTGGAAGTTAGGTTTATGTTTCATGGTTTCACCACGTTTCACTGAACTGCTCAGTCACAGTTCGATCCCGAGGTTCAATCAATCAATCGAATATTACCGTTTCGTTCCACTTCCACTCTGAGGTTCCACTGTTCCACTCTATATGCATTTTCTCATGATTTTCTCTAAGTCAAATTTTTTAAAACCTAAAACCTCAGAATAATAATAATACAAGAACAAGTCAATTACTACTAAGTGCGCAGCGTAGACAGATGAGCTAGCTAGGGATATAAAGGAGCGATTACATTTCTCCTGAATCAGTATCTGAATTAGCAACCTAATTAGCTTCCTTTTTAGGAAACTATTTAGGCAGCGTAGTTTGCTATCACACCTTTTCTTAGTCAGTCGCGATCGAAGCACAGTGTTGGCACCTTAGTGGATTTTCCACTAAATCTGGTGGTTTGGTTAGATTGGAACCCCCATTTAGTGGCAATTTTTTTTTTCATTTATTGGCTAGTGGTTTTTAAAGCGGATTATGAGAATTATCTTAAAATAAAATAAAAACTACTATTTAGCTATATTTTTACTTTCAAAATAAAAACCTTTATATTTTTTTATTTTTTTCGAGGGGGTTAATTTTCATTAAATCAATATATATAAAACTCTTCCGTTACAGACTGACAAACTGAGAGACAATGCAGAGCCGAAACTACTGGGCGTAGAAAGCTGAAAATTGGCACGAGGGTTCCTTGGGGAGTGTAGGTGAGCACTAAGGGATTGCCCGAAATTCCCATGGCCACGGGAACGTGAATTTTGTGTTTATGAGAAATCTGCGCGGGAAAAACCGCGGGGCAGCCTCTAGTTTTTAATAAAGTTTAAAGTGATTCTCGTAATTGAAAAACCATCTCCTATATTGTAATATATCGTTTTTGAAAGACAAAGTTGCCGATTTTTGTGTATATACAAGGGACTTGATTTTTTTGCCTTCGAACCTTTAAACACAAATCAGTAGGTCTCTCTTCCAAAAATGTTGTATTACAATGTTGAAAACGGTTTTTTTCATACGCGAAGTAATTTAAAATTTATAAAAAACGAATGCTTTCGTCATAATTTCATAATAAATAAAAAACGCAAAAAAAATTGAATTTCGCGCCATACCGAGAGTTACTACCTTAATCATCAATATATATAAAACTCTTCCGTTACTGACTGACTGACTGACTGACTGACTGACAGACAACGCAGAGCCGAAACTACTGGGCGTAGAAAGCTGAAAATTGTCACGTGGGTTTCTTAAGGAGTGTAGGTGAGCACTAAGAAGGGATTTCCCAAAATTCCCACGGGAATGGGAAAAAACGGGATTATTGTGTTTATGAGAAATCTGCGCGGGAAAAACCGCGGGGCAGCCTCTAGTGTTTTATAATCTTAGTGAGAATTTTAGCGGTTTTTAGAGAGGGACATCTTATTGTAAGTGGTGTTCTGGTGGTTTGAGGAGTGATGGGTTACTCAGTAATTTAAAATGAGGATTGAGGAAATGAGGTCCTCATTTTGAGGTGAGGCATTTCATCCCAAAAACAGGCCCAAACCTTCCTGCAGTGGGACTAATCTTACAAGTATTAATAGACATAATAATAATAATTTTATTAACTATAAAACACAGTTTTCTGATCTTAATTATACATTACAAATTGATATTTTGCAGGTAGATTTAGATATATATGCAAAGGTTATGTTTAAATAGAAAAGAGAATAATTTTTAATTAGTTTTAGTTTAAATTGTGATTGCAATACCTATGTTACCCAATACCTACATAATTGAAATTAAAAATAATTTTGAATTCATGGGCTAAGTAGCACTCTGCCTGTCGTGGTACTTGCTTGAGCGTACTGTGCCTTTTTATAAATTTGCCTATATTGACTCATTGTAAAATGACATAGGATTTTTCTAAATACGAAACATACTAATTTATAGATAGAGTTCCTGCGCTCGTCAACACCCTAAAACATCTTACCACAACGGGTTTTGTTAATTGAAATGCTTAAACCCTTGCCATAAGCCCAGATTTCCCGTCAGTTTACCTTTATTTTCAAGGTTTGTTTATTTGTTATGCTCTCGAATCACAATACACTTCTACGACACACACAAGGAACTTCCATCATTCAAATGCTCAAGATTTTGGTTTATTTTTCATTTTGGAATAGTGAGACGCCTCAATCCTCACGAGCCGTTTTACGAGTTTTATACGAGGTACACAGGTGTCCTCACTCACATCACTGTAACGAGCCCCCTCAAATGAGGGAGTAACTCATCACTTGAGGAACCTTATCTGGCGGATTGCTATTTCATCCGTTGGCAACACTGGAGCTAGGACGTCTTTGTTCTAAGTCGGTGGTTAAATCGGAAGCTAGCTCCCTAAATGCAATTACACTGTCCTGAATCAGGACTGACTGAATTCAGAGACTGATTTAGGAAAGGTGTAATAGCCCCTTAACTATCAACTACTTACGTGCCAATCAACGAGATGTCGATGAGTTTTTTGCATTGGGTGCAGAAGTTTTACTTACCGGTTTTTTTTTGCATCTAATACTTTACGCAGAAGAAATCTTGCGGGGAAGCTAGTTGATTTATACAATAAAAATAAAAAACGTTTTGTTTAAGTAATTTTTTTATTAACAATTAAAGTTTTTTAAAAGCATTTATTTAAATTGCATTGCAATGTATGTATGAATGATTGTTCGGATGAAATCTTACAACTTACTCAATTTTGAAGCAGATATCTTTGTTCGCGCCTTACGTGCGCGACCATTGCGTACTTTCAAGCAATATTTGCATAGAAAACTAATCAGGCGCTTAGCTCATTTTATGTCATACGAGCTGTCCCGGTTTACTTCGTTACGCCATAGAATATAACATACTACAAAAGACTTGGCTCTATAGACTATGTTCTTTTGACTGCCCAGAATGGCCGAATAAAAAAACAAACAACAACAACAAACTACCTGTCAAAATATGTAAACAACGGAAAAAATATTGCACCTTGGATTACATTATTTGAGTTTAGGTAAGGATCCCTAATTTTTTTGAAAGTCTTATATAGCCTATGACACTCGGGGTTAGTGTAGCTTCCTACCAGTGAAAGAATTTTTCAAATCGGTTCAGTATTTCCGGAGCCTATTCGTTACAAACAAACGAACAAACAAACAAACAGATCTTTCCTTTTTATAATATTGGTATAGACTACGCGCCGTCAAAGCAAGACAGGTCGCCCATCTTCAACTTGCGAACCCCTCTTCCTCGCGACACACTCTATCGAGACGAACGCCTTCTGCGTTCTTAAATTAATTTAATTATAATAAAATACTTAAACCTAAAGTGAAACTTAAACTATTGTATAATAAATAACTTAGAAAGTGATCTATAGTGTCTTGATATACGGGGCGGGAAGGAGCAAATCACTTAAATAAGCAAAAAGGAACCATCAAATCACTAATTTCGTCTGAGGACGAAACAATCTTTGAGGTGGTAACTCTCGGTATGGCGCGAATTTTTTTTTTTTAACTTTATTAAATTTATTACTTTTGCCAGAATAATTAAAAAATACGAAAAAAATTGAATTTCGCACCATACCGAGAGTTACCACCTTAAGCTATTGAGATGAAATTTTGTTAAAAATTTTGTTTATTGTTGATGAAAGATTTTTCTTCGCCAGTACCTACTGATAGTTTAGCTCTCTCTTCTTCCGCATAGGTATGTAAAAAAGTTAAAAAGAATTCGCGTTTGTAAAAAACCAAGCCCCTACATTTTAATATATTATCGTTTTTGAAAGACAGAGTTACTGATTTAACCGAAATTTCGAAACGCTACCGCGTATGCGCCCGCTAAATCTCTGGCAATCGTAGTTTGCGGCGCCTACAAGACAGGTTTACACCTAGTGTAAGGTCGCTGGTAACTAATTTATACGCTCACTGTTAAAACGTTAAAACTACCCCACTTTAATTTCTAAAGTTTATTTTTAAGTCGTATGTAAAAAATTTTGTATGTAGGTAATAATTATATTTTAGCAGTGTTTAAAAGCATTATTTGGTTAACGAAATAAACATTTTTAATTTTTTTTTTTCACTTTAATTTTTAAGCAAAATAAGGAGCGGTTTCGGTTTTTCATACAAACTTTAACACCCTGTATAATGGCTTACAGGACTAATTAACGCAGTTTTGATATCATATTTCATGTTGTTATATAAAAAGGACCTTATTTCGGAAATTACAAGTCTCTAGTGTAATTAGTTTAGATTTTAGCAAAAATCATATTTCACCCTGTATAAGAACTAAGGGGCAAAATATAAAAAACTAAAACCATTTATGATGTTTGTAATACAATTACAATATACAGTGTGAATTTTAACTCTCTAAACCCAGCAGTTTAGGAGTTTCATTCAAACTGTTACACCCTGTATACGGCGTCCCGGTTAAGTTATCCCAAAATCCCGTCTTAGTGGGTGCCTACGTCACGTAAGGAAGCTACTGTCCAAATTTTATCTTTCTATTTTCAGCTGTTTCGGCTGGGCGATGATGAGTGAGTGAGTAGATCAGTGGTATTTTGATTGTATATACAGTGTGTCCGGGGGAAGTTATAACATAATTTTAAGGGTGTATTCTATGATCAATTTCATCGATGAAAACACCCCATATGGGGGGTCGCAGTCTCACCCCCCCCCCCCCCTCAGTATGATGTTTTTTGTTTTTTTTTTGCAAAAGTCGACCCCTACTTTTAAATTCACAGTTAAAGATCTAAGTTTAAATCACTCCAAAGCAACCATACAACTTTTCAACAGCAAAGCTGCCAGGGAGGCTTTGGCGCTAAATAGGAACAACTTACGTACTCTGGTGCGAGCACTCACGGGACACTACAAGTTGAACAAGCATATGTTCAACTTAAAGTTGAAAGACACAAAAATGTGCAGACTCTGCCTAAATACAGATGAAACTGCGATGCATATTTTGTGTGAGTGTGGTCCCCTAATACAAAAACGGTCAATCCATCTCGGAAAACATTTGTTGCAGCCGGATGAGATAAAATCTCTCAGTTTCTAGGACATACTGTTGTTCCTGAAAGCAACAGGCCTTGATGCTGAACTATAAAATATAATAGTGGCGATCACAATAGATCTGCAAAGGTCGCAGTGATACTGGGCTGTTAAAGCCCTGCATAGCAAATAATAAAATAAAAAAACACTTGGTTATTTTGTTAGTAACTTAGGTAGCCTAACTACTTAGCCTTCGATCAAGACCTTAATGAAGGTTCTGTGAGCCTTAGATCTTTAACTGTAAATTTAAAAGTAGGCGGGGTCGACTTTTGCAAAAAAAAAATAATTAAAAACATCATACTGAGGGGGGGAAGAGGCTGCGACCCCCCATATGGGGTGTTTTCATCGATGAAATTGATCATAGAATACACCCTTAAAATTATGTTATAACTTCCCCGGACACACTGTATATATTTACTATAAATATTTATTATATTACCTTATTTATCTTTATAGTATTGTATATTTAAATGATATCGGATGACAAAAGTGATGATGACGAATATTATTCTCTTTGCGACTCAAGTGAATAGTTGAATAGCACGTTGAACGATAGTTTCAATAGTATTCCCTCCCTTGGCGACACCCTCATCAATTCTCGGTTCTCATATGTACCGAACAACTTCAATGTGGTTTAAATGAACGCACTGAGCATTCCGGCCCACTTTCCCGACATGCTAGCTACGTTTGACGGGAAGAACATCCATGCCATCATCGTTTCAGAAACCTGGCTAAAACCATGTCTTCCTTTTTCGTTATTCACATTACCAGGTTTCCAACTGATTGGAAACGATCGCACAGGTAGCGTCGGCGGCGGTGTTGCTATCTATCTGAGAACGAATATTAAATTTTTCCATCATCTCGAGTTCAACACAGCCTCCGCCGTCGGATGCTGGTGAGCATCTCTTCGTGGAGGTTCTCCTGTCGAACGTCAAGGTATTGTTGGGTGCCTTCTATAGTTCATCCTGCTCTAATAATTACTTCGCCTCATTTGAGAGTCTCATAATAATTTAATCCCTTCCTACAGTCATTCTATTATAATGGGTGCTTTTAAATACATGTTTGTTAAAAAATTACTCCCGATCTAATTCAGTAAAATCAATTGTCAACTCTTGAAATATGCATATACTACCACTGGATGCGACGCATCATTTTCCAAACTGTGTCCAGTCTCTTCTTGATCTTATGCTACTATCTTCTCCCCACCTTGTTGGTTTTCATGGGCAGTGCCCGGCTGACGCTTTCTCTTACCACGATATGGTTTTCCTATCGTACGAACTCCGATCTCCGAAAGCAAAAGCCAAAATTCTTTTTCAACGCAATTTTCGTGGCATGGACAGGGAACGTTTTCTAGAAGATGCACGACAAGTGGACTGGATTGTGATCGGAAACGCGGCAGACGTTGACAAGCAAATCTCCTTGTTCAATTCTCTTCTCACTAAACTTTGCGACGTTCACGCTCCCATTCGAGCCATCAAAGTAAAGCACCTTCCTGTGGTTAACGGAAGAATTAAAGTCGCTCTTGGTTCGCAAGGCTCGTGCCAAGACCAAACTAAGATCTGACCCATCCGATGCAGACAAAGACAAGTATAAGTCTCTACGAAATCGCTGCAATAAGATGTGTAGGGACGCCCCACAGGATATGATAGGATATGATGCCATCCACAACTCAATTGAAAAAGGTGACCCAGCGAAAGTCTGGAAATTTCTTAGGACTTTAGGAGTTGGAAGTTCTCACCAAAACTCACTTCCTAATGATTTAAACGTTACCGAATTAAACAAACACCTCGTCTTCAAAATTTGATGGTCCTTTGAAAACGCAAACGTTAAATCACATTTCCTTAATTCCGACTCCTGACTTTGCTCCTTTTTCATTCCTTCAGTTTACTGATGAGTCTGTTAAGAGGAGCGTTCTCCAAATTACTTCAAATGCTATTGGCAGTGACGACGTGTCCGTCTCTGTGGAAAAATGCATCAGTCACTCCGTTGCCTAAAATAAATAAACCATCTTTACTGACAGACTACAGACCAATTTCGATTCTTCATTTCCTTTCAAAAGTTCTCGAACGCCTTGTTTATAACCAGCTTAGCTCTTTTCTTTCTAGTCATAACCTTCTTAACCCTTTTCAATCTGGATTTCGACTTGGTCACAGCACTGTGACAGCACTTACGAAAATTACAGACGATATCCGATGGGGCATGGACAGTGGTCAGGTTACGGACTTTAGCAATGCTTTTAATTCAGTCGATTTTGACATTCTCCAAGCTTTGTTAGGCTCTTTCAATATTTCTTCTGACGTCATCAACTGGTTCAGGTCCTATCTGCAGGATTTGGATTTCAAAATGATTGTCATTTTCGTAATCAGCGCCCTCAAAAACCTATTAAACGACACCCATATTGATTTTTCACGAAAAAATTATGTCTGACAACTTTAATTTCAAAATGATTGTCATTTTTGTTCTCAGCGCCACAAAAACCTATAACTCGATACCCATAACGATTTTTCAAAAAAATTATGCCCGCCATCTTGGATTTCAAAATGATTGTAAATTTCGTTATCAGCGCCCCCGAAAACCTATTAAACGACACCCATATCGATTTAAAAAAAAATTATGTCCGCCATCTTGGATTTCAAAATGATTGTCATTTTTGTTATCAGTTCCCCAAAAGCCTATTAAACGACACCCATATCGATTTTCACGAAAAAATTTTGTCCACCATCTTGAATTTCAAAATGTTTGTCATTTTCGTTATCAGTGCCCCCAAAAACCTATTAAACGACACCCACATCGATTTTTCACGAAAAAATTTTGTCCACCATCTTAGAATTCAAAATGATTGTCATTTTCGTTATCAGCACCCCCAAAAACCTATTAAACGACACCTATATCGATTTTTCTCGCAAAAATGTATGTCCGCCATCTTGGATTTTGAAATGATTGTCATTTTCGTTATCAGCGACCGCAAAAATCAATTTAACGACACCCATATCGACTTTTCGCGAAAAATTTTTGTCTCACATCTTGGATTTCAAAATGATTGTCATTTTCGTTATCAGCGCCCCCAAAAACCTATTAAACGACACCTATATCGATTTTTCACGCAATAATTTTGTCCACCATCTTGGATTTCAAAATGATTGTCATTTTTGTTATCAGTTTCCCAAAAACCTATTAAACGACACCTATATCGATTTTTCACGAAAAATTTTTTCCACCATCTTGGAATTCAAAATGATTGTCATTTTCGTTATCAGCACCCCCAAAAACCTATTAAACGACACCTATATCGATTTTTCACGCAAAAATGTATGTCCGCCATCTTGGATTTTAAAATGATTGTCATTTTCGTTATCAGCGACCCCAAAAATCAATTTAACGACACCCATATCGATTTTTCGCGAAAAAATTTTGTCTAACATCTTGGATTTCAAAATGATTGTCATTTTCGTTATCAGCGCCCCCGAAAACTTATCAAACGACACCTATATCGATTTTTCACGCAATAATTTTGTCCACCATCTTGGATTTCAAAATGATTGTCATTATTGTTATCAGTTCCCCAAAAACCCATTAAACGACACCCATATCGATTTTTCACGAAAAAATTTGTCCACCATCTTGGAATTCAAAGTGATTGTCATTTTCGTTATCAGCGCCCCGAAAACCTACTAAACGAGACCCATGTTGATTTTTCACGAAAAAAATATGTCTGACAACTTTAATTTCAAAATAATTGTCATTTTAGTTATCAGCATCCCCAAAAACCTATTAAACGACACGCATATCGATTTAAAAAAAAAAAAAAACTGACCGCCATCTTGGATTTTAAAATGATTGTCATTTTCGTTATTAGGGCCCTCAAAAACCTATCAAACGGCACCCATAATTTGATTTTTCACGAAAAATTTTTGTCCGCCATCTTGGATTTCAAAATGATTGTCATTTTCGTTATCAGCGACCCTAAAAACCTATTAAACGACACCCATATCGATTTTTCACGAAAAAATTTTGTCCACCATCTTGAATTTCAAAATGATTGTTTTTTTCGTTATCCCCCAAAAACCTATCATACGACACCCATATTGATTTTTCACGAAAAATATTTGTCCACCATCTTGGATTTCAAAATGATTGTCATTTTCGTTATCAGCGCCCCCAAAATCCTAATAAACGACACCCATATCGATATTTCACGAAAAAAAGTTGTCCACCATCTTGAATTTCAAAATTATTGTCATTTTCGTTATCAGCACCCCCAAAAACCTATTAAACGACACCCATATCGATTTTTCAAAAAGAAAAACTGACTGCCATGTTGGATTTTAAAATGATTGTCATTTTCGTTATCAGCGCCCCCAAAAACCTATAAAACGACACCCATATTGATTTTCACGAAAAAATTTTGACCGCCATCTTGAATTTCAATATGATTGTCATTTTCGTTATCAGCGCCCCCAAAAACCTAATAAACGACACCCATATCGATATTTCACGAAAAAAATTTGTCCACCATCTTGAATTTCAAAATTATTGTCATGTTCGTTATCAGCACCCCCAAAAACCTATTAAACGACACCCATATCGATTTTTCAAAAAGAAAAACTGACTGCCATGTTGGATTTTAAAATGATTGTCATTTTCGTTATCAGCGCCCCCAAAAACCTATAAAACGACACCCATATTGATTTTCACGAAAAAAATTTGTCCGCCATCTTGGATTTGAATATGATTGTCATTTTCGTTATCAGCGCCCCCAAAAACCTAATAAACGACACCCATATCGATATTTCACGAAAAAATTTTGTCCACCATCTTGAATTTCAAAATGATTGTCATTTTCGTTATCAGCGCCCCCAAAAACCTATAAAACGACACCCATATTGATTTTTCACGAAAAAATTTCTCCGCCATCTTGGATTTCAAAATGATTGTCATTTTCGTTATCAGCGCCCCCAAAAACCTAATGAACGACACCCATATTGATTTTTCACGAAAAAAATTTGTCCGCCATCTTGGATTTCAAAATGATTGTCATTTTCGTTATCAGCGACCCCAAAAACCTATTAAACGACACCCATATCGATTTTTCACGAAAAAATTTTGTCCACCATCTTAACTTTCAAAATGATTGTCATTTGCGTTATCAACGCCCCCAAAAATCTATTTATCGACACCCACATCGATTTTTCAAAAAAAAACTGACCGCCATCTTGGATTTTAAAATGATTGTCATTTTCGTTATCAGCACCCCAAAAACCTATCAAACGACAATCATATTGATTTTTCTGGCCCGAAAAGCGACAGAATGGCTACCAAAAGACGCGAAGAGGCACCGTGGTCGCCCGAAAAAGAGATGGAGCGATGAGCTGAGAGCAGTAGACAAAAACTGGTGGCAGACCGCGCAAGAACGCGATGAGTGGAAGAAGGGGAGAGAGGCCTTTGCCCAGCAGTGGGACAGTACAGGCTCGTAATAATAATAATAATAAGTCTACACCTGAGGTCTACACATACAAAGTGGCGCCCCCATTATTTTCTAGTTATCTGTGCCAAGCTGTATGTAATGAATCATCATCATCATCATTTCAGCCGTAAGACGTCCACTGCTGGACATAGGCCTCCCTCAAGGCTCTCCGTCTGTACCGATCGCAGGTGGCCTGCATCCAGCGTGGACCCGCAGCCTTGCGCAGATCATCCGTCCATCTGGTCGGTGGACGTCCTACGCTGCGCTTGCCGATCCGTGGTCTCCACTCGAGAACTTTTCGGCCCCAGCGGCCATCTGTTCTGCGGGCTATATGACCTGCCCATTGCCACTTCAACGAGCTGTATGTAATGAATGTAGGTACCTATTGGTTTAAAATCAAAATAGTAATATTATTAATCTTAAGGTTTAATAAATTGCTTCCTTTGCCTGCAAAAAAAAGGTAACTGACCATAGACACGTAAGCCTAATAATTTTGTAAATGAAAACAAAGCTAGACAATATGATTGATGTGCCGAGCGTTGTGATTGGTCCAAATATAATCCAATTTGTGACGGAAGGGACACCAACGACACCTCTGTACAGCCGGGTATGAACGACACGTACGTGAAAAACTTGGATGTGCAAAACTTGTCGTACAAAACTCTGTCGTACAAAACTTGGGTGGTAACAACACCTTCGTGCAAGTTTTGTACGGCCTGTTCATGCGCGTCAATGTTTTTGCCATCCAAGTTTTACGTAGCCATGTACACAAAAAACTCGGCTGTGCAAAACTTGGCTGTGCAAAACCCGCACTCAACAGTTCTTGGTCTTATTTTTCCGCTTAAAAAAAACCACTAGCCACTAGAAGCAAAATTTTGCCACTAAATGGGGGTTCCAAACCACCAGATTTAGTGGAAAATCCACTAAGGTGGCAACACTGTGAGTGATTTACCTTCTCTCTGGAGCGATAGGAAGGAAGGAAGTGGGGGGACTGCTTGGCGGGAAATGTGTGGAACATGTCGGGCCTTTTTTTGTCAATTTGCTAAATTAGTTTTCCGTGGCTATTATTGTGCTAGTGTGGTGGAATTAGTGTAATAATGTGCCCTTTATGGAAAAGAGTGTAGTGAAGTGAGAAATAAAGGTTGCCGCTCCCGAATAATTCTGATCGATGTCCCGTGAAGTAGTCGGTGTGTGAACATTGAAATGTGAGACCACCCCTCAGAGTAAGGAAACCGCCGCTACGCTACAATAGAGTTAACCTATTTTTGTGTATTTGCCCTGTCCTGGTTACGCTTACAAAACTTACTATGTGATCAAAAAGGACAGAAGATGGGTTCGATTTTGAGCGGCGTATCAACTAAACTGTCAAATAGGGTTGTATTGAATCCAGTTTCAATCGATATCGATATACGCAAAAATGAAAACTTATAATAAAAATATGTCAGTGTCACAGAAAGATTTTCTATCTTTTTTCTTTAAGTTTTTTTGTGTCAGAATTATATTTAGGTAGATAGATAAAAAAAAGTATGCATCACACAGCACAGATAGAAATCAGTTCACATAAGAAAAACCTAAGTAAAAATATATAATACATAATATTTTTATAGAAAAGCAGTAAGTACTGTGCGATGAAAGGGCTCGGGCTCAGCTTCTTATCACAGAAATATGCGCACTAAGTAGGTACTTCTAATTCACGTAACATACATCGCAACGCTGTTAATCCGCCAGGACCCTTAATGTAAAATAAATGAGAGTACGAGTCTCAAGAGTGAAGACACTGTACGCTAATATATACTGGGTGTTTCTGACAAGGCGTTAATAAATCAAAGGAGGGACTCTGGTCACCATAACTAACAACTTTCCAAAAGCAACATCAAAATCTTAAAAAAAAAAAACAGCTGTTCCATACATTGGTTCGATCAGCTGACGGGGTCAATGTACGGGACGGCTGATTTTTGTTTTGAGATTTCGACTCATGTTGCTTTGGGAAAGTTGTTAGGTGTGGTGAGCAGAATCCCTCCTTTGATTTATTACCGCCTTGTCAGAAACACCTTATATAAAACCCTCAGTGCTCTTGAATTTCTCTCTTCAGAAACAGAATAAAATAATGTTCTACTATCCTAATTTTATTATTGACTTACATAAAGGCTTGGAAAAAGAAGCAGGCCTTTACCGAGCAGTGGGTGGGACATATAATAGGGCTAAATAAAAAAAAATAACAAATCACTCAACAAACAAATTGTATATATTTTTTTTCAATATACATTGGTGACGAACTGACGAATCAATATCATTCCAAAAATGGTTCAAAAATCAGATTCGGATTTGCAGTCTTCACCAGATCGTCTGTCCACCTTCTGAGGGGCCGCTCTGGGCTTTTCTGTGTCTTGCGGTGCGATTCTTCAAGCTAAATAAATAACTTTTTTTTTTATTTTTATTTTGCCTGAATAACAGGGTAAGTGTGAAGCTTAGATTTTTTTTGGTAAGTATTGTTTTGTTCTTACCAAAAAACTTCTGTTTCACTGGGAAAGATTAAAGTGCAATCTCAATAAGTTTCAAACCTCAAAGCATTCGGGCTTGAAGTTCCGAGTTCCAAAAATTTTTGTAATATACTTTTCCCTGCGATCAGTGGCAGTAAACCAGAGCCTGCGAATGTTTTCAGCGTTCGAAAACCTGGAAGAAAATGTTAAATTAATCATTCATCGACTTGATTATCGATACAATGTTTTGACATCCCTAATAGCCTCAAATTAGAATTGTTTAAATTCTACATTTTTGGGCTTATTTTTGTTCTAATGTGAATGAAATCACGTTGGGTACTTATAATAAGCATTCTGAAGTCTCTAATTCTCATATCATTTTTAAGTTTATTTTGTAGGAAAAATACTCACGCGTGAAAACTGATTCTTTCGTCCAAGTTTTCTTTATTTCCATAGAGTGATCTGCAATTGCGCACCATGCAGGACATTCTCCTAATGATTGCTTTTCTTTGTTTAACATACACACACCATTAAATTACGAAATTATTTGAAAAAATTAAAATATCTGCCGATGTTTACCTTTGAAAATGCCAAAAACCAGCAAAAACCATAACGCGACATAGAGAGGTTATAGGATTGCTAATGTTACTATCGTAGATTTTTAGTGACTCTTTAATTTTGTAGGATTATAATAAGGAAATAAGATATCATTTGACAATTTCTTTACATTCACGTGACGTCACTAAGGTTTGATCTATTGGTATTCATTAATCTGAGGACCACCCTCACATTTCAATGGGTTAGGTAAGGATCCTAGGCTAAGAAAACAAAGTATTAAACTACAGAAGACTTTAATAGGTACTAAGAAATAAACTACTGAAGACTTGGCTGTATGGACTAAGTTCCTTTGCCTGCCCAGAATGGGCGAATTATATGAGTATATATATAAAAAAAAGGAAGGAAGCAGAGAGAAGGTAAATCACTAAAGGAAGTAGGAAGGAAGACGTCATGTAATCGCAGCAAAATTTTTATTTTATTCTTTTCTGGTGGTGATCGTAAAGGATTTAAAGAAATATTGTGATTAGGTATTTATATTTAACATGAAGATTTGGACATCGGAGCATACCTTCAAGTAAGTTTGAAAATATGACGCAACTAAATATCTCTGACAAATCCGCTACCTACCTACCTACCTACCTACATACGATTGGCTGTTAGAATCATAGTATTTAATTTTTACAGCCATCCTTGGGAGACGGTCGCCCAGGCAGCATGGAGGAAGTACCCAAACCCTATGAACCCGGCTGTGATCGGAACAGACGTTGTAGAAAGGAAGGTGGAAGATGGCATACTCATTACACATAGACTTGTTAGCTCTAAATGGTTTTTTCCGCGATGGGCTCAGGCAGTATGTACCTATATTGTTGTAATTGTTTTTATAACTTCCTCTGTTCCCTAAATGCAATCATAGTTTTTAACCCCCCACAAAAAAGAGGTTATTTTATTAGGGTTGTAGTTTGGAGTGTACCTTAGGGGCGCTATGGAGGCGACACTTAGAAAATTTTCGAAAATTTTAGTATGTTTTTTCAATTTTATTTAAGCCATTTATGAGTATTTCCTACCTATAAGCCACACAGATAAAGAAACAATTTTAAAATGGTGGCCGAGCGCATGCTATCTTGCTTATATTATGTACTAGTCAAACCGGCAAACTTCGTACCGCCTAACAGAGGTAGAGTAATAGGGTGGGACCACACAAGTACATGAGGATAGAAGAGGGGCAAAGAGACCTTTGTCCAGTGCTGAACAATCCTGTTTTGTTACAATACTAATCATTTATTATCTTTATTACAGATTATAGGAACAGCTAAAATATGCTATGCCAGTGAAAAATCAGAAGTGAATCCTAATGAGAGACATATGACATTAAAAACGAGGAACTTGACTTTCTGCAGATATATAGCTGTAGATGAGACTGTCTGGTATACTCCCCACCCAGGGGACCAGACCAAGACCCTGCTTAAACAGGAGGCAGTTGTTACAGTTCAAGTAGGTGATATTGTAAATATCAATATATATATTTTAATATCCTATTTGTGGGTCCCCTCAATGACCCACAATTCTAGGCGGTGCCACAGAATAACTAATATTACCTGGTACAAAAGGCTCACTCAACGAAGTCTAAAGTGTATAAATTTATAAGACGCGTGCGGCGTCGCAACGAGCAACGCGCGAGCGGCGGCGCAACCCGCGGCTGATAGGTGCCGCCGCACGTACTTGTAGGTTAATACCTAAAGTGCGGAGTGACCAAGGCCTGGCGGTGCGCTGGTACTGAAGAGGATGAAGGCTTGAAGGAAACTCAGGAGCTTTTGTTCTTGGTTGGTTAAAATGCCAGATTCGCAAAATGACAAATAAATTTTCAAACGCTAGATTCTACAAATGGCAAATTTGCAAAATGCCAGATTCTCCAAACGGCAAATTAGAATAACGTTAAATTCGCATGTTAGATTCTCTATATGACAAATTTTAGTTTGTAGGGACATCCAATCAGATGCACTGTTTTTTGAAACAAAAAAAAAAAAAGAAAATTACTGATTTAACACTAAATTTGCATACCAAAATTATTGATTTTGCAAACTTTTTTATCATAATGCCCCTCACAAACTGTGCAGATCCGATAAGATATCTGTATCGGCAGATTATACGGCAGCAGATAACATCTGCCGATACAAAATTTTAACTGCAGCTATATACAGGATGCATGCGCAAGGGTAGGATCTACGATGCGGTGAGGCAGAGGGAAGCAGGGTTGGAATAGTATAAATTATACTATTTTGTTTGATATTTTCATGCTATATACCTAGTATGTAGTTTAGTAATACAAGTATATTACGCGACAATACCATATTGTCATGATTTCCGAAATTGTTATTCTGATTATTTAAGTTTTTGTACAACAGCAACACTGTGTTGGCAGCGCTGACGTGTTGGCAACACTGTTGTATTGGTAGCACTGTTGCGTTGGCAGCGCCGACGTTACCTATTTAAGCGGGCAACACTCGGGCGCACGATGATTCCAGACTGAACCACGTTAAGGGGCGAATCTATGTCCAACTGTATATCGGTATTTAAAAAGTGTACACCTTATACTTCAGAAGAGGGAGAACCTATGAAGGTATGTAATATTATAAAAAAAAAAAATCCGCTTTCTTATTTGCTCAATTTATCAATTTTATATTTTTGTGTGTGATATTTAGTGAATTTAATTGATCGAGGATATTTCCGTGTGTTTTAATTGAAGCATTATGTAGGTCAATTCAATTCAATTCATTTATTCATTGCAAACATGTACATAATATTTTATTTAATACAGATGTTATGTAAAGTTAGTAAGGTACATGCATCCTGAAAGGTCGGGGCTATGCTCCAAAAGTTGTCGATCATTGTGAGCACTTAATTTTTTTTTTCTCTTTTCCTTGGTGACACCCTAATGTGAAAAAGTAATTGCATTTGATCAGGGCTACTCTTTGATAGTGCAATGTATTTAAATCATGTGTGTCAGGTATTGTGCATTCGCTTGACCGGGGCTACTCTCTGGTAGCGATAGTATGGACTTTGACACACTCGAGAACACATTTCCTCGCTTTCCTATCCACCAAAGTTTAACCACAACCAAGAAATATTTTTTGCATTTGATCAGGGCAACTCTCTGATAGTGTGAGATTTTTTTTGTCAGTGGAGTTTGTGAATTTTTGCGTACAGTCACTTGATCGGGGCTACTCTCCGGTAGTGATGTGCACATTAATTTCGCAGACTTAATTCATTACCAGCGGCGAGAATTATTTTACGTTTGGTCAGAGCAACTCTCTGATAATGTGACATATTCTCGTTAGCAAAGTGTGAGACATTGTTTACATTATCTCTTGGTCGAGGCTACCCTTCGGCAGTGATTTTTGAATTAATTTCTCGCACTGGTAACTAAGATTATACAGATTACCCCCATTTGTGTTTTCTTATTATTTAATTTTAAAAGTTATTTTCTAATGAATTTGGCAATTCATGAATATCACACACATAATTTAGATAAACCTACCCTATTTATATCTATACTTACACTGTGGGTTGTCTAGAAGAAATTGCTTGCTGTGATAAGGGTGCCCATTGTACTCTTTGTCTCCAATTAAACTTTTTGACGTTTGTCTTGTTTTTATTTAACAATTTAAATTCTTACTTATATTATTTTGCCAATTATTTTAAATTTGAAAGGTAAGTTAAAATAAAAATTCAATACGGTTTATGTTCACTTGCTAGGATAAGTGAGTCATGTTTACCCATTTCTGAGTTATGATTACCCACTCCCTAGAAAGTGGGTTAAATTTACTTATTTTTGATATATGTTTTCCCCTACGTGAGTTATGTTTACTCACTAGATTAATGGGTTATGTTTACCCCTACGTGAGTTATGTTTACTCACTAGATTAAAGGGGTTATGTTTACCCCTACGTGAGTTATGTTTACTCACTAGATTAATGGGTTATGTTTACCCCTACGTGAGTTATGTTTACTCACTAGATTAATGGGTTATGTTTACCCCTACGTGAGTTATGTTTACTCACTAGATTAAAGGGGTTATGTTTACCCCTACGTGAGTTATGTTTACTCACTAGATTAAGGGGTTATGTTTACCCCTACGTGAGTTATGTTTACTCACTAGATTAATGGGTTATGTTTACCCCTACGTGAGTTATGTTTACTCACTAGATTAAAGGGGTTATGTTTACCCCTACGTGAGTTATGTTTACTCACTAGATTAATGGGTTATGTTTACCCCTACGTGAGTTATGTTTACTCACTAGATTAATGGGTTATGTTTACCCCTACGTGAGTTATGTTTACTCACTAGATTAAAGGGGTTATGTTTACCCCTACGTGAGTTATGTTTACTACCTAGATGGAGGGTTATGTTTACCCCTTTTATGAGTTTTATCTCTAGATAGTGGGTTATGTTTACCCCTACATGAGTTATGTTTACTCACTTGAATAATGGGTTGAGTTTACCCCTACCTGAGTTAACTCTCTAGATGGTGGGTTATGTTTAGCCCTATATTAGTTGTTTACCTATAGATAGTGGGTTATGTTTGCCCTTTACGAGTTATGTTTATTTACAAGATTAATTGGTTAAGTTTACGCCTTAGTAAGTTAAGCTTAAATATATATAGTGGGTTGGACAGATAGTAGGTTATGTTTACTGCTATGTGAGTTATGTTTACTGCTATGTGAGTTATGTTTACTCATAGGCGAAAGCGGGTAGTGTTCATCCGTTAGTAGGAGTCTTTATATTATGAGTTATGTTTACCCCCTAGATTATTATGTTTACTTTTATGTGTTTACTCGCTATGTAAGTGGTTTATATTTACTCTGTTTAGGTTCTTTTAACTGGCAGAGTAGTTTAAATTAGATTAGATTCATTTATTTCACACTATCATATTCATATTAAATACAAAGTTGTATTATAAAATGTCAAAGTATAATGAGATCGTCAAAATATTGAACAAAAATTAAAAAAAATAAATAAATAACTAGTTAGTTAATGATTTAAGTACTGTGTAAACAATGTCAAATTTTTAAATGTATAATTGTATATAAAATGTCAAAATACTAAAAATAATTTCAATATACTTAAATTACATATTGTAACCGTCGAGTACTTACATTACACAAATAATGTCAAATGTCAAACAAATTTATAGTTTAAAAAGTCATCTATACAATAATATTCATGTTCCAACAAAATATTTTTCAGTCGGCGACAAAACGCTTCTTCATTGAATTCCGCCTTCAGCTCAGTAGGCAAATAAATGCTCATAATAGTGTGGCCCGATGGCGCTCGGGTTGTGTGTAGCGAACACCGTGTGACGAGGAACTGCGGCCAGGCTCCCAGTTCCACGCAGCGCCCGCCCGCCACACTCACGTCGTCGGAATGTACCTATATTTTTCTGACATAAGTAATGATCTCGTAAAGATATACTGAGTACAGGGTCATTACTCGATACTTTTTAAAAAAACGATCTACATGATTTGCGACTACCCTCTAATGTTCTAATGGCGCGTTTTTGCATTATAAATGCACGATTTGAGTTTGTCGAATTACCCCTTAATATGACACCATAGGACAATATGGAATGAAAGTGCGCAAAGTAAGCTTGCCTAAGCACTGAACTGGAAACGAGCGGTTTTAATTTTCGTAGCGCATATGCGGCACTTCCTAATTTATCGCACAGTATATCAATATGTTGTTTCCAATTTAAATTAGAGTCTAGTATGAGACCTAGGAACTTGCACGTTTGGGCTAGAGGGATAGGGCTAATCAGGCATGGTGGCGGTGGTCTTGTAACTCTAGTGCTAAGGATGATAAGATTAGATTTTGAAGGATTAAGGATTAAACCATTTGTTGAATACCATTTATCCAGTTGTGTAAATGTTTTATTGATCTTATCATTTAATTCTTCGTACGAAGGAGCACTCATTATAACCGTTGTGTCATCTGCAAACAAAGCAACTGTTCCATCAGTAACGGCCTGTTCTATATCATTTACAAAGACCAGAAATAGGGTATTTCCAAGAGAGAGCCCTTGTGGAATTTCTATTGTAATATTTCCCGTATTTGACCTTAATCTTCGCCCGTGAGTGACGACTTCTACTGTTTGGTTGCGATTGCAAAGGAATGATTCTTTAAATTGGGAGGCCTTACTTTTCACGCCATATGCCCGTAGCTTTTCAAGTAGAAGATCGTGCTGGACAATATCAAAAGCTTTTGTGAGGTCGCAAAATAAACCTGCCGTTTTATATTTACTATCTATGTTAGATATTATAGAGTCCACCACATGGTGTGCGGCAGTGGTTGTTGATCTATCTTTCCTATACGCATACTGATGCCGTGGTAGTAATTCGTTCCTTTCAGAGAGTTCCTTGTTGCATAAGAGAGGCTGACACTATTGACTCTATTAGTTAGAAATGTTTGGTACAGTTGTAATAGGTCTGTGGCTACCGGTTTCAGTTTTTTCGCCTTTTCCTATAGGGCACACACGCGTACTTAAGAACATCCGGGTATTTCCCAGTACAAAACATTTCATTTATCAAAATAACAAGGATATGAGCTATTACTGGCCATATCGATAATAATACATTAATTGAGATGTCATACAAATCTAATGCGTTTGGTGATCGAAGCAACTTTTTTTCTTTCTTTAATACCTTATCAAGACTGTCACGGGTAATTGTGGGTAATATAAATTCTTCATGTGCATTCCTTTTTAAGAACCTAAATGCACCTTCCTTGTTTACTTGGATATTAAGAGTGGATGTGCAATTTAGGAAATATTCATTAAACCGCTGCGCAATCTTATTAGTAGGAACATCTTGGCCTTTATCAACGAGATGAATTGTGTTTGATCTAGTCTTTTGCGAGATCTCATCATTAATTACCCCAGATCTCTTTAGACGGATATTTAGCACTAGCTATTCTTTTCGTCTATAAAGGTTTTTCTAGCGCGCCTACTGAGTGTCTTAATAAGTTCAGAATACTGCCGAACACAGCTCGCAATCATGTCGTTTTGTGCAAAACTGATGTTTAAGTTGGCAAAAATCATCAAATTTTTGTTGAAAGGTCACCAGGGACTCTAGTCTCTTAAACTTACGATTATACTTCTATTCTTTTATTATTCTACTATTGCTCTATTACGATTGTGTCAAAAATTGCGAGTCTCGTAACTTTGATCGATCATTATGGTATAGAAATAGAATATGAATAGCAAGCTATAGAATAATCTGTGTTTTTTTTACCTAAATAGTAAATCCTGTTTTATTAGACGAAATTGGAACGGGCGTAGTGCAACTGTCACTTAATATCAATCATTATTGACATATATAATCTCAGTCGAACGTAATCATAACATTATCTTATTATGGAGCAGACTACCCTTTTTTGGTCAATTCCAATCTGTTGCGATACTACTGCTATAGTTATAGCAGAATTGATTACGAGACTACCAAATGTGTATTTTCTTGCGATTAACGTACTGTTTCTACTCTACTTTTATTCGATAGTTACGTTTTGCGCAATGCGACTAAGGGCCCAGTTCATCACTCATCCATGGCGCACTAGTAAATTTTTTAACTAATGTCTATTTTATAGGAAAATGTATATTTAAATAATATGTCAATATAGAAAACAATTTAACAAATTTTATATCAATGTCATAATTATCGTATAAAATCGGATTCCAATTATAATTTGCAAAGTCAGAATAAAAATAATAAATTGAATCAGCTGAAAAATAACGCCGTTCAATAAAGTTTTGATTTATTTTCAAGTCTTTGTTGTTGCTTCGCGGTTGTGAGCATTCCAATGTAAATACCTGAGCACTGTGATCACTTATCGGTGTATCGAGCGGCATACCCGTCACGCAGGGATCCTCGCGGCTTACCTCACGGCTTACCACCCCACTCCAAGGTGGTGCTGGAGCCGTCGGCCACTCGGGTCGGAAATCCGACAATATTTTTGAGTTAAAGCTGCATAATAGATCTGAAATTAATCCTTTATTAGTGCTAGCTGTGAGAAAATCTACATTTATATCACCTACTATAATATATCTTTTATTTTCGTTAAAAAGTCGATTTAGTAATAGTTCTATAACAGATAGAAATGTCATAAGTCTCCATGTTTGCACACATTTCGCAGTGATACTCGACTGATAAGCGTTGAAGGTCAGCCCGTTCTCTAAACAAAACACCGTCCTTCACATAAAGTGCAGTTCCGCCGTAAGCGATGCGCGTGCGACAGTAGTAATTCGCTAGGCAATACCCTTCGATCCCAACACGTTGGATTTCATTCTTTTTGCACTAATTTTCCGTGACTACCAGTACATGAACTACTCGTTCTGCTAAAACCATCTCTAGAAGTGCCGTTTTTCCTATTATAGAACGTACATTTTGGTGCAATAATGTTATGGATTTGTTGTACATGAAATGAAATGAAATGTGTTATTTTGTGCGTGGTTTTGTTGAGTTTTTTTGGAACAACGATTTTATACTTTCTGATCTCGACGTCGGTAGGCCACAACTTTAAATCTTTGACTACTTTGATTTTACCGACGGGAATATCCAATCTAAACGATGTATAATCTCCTCTCTTGGGAGCCTTAACACATTGTAAGGACAGATGTTGAACAAAATATTTTAAGGGACCAGAGAAAATAAAAAGATAGACATGATCGTAACAGAGCTCCTGCAGCAAAATACAGTGTAGGAGATCTGGTTAAAATCTCTGGCAATACTTTTGATAATCAGGGGAAAAGCACGAAACTACTGGCTAAGTTTGTCGGCCCTTACAAGGTTACAGAGGTATTGCAAAATGACCGTTATAGGATAGCCGATATACCGGGGTTCAATAAAAGAGGGAAGCCCTATACTACAATTATCTCTCCTGGTAGGATAAGACCCTGGATACACATAAAAACCCTAGAACTGCATAAATCTGATACAAGTAGTTCTAGTGACGATAACGAGAGTGATTAAGACTTAGTATCTAAAATATTGTATAGGTAGTCCAAAATCAAAGTAATCTAAATAATTGTATATATTAAAATATAAATATTAATTTATGTATATCATAAAAATCAATGTATAAAATAAAATAGTAAATATATGTATAGATAATGTATGTTGGTGACAATAATTAAGTATATTAAATATTCTTGTTGTAACTCATCACGTGTACATTTTTTAGATTTTACGACCACATTGTTAAAGTAAAATTTATTTGTTTAATGTAGTTTAAAAAATAAAATAAAAATTGATTAGATAATTGTTAAGAATAATCATAGAAATATGGATAACAATAATGAAAAGTAAGTGGTTTATCAAGGTATTATGTATATTTATGATTGTTGTCCTCTTGTACTTATTCCAATTTATGTTATAAAATTTATTTTTAATTTTTAAATGAATACTCAAATGTTATAATACATTTTGTTTTTATCTTCTTTTTACATAATAGAAGATATGTGTGTGTATTTACATAAGAATTTACATAAATTGTTTGCCAATTGGTAAACGTAAATAAACAATAATTTCTATATTCGGTAAACGTAGGTAATGAAACAAATACAGAATGTCATGATTTGTATTGTAGAGCGGACAAGTTGTCAGTATTTAAGAATCTGAATTTTACTATAATTAGTGTCTTAAGATTAGTTTTAATTCATAGAATTAATGATTTTGTGTATTCGCTAATGATTTAAAATTATAAAATACCTGTAATGCAGGTTTTGTTTGGTTGTTTTATCCTATTGTATTGTATAAGTTAAATGTGTAAATAACGTGCGCCGGGAGTCTGCACGTTTGTCGTATGGCCGAATGTCATGATTTCCGAAATTGTTATTCTGATTATTTAAGTTTTTGTACAACAGCAACACTGTGTTGGCAGCGCTGACGTGTTGGCAACACTGTTGTATTGGTAGCACTGTTGCGTTGGCAGCGCCGACGTTACCTATTTAAGCGGGCAACACTCGGGCGCACGATGATTCCAGACTGAACCACGTTAAGGGGCGAATCTATGTCCAACTGTATATCGGTATTTAAAAAGTGTACACCTTATACTTAGTGTGATTTGAAATAAAGTTATAGTAAAAGTTTCTGTTGGAGAATTATTATTATAATATTTTATTTACAGCTTTTCTTTAATTAGTATTACAGTTAAGTATATTACATTACATATTTACAAAAAAAAAAGAAAAGAAAACCAATTCATACAAATTAAATCAAAGTCGAACAAGCCTACAAATAAAATATTACGTTTGTTTGGGCTATGTTCCTTTGCCTGCCCATAATGGCCAAATATAAAAAAAAACAATAACCAAACAAAACAAATAGCTTTTTTGACAAGGCAAAAAAATAAACTGATTGATTGATCTTGTAAAAAGCTAGTATATTTTTTATATCAATACTAGTATCTCTAGTTGGTCTGTAATCAATACGTATACAATAATTTTAAGAGGGACTGAATCAAATAAAAATAGGCTGTAAATTAAATTTATTTTCGGATGTCCTCAAATATATTAAATTCACCGCGGTCCTCTTTAAGCTTTAGATTCTGTTCTATCCAAATTTTTAGTTTTTTAGTGGGTATGTTTAAAGCAAGACGTACAGTCACGGACTAGGAGGCCGTAACAGATTTGTCTATGGTTTCGTCAGCCCTAGACTGTATTACCTAAGAACAAGAGCTATTTTGCAATATACAGAAAAACCGGAAGTGTTACGCCGACCGTGTCCGCCACTGTACATCATTCTCAAAATCAGAATCATCTTCTGACGAGCTGTCTAATAAATCCAGAAGCAATAAACGCGTTCTTTTCGTAAAACGCGAACTCATTGTAACACGCTTTATAAACACTTTTTAACAAAAAACAAATGTGCTCAGTCCGAGAGATTTCGAGGGAATGTATAATCTTGTCATGTTACCGCATCTGCGCAATGTGTGGTACCTTCAGATAAAAAGTTTGTATACGCAGATAAAATCTTATCGCATCTGCCCAATGTGTGACAAGCTTAATACAAACTGTTATTTTACTTTATTATCTAGTATTTCCAATGCATACCTAATAATATTTTACTAGAAGCAAGCACCCATAAAAACACAATTTAATCAATCACGCATATCTAATTATGCAAACAAAAAAACACTTTGCTAAGATTATCTATATCTAGTTCAATTTTTTTAGATCAGTTTAGAATATAATATTTTTTATTGTGAATAGCTCTAGGTATGCTGAAATAGCCATCTTAAATGTAATTTATTTTTATTTTTATTGATGGCCCGTTGTTCGGCAGGAAGCGCCAGATCCAAAAATGGCCTTAATTATCTTTTACAAATACTATATACAACTGGCCAATCTCGAGCGTTTCCCCCCTCAAACTTCACCCATTATAGACGGCGCGGGTTTTGACGGCGGGGTGAGGGGTATGAGGTGGGCTAAAATTAATACTAATCTGCTAATTAATCTGGTGCTACCTTCTAATTTTCTACGGGTTTATTTATAACTTATCTATTTTACCAAACTGAATATTAAATTTGTGTTTAATTTTTAATTATTTAGGCATTTATCTATTCTATCTAGAAGTGTTACCCAGGACAGTTCCCTCAACCTTTACCAACCTTTATTTAACAATAACTATTTTACAAACGATTTATCTATGTATAAGCTATCTTATTCTTTCGAACTTTATTATTTTAAAAGCTAAGTTTATTCTATTAACAATTCTATATGTATATAAGACCGTTACATGTCGCGAAAGTCTTTATAAAGTGCACATACGACTAAGGGTGATACTAGCTAGACCCAATTTTATAGACAAAAAAAAAAAAACCGTTAATTTTTTATTGACATTTTAATTTTAAAATTAGTAACTATGAACCCCGTGTGCTTATTTTTTTTTTTTTTTAAGGCGGGGAAACTCCTAACGAGTACCCTGCAGCCCCGGGGGGAGCCGCCGGGTTATGTGGGGTTCGCACCCACTAAAACCCCGCCGGTGTCCTTCTCGGCTGATAGCAGGAGGGTCGCGGGAAAGCCAGAACTTAGGAATTCTCCGTGAGCCCCCCCCCAGCATTGGCTGTGTAGCCTCTTCACGTGGGGACAGGTGGTGGTAGTCCCCCCTGAGCGCGGATGGCTCTTCCTACGCCCGACGACGGAACTGGACACCTCGTTCCGTCGTCCTTCTCGGGGCCGTTATGTGACTACACGAGGCCGCCGCCTCGTGCACCAAACGACCCCGGGGTCCTGCAGCGGTGCTGCAGGGCGGATTGGGGGGCCTGTCGGCCCCGCCACGGCGTATGGCTGGCCACCGTGGTGGGCCCCGCCCGCTCTCCTTCTCAACCGCCCCATCCAGCAGTCGAGCGGGAGCAGGGCTTGGAAGTGTCAAGTCCCCGCTCCTTCCTCCTCGACCGCCAGGTGCTTCTAGCCGTTCCACCTTGGCCGCAGCACCCAGCGATCGTGTGTGACACTGCCACACTCTCCTACGGGGCATTGTGAGCGCCCCATCGGCACGCCCATTGCGGCAGCGACGGCGACATCAAGCCGACCGACCGCAAAGCGTGGAGAAATAACAGCCCGGCATCTACTCCCCTGCGCGTTCGGATCAGCCGGGTAGACCTGTGATCCCAACGGTTGGCGACGTAGTCATCAAGCCAACCGTGGGCAGGACTATTGTTCCCGGCATCTAATAACGCAGGGTTTCTAATCAGCCGAGCCATCAATCCCCACGTGGACGTGCCATTAGGAAGCTACCAATCCCCGCACTCCATCTCGTCGCCATCCTTCTTCGCCAATCTCTCCTCCTTCCTCCCCTCTTTTGTCTTCCTCGCTCAGCAGGGCTTGTTAGTCCCCCCACGGCGCTGAGCAGTTCGACGTGGTGGAAGTCTCAAGCCCCGCTCTCCTCGACTCACACTATGCTCTCTGATAGGGCAGAGAGCATGTGGAGCGCCACTCCCGCCAGATTATTAGCCACCGGACGATCACACCAAACGGGAAACGAAAAGTGTGATTGTCCGCTGTTGCCCAGGGTGCACCGCGTGGAGGTTCTCTGGCCAGCACCCCGTGTGCTTACTTCTGAACTAAGTGCTGTATCACTTTGAAATAAATGCAGTAATCATCACAAATGATACGCAGTAGCGATACAATTAATAAAATAATAACACTATTTTAAGTTTTTTTTTTTTTGTTCAAATTAATCTTTTATTTATTTAATTATTTACGTCGATAAAATTGGGTCTTGCATCACCCCTAATCTAACCTGAGTTTATCAGCCCATCGGAAGCTTGTGTCTGCAGTGTTGGATTCTTATCAAGTTTATTTGAACTGATTTGAATTACTTACATAATAATATGTTTATCCTCTTGTCTGTGACGTGGTCGTTTGCCGACCAAAATGGCGGGAAACTGTCGCACCAAGTCTGTGACGTGGTCGTTTGCCGACCACCCGCCATTTTGTTTTTTTTAATTTTCCTTTTTTTTATTATTTTTTTTCGGTTATTTTTAGGCGTTTTGGACTGGTTGCCTTTGCCTCATCCCATAAATACCAGAAAACACGATTTAAAAAAAAAAAAATAAAAAAAAAAATATTCCTTATTATTTTTTTTTTTTTAAGAAAAACGTTTTTCCGGATACCCCATGTGACCGTGTCCGCCTGCCGACCTCACAGAAAGGGTAAATCAAAACAAAATGGCGGATTTTCTCTCACAGCCCAAAAGTTATTACGCCATATAACGAACGCCATCTACGGGCGTATAACGAAACTTTTTTTTAGAGGACGAACAGTAATAATATTGCAAATGTGGCCGTAATTGTACCCCTGTCCTGTTTGTAAATCCCGACCTCTGCATAGTTAATAAAAAAAACAAAGCTAATTCCTAAAGATTTGATTGCATACTACAATACATTTTGTCTGTTTGTTTGCAGGGAGTGCCTCTCAGCAGCTACATGGAGGATTTGTTGGCAAACAAAATATCTCTTAATGCTGGCAAGGGACGCCAAGCCATTGAATGGGTTATAGGTAAATTTGACAGTGAAATCAAAGAGCTGGCCACATCTGCTTGCAAGAGCACTGATGAGCTACTGTCACAGACTAAAAAGTCCATTGATGACATAACAACAACAGCTCGGAGATCCATGGATGATATTTCATCCAAAGCTAAGCGCTCTCTTGATGATATTGAAAAGTTTGCTAAGGCTAATGCAAACCAACGAAGCTGAAAAGAGGACTGATCCTCACTTAGATAATGATTTAAAGAGCCGGCGCAGTCAGCGAGAGGCCAGAGTTCAGTTTGAGTTCCGGATTCTGTTGACTCTTGACCATTCAAGCACTCTGATACACACTAGCGGCGTTTTAATTCTGGAGTTCTAGTTTCGTTTGTCTTTGTACAGTGGCGGTCTAGGAGGATGTAACTTATTTGTCTATGGTCTTGTGCGCCTTAGACTGTATTACCAAAGAACAAGAAATATTTTAGAACACAGACAAACCGGTAGTGTTACGCCGACCTATACCGACACTATACGTGCTACTTGTCGCTAGAAAGTTCTACTTTTGACGAACAACGCGCGAGAGGAACAAGACGAATTTTTGTAGTATTTTTAATTTTAAACAAAGATGAGCAACTATATAGGTACATAATCTTTATTTATTTTCGCACGCCTATAAATCGTTTATTTTTCTAGTCTAATGTCTTAAATTTAATATAAATCTAATTTTCTAACCAATTAAAAAAAAAAAACTGTCGAGCGAGTCGCGTTGCTTTGCTACCTCAGACATCGCAACGTTCGTATTTGTAGCGTTCTGTCTCGGGTTCCATCTATCTGTGTTTCGCGGTCTGAATGCCGGCTGTGATCGTTGTAGGGGCTCGGGCTCGGTACATTATAAAGAACACAGAACTCTGAACTCCACACCGCTCTCTGTCTGCACGGTCTCTTACTTTGTGATCATGATCACTTAGCGCAAGTTTGATGCAATTGGTTTTCACATCCCCTAGTAGCCATTTATTTCGTTAACAGTTTTTATTCCCGGGCGGGGCGAATATTGATATGATGAATGTCGATGTTTGTTTCCGGTGTGGGTGTGATGTTCGTCTCTGTGTGTGTTTCGGGCACCCTAGACACAGGTTCTTCCTAGTTAGGGGCTCCGAGTGTGATGTGTTATTATTATTATTATTGAATTTATAAAATTTTGTTAATGCTATTTGTTGCATAGTGTTCCGAATGAGGGGTTCTCAAAGTAAAAAAAAAATTTCGTAGTACGCCCGTAGATGGTGTTGTCTTTCGGTATAGACATAGGTAAGTAATTGAAATCAGTTCAAATTAACTTGAAAGTATAAGACAAAACAAAAACTATTTGACTTACGCGTGACTAATTTCAATTTTATTTTGAGCTTTCAATGATTAATTTCACCTTGACCTAGACTTTTGCAGGCCATGTGATCGCGGCGTGATGAAACTTTTTTTTATTTCTGAATGTCAAATTGAAAATCTCTCATTCTAACTATTGTAATTGTGTTACGAGTAAATTAGATGAATTTATTTATATATAAGGTAAGATTTAACAAAACAACAAATATTAGAGGGCACTGTGATTAAATTAATGAAATCATCATTTAGACTTTTACTTTACTTCAATCAACACCTGAAACACCTTCTCATCATCAAGAATTAAATCTGTATTTCTGCTACCTACCAATCCATCTCCTCCGATGGGTGTTGTTAATGGCTACTTAAAGAGGAATAGAATAGAACTAGCTTTTGCCCGGAGCTGCTGCGGGCAAAAGTTGCTGTGCTGTGATGACCATTTGTAGATCTAAGGGTGTTTCCTCAAGAAGCGATATCGCTCGCTCGATAAAAGTTCGATAGCCAATATAAGTCGCTCGTACATCCGAATGATGCAATTCTGTATCGTCGCGATATCGAGCCCAGTCTCGTATCTAGGAGAGGCTGGGCTGGCCCGTGCCCTGGGTGCCAAGATCAGGGGGAGCCAAATTCACACTACAGACGAATCAAATCATGTGTTTGATGTGTACAATCAACGAGCGCTCTAGCGCAGCGTAAGGTTAGCGCTCCAGCGCGACGCTATAGCGCCGTCTTTTTGACAATCCTGGGTGACAAAGCATTTGAGTGAATTCTCAGCGAAATCCATCGAGTCAAAGAATATATTATCCTGGCCCGTTTCTTGGCACTAATGTATGGTCTGACGTGACTGTTTTCACATATAAATGCGGAAAAATGTATTGAGATCATGTCAAAAGAGGTCAACAGTGACAGAAAAACTTGACAAATGGTCGGTCATGCTACGGCCGCTGATAGGTGAAATTATACACATAAAAAAGGTAAAATTTAATATAACTGGGCAGGGGGGCACCATTTTTCACTTTTGCCCCGCCTAAAAAAAATTTAAGATCCGGGGCTGTATCGAGCGCGCTGTTTGTCAGACGAAGACGTCAACAATAAACACACTTTTGGGTACATAGAAAAAAAAACCTAGACACAACATATAAATAGAAAAAAAAAAATTACCTTTGCATCGAATAGGCTCCAAAACTACTGAACCGATTTGAAAAATCATTTGACTGTTGGGAAGCTACATATTACATTTTTTTTAAAAGTGCGATACTAGCGCCACTTTGATAAATAATTAATATCTTATAAACCATGGCCGAAATAAAAAATATACGTCTTTGACTTCCTAGATAATCTTGCTAAGAATTTTTAAGGCTTTGTTGTGTAGCTTTGACGATAATGATCTTAGAAATAGAATAGAAAACACTTTATTGCATACAAAGTAAGATACAAAAGTACATTAAGGGTACAAACAAATTGAATTTGCATGCAATGGGCGGCCTTATCGCTAAGAACGATTTCTTCCATGCAACCCACAATAATACACAAATATTCTTTTATGAAACTAAAGTAGCCACTTTAGGCAATAAACGGTTTATTCCTTAGATTATGAACCTGAAAGCCACACAACAGGGCCTTAAAAATTCTAAGCAAGATTATCTAGGGAGTCAAAGACCCATATTTTGACTTTTGCCATGGTTTAGAAAATATACATTTTTTTCGGAAGTGGCGCTAGTTTCGTACCGTGTAAGCCCTTAAACTAAAAAAAAATTAACCCTAGGTGTAAAAAATATCCTTACGTATTCTTTACATCGCGTGCGCTGCGAAAAGTATTGATCTAAGTAATCGAATGTACTAATACGATATGTAAGAATATGTAAAATAATAAGATAATGTAAGATAGGATATGGTAAAATAAGGTAGGTTATGATTATAGAGGAACAGATGTTTTTTAACATCTTGAACAAATTTTGTAGTAGTTGTAGTTTTTCTGCTCCTCCATCAATCCGAAATAAACATTATTTTGGTTACCCGGTAGGTACCACAAAGTTCGAGCAGGAGCAGGCAACTGAATTGCTTATCGATTTTTGCGTATTTGACGTCGCTTGCAGGTCGAATCGATGTCGAGCGCTCGACCTGCCTTCATACTATTCAATCTGTATCGCGCGTCATGTGAATGTACGTGCGATTCGATATCGAGCGGTCGTCGGATCGATATCGTTCGCTCATGAGGACACTCGGCGTGTTTCCTCATGCAGCGATTCGATACAGAATTGCGTCGATAGGCGATATCGGTGCGATATCGAAAACGTCGCGAGTCCTAACAAATAATATGGAGAATCGCGTGTGTGTCCTCATGAGCGAACGATATCGATCACACGACCGCTCGATATCGAATCGCACGTACATTCACATGACGCGCGATACAGATTGAATAGTATGAAGGCAGGTCGAGCGCTCGACATCGATTCGACCTGCAAGCGACGTCAAATACGCAAAAATCGATAAGCAATTCAGTTGCCTGCTCCTGCTCGAACTTTGTGTACCTACCGGGTAAACAAATATGTTTATTTTGGATGTAGTTTTGGATTGACGGAGGATCAGATTACAATTTTAAAATTTGTTCAAGATGTTTAAAAACATCTGCGCCTTTATAAGCATTGATTATTAATCAACCTACCTTATTTTACCATATCCTATCTTACATTATCTTATATTATTTTACATATTCTTACATATCGTATTAGTACATTCGATAACTAAGATCAATACTTTTCGCTTTTTTTTAGTTTAAGGGCTTACACGGTGCGAAACTAGCGCCACTTCCGAAAATAATGTATATTTTATAAACCATGGCAAAAGTCAAAATATGGGTCTTTGACTCCTAAGGCCTCTTTGGATAAGAGGTTTTTAAGGTCCTGTTATGTGTAGCTTTCAGGTTCATTATCTAAGGAATAAACCGTTTATTGCCTAAAGTGGCTAGGTAAGTACTTTAGTTTCATTATTTTATGATACTAAAGTAGCCACTTTAGGCAAATAAAATAATATTTCTAAGATCATTACCAAGATTATCTAGGGAGTCAAAGACGCATATTTTTTATTTCGGCCATGGTTTATAAGATATTAATTATTTATCAAAGTGGCGCTAGTATAGCACATTAAAAAAAAAGGAATATGTAGCTTCCCAACAGTCAAATAATTTTTCAAATCGGTTCAGTAGTTTTGGAGCCTATTCGATGCAAAGGTAAAAATATATTGTTTTCTATTTATATGTTGTGTCTAGGTTTTTTTTTCTATTTATGGATGTAGGTACCCAAATGTGTTTTTGTTGACGTTTTCGTCTGACAAACAGCGCGCTCGATACAGCCCCGGATCTCCAATTTTTTTTAGGCGGGGCAAAACTGAAAAATGGCGCCCCCCCCCCTGCCCAGTTATATTAAATTTTACCTTTTTTATGTGTATAATTTCACCTATCAGCGGCCGTAGCATAACCGACCATTTGTCGATTTTTTCTGTCACTTTTGACCTCTTTTGACATCATCTCAATACATTTTTCCGCATTAATATGTCAAAACAGTCATGTCAGACCATCCATTAGTGCCAAGAAACGGGCCAGGATAATATATTCTTTGACTCGATGGATTTCGCTGAGAATTCACTCAAATGCTTTGTCACCCAGGATTGTCAAAATGACGGCACTATAGCGTCGCGCTGGAGCGCTAACCTTACGCTGCGCTAGAGCGCTCGTTGATTTTACACATCAAACACATGATTTGATTCGTCTGTAGTGTGAATTTGGCGCCCCCCTGATCTTGGCGCCCGGGGCACGGGCCTGCCCAGCCCCCACTACATACGGGACTGGGCTCGATATCGCGACGATACAGAATTGCATCATTCGGATGTACGAGCGATTCATATTGGCTATCGAACTTTTATCGAGCGAGCGATATCGCTAAAGATATTACGCGCTGCGCTGGCCCGGCACTGGACACGGCCCGATCTAAGGAGAATCATCCCTAAGAGGCAAGTAACAACAAAAATATTTCCCGTGCGAACAAAACTTTATTTTACAATACGTTTTATAACTGTTTCAGATCACATCCAAGCCCAGAAAACTGCAAAACTTTCGTCGGAGCGACCTGAAAAAAGGAACAAAAATCAATATATTTGGTATAGGTATATAAGAGTTAAGAAAATATTTATAAATTGAAAATAAATAATATTTTATGATCAATGTGTTTTTCTTTCTCATCATAAATAATATGCACAACTTATTTATGATGAGAAAGAATTATTCAGATGAATACAAATACTTAAATTGGGCCTTCTTAATTGAGTAAGTATCTGTATTCTGGTTATCAAAGACAAAGATCCCATAGCCATGAGCGTTGCTAAAATAGTGTTATTCAGGTATTCAAAATGTAAAAAAGTATACACAATACATACTTCATGATATCCCCAACACCCTGCAATGATTTGTCACACGCAATCCCTTGTGTCAAATTGCAAGACTTCCTGTACGAAAAAAAGATGATGTCCGTTTATTGTAGAGCGTTCGTTCTTTATTTATTGCCGTTTCGACCGCGCAACCAAGTTCTGAAATAAAAAAATGATTACGCTCAGATTCTGTCGAAATTTGTCAAAACTGAATGGTGAAAACCAGGAATTTGTCAAAGCATAAATAAAGAAGTTATGAAGGTTTGATGGTGTCCGCGCGAACGAAACAAGGAGAACCGCGCGGACATTGAGATCTAGACTTCTGGAAGGTTTAGAGACCTGTTTTTTTTTGTCAAAGCAAGGTTGAATTTGTCAAAAAATGTCGAAGTAATAAAATTTTGGCTACCTCTTATACTTGACCAGATAATGACCCTTCAGTCCCATGGCCGCGCGAACCTCCAATTAAGATTCCTTTAGGTTCAATTATTTTCGTAACTATGGGTCCAAAACAGCCGGAATCGGTGTTCAGACCTTTATCTTAATTTGTCGAACCCTATGAAGGCCGAAAACCGCCGATGTCTGTTGTTAGTCACACAAATTCTCTGAGTGTCTTCTAAAAACGTTGTATTACAATGTGGGAAATGGTTTTTTACATACGCGAATTCATTTAAACTTTTAAAAATATGTATACTTTCGCCAGAATAAATAAAAAACACGAAAAAAATTGAATTTCGCGCCATAGCGAGAGTTACCACCTTAACCCGTCAAATGATGAGGACCTGATTATGGATGCTGCCGAAATGATCGTCATACTATGCAAATTTTCCCGATTTTCCATAGAAATATGTTCCTGGTACTTAGTAAATATAATAATATGTTATGTGTTATATACTAAAATGAGGGTAAATACATTCCCTTGCCGATACTTATAACTATTTTCGTGTCACTTACTTGTTTGCTTCAATATAATTTTTCCTTTTCCAAAAATAACGTTTTTCTTTTGTTTGTTTCCCGCCAGTCACATTTTCACACACTGATTTCACGAAATTTATAGCCACATACCACACTACACAACAATATATCGTAGGCTTGCAAGGTAAGCTTTCTATAATTAGTTTAGTTATTATCCCAGAAACCCTATTTACTTCACAATAATTATTTATTTACGCGATCACCAAAAAAATGGCGGCCATCGACTTCGCTAGTCGCACAACTGCAGTGCCGGCCGGTACAGGTACAGTTAGCAAAAGAATTTGTATTATCATTATACAATATATTATAAATTACTTTTATAAACAATATTTTTTCAAAGTATGGATTATGCTCGGATTATGGTACCTTTTTTAATTCTTACAATTATAATTAATTTTTTATTTGTATAATGTAATGGGTTCATATTAAATTTGATTATCAAATAAATAGGAACTCCTTTAGTAAAGAGAATTTGATGTTATTACGTTTATTCATTATATTCAAATAAATAGATTATATATATAGATGCATTCATGTATCTTTTTCTGTTTTATATTATTTGCGTCACCAACCTTTTATTACTTGCATATTTTTTAAATAGGTACGTATTCAATATGACAGGGCTGCGAGTAAAATAGAAACAGTTTTTATATGTTTATAAACGCCACGAAGAAAACAAAAACGCTTACACTTAATTATGTATGTATAAGCGTTTTTGTTTTCTTCTCAGCCTTTTTGTATAAATATATATAAAAATAAGAAAGATTAGAAGTTGAAGTATTTTCTTTTTTAATTATGCCGCGATGCAAAACGGAAATATAAATAAATAAATATACACATAATATAGATCGGCTATGGCCTTATTTAAAAAAGTTAAGCATTTGTTCAGTTCATAAATATTATCTATGCTTGTCATGTGTAAAATGAAATAGCAAGAAAGGATAAAACATGTATGTTACTAAGCAAGTGTTTTACTTTTTACCCGACTGAAAGAGGGTTAGGTAGGTACGTTTTATAAAGGCTTTGTCAATTAGACGGCGCTATAGTCGCGCTCTTTTATATCACTCACGCTCCTTTACGTTGCGTAATCATACAAAGAGCGCGACGCTCTGGCGCCGCGTAGGGCTGGCGCTCTAGCGCCGTCTGTTTGACAAAGCCTTTAGTGGTAGTGGCTAACTACAGGCTTATTTTATCAATGCTTTCGTAGCCTTGCGGTAAACAAAAGCGCACGACCGTGTATTTATTATGTTATACTTCATATCTTGTAGAAAATACTTACCCTTACAATTACCTCATCCCGGAAGATACCAGCCTACCCGGACCGGAACACAAATGCCAAAACCACCTAATACCATTTTTACCAAATCCAACTAATACCGATTTTACCAGGGTAACAAATATGTGTACATGCTGTAGTAAGATTTGATAATTAGGTTTTATTGCAAAAAAAAAAAGGGATTTTGAGAAAACCTGGATAATTTGATATAAGCATTACTTTTTTTTCAATCATCCTGACAAAAAGCAGTTTTTTTTTTGCAAAAAACCTAGTATAATTGAAAAATTTGGTGGCTAGATTATTTCTGGCTAGTTAACTCGTATTCTGATTGGTTCGTTAAAATACCTTTGACGCTACAGAGAACCAATCACAATAAGAGTTGCACGGTAAGCAATATAATCTAGCCAATCAGAGTTAAGAAATGTATCAAATTTTTCAATTATACTAGGTTTTTTGCAAAATAACTGCTTTTTGTCAGTATGATTGGAAAAAAAGTAATAGTTATATCAAATTATCAGGGTTTTCGCAAAATCCCTAGTTTTTTTTGCAAAAAACCTAATTATCAAATCTTCCTACGTCATACACAAGCGTCGCAAATAAAACAAACATTTCGTAAACAATTTTTATATTATTAAAAAAAAAAATATATACGCAAAAAAGTCAAAAATCAACATGTATTTATAACAGAACACTGAAGATACTAGGTAGACAGCTGTAGTGTAGTATAGTCTAACAGTACTTCATCATAAGGAACAGCTTTGACACTTTCTAGCGACTGATATCTGAACATGCTCCAGATGCTCGTCACCCTCTTCCTGGTCCACGTCCATCTCCTCCGCTTGCTCCAAAGGTGCGACGCTATAAATAAAGATATTAGAAATTAATATATATAAAATTTGAAAATAAAGGCATAGAATTGTCAACAATAGAAGTCAATCGGCTGTCATGATGATGAATGTCATACTTTTTCATAAGAAAATGTTTCTATAATGTACATAATTCAAAATAATAAAAATCTTTCAACTTACTGGATGGACTGCTGAGGCTTCTGAGCTGTGCGCACCGAAACCCCGGGGTCCCCCACGTACATTGAACCTCCCAGGGTCCGCTGCACCCACTCCGCTCGCATTGCTGGTACTGGTGGTCTAAAGAAAAAAATATATATATATATATTCGACTGATAAACCAGTGCTTCAAAAGAAAACAACCAGTATAACTGCTACATAAAAATGTATGTTTATAGGTTATGAGCAAAAAAATTTCTCATACAAAACAAAAAAATACAACTACAGTTTTCTCAAAAATTATACACTATAGAGAAAAAGGTATAGGCACTAAAAAAGTATGTGTATAGGTCCCCTACATAAATATATAAAAAAACATCCGTTACGAAACAAAAAATTTTGTCCATACAAAAGAAATAAAAAATAATATTATGGTTTATACAAATTCACGAAGCTAGTCTAATTATGTATTATTCATGCCATACATTGATTTTTTCATGTTAGTATAGCAAAATATATATTCATTTTACGTTTACTTTTTTGCCAACTGTACATTTTCGTTATTTTGTACCAAAACAAAACATAAACGGTTTTTTTACGAAAATTGTTGTGTTTCAAGCTAAACTGACTGAATGTATCGGTTTCTTACTGAATTTAGCACAAACTTATCTATTTCTAATAAGATTCTGATTGAATTTCTGTTACGATAACAAAAACAAAGCAGCAATGACGGGCATGAATTGTTGCATCATAAAAAGTCTCATCGTCTTTTTACTAATAAATTTTACTGTAATGCTTAAAACTACATGCTGTACGTGTGGCCTACTCAATTACCTGTAATTTGAGGTATAATACATGTGATAAACACTTACCGTTTATAAGATTGAGACATTTTTCTTAGAAAATAACAGGTCAAAGTTCACACGGTAATAACTGTAATGGCCGCCTGTGACAGAGCGCGCGGATAGGTTTCAACTTTTTTTTTTTTTCACTTTGTAATTTGCACTTTAGTCTGGTCAAAATATTCTCACTTGTCTATTACAATACACAGATTGGTTGGATATTTTTGTCAGGGGCACCAACAGCGAAATCAGTCGTACAAAAAAAAGTATTGCCAACCTAAAAGTCTACGCACAGGGTGTGTGCGTAGGACATTTGCCGTACCAAATTCCTACGCACAGGGTATGTGCGCACGACATTTCGGGGGTTAATATGTTTTATATCCCCTGTCCTATAGGTTGAACGGGCCATATTTTTTGCCGTTGAGTGTATGAATGTTTCAATTAAAATTGCAATAAAGTTTTACTTTAAGTAATCTAAGTATCTATTTTTTGTTGAAATAACAGGATGTATCAAAAGTCTGAATAGTCCAATCCATTTACGCTATGTGATGATTAATTCGTCATAATTTATTTCCAATTTTGCTATAAAAAAAAATCCCGGGATCCGGGAATTAGGGATTTTTTTCCCGGGAAGAAGATGAGCCAATTTCCCGGGAATTCCCGATCCCGGGATCCCGGGTAGGAAACCCTAGTAGGTACCTTTACGACCAAATCCAAACTGACTTAATTCAATCCAACAGTATTTTATTAGTTTTTAATTTAAACCATTGAAAAATGCGCAGCGCAATTCATCTGTAGATGTACTTTCACTAATTTTTACGCTGAGCGTACCAACAGTCTAGACACAATGTACCAAAAAGTCCACTCTTTAGCACAGCAATAAAAAACTTGTCTTGCTTATGTGACGTCTCAGCAGCACTTCACCTCAAGTGCTTGGCGTACGGTATAATATATCAAACAACTGATGAACGGGTTGCTACGCTCGAGCCGCCCGCCTACCTTATTAATTGTTGTCGACATTTTCAAAGGCGAGGATTTGTAATGTCTACAATGGAGGAATCAATAGTAAATCTATATATATAAAACTCAAAGGTGACTTGACTGACTGACATAGTGATCTATCAACGTACAGCCCAACCAAACCACTCGACGGATCGGGCTGAAATTTGGCATGCAGGTAGATGTTATGTATGACGTAGGCATCCGCTAAGAAAGGATTTCCCAAAATTCCCTCAAGAACGGGAATTACGGGATTTTTTAGTTTGTATGAAAAATGTACATTATTGAGTGTATCGACGTGAAATTTGGTGTACAGTTCCCTTAGTAAATGTAGGAATTTTGAAAGGAAGGGGACTTTTTTGTGGTAATGAAAAATCGACTTTCTTGAGTGTATCGACGTGAAATTTGTGTACAGGTTCTTCAGTGGATGAAAGTGTGTTGAAAGAAAGGAATCAAATAAATTCCCATGGGAACGGGGATTACCGGACTAATTATGAATTGATTTCCTTGAGTGTGGATGTAGTAGTAGTTGGAAGAAAGAAATATACTAAATTTCCACGGGAACGTAAAACGGGACTCTTTAGTTAAGCATACAGTTTTCTTAAGCATGCGTGCTTTCTCGCCCTATCGAAAGCTTTTGACCTGGTCTCTTACGATATTTTGTGGAAGAAGATGAGAGAAATGTCTGTTCCGTCTACAATAATTTCACTTTTTAAGTATTGGTATGGCGGCCAGGTCAATAGTGTTCGATGGGCGGGAGCTTTCTCGGAAACCTATAGGTTGGAATGTGGGGTCAGACAGGGGGGGTTAAGCTCACCTACACTTTTTAACCTCTACGTTAATGCCTTGGTAGAGCAGCTTAGTGGCACTCATGTCGGCTGTCATGTTGACGATGTCTGTGTTAACAATATTAGCTACGCGGACGACATGGTGCTGCTGAGTGCATCTGCTTGTGGCTTGAGAAGGCTCTTAGGTATTTGTGAGAGCTATGCGAGTGCTCATGGTCTGAGATATAATGTAAAGAAGTCCGAATGCATGGTTTTTGAGGCTAAGGCGAGACGTCCAACCACATTCCCAGCTGTGCGTTTGAACGGGATATCACTTAAAATAGTGAAACAGTTTAAATATCTGGGGCACATCGTCACGTCTTGCCTCAAGGATGATGAAGACGTTGAAAGGGAACGTAGGGCACTGTCTGTTAGAGCTAATATGATTGCCCGCAGATTTAATAGGTGCTCTGTAGAAGCGAAAATAACTTTATTTAGAGCATACTGCACGAGCTTTTACACTAGCAGTCTGTGGGCGACATATACGCAAAAACAGTACGGTGCCCTGCGGATCCAATACAACAATGCTTTCAGGGCACTGATGGGGCTGCCTCGCTTTTGCAGCGCGTCGGATATGTTTGCGCAGGCACATATCGACGACTTCTACGCTATAATGCGCAAGAGATGCGCGTCCCTAGTCCGCAGAGTAAGAGGCAGCGCCAACAGCGTCCTGAGAATGATTTCAGACAGAGTCGACTGCCCGTATATGAACCACTGCTCTGGACTTCATGTACCGGTGCGGTTGACTCCTCGTCTGTTTTAATAGGTTTTATTTTGTAAATAGTACTTTTTAGGTTAAGGTGTGCTTACTAACAATGTGGAACTAGTTTTCTGAAAATAAATATTTACTTACTTAGTTAGTATGAAAACAATGTATATTTCTTTATTTTGACGTAATAAAACTTTTTTATCAAAAAATTAGACCGCCGAAAAAAAACCGAAAAGCATAAAATAATAATCTAATTACTAAGTTCTTAAAGTAATGTAGGGTTTACTAAGTAATTTTAAGTCGGCGCGCCACACATGCAAATTATTGATGCATGATTTTTGGTTATTTCTTTGAATTTAAGATACCTAATTTAGTGATCTTTATACAAGGAATCTGTGGCGCCGACTCAAAATTACTTGGTATACCCTACATTACTTTAAGAACTTAGTAATTATATTATTATTTTATGCTTTTCGGTTTTTTTTCGGCGGTCTAATTTTTTGATAAAAAAGTTTTATATTTTGCTTTTCAGTTTTTTTTTTACACCGCTGATAAGGTGATCAGACGCCACGTTCGACAGGGATGACAAGATCGGTCGGTATGGCGATTTGTGGGGGAGGCCTATGTCCAGCAGTGGACGTCTTTCGGCTGATTTTATTTCATTTTAAAAGATATTGTAAGTAAGTAGGTATCAAAAGTTATAATGTAACACGGAAATGCAACCTGTGAGTGGATAAATCGACCCGCAGACCAAAAAGTCACCCCTATTTTCCCACCCTTAGGGTGGGAATTTTATTTGCAAATTTTTATGGGACCAACTTCAAGGTATGCTCTGTCGATTAAAAAAGAATTATCAAAATTGGACTACTCTGTAAAAAGTTATGCGTGAACATACATAAAAAAAAAGAAAAGAAATATACGTGTCGAATTGAGTACCTCCTCCTTTTTTTTCGTCGGTCAAAAATAGGAATTCGGGTTCTTCATTGGGTGTAATTAGATTAAGAAAAGATTCACCAAAATTCACATGGTAACGGAACATTCCCAAAAACATAAAGCGCCTCAAAAATCTTTAACCCTTTTTTACTCGCGTATGTACATAATCCGACTACCTAGCTAATATCCCACCTACCCAAGTAGCACTGAAGAATTTTGTTTAAATCGCATATATCTTAACAGTGCCTGTATTGTGATTTAACTAAATAAAAAACGATTTCATATAGTCACATATTTCTTAAAGGCTATATAGTATTCCAATACCGCTTTTTGAGAAAATAAAGATTATACAAATCGTAGTTAAATCATCTTAAACCTATTCAGTATTAATTAAGGTTTCAGATAAACCATAAAACTCTCTTTTCACTCAACTCTCATTATTTGTAAACTGAATTTAATCATTAAGGGATAGTTGTTCGACTTATACAGTCGCACTAATGCAAAAAAGATTTGCTATCCAAACTAAAAGCCATATTAAGACGTTTGTCCTCAAATCAGTTTTTGCTAGGCAAAACACAAATAAATGTTGTATTAATTATTATTTTATAAGTAATAATTGATTTAGAGGGACGGTTTGTACAAGATGGAGAAAAATTAAATTAGCAAAGACGTTGAAAAATTAAAAAAATAACACAGAAATGTCCCTTTCCCATAATTTTCCTTTTACATAATGTCCCTTTCTAAAATTGTATTTTCCCAAAATGACCCTTTCTCAAAATGTACCACATCGAAAAAACCTTTGTCGTAATGTCCCTTTTGCTTTTATTTTTTGTAGACAGTTTCGAAGAAATATTTGCGAACGGTGCATTATGGGTCTAAATTGTAGGGCCTTTCACTCTTAATCGATGCAAAGTAGGTAGGTAGTTACGGTCACGGACTCGTTTAGCATAATACATTTTGTATGATTAGTCTTTGAATAAGTATTTGATACACTTAAATAAGTTAAAAGTATTAAGTTGCCAATGCAGGTAGTTTAGATATATTTTCCGAACTAGCTCTAACACAGCTTTCTTAGCTAAACAAAATATGATAACTCGATGATATGACAGCATTGAAAACCATTGCTGATTTTCTTATGGTACTTTTGTGGTTCTTAAAAAGCAGCAAAAGGCAGTGAAATAAATTATTACAACAGTTTTTGTTTTGCCACAAGTGTGAGCAGAATGGTCTGATAGAAATACTTGCCACACACACTTGACTTTATATGCAAGCTCTGCTGTTGTTTAAATGCACTTTATTGCTAAAACACCAAAAAAAAACATAATAACTTTCTTTGAAAACCATAACGCTTTTAAAGAATTCTCAAAACGTCCTTTTCGCAAAATGTGCTTTTCGCAAAATGACCCGTTCGAAAAATGACCATTTCTCCACTAGCTCAAGTTTACATGTACAAAAGGGACACTATAAAAAAAGTCATTTTGCGAAAGGAACTATAAGCGGAATTGATGAATACTTACAAAAGCTTGAATTCGAAATTATCCTTTTAAATTCTGCCATATAGACATAGCCAAGTCACGTCACTTCCTACCCGAATCGCCAACATGCCAGCCACAAACATAGATCATATTAATTCGTTTGAACAACCTTGTAATGCATTCTGATAAACACAATTGTACATAAACATCTAATTTATGTGTCTAATAATATTGCATACGTCTATCACTTTCAACACTTACACTTGGTATTAGAAAAACTAACTCTGTTGCTAAACAAAGAAATCTTGATTTAAGAAATCAAAGTAAAGGATCAAATAAATCAGAATAGTATTCATGAAATCAATTGGAAGTATCACTTAAATCGTTGAGGATTTACTTAATCAAACTAAAGGATCACTTAATACTGTGAGATAACGTCGGCTCCGTGCTTAAGTGTTCAAACTCCATTTTGGTCGAAAATGACTTTTTGATACAGGATTGTTAACGATGTAATTTAGGTCCAGAAGGTCAAGTAAAAAAAGGCTTTTCCTAGAAAAAATACAATAAATATCACGTTTTAAATTTTGAAGCCCACATCATCGTAACAAAAATTCCGTGCTTGTTTAGCCAACCTCCACAGCATTACCCAAAGTCCCGCATCGAAATATTTGTTGCGTGCTTGAGTGTTCAAACTCCAGCCGGCCGACCAATCACAGCACAGTACGTCACGCTACCCGGCCATTTTGTTTTTTCTGTGATGAACTGGGTTGCTCCTTTAGTTTGCTTGCAAAAACCTAATAAATTAGTTTTATTGTGTTCAAAACTAAGAAAACTAACTGCGAGTAACGTTAAAAGCTGCAGCAGGATGGCGAGTACCAATTTCAAAACAAGCAAAAGGCGTACTTTGGCGACTTTCGAGCAATAAGTACTTTTTAATAATGTTCATTTCCGAATAGAAACTTAAACGTACTGATACAGGATGTTAATAAATTCACTTTGTAATAAAACGGTTGAGAATTAAGTACATTATTATGTTAATTCTGTTTGATAGTCCTTTTGTCTGTCTTTCACAATGGTTCAACACAACAACCAAATTTTTAACAATAATTAAGTAGGTATATTTTATCATTTCGTTATGTTTATGTTATTATTACTTGAGTCTAAATTTTTTTATTTTTTTATTTCTTGATTTTAATTTCTTATACCTTTTATCATCTAAAAACAATTTTTTTTACGAAGTAATTTAATCATCCTGTATATGGTATTAGGAGGTTGGACAAACAAGCACGCAACAATTTTAAGGAACACTGTGCTATCTCCATGGCAGGAGTGTTGTATTTCCATGAACGAACATTTTTATTCGCAGTTTTGTTCAACCTCCATTTTAAAAGTATGATAAAATACGTAAAATCACAGCATCGTAAACAAATTTATTGGCAATTTCATATATTAGACTAAAAACTATAAATATGCATTTATCATTCATGAAACTAAACATCTCGTTTGATAATAAGTAAAAAAAACCTTCTCCTGAACAGTAAACAAATGGAAGTTGAACATTCAAGCACGGAGGCGGCGATAAGAAATCTTGATTTAAGAAATCAAAGTAAAGGATCAAATAAATCAGAATAGTATTCATGAAATCAATCGGAAGTATCACTTAAATCGTTGAGGATTTACTTAATCAAACTAAAGGATCACTAAATACTGTGAGATTTAAATGTTACTTACGTTTGATTTAGTAAAACGATTAAGTATTAAGTGAGATTTGAGGAAATCGTTTTTGAGTAAAACATTTCTAAAATAGCATTATTTCAAATCGAACTTATTAATCTTTGATTTAATTGATACTCAACTACCCTTTTGAATCTTTACTTTTCTAAATTCAGATTTCGTCAAGTAAAACAAGATTATACGCCATTTTGAACTTTTAGAAAACAGAACAACAAAATAAAATCGAAGTGATATCGTGAAAAAAGTGTGGATTTCAGTTAAATGTGACTAGTGTAATCGTTTTTACTGAAGAAATAAGTGATAATGTGATGAGAAAAGGTAATATTAATGACATAAATGATAACTTTATTTTTATTCCATATACAATTATTCTTTATTTTATTGTTATTTCAAGCTATTTCGAGAGCCCGTTTGTTTTATGGCTCTTTCTATCGATTTTACACGATAAATGATCATGCGTTTAAGATTTTTATTGCTTACGACGAAATAAAACGGATTTATAATTGTCATATTTACTTATAGTTTACAAATTCTTACCACTAAGTAAAGTTCTTGTGTTGTAGCATAAAATGTTCACCATATTTTCTTTATTATGATTACTTAAATTGAAAACGTTTTAAATTTTTCTTCGCTTAGCAAAAACTGCATTAGTGAAATAGATTATAAAACAGTTTTAATTTTGCATTTAAATCTATTTTGCTGCCTTTACTTAAACTTCAAGATATCGCGAAACCTTAGTTAAGGAATCTGGAAAACCCTATTAAATCCCAATTGCTTATGTAAGGTTAAAGTATGATTTAGCAGTAGTATTAACTCCCCCTTCGTATTCTCCTAAATACTGTGCCCACTTTTTCTTAACTGACCCTCCAAGCAAGTCTTAGGGATATCTTGAGGGACATAATAGTTTTGGCCAAGGCAATAGCTGGAATTAGCCATGTTGCCTTCAAGAAATCTTCAATACTCAGTTAAATCTATCGGTTGCTACTTGGGTAACCAGCTAATAGAAATGTTAGGTATGTTATTCTTAAAGATACAGTTGATTTTAGGTAGCTTTACTGGAGGTCTACTTCTCAGGTTTGTTGTATGGTAAATACGTGACATCCAGTCTAAATTGACATACGTCAAATAACGAAAATGCTCTTCAAATTTTTATGAATAACAGGGTAGGAATATAAGTTTTGTCTGAATGGTGGAGTGTAGAAAGGAATTCCTGGAGTTGCCACGGGAAATTAAAAAACAAAATATTACTACTGTATAGGTAGATATTTTAAGGGGGTATGGGTGCGATCAGAAATAATGTCACCAAAATCCTGAGTAGTAAATCAATTTCAATCAGTAATTAACGTTTTTAATGAAAAAGCGCGTGCGAAGCTGCGGGCAAAAGCTAGTTCTTATATAAATTACTTATATTATTCCAGTCCGCACTATGCGTACACGTTATGAGATGGTTGAAAAAGTGTATAGTTATAATAATTTAAAAAATATATTTGTTAGGAATCATCGAAAATTCCGAGTAATGTCACAACACTAGACCACTTCCAGTAAAGTACTTGGCGTGGGAGAGCACACTAGTTTTAATTTGAAAGTTTCTTAAAGTTTATCGTCTTATTATTCTAAGTTTATTAACTTTTCACAACATCTGTTAATATGAATTCGTTCATAGAAGCTTCAAGAACAGTATCCAATTGGATTTTTCTCTTTAGAACATATAGTTGGGTCATAAAATGTAAAAATGTAAGCTACTTCCAGAGAAGTGCTTGGCGTGGTGTGACAACTTTGTGACTACTTCATATCAAGTGCTTGGCGGTTAAAAGGTTAAAAACCTTGATTTCTGGTTGATTTACTACTTAGGATTTTGGTGACATCATTTCTGATCGCACCCATACCCCCAAAAAATATAGTTAGATATTAGATATTTCAGTTCCCGCGGCAACTCCAGAAATTCCTTTCTACACTCCACCATTCAGACACTCTTATATTCCTCACATTTCTCCTAGCTGGTTGGGTATAATATTAGCTCGGTAGTTGAATTATGTACCTATACGCGAGTAAGAAAAAAGTTAAAGATTTTCAGGCACTTTATGTTTTTGGGAATGTTCCTTTACCATGTTAATTTTGGCTTTTCTTAATAAGTACATATAACTCTGAATCTATGTCATTCTTCTTTCTATTTATTGCAGTACTAGAGGCTGCCCCGCGATTTCAGCCGCGCAGATTTCTCATAAACGCCAAAATCACGTTTACTTCCGTTCCCATGGAAATTTCGGGAAATCCTTTCTTAGTGCTTACCTACTCTCCCCAAGGAACCTACATGGCAATTTTCAGAATCTACGCCCAGTAGTTTCGGCTCTGCGTTGTCTGTCAGTCAGTCAGTCAGTCTCTCAGTAACGAAAGAGATTTATATACAGTGTGTCCGGGGAAGTTATATTATAACATAATTTTAAGGGTGTATTCTATGATCAATTTCATCGATGAAAACACCCCATATGGGGGGTCGTAGCCTCACCCCCCCCCTCAGTATGATGTTTTTAATTATTTTTTTTGCAAAAGTCGACCCCGCCTACTTTTAAATTCACAGTTAAAGATCTAAGGCTCACAGAACCTTCATTAAGGTCTTGATCGAAGGCTAAGTCGTTAGGCTACGTAAGTTACTAACAAAATAACCAAGTATTGCTTTAACTTTTTTTTTAAATATGATAAACAAAAAAAAAAAATTTTTTTTGTGCATTTTTTACGGTTTTTCAAAGTTTCCACAAAAAAATGCAGATACTTTTTGGTTTTATTGTTAGCTTTTGAGTAGTTCTCCAAATTGGTATTAAATTTATTTCTCTACGTCTATTACTTCAGAAATTATCATCTACCAAAAAGACCCTTCGCTTTTACCTTCTAATTTAAAATTTTAGTTTAACCCACTTTTATTAAAAAATAAAGTCAATATTTAATTATTTTGTTAGTTTTTTAGGTAGCCTACCTTCTTAGCCTTCGTACAAGACCAAAATTAATAGTCCTTTTACGCGAACAGTGGCGCCACTCTAGAAAAAAAAAAAATCTAAAGTAAGGCTTTTTCAGAAAAAAGTGCTCCCTTGTGCAATAAATCTTGGTCCCTATTATTTTTTTAGTATTTAAATAATATCTAAGAAAGAATAAGAATAAGAATAAGAAAACATTTATTTGGTTCACAAACACATAGGCATACAAAAAATGAAATAAAAAATAATAACAAGATGAGTAAGCACACCCAGGCGTCCGGTGAGCCAAACAGGCTACCGTCTCAGCATAATGTCGCACCTGGGCCGGCAGGCGACCCAGATAAGACGCTGATCATTCTGACGGCCCCTACATTGTGTGAGATACGTACGGAAATCAGACTGCTATTTGAATAAATACTAAGTATACAGTATAAAAATATTGTAGATTTTAGACCCAAAATTTAAATATCTGAGTACCAAATAGGATTTAGATAAGAGCATAAAATTTAAAATTATAATTATAAACATAATATCTGAAAAATTTAAACAAACAAAAATAAAAATAAAGAAATGTATGTGTATAAATGTGTGGTGTATAAATGTGTGGTGTAAAAAACTGTCTTACTTAAACCTGTGAAAAAAAGAGATTTAACGTGCTTCACGACGGAGAGGTATGTAGCAAGGGTCTGCCTTTTGAACATCAATTAGATGTTTTCTGTAGCGAGATTTAAATGTATTTATGGTTTTTGCATTTCGTACAGGTGGGGGCAGGTTGTTCCAACATTTGGTTGCTACATATTTGAAACTACCTCTAAAAGCTGCCGATTTAAACTTTGGTATTCGAAGTACTGAGGCTCCGTTTGTCATTGCCCGTTGTGATTGACGCCAGGTTAGTTTCTTAAAAAGATATTCCGGGTTTCCGGTCCTGATTACCCCAAACAACAAAGTAGCAAAATGTAATTTTTGCCTTGCGTGCATTTTCAGCATGTTCGCGCTATTGAGGAATGGGGTCACATGCGTCCGTGGCGGGATATCAAAGCAATATCGTGCACACGCGTTCTGGACACGCTGTACAAGTTTCTGTGTTTTTTGAAGAAGACAAGAACCGAAGACAGAGTAACAGTAGTTTAACTTAGATAAGATAAGCGATTCGCAGAGCATTATTCTGAGTTCCGGACTTATGTAATTTCTAAATTTATACAGTACCTTGATTCTGTAAAAGCAATTTTGTACAACCTCAGAAACATGGTTATCAAAGCGCAGTTCGCTGTCCATCTTCACTCCCAAATTACGTACAGCAGATACACACTCTATGGGTACGTTATTTAAGCATATTTTGGGTACAGAATTTGAGATATCAGCTACTTGTTTTTTAGATCCCAGTATAATAAATTTAGATTTATTTGGATTTAGTTTTAAACAGTTTTGAATAGACCAGAGATAAATCCTTTCTAGGTCTTCGTTCATTAGTTTGACGCCTTCTTCTACATTGGTGCTTCTAACAGGAATATAGATCTGAAGATCATCAGCGTAAAGGTGGTAACGGCAGTTTTTTATACACTTTACTAAATCAGCAGAGTACAAAATGAACAGCAAAGGACCGAGGATAGATCCTTGTGGAACTCCTCTTTCCACGTATCGAGGCCGTGACTTTAAATCAGTGCGACCTTTGAAATTTTTCAAAACTGTTTCCTGTGAACGGCCTTGCAGGTACGATTTAAACCAGTTTATAGCAGATTGATCTAATCCATAGAAACTGAGTTTGCTCAATAACAAAGTAAGATTAATTGAGTCGAAGGCGCGTGAAAAATCGAGCAGTGTCAAAATACAACCGCTTCCTTGATCCTGTTCCTGTAGGACATTATCTACGACATCCATCAGCGCAGTTCCAGTACTGTGACATTTTCTAAACCCAGATTGCATTTTAGGTAAGATTTCATTTTGTTCACAGTAACCGATAAGCTGCTTATAGATCACCTTCTCGAGAATCTTGGACAAATATGGCAAAATGCTAATTGGTCGCAGGTCGTCAAGAGTCTCAGGTAGGGCATGAATACCGGAATCTCGGAATATCGTAATATCGGAATCTCGGAAGAAATATCCGATATTTTTGCTTTCGATATTGAGGATGCCAATATCGGAATCTCGTAACAAGATATATTTAGTTTTATTTGAGTTCTAAAATAAATGTTTTAGAGACCACAAGGCTGCAATATAAAAAGTCACTGAAAATTAGTTACATCTTAGCTTTTTCTTTAATCAGAAACATTCTTTCAAAGCAGTTCACTTTAGGTATTTGGTACTTTGTACTGAAACAATATAGAAAATCAGACAAAATGTTAAATAGAATACGTACTTAGTTAGTACTTACTTAATAATAAAAATACATATTTTTTTTTTTTTTCAAATTACAAAATCATTTTGTTTTTTTTTTGTTCTCATTGTATTTAAAATCATAGGAAGAGATCATCTCAGCTTGATTTCTGACTCCACAAAACATGTTATTTAAATTTAGTACAATTTGGTACGAATTTTATACAGTTACGATTAAAATTTTAGTTTCTTAAATAATTTTTATTGAGTTTTTACGATTCCGATATTGATATCGGAATTCCGGTATTGAGATAAAATGTCCGATATCAGTATCGGAATTGAAAACCTTCCGATATTACATGCCCTAGTCTCAGGGTTAGCTTTTTTTGGCAAAGGCAGAACAAGGGCTTTCTTCCAAGAATCAGGGAAAGTGCAGTCACTAATTGATTTATTAACGAAATGTGTTATTAACCCTAGAGTGTGCGGGAGGGTCAACAGGATCATATCCATATTTATGCGATCATTTCCTGAGGCGTTGGAAGTAATTTGAAGAACCACTCTAGTTATAGTAACCTCGTCAACTGTTTTAAATGAAAAACTTGCGTCACTGAACCTATTTGAGCTAAAGTATGTCAGAAGAGTAGTGTTAAGCTTATTGTTATCGGGTAAATTCAAAAAATTATTATTTATGTCATCTGCATTATCGAAAAATTCAGGTAGTTCTTGAGTAGATTTAAAGTTAGGAATAGCCGTCTTTTTAAGGTTCTTCCATAATTTCTTAGGATTGTTTTTATTCGATGTAATGTGTTCTTTGAAGTATGCTTTCTTTTCAAAATATATGCTAACATTTACAAGATGCTTAAGAGTTTTATAAGTTTCTTTGTGCTCGTCTCGTTTTGATTTGCGATACTTGTTATGTGCGTTATTTCTTAGATCCATCATATAAAGTACGTTACTAGTTAACCATGGTGTGGGATTACCGCGAACATTTATAGTTTTCTCGGGAGCTAAGCTGTCAAAGATGTCTAATAGCAACCTAGTAAAGGCATTCACAGCTTCGTTAAGGTCATCCATTTCTGTGATAATATTCCAATCAGTATTAAACATTAAAGATTAAAAAAAAGCAGTGTCTATACTCTTTAGAGGTCGAAAAGTAATGGTTCGAGGGCTGGGCTTTTGTTTACGGATACGCAACTCAGCAGAAACAATCGCGTGGCCACCTAGCTCAGGGATATGTATCACACTTGAATTAGAAACTAGGACGTCGGTACAGAAAAGGTCAATGAGTGTAGCTGAATGTGAAGTAAAATGTGTAGGCTGGTTTACTATGTTCTTTAAGTTTGCAAACTCAAGAAAATCAGTCACCCTCTTCGAGGATGCATCCACAGTAAGTAAATCGATGTTGAAGTCACCCAGAAGGATGACATGATCAAAACGGGCAAAGGAAGTGATTGAGTCAGCCAGAGCATCGAAGAAACCATCCATGTTTACCCATCTTGGACGGTAAGCCGTGCCGATAATTATGCTTTTGGAATTAACATTAAGAGAAATCCACATTTGTTCGATTTCTAGGGTAGAGGGGGGATGGGGCTGTGTCTGTACTCTAAGTCCTTTTCTTATATAAAAACCAATACCCCCTCCCCTTCCCTTACGCATAGTTCTGGGACGAGGCGAGTGTCGAAATCTAAAACCATCCAGAACGGGAGCTTTGGCGTCCTGACCGTCCTTTACCCAGGTTTCATTTATTGCAATAAAGTCGGGCGATAACTTTTGAAAGGCAGCGATAAACTCATCGTGATTTGTTCCAAGCGAGCCAGCATTAAATAAGCTTAAAGTAAGTCCCTTTTTATTAGTCATTTGAAACAATCTTTTTTTCTTATACTCAGAGAGAAAATTAAATTTATGTGAACAGTCCGATTGCATAAAATGTAGTGTAAGTGTAGTGTGTACATAGTTCCTAATTCAATTAATTGTATAGAAAAAAAATAAAATAAAAAAATACTTACTTTCCGTTACATAGACTAGGCGTAAAATTAGGAAGAAGATAAAATTAATAGTTAATATAAAATAATAAAATAAATTAATCAAAAAAGCGACTCCTTCATTAATAAGTTTAGTTGGTGTACTAGGAACAAAGCGTAGAACCATAAGTAAGCCCATATTTTCACATATAACATAATAAAGATAAAGAAATAAAGGCATTGTTAAATGCAGGTAAACAGTAAGTTGGTATAAAGTGTAGTGTAAGTGGCGTGTGTATATAGTAATTATTTTGTTGATTATTTGTATAAACTTATTTTCAGATACTAATGCATAATTGTGTAAAATAAAGAAGTAAATAAAAGTAAAAGTAAGTAAAGATATACAAATAAAGCTAAGAAACCGACTAAGATATACAAAAGCAAGTCTTTTGTCAATATTAATATTATGTTCACGATTAGTACAGTAGCAAAACCATAAAAATGTATTTCCAAAGGTATTTAAATAAATAAATAAAGTAAAGTATATGGCTGCGGTGCTTATAGTAAAGTTCAAACTAAGGTGTGTCCAATAACCCGCTCAAAGTCAGACTCGGCGCGAATGCGATGTACCGGTGTTCCAGGCGTGGCATCGCGTCTGGCTAAGACCTTTCCCTCCTTGGTCCATACGAACCTCCAGCCCTGTTTACGTCCGAGTTCGCGAGCCTTTCCGAACAGAGCTCTGTTTCCCTTAGTGAGGCGCTCATTTATGTAGAACGGTTGCGAAACATGAACGGGGAGGCCTAAGTCGGCGGTAGTGGCGCCGCGACGCACCCGGGCGCTCTGTAGAAACTGATCACGCGTCAGACGGCGAGTGAAACGAACTACTAGCGGGCGCGGTCGCGGGCGCGGGCCGGCGGCGTCGGTGGCTACCAGACGACGCGGCCCAGCGTGGACGGCGCTTACCACGTCGCGGTCGTCGAGTTGAATGCCCAGCTTTGTCGCCACGCTTGTAATTATGTGGCCACACGATTCATTTTCACATTCGGGAATGCCCGTGATTTCGACGTCGTTGGCTAGGTTATCCTGCTCTCGGTCGTTCAGGTCACTCTTTAGTTCGGCAATCACCTCCAGTAAGGCCCCAGAGCTACTATTATTTACTAACGAGGTAGAACTTAGGCACTTATTTTCGGCCTCGAGTGACGTAACTTTCTCCTTAAGCAAAGAAACGGTTTCTCTTAGTTCTTTGAGTTGGTTCGCTAGGGTATCAGTAGTTTTTTGAAAGTCACTACGCATTGCATTTATAAAAATATTCAATTCCTTAATTATGTCTCCTGATAGATTATTTTTTATTTCATTTAGCTTGCCATCCAACTTGCTATCCAGAAGCTGAGCAAACTGCTGAAATGTGATAGTGCCCTCAACCTTGCTGTTGTTAGTAGCGAGAACCTGATTAAGATCCGCAGATTCATCCAGACCTAGCTCATCGCATGACATATTAATGCCTATCGGTCTTGAGCGGATAGTGGAGGTGGAGCTACCCACTGGAGTGTCGTCAGAATTATAGGTCCGTCGGGAAGTAACATTTTTACATGAAGGGCATTTCCAGGACCGCTTCCATTCCGAATGGTTTGCTATAAAATAGGCTGTAGTATAATTAAGGCATTTATAGTGGAACCTTATTTTGCAAGCAACACATGAAACGCATTCATCCAGCGCGATTTCCAGTTTGCAAACATCACAATTTATCGCATTCATTTTGTTGTTTAATATGCGATAACAAACAAAGAAGACGGCGGGACTTGTCGGTGACTATTTAACTTGCCAGTATTTTTCGAGCGGCCGGTCGCGCAACAAGTGCGCATGCGCAGGTCTCAGAAAAATGTGCGGAGCACCAATCAGCTGGTCCGATTACTCAAAGCGGTCACGCTAGCAGATCGTTAACTTAAGACACCCTTCTGCACACTATTTATAAACCGTATTATCACTTCACTTGCTTATATAATGAACAGGGAAAATAGGTAACTTTGGTCCACGATAGCTCAACTGTATTTCAGTGCAAGATTAAACTCAAAATATTCACTTTAAACATCGAAAAACATTATTTTATGTGAGAGGTTTGATAAACACGTATAACGCAGACGATTTCCGTCTAGGTTTAGAATGTTTATGTTTTACTGTTTGTTGCTGAAAGTGGCCACTTTTAGCTACTTTTAGAAACAAACAGTAATACATGAAACAGAATAAACCTAAAGGCTAAGAAGGTAGGCTACCTAAAAAACTAACAAAATAATTAAATATTAACTTAATTTTTTAATAACAGTGGGTTAAACTGAAGTTTTAAATTAAAAGGTAAAAGCGAAGGGTCTTTTTGGTAGTTGATAATTTCTGAAGTAATAAACGAAGAGAAATAAATCTAATACCAATTTGGAGAACTACTCAAAAGCTAACAATAAAACACAAAAAATAAAAAAAAGTATCTGCATTTTTTTGTGGAAACTTTGAAAAACCGTAAAAAATGCACAAAAAAAAATTTTTTTTTGGTTTATCATCTTTAAAAAAAAAGTAAAAGCAAAACTTGGTTATTTTGTTAGTAACTTAGGAAGCCTAACGACTTAGCCTTCGATCAATACCTTAATGAAGGTTCTGTGAGCCTTAGATCTTTAACTGTGAATTTAAAAATAGGCGGGGTCGACTTTTGCAAAAAAAAAAAAAACATCATACTGAGGGGGGGTGAGGCTGCGACCCCCCATATGGGGTGTTTTCATCGATGAAATTGATCATAGAATACACCCTTAAAATTATGTTATAACTTCCCCGGACACACTGTATATTGATTGATTAAACTTACAAAAAAATTTTAGAATCCGTTCCCCCATGTTTTTTTGGAAAATCCATTAATATAGCACCCTTACACTCACTAAAGAACCCTTTTCACTATTTTTACGTCGAAAATAATAAAAAAAAAATATTGAAATAATAATGGCTTCATACTAACTAAAGAGTCCCGTTTTACGTTCCCGTGGGAATTTAGTATATTTCTTTCTTTCAACACCCCTACATCCACAGAGACAATTGAAATTTCACGTTGACATACTCAATCAAGGAAATCAATTTTTTGACCGACGAAAAAAAAAGGAGGAGGTACTCAATTCGACACGTATTTTTTTTTTTTTTTTTTTAATGTATGATCACGCATAACTTTTTACAGAGTAGTCCAATTTTGATAATTCTTGAAGTTGGTCCCATAAAAATTTGGAAATAAAATTCCCACCCTGGGTGGGAAATTAGGGGTGACTTTTTGGTTGGCGGGTCGATTTATCAACTCACAGGTTGCATTTCCGTGTAACACTATAGATTTTGATACCTACTTACAATATCTTTTGAAATGAAATAAAATCAGCCGAAAGACGTCCACTGCTGGACATAGGCCTCCCCCACAAATCGCACTACCGACCGGTCTTGTCGTCCCTGTAAACCATGTCGTCTGATCACCTTATGCGGTGTGACCACTGAACACCTTGTAGGAGAAGAAAATAATAAAACTCTAAAAGCACTGAAAAGCATAAAATAAAACCGCCGAAAAAAAACTGAAAAGCATAAAATAATAATCGAATTACTAAGTTCATAAAGTAATGTAGGGTATACCAAGTAATTTTGAGTCGGCGCCACAGATTCCTCGTACAAAGATCACTAAATTAGGTACCTTAAATTTAAAGAAATAACCATAATTCGTGAAAAATTCGCAAAATCAATCTTTACGTAATTAAGGAATATGCTTGTGTGGCGCGCCGACTTAAAATTACTTGGTATACTCTACATTACTTTATGAACTTAGTAATTCGATTATTATTTTATGCTTTTCAGTTTTTTTTTTCGGCGGTTTTATTTTTTGATAAAAGTTTTATCATACTAAATAATTAGTCCGGTAATCCCGTTCCCATGGGAATTTTGTAAATTCCTTTCAACACTCTTTTATTCACTGAGGAACATGTACACCAAATTTCACGTCGATACACTCAATAATGTCGATTTTTCATACTAAATAAAAAGTCCAGTAATTCCCGTTCCTGAGGGAATTTCGGGAAATCCTTTCTTAGCGGATGCCTACGTCATACCTGCATGCCAAATTTGAGCCCGATCCGTCCAGTGGTTTGGGCTGTGCGTTGATAGATCACTATGTCAGTCAGTCAGTCACCTTTTAGTTATATATATAATATATATATATATATATATATATTATATAACTAAACATTATCCCTGTTATTCATAAAAATCTAAAGAGCATTTTAGTTATTTAACGTATGTCAATTTAGACTGGATGTCACGTATTTACCATACAACAAACCAGAGAATTAGACCTCCATTAAAGCTACTTAAAACCTACTGTATCTTTATGAATAACACGGTATATATATATATATATATACGTGTCAATATTCAGTTTAAATATAAATTAGATATCTATCTTAAAACAAAAAATAAGAAATAAAGTAAAAGACACTCAAGATTTAATTAAACACATCAGCTATAAAGCTGCCTGTTTAAAAAGTAAATAAATAATAATAATAAATTCAGCTGGCGACAAAACGGCAACACTGGATACAGTGCCTACTGATAACGTCAAAACAAAACGGGTTTTTTGTTTTATGTTTTTTCCTAGAGTAGAGAGGTAGGTACCTATACCTACCCACTTGACGGATGCAGGGCGGTTGGCGCCAATTTTTTTTTGTAAACAGCACAATTGTGTTCGGGTGGTTGTAAAGGGGTAAGGAAACCGCATGAGATAGTACCATAGCCAAAGAAGAACGCTAAGAAGGTACAGTCACAGTCACAGACTTCAATGAAAATTCAATTTTACTGCTCCGGTAATTAGGGTGTTTTCATTTTCTCACTTATGGTTTTGTTTTCTTGTTCATGTATAATTTCAAATTTAATTAAAATTACAGTGAAATATTACTTACCGATGTAATGACATGGCTTAATTAGTACTTTTAAGTCCCCAAGTTTAATTTTTGCATTTACATTAACTTTAAACTATCATTACAGGCTAAATCCTAATACTATAGCTAAGTACAGTTCACATAGAAAAAATATAGTAAAATTATATACACATAACAGTCAAATAAATTTAAAGAATTACATTTAATCATTTGAATATGAATTAATAATAATTATAATACATTTAAAACAACAATTGAAGACACATTGGAATGAAAATAATTACATGCACAAAATAATTAAACACTTTTAAAAAGAGAATAAACTACACAGATATTACTTACTTAGATATAACACATAATGACACTTTTGTGAAGTCATTGATGTGGCAGACAAACAGATCCAGCTTTTCGGCGACGTCGTTTAGAGTACCTACGTAAGGTACGTGTAAGCGGTGTATTCTGTACAAGCTTGGTCCGCCCATGAGGTACATTAAATAGTTTAGGCCGTCGTCGCCTCCTAACATACGAGTTTGGTACATAAAATCCAATCACTTTTAAAAGCTCCACGTTGAACAGTATGCCGCGGAAGAGCTTAAAAATGTACGTAGCAAGAGCAAGTTCCCTTCGTACATCCAATTAATTGTAACCTACCATGCCAAGAACAAACAGCGTTGGGTACATTAATGGGTAGAAGGGGTAAACCCCATATAGTTTCCGATACAGAAAACGCGTGAACTTATTTTGTATTTTTTCTAACATGTGTGCATATTTTGCTCCATGCGGAGCCCACACTGTTGCATTATACTCTAGATGACTCCTAACATTAGCATCATATAAAGCTCGTAAAGCACTGGCATTGGTAAAATGCTGTGCTTTTTTTAATAAATATAAAATTAAGTAACGACCCTTACGACCTTGAGCTTAAGATACTGCAACTATTTTTTTTACGTCTTAAAGGACATATTGACAAAAACATAAAATAATCATCAAGAATATTTTAATTTATTGGCCTTTACGCCAAAGTGAAAAAATTAAATGTTCCATAAAGCATTTTAATAAATTTCTGAGTTAGGCCCAAAAAAAGTCAGGTCGTAAGGGACATTTTTTGGAAGCTAGAGAGGTTTCAAATATACCATTCGATAGAGCGTGAAAAACTGAGTATAATGGCATCAAAAACGAAATTTCGAAAAATGTCCCTTACGACAATTGGCATTTCCATGATCATGGACTTTAAAAGTCAAGGTAGCCGCAAACCGTACGCCCAGGTCTTTTACTTCAGTGACCCTCGGTGTGGATGAGCCGTCCATGAAATACTGGTGGTGGAGTGGCGCATGAGATCGACTGAAAGAGATGACAGAGTACTTCGATACGTTGAAAAAGAGGTGGTTGTCCTTACTCCATCGTACCACCTGGTCAATGTCGTTCTGCAGCCGCTGACAGTCAGACGTATCTTTGATTTTCAAAACCAACTTGAGGTCGTCCGCAAAAAGAAGACAAGAAGAGTTATCCACCACGTTAGGCAAATAATTTATCATGATTAAAAATTGTAGAGGACCAAGATTGCTGTCTTGACTCACACCAGATCGTGTGGGGTACGGTTCCGACTTACAGCCCCTACAATCAACATACTGCTTTCTATCTTTCATGTACTCAGCAAAAAACGACAGAGTTTGTGGTGTGCATCCTACCTTTGCCAGTTTCTGTAGAAGTATGTCATTATCAACCGTATCGAAGGCTTTCCTGAAGTCAAAATACGCCACGTCAACCTGGTCACCAGCGTCCACAGCGGGTATCAACCCCGCTATCACATTAAGTAGATTACCTGCTGTACGCCTAGCTGGTCGGAATCCGTGTTGCGCGTCCGACAGTTGCGAGCTAACCTGAACATACAAGGAGGTCTGTATGGAACTTTCAAAGACCTTTGCTGGTGTACTAAGCACTGCAACTGGTCTATAATCACTACTGGAAACCCCACCTCCGCCCTTTGGTACCGGTATCACTCATGTAAGTTTCCAATTTTTAGGGAAATATTTAGAGCCTAAGCAAACATTAAATACATGATTCAGTGGTGAAATAAAAACATCACGACAGTCCCTGAATATAAACGGTGACAAGCCGTCTGGTCCCACCGATAACTTAGGCTTTAAGCTTTTCAATGCACGTAATACCTCTGCGCTACTGAGTTTGTCTATGTGCACCCGCGCCGCTGTCGGGAAAACGTTGGAATCCGCTAGTTTCGGGTTTAGAGTTGCGCTCTCGGTGTTGTACACCGAGTAAAAATACTGCGCAAACTCGCTAGCACACTCCTGGTCCGACAATGCACGTCCATCTACCACTAGCGTATTTCTACCTCCGGTTCCCCGTTTGGATCTAATAAAGTTCCAAAAGGATTTAGGGTCTCTTTCCAAATTTCGTTGCACCATATCGCGATACTGATTGTGAGCGCGTTCAGTCTCTTTTTTAAGAGATGCGCGACATTTTGAAAATGCCTCATAATCACTCTTCGACTGAGTCGCCTTATATTTTTTATGAAGAGAGTATTTAAGTTTTATGCTGCGAATCACGTCTGCTGTATACCATTCGGGATAGCGATATCGAGAATGTAATTTTTTTGGCTTCTTTATAGACACACACAGTCCCCTAACACTCTACTCAGAGTTTTATAAAAGAAATTAACTGCTAGCTCGGGATCCGTTATGCTATAAAGTTCATCCAGTCTATACACTGTATACGGGCATACATTTCACGAATGTCAGCTTTAGCAAAGTTCCACTGTTGAGTCCCCAAACTACCCGGACTGCTGTCAATGGAACTGGCTCTATGGGCTGAAAAATATGTAGAGCTTATTTTCGTCTCTACTCTTGACAATCGCACACAAACTGCGAGCGGCGGGTGATAAAGGTCCACAGGCTGCACGCCCTCTTCCGCTTCGAACACAGTTATCACAAACTTTTCCTCTGTACTCAATACCAAATCTAGTTGTCTACCACAGCAATTAGGCACCGAGTTGCTTTGTACCAGTTCACAAAAGGATACAAAATATTCATAATAACAATTAATGACACTATTACATGAATAAATTTTGAAGTCTCCCAACAAAATAACATTTCCTTTGTACTTAACAAAAACATTTTCTAACCCGTTAAAAATTAGCATGTACTGATCCTCATTTGTATGCGAAGGAATATACATAACACAGCATGTAAATAAAAATCTATTTTGCAAATAAATTCTAGCACAAACAAGTTCAAACTCACAATTGTTCATATCAACATGCAGGGGTACTTGCCGCAACTCGAACCGATGTGTAGCTACTAATAGGTCTCCACCTTGTTTCCTACCGTCTGTTCTGTCTGTCGCATCGCACTATCTGATAGCCCGGTGGAACCAACTCGCTGTCGTTGATAGATTGACAACATCCAGTTTCGTTAATGGCAAACAGATCAGCTCCTGACGACTCAACTAGGGACAAAAACTGTGCACTTTTGGTTCGCAATCCTCTCGCATTCTGATATAGTATATCCAGTTGGCCAGCTCTAGTTCGGCTACTTTCTTGGTGTGTTAAGTTTAGCTAGTTGTGCCCGCCGTTGCCAGCGGGGGCGAGCAAGAAACCACTCTATTACTCTTATACCGGGTGGCCACGCTGAGGGGCAATTAAAGGTATCAAAAAACCTCTCCGGCACTCCAACAACAAACCCAGCATGTTTATCGATTTGAATCTGCCTTTTCTCCACTGTTATGCTGTTAATGTTAACCGTTTTTTGGAGGTACTTTTTGACTGCATCGACAGTAGTTTCAGGTGCAAAAGACCATGCCTGCAAGTAACGAAATCTATCTGCTGTTTTTATTTGGTCATCTTCCGCTCCAGCTCCCACTCTTCTTCACCCTCTTCATTATTTGGAGTATCACATTGCAATGTTTGTCCAACGGTAAGATGCGGGTCTACTGGCTCCTCCTGCTGCAATGGTGCTCTAATGATACGAACCCGTCGCGTTGGTCGCGTGTCCAATATTGCCGGTGTCGACGATATTAAATTGGGAATCACAGTGGTTCTCGTTTCAGGTAATTCCGGTTCTTTCGTAGTTGCAACAAGCTTGGTCGTTTCCATTTGACTTGTATCATTGTAATAGGATGCTGAGTAAGGTTAGGCTTCAAACGCACAGGCGGTTTTTTTTCCGCGCGGTTGTTTCGCCGCGCGGATAAAAATCCGCTTTCGAAATGCTCTATTCGCACCGCGGATAAAAAACCGCGCGGTTGCGTCAGTTCGATTCAGTTCCCGAAGGCGACGGACGTTGTGCAGAATGGACATCGAGAAAATTCTAATTTATATTTTATTACTGCGGCGACGTAACAGACGTCTAAAAAGATGTCAAAAGAAAACCTGGATTCACCCATTTACGGCCTTAAGGCCTATGAAAGGGTTTTTCTACGTACACTATGCAGAACTAAGAAAATATGATGACAAGTTTTTCACATATTATAGAATGAGTAAAACATCATTCGATAATTTACTACGATTAGTTGGTCCAGCTATTACTTATCAAGATACAAATTGGAGAAAAGCAATTTCAGCTGAAGAGAGACTTTCAATAACTCTAAGGTAAGATATTTCATGTAAGAATAATGCACCACACTCAGTTTACAGGGGGATAGGCAAGGTGTGGCGCGAAATTCAAATTTTTTCGCGTTTTTTATTTATTCTGGCGAAAGTATTCGTTTTTAATAACGTTAGAATGACTTCCCGCAGCCAAATAACCCTCTCTAACATTGTTACATATCGTTTTTGTAAGACAGAGTTACTAATTTTGTGTATATCCCACATTTGACCAAAAATCAAGATTTTGCAAAATACATAAAATCAGTAATTCTGTCTTGCAAAAACGATGTTTATCAATGTGAGAAACGGTTATTTAGCTGCGGAAAGTCATTAAAACTTTAATAAAAACGAATACTTTCGCCAGAATAAATAAAAAACACGAAAAATTTTAAATTTCGCGCCACACTGTCTTGAACCGCCTTGATAGACGACCTAAAAAAAAGGAGGTATTCAGTTTGACCTCTATGTATGTATGTACAGCTTGGCAACGGTGTCTTCTTCTTGTTCAGTTGTGGGGGTAGAGAAGTGCCTGCACTTAGCTCGCGAACTTGGAGCCATTGTGCATTTCCCCACATTTATAGGAGCCATCCGAGCTCATCAGCAAACTGCAGGATGAGGCCAGGATGCTCCAACAGTTCAGCTGGCCGAGAATGGACAACCTGGTTTCGATAGTGGCTGGACAGGCTAACAACTTATGCTCCACCGTCTCATTCACTTCCATACAAGCCCTGCACAGAGGGCTGTCTGTCGCACCTATATTGTATAAAATGCTTATTTAGTGAACAGTGTCTAGTAATGGGCCCTACAAGAGTGGTAAGACGTTTGCGGGACAGTTTTAATAAGTATCGTGTGAGCTTTAAATTGTTTGTAGGTACAAACGCTTTAGTTTGTCTACAGTCATTGCGATTCACCCATTCCTCAGAAAGTTGTCTTGAAACGGAACAATTTTTAACCAACTTAAAAAAAGGAGGTTATCAGTTTGACCTGTATGTATGTTTGTATGTACAATGTATGTATGTTTGTCCGTGATTATCTCGAGTTTGTCTGAATCAATTTTGATGCGGTTTTCACAAAAGTATTTGTTTACATTCAGAGAAGGTTTTAGTACTTACTTATTTTAATTTTAAGAGCCATAGCACAGCTGAAGTAGCGCCACCCGAGAAAAAAAAATATCTTCTAAACTAAGGCAAATATCAAAAATGTGGAACAGTATTTCCCTGGATTATTGTGCTATGCCTCTTAATCAACTTCGAAAAAGAGGAAGTGCTCAGTTGTGTCAGTTTATTGAAGGCAGGTTCCTTTTTTAACCGACTTCAAAAAAGGATGTTATCAGTTTGACCCGTAATGTATGTTTGTATATATGTATGTATGTTTGTCCGCGATTATCTCGCGTTTAGCTGAACCGATCTTGATGCGGTTTTCAGATTAGTATTTGTTACATTCAGGAGAAGTACCTACCTACTTTTAAAAAGAGGAAGTGAAGTACTCAGTTGATGTATGTGTCAGTTTATTGAAGGCGGGTTCCTTTTTTGTAAATAATAAATTATTGTAATAATTTATTTTTTGTAAAAAAGTTAACAAAATACTTACTTATCTGAAACCCGCATCGAAATAGGTTTAGCCAAACGCCAGATAATCGCGGAAAAACATACATACATACAGGTAAATAAAACTGATAATTGAAATCGGTGAAAAGAAATTATCAGTTTGACCGGTATGTATGTGTATTTTTATGTGTGTATGTGTCGTAGTAAGATTTGATAATTAGGTTTTTTGCAAAAAAAACTAGGGATTTTGCGAAAACCCGGATAATTTGATATAGGCATTACTTTTTTTTCAATCAGCCTGACATAAAGCAGTTTTTTTGCAAAAAACCTAGTATAATTGAAAAATTTGAAACCTTTCTTAACTCTGATTGGCTAGATTATTGCTTGATGGTAAACTCTTATTCTGATTGGTTCTCTGTAGTGTCAAAGAATATTTTAACGAACCAATCAGAATAAGAGATTACCAGCAAGCAATAATCTAGCCAATCAGAGTAAACGAAGGTTTCAAAGTTTTCAATTATACTAGGTTTTTTTTGCAAAAAAAATGCTTTATGTCAGGATGATTGAAAAAAAAGTACTGCTTATATCAAATTATCCGTGTTTTCGCAAAATCTCTAGTTTTTTTGCAAAAAACCTAATTATCAAATCTTACTACGACATATCGCACACCTAGTACAAAACAGTGTCAACTCAAAAAACCATTTTTTTCAGAAATCACGAAAAACTGATTTCTTTTTTTTTATGATAGCTAGAAGTTAACTAATATTTCAATAAAATGGAGAAAAAAACGTAAGCATCGAGTGCTTTATTGCTTTTTTTTTAACTAAATGTAGTGAGGTATAATATTGAATTTTTGAATTGTTACTGTTTTGTACTATGACAATGAATATTTTTTTTGTGTCAATTAAAGTTGAAGCTGTTTTGTACAAATATTTTTGAATTGTTACACTTTTAAATAAGGGGAAAATGGACAAAGGCTCGAAAAATTTTTGAGTTGGTAATAAAATCAATACTAAAATTTAAATCAATACATAGTATAAAAGAAAGCCGCTTCCCACGTCTGTCCCTATGTATGCTTAAATCTTTAAAATAATACAACAGATTTTAATGCGTTTTTTTAACAAATATATTGATCAAGAGTGCACAAGATAGTGATAAATGTAGGCGATACGAAGTTCGCCAGGTCGACTAATTTAATATTCATAAAAACTTTTTTAGTAAAATCAACAGTACGGTAATTTTCTTGAGAAATTGGCACTTATCTTCATGAAATCTTATCTAAAACGACGAAAATTTACCAAATAATATAAATTTTTGTCACCCATTTATAAAATGCTTATTATAATTTAGTCTTTATAATAAGCATAGCTAATTGTGATGAAAAAAGAGAAGTTTTTCCGATTTGACAATCTAACGGTGTGCGGTGATCGTGACAGGGCTAAGTTTTCTTCTAAAATTGACTTATTTACTGCATTGTCAACGTTTTGATTCGTATTTCAATACGAAATGAAAGATAGGAGGTTTTATTTATTTTGTTCCCCAATCATGTTTGCTAATATTGTCGTCAAATTCCCGACATTACTCTGGAAAACAAGATAAAAAAATCTATCAGGTTTCGATACCAACAAAACAGTGTCAACTCGAAAACAGTAAATAAAACATACAGTAAGCAATTTTGCGGCTACGTTTACGTCCAATATCGCTTCAACTTAAAAAACCCCACATTTATAGCTTATTCAATAATTTTTAAGCTTAAATTTCACTGAAATAAATGAGAAAAACAAATGATCCAACAAAAGAGAGACAACTCAAAATTTTAAAAGTTTTTGTCTAAAACAGATGCAACACAAAATATTCTAAAAAAAAATTCTTATCTGAACGTCGAAGACTGTTTCAATTAGAAAAGTCACATTTATTTGAGCAATACTAACCATCAAAACTGATCCAACTCGAAATGTCACTTTTATTTTCTGAGCGATCATTAACGAAAATAGTATCAACTCAAAATAACACTGTTTTAAAAGATTAATTGTACGTGCACACGCTTCAAGTGTAGGTGTAAACTAAAAATGAAACCCTTTTGTTGGGGAGTAAATTACCGACAAATTTCAACAAAACAGTGTTTTAGCGCCATCTTTCGGGAACTATGGCAGATAAAAATAAACCTATTAAACTACACGATGCGTAAAAAAATGCTCAATCCGCTGGTATAAATAACTCAATTATTGATTATTTCGAGTTAAAACTGTTTTGATCTAGGTGTGCGATATGTGTGTTTGTCCGCGATTATCTCGCGTTTGGCTGAACCGATTTTGATGCGGTTTTCATCAGTGTATTTGTTAGATTCAGGAGAAGGTTTTAGTACCTATTTTAACCGAATTCGAAAAAGAGAGAGGTAAGATTAGCTTACCCTATGGTAAGCTAATCTTAAAATTTCATAATACCTTTGTACAAAACCAATGCTTACCAACCATTGCATGAGTAGGTAGCTACAAGCTACCTAGTAAAATAAACAAATTGTAGGTAACTACCTACTATTGATTGACTGTTTCTTCACTCAATGGAAACTCTGTTCACACTGGGGATTTTCGCTTCCCACCAAAGCTAAGACTACACACCTTCCTACTAACATATTTGGTTTACTCCATATAATTTCACAACTTATATGTAGGCAACTAGCTTTTGCCCGCAGCTTCGCACTCGCTTTTTCATTAAAAACGTTAATTACTGGTTGATTAACTAACCGTCTTATTCATAAAAAAATAACATGGCCTTAAACCACACGTTTAGCCTAAAATGGCGTGTTGTCAAAAAAGTTGGATTCATAAACGCTCATTAGCACTAAAATGTCGTTATAATGCCTCCGTAAGTTAAAGTAGGTTAGTTAGATTTTTAATTCTTACTAAAAAAAGTCCCGTAATTCCCGTTCCCGTGGGAATATTGTATATGTATGCCTAACTCATGCCTAACTCTGTGGTGGGGTATTGCTTAAGAAGAGCTCAGCAGTACCAACCTATATTCACTGTCACATAAACAATATTAGTTATGCAGACGATATGGTGCTGGCGCCATTCTCGAATAAAATTGATATCTTCTAAACTAAGGCAAATATCAAAAATGTGGCACAGTATGACACTAGATAATCTTGCTTAGTATTTTTTGAGCACAGTAAAGTAGTCCTAACTTAAAAGAACAAAATTATACACAGAGTGTTGCTAAAAGTGCCACTTTTGGCAACAATATTATTGATGTTATAATAATGTTGATAAATAAAAAGAAGGATGCATTATATAGATCAATTTAATTCTATTTAAATAAAATATAGTCGTCCATGTCAAATGAAGTATTTCTAAAATTAGAACTGAGAGATTGATTACCAGATGGCGTGTGTTGAGTTTGTGAAGATGAAGCAGGTGGAGAATGAAGGATGGCATATTGATTATGAGATGGCGTGTAACGAGTCGAAGAAGATGAAGCAGGTGGAGAATGAAGGATGGCATATTGATTATGAGATGGCGTGTGTTGAGCTTGTGAAGATGAAGCAGGTGGAGAATGATGGATGGCAGATTGATTATGAGATGGCGTGTAACGAGTCGAAGAAGATGAAGCAGGTGGAGAATGAAGGATGGCAGATTGATTATGAGATGGCCTGTAACGAGTCGAAGAAGATGAAGCAGATGGAGAATGAAGGATGGCAGATTGATTATGAGATGGAGTGTAACGAGTCGAAGAAGATGAAGCAGGTGGAGAATGAAAGATGAATGAATGATTATGAGATGGCGTGTAACGAGTCTGAGAAGATGAAGCAGGTGGAGAATGAAGGATGGCAGATTGATTATGAGATGGCGTGTAGCGAGTCGAAGAAGATAAAGCAGGTGGAGAATGAAGGATGGCAGATTTATTATGAGATGGCGTGTAGCGAGTCGAAGAAGATGAAGCAGGTAGAGAATGAAGGATGGCACATTGATTTCGAGATGGCGTGGTTTGAGAAGGTAGATCAGGAGAAAGAGATTGACGGACATTATTTGGGTAGGGTGATGGTGTATTTGGATAGGGTGGTGGCGTTTTCGGGTTGTAACATGAGTGCGATGGTGATGATCGATACTGAAGCAAATCTGGACTGTCTCTAGGTGGCATAACATCTTGTTGTGAATATTTAGTTGCTCTGTTAAGTGTATTTAGGATTTCAATTTTAGCGTAATGTTTTTGGTCAGTTGAGAGATTTTTGAGCATTGGTATGAGCATTTCACAAAATGAAACATCCTCATCATATTTTTTCTGCTGTAGTAACTGGTCCAATATGTCGTCATCATCGCTATTATTCTTATTGTTAGCCTTTTTACGTATGCTCGCTTTCAGCCTTTTATTTCGTGAATCTTTTGAGGTAGTGTCTCTGTCATGACTTAAGTCATGGGTAATATGATGACCTAACTCATGACTTTCTGTGTCTCTAATATTATTTGTAGTATCTCTCAATGATCTTTGATTGGATAAAAATGAAAGTGCTCCCATGTTGTACGGGTACGTACATATGTGTGTGCGCATGACCTAGTTGAATACTGCAACGCAGCAGCTAGGTAGTTTACATTATTAACTTAATTTAAGATTTAATTGTAGTTGACCAACACTCTCAACATTGTAACATTCTCTAGAAACTAATAAAGAGTTTAATTATTCTCGGTTTCTTACTGTCAGCTGCCAACATAACATAACATAACAAGTACGGGTGGAACCTTACTTTTACCCGTACATTTTGGTCCTTCGAAACATTAGGTTCAGTGCTTGTGATCTTTTGTCCACTTTAGCGAATCGGTTCTGTTGGCTTCCCACCAGCGGGTTCCACCAATAGAATTGAGAAGTCGCACATAAAGTGGCAGGAGTTTATGAGTATTGGACTTACAAACAGTGACCTGTGTGTGAAATACATCCTTGTCATCGAAGTAACAACAAACAACTCTTCGCAACAAAACAACAACAAAACAAGAACATTTAATTGAAAAAGAAGCAAACAAGAACATCAACATGTCGAAATACGACGAGATCATAACTCAACAATCACTTCTTTTGGAGGAGATCAAGGCCATCAACTCTAACTTCAAGAAAGATGGTCAATCCAGAAAAACAACTATGGAGTACCACGACGAACGGCTGAATCGTCTGGAAACAACGTGGAAGAAATTTGAGTTGAACGACCAACGGCTTACGCTCATGGGGCCTGAATTAACAGACGATTATTTTAAACAGAGCATTTTTAAGAAACTCAAATTGCTATACATTGAAACCAGGGACTTGATTGAGCAGTCCAAGTTAGCACTGGTAGAAAAACACAGTTCTAAAACAACAACTAGCAAGTCGGAACCCATTCAGTCAACATCCCAACAAGGAAACATGCCCGAATATCCTTCTGACGAAGACAACGATAAGCAAAGTTTCGACCAACGCACCATGGACATGCTAAACGAGCAGAAATCCAATGTTAAGGCGTTTCAAAGGGCGATCTGTAACTTGGATATCGACAGCATTAAGGAAAAGTGGCAACTCGAAGACAAGCTGAAAACTATAGCATCGCGCTGGGAAAATTTCGACAAGCTGTATTGGAAAATAGACATTATAATTAATGACACCGATTGCTTTGAAGAACAATATAATCAGCTAGAACATATGTACGAGACTGCGAAAACCCTGATTAACACGAAGATTTGGGAACATAATCACCAGGAGAAAGCCGCACCAAAAATTGAAATTCCCACATTCCATGGCGCTTATTCTCACTGGACAACATTTAAGGATTTGTTCACCGAAGCAGTACATAACAACACCTTTATTTCAAGGGCGCAGAAGATGCAGCATCTCAAGGGCAAACTAAGAGGAGAAGCAGAACGCTTAGTTCAACATCTGGCAATAAGCGCAGACAACTATGACACCTGTTGGAGTATTCTACTAAAACGGTACGACAACATGCGTCTTCTCTTTACATACCACGCCAATGAGTTGTTAAACCAACCAATCATACAACAAGCTACGGCGGATAACATCAAGAGGCTGCACGATGTTACTTTGGAAAATCTCAACGCAATTTCTAATCTACACATAGAAACAGAAAACTGGGACCCGCTACTTGTCCATATCCTGACTCAAAAATTGGACAGTGAGACGAAACAAGCATTCATAGAATCTCTTGATAACCCACGCGAGATACCGAAGATTGAAGCATTTCTTAAATTTTTGGAAAATAAATTTATGGCATTAGAAACAAACATGAAGACAAGCCGAAACAATATAGAAAAACAGCCGCTTAATATTAAGAGCAATAACGTTTACAATTATAACAAAAAAAATCAACATACAAACAAACAATATACGCCGAAAGCGCTCTACAATCGCCTTGAAATAACGTGTCCGAATTGCAAGCAAAGCCACGGGCTCTACAACTGCAAATATTTTGTAGAGATGGGACCGAATGACCGACTTAAGGCTTGGTGGTTCAAAAATTTGTGTTTTTGAGATTTTTTTAAACAATCTGAGACATACAAAATTGATGTCTTCATTCTGAAAAAAATATATGTGTTAGTTAAGGATCTAATCTAGTCATCATACTAAAGGGAAATAGGATCTAATTAATTTTAGTTGATAGAAAAAAATCTCAAAGTTACCCCTTTTTGTTCCGTTTTTTCCATTTTATTTTTAAACCGCTGATTGTTTTTATTTGATTTTTGGAATGAAAATTGCTGACCTTAAATTTTAGACATACTACTATAGTAAGAATTTTTAAGTTTAACGAAAAGACAAAAAACCAGCAAAAACTAAAAAAAAACATCGTTTTCGCGCGGTCCGATGCCATGCCGCGCCGCTCCCTACCCCGTCAGTACCCTTGTGGCCACGGCCGAGGCCGGTTCTGTGTCAAATTTTTGTTTTCGCGCTCTCGTATTTCGTTTTATTTTTATTCAAATGTAAACAAAATTTGACAACAGATGTCAAAACAATGAACCATAACATCTGATTAGGATCTGTATGGAGCTGAAAGAAACCAATTTTGATACCGATATTACATTTATAAAACCGTCGCATTACAAACTTACCTTTTTTATTCCCACAAATAAAACTTAAATCATAGGTTACTTATTATATAGTTATATCATATCTTTGTTAGTTCTGTGGCGCCGATAACACAATATTAATATTACATTAGCACAATATTACGTGGTATACTTACTCAAATTACTTTAAGAAGGCAGTAATTTATGTCTTAATAGAAAATGTTTCCTTTTTATTTAACGCTTTTCGGTTTTTTCGGCTGTTTAATTTTTTGATGAAAAGATTTTATTTTTTGCTTTTCAGTTTAATTTTAAGGAATTCCCCCCCCCCTCACTTCAAGGTTCACCTTCACCTCAAATCACCCTCCAAACGCTGGTCTCACACCCCTGAAGGTGGTCAGACGACCTGGTAAAGGTTGCGGCCTATGTCCAGCAGTGGACGCTATCGTGTGAGATCGGCTGCTTAAAATCAAAACCTAGTAACTCGTTTTAACAAAAATATTCAGGAGAGCCAAAAAACGGGTCGACCACTTTAATTCGTTGCCCCGAAGAAACCAGACGCAATAGCGATTTCGGTGTTTGACCAAAAGTTTGACTATATTGTTGACTATAGTCACACTTAAATCGATCCCACTATTTTTTTTTTTTAATTTACCCAAATATGACAATGAAAACAATTTCAAAACATAGTATTTCACACTTAGTTAATTAACTAAGTGTGAAATACTATGTTTTGAAATACAATCTCTGAGTTAATTCTCTACTTTTTAAAGCAATTTATATTTTTAGTTGTACGTTTCGAATGAAAAATGTTATTTTTTGAAGTGCATTCATTTAAAAGTTATACAAATGATTTATTTGTGGCAGAATTAAGTTTTGTTTACTATTTGGTTACGACTCGTGGTTAATTCAGCCAAATTTGTATACTGTTTTTGTAACTTACTAAATTCCATCAAAATTTGATTGATTTTATAATCGGCGCCAAATTCAAAACATAGTAAGTCAGCTTTCAAATTCATAACCTAGTAAGTCGGTTGAGTTGCTAGGTTTTTTTATTTGTAATCCGACATGCGCTATGTTAAGAATATGTACTTCATGGAAATTTCAATAACTTTTCCAAATTGGGTAGACTTAAATTAAATTTTATTTTTAAAATTACGTTAGAAACTGGGTGTTTTAAGGTTCATATCAAATCTATACCGCCTAGTAAGTCGAAAAATGACAAAAATGGTTTTTTTGCAAAAACACCAGTTACTAGGTTTTGAATTTGGGCAGCCGAGATGATGATGATGATTATTATTATATTAGTCGGCGAGGCGCTTCTCCAGAAGTCCCCCAGAGTCCTCCAGAAGAAGGCAGGTAGTCGCCACTTACAATGGAACTGGTGGGGCGAGTGTTGAAAATTTTGCGGTTTTTGTAATCCAATCGTCGTAGGTCGCCAATTTAGAGAACTCCTATGTCCGCCCGCCTGCAGTAGAAATAACTCCAGAGGTTGAAGAAGGGATGATATATTTACACATGGTTAGGTACACTATTTACAAGAAAATGAATGCATGTTAATGTGTACAGCGGCTGAGATGTACTGCCTAGCGCACGCAGGGCGTTGCGCGAGGCGTCGTGCGGGGCGTGCTGCGCCCAAATCAAATGTATAGCAATAGTATGAGACCGTTTACGGAGACGCGCATAGGCCTATGTTCGATATCGTATAAGGAAACGCGTCGGCTCCCGCGGCGGCGCCCGCGGCGGCGGCGACCGTGGTGGCGCCTGCGTCGGAACCCACACGACATCCCGCACAACACGCCGCGTCTTCGTAAAGGAGGCCTTAGGGTGTGATTTTAGTTCCAAATAAAAAAAGTTATCAACTCAAACTATATCGTTATTTGTTTTAAATTAAAACAACCAGTAATGTTTTATTTATATTGAGAAAACACTACAAAAAGGGTTTACTTTGATATTTATTTCTACAGAGTGAAATTCATTACATCTTGTTACTTTTTAATAACTTGTCTAAACTAAATCCTACATCTATATTTTTCAGAATTAAGAAATCTGTTTTATATTTCTCAGATGGTTTAAAAAAAACTCGTTATTACAAATACCTTACCTAAACGCAAATTCTTGTGCGCTGAAACGAAAATCGGAAAGAAAAATTGTGCGGTAGGTATAAACATCTCGATTTAACTTCGGCTTGTATGAAAAGTAATAAAATTTAAAACTGCCGCGACATTTCGCATTTCGACGCGCGCATGTCACAGCTGCGAGGGTGGGGGACCCTCATACCTAATTAGGTAAGAAGCTTCAAAGTACAGGCCGTTAAAGCGGTCAACAAACTCGGAGTTTGCAAGAATTGTCTTTTTAGCCACTATGGCAAAGAATGCACGTCAATCAAAAAGTGCAAACAGTGCAACCTCAATCATAGCACGTTGCTACATGAGGCAATTGTGAATGAGAGCGGAAATTCCAACAAAATTACAAAATTCAGCAGCCATTTGTGGAATGAAGACCAAAATGAAGTACTTTTGGCCACCGTACAGATTAAGGTCAAATCATCATCGGGCGAATATGTAACACTCCGAGGATTGTTGGATCAAGGTTCCCAAGTAACCTTGATCACTGAACATGCAGCTCAAAAATTACAGCTGCAAAGAAACAAACTCGCGGCTGTAATAACAGGAGTAGGAGCAACTCCCACCAGCAAATGCAAAGGGGTTGTTCAGCTAACATGCAAGGCTTTGAACGGCGAATATGAATTTTCCACTGAAGCCTTGGTAATGAACACCATAACAGGAAAATTACCGAACAAGAGCATTGATAAGAAAACATTTGAACATTTGGAACATATACAATTAGCAGATCCCCTGTTCCACATCTCCAGCAGCATCGATGTTTTATTAGGTGCCGACATTTACTCAGACATTATCCTAGAGGGCTTAATAAAAACTCGCGATTCAACCATAACAGCTCAACAAACCCATCTTGGTTGGATTATATGTGGAAAATACAAAACATTTAAGTGTCATGTGACACTAAACAATTTAGAGGATATAGAGCGATTCTGGGAACAGGAGGAAATACAACCACCAACACAACAAGAAGAAGAACGAGTGGAAAACTATTGTGAAACGTTCTACAAGCAAACAACGACAAGATTAGCGGATGGAAGATACCAAGTTCGATTACCTTTGAAGTCAGAAATCAAACAAGAATTGGGAACTTCAAAACCTCAAGCAGTGGCCCAATTCAAACAGTTAGAGAGAAAACTTAACACGAACATACAGTTGTCTAAAAACTACAAAGAGTTCATTAACGAGTATATTTCATTAGAACATATGAAGAAATCAGAAAACAGCAACAAAAACATCTTACAATATTTTATGCCGCACCATGGTGTAATAAGGGAAGACGCCGTAACTACAAAACTAAGGGTTGTTTTCAACGCATCGGCAAGAACAAGTACCAAACGCAGCCTAAATGACCTAATGGAAGGCGGGCCTAATCTGCAAGCCGACTTACAAGACATCCTTTTAAGATGGAGGCTACACAAATACGTCTTTACCGCCGATATTGAGAAGATGTATAGGTATCTAGCTATACACCCTGACGACCAACCCTTACAAAAAATTGTATGGCGTGACAACCCGCAACAGCCCTTACAAGAATATCAACTTTGCACCGTTACTTACGGGACAAAAGCGGCACCGTATCTCGCAATTAGAACACTCATTCAACTCGCCGAAGATGAAGGAGACAAGTACCCAAAAGCAAAACCTGTCCTACTTAACAACTTCTACATGGATGACGCCGTTTTTGGGTGCAGCAGTTACAAAGAAGCCAGAGAAACAAGAGATCAACTGATTCAACTATTGCGAAGCGGAAACTTTAATTTACGCAAGTGGTCCAGCAACAACCCCCAACTGGTTAGCGATCTTCCGAAAGAAATGAGAAACCCACTAAACTACAACTTCACGAATACGGAATCCACTAAAACGCTCGGCCTCGGATGGAACCCGAAAAGCGACAACTTTATATTCTCGCCAGTCCTTAACAATCAAAACCAACAAACAAAACAATTTACTAAACGGCAAATACTCAGCGAACTATCAATGATATTTGATCCGTTAGGCTGGCTGTCTCCTATTACAATTAAATCGAAAATAATTTTTCAACAAATATGGAAAAATAAAACAGGCTGGGATGAAACTGTGGCCGACAACATAAACAAAGAGTGGACAATATTAAGAGAAGAATTATCTAACATGAACGAGTTCAAGGTCAAAAGATGGCTGGGAATTCAACCACAAACAAACCAGGAAGTTGAACTACACGGCTTCAGCGACGCTTCCGAGAAAGCATTTGCGAGTGTGGTATTTAGCGTCGTGAGAAGAGAGAATGGAAAAAACGAAATAAACATAGTAGCGGCAAAGACCAAAGTTGCCCCGATAAAAACACAACAATCTTTACCACGGCTGGAACTATGTGGGGCACTTTTATTGGCAAAACTTGTCAATAAAATACAGCAAGCAATGGGAAAAACAAACATCAAAGTAACCGGCTGGACAGACTCAATGGTGGTACTCGGTTGGCTAAAGGGCGACCCGTGCCGTTGGAAAAGCTACGTCGCGAACAGAGTGCGACAAGTTATTGAACATATACCTGCGCAAAACTGGCACCATGTCAGGTCCGAGGACAACCCAGCAGACTGCGCATCTAGAGGCTTACTTCCATCGCAGTTAAGAAAGCACTCTTTGTGGTGGGAAGGGCCAGAATGGCTTCAGAAGAATGAGTTTCCTGAAAACATTAACGCTCAACAGTCGATAAAAATAACAGAAGAAGCGAAGATTCACACGGCATCCATTTACAAAAGGGAAACAAACTTTATAATAAAAACCTTGACCAACTGTAGCTCAATGAACAAGGCCACTCGGGTCATAGCCTGGGTGTTACGTTACATAACAAGGTGTCGTACGCGAGGAAAGGAATGCGAGGAATTCCTGACACTAGCGGAAATTAGAGCTGCGCAAACTTTAATAGTACAACAGGTGCAAAAGGAACATTTTGAAGCCGAACTACACAACATTAAAACTATGAACAAGGTTAATCGAAACAGCCCAATTTTGAAACTGAACCCATTCTTGGATAAAAAAGGATTGCTGCGTGTGGGAGGAAGATTGCAACAATCATCTCTAACATATGATGCCAAGCACCCTTTTATTATTCCGAAAGACTCTCGGCTATCACAACTGCTAATAGAACAAGCCCATCGAACGACTCTACATGGCGGAGCAAGGCTTACATTGGCTACACTTCGCAAACAATACTGGGTGATAAGCGGAACAAACATTGTCAAGAAGGAGCTACGGAAATGCGTTAAGTGCTGCCGTTATAAATCCACAAAAACAGAACAATTAATGGGAGACCTTCCAAGGGCAAGAATAACACCATCCCCCACCTTTTACAATACAGGCGTGGACTTTACGGGATGGGTTGACGTTAAAATCAACAAGGGCCGAGGTGTGCGAACGAGCAAAGGATATATTGCTGTCTTCATTTGCATGGCGACCAAGGCGGTTCACTTAGAACTAGTCTCTGACTTAACGAGTCAAACATTTATTCTTGCATTAAAAAGGATGGCGTCACGAAGAGGGTGCCCAGCTCACATCTTCAGCGATAACGGAACTAACTTCGTGGGAGCTGATCGGGAGCTGCAAAAACAACTAAAAGAAAATAACACATTCAACAACGAGTGGTTTGCAGCAACCTTGGTTCAACAGGGAATCCATTGGCATCGCAATGTTCCAATGTGGCCCACGGCTGCGGGGATCTGGGAAGCTGCTGTGAAGTCTATGAAATACCATTTGAAACGAGTACTTGGAGAACAAAAGCTGACTTACGAGGAGTTTCAGACTTTGTTGGCGCAAATAGAAGCATGCATGAATTCCAGACCCATCGGCCCCTTATCAGAAGACCCAGACGATCTCAACTTTTTATCTCCAGGACATTTTTTAATCGGACGCCCTTTAAATGCAGTGCCGCAAGAAGACTTAACTGAACAAAACATTGGGGTTCATCGAAGATGGCTGCTGACACAAAAAATGTTTCAAGGTTACTGGAAGAGGTGGTCGGCGGAATATCTCAACCAACTACAAGAAAGAGGAAAATGGAACAACAAAACAAAAAATCTAGAACAGAACGACGTCGTGTTGATCAAGGAGGATAACGTTCCCCCGCTGAAATGGCCTCTAGGAAGAGTGAAGGAAGTCCATCCCGGACAGGACGGACTAGTTCGGGTAGCAACAATCAAAACAGAGAAGGGAGTCTACAAACGACCCCTCACCAAACTCGTTATACTCCCGATAAACGCTGATGATACGGAGCCCGAGCAAACAAATATCCCAGAAAAACCGCAGGTTCAGACACAACAGAAAACAAAACAGCAAATTAAAAAGTCAAGTCTACTTTGCCTTTTTCTACAACTTATTGTGCTATCGCTACCATCAGTAAGCACAGAGGCAACGATTAACATCCATCCTTTCGACCAAAATCAAGCAATTTATTTTGAATCTATGGGTAAACTGCAAAATATACATGAAACATGGAAAATAGTAACATACTACAACACGACTGCATACTGGAGCGGAATCAATGATGTACAAAGATTGTTCAAACATGCTGAAAACCTATGTCAGAAGCTTTACTATCGCCTTATGTGTAACAGCATAGTAAACGGACTAAGCCAGGATATAGACGAGCTGAAAAATAACAACGAGTTATTGATAACACAACACGGAAACAATCCAAGACGGAAGGCACGAGGACTCATAAACGGAGTTGGATACGTTGCCAACACTTTGTTTGGGGTACTCGACGAGCGATTCGCTGAAAAATATTCGGAAGACATAGAAACAGTTCGTAACAATGAAAATCATTTGCTGAAGCTAGTACAGAACCAAACAACTATTATAGAAGCACAGAACAACATTATGAAGAGAAACGAGCAAGCAATGAATATGCAATTACGCCTGATTCATCAACATCTCAACATAACAGAAAGACAATTGGACAATTTAAGTTACAGGATTGATCAAGATGGAGAAATGAGTTATTTCAATCTCATAACTATCGCTTGCAGCAGAGTCATATCAAAACTACAGTACATACAACAAATACTTTCGGAAACAGCAACCAACATTCATCATGGCCACATAGACCCCAGATTGATAAGCCAAGATCAGTTATTAAAAGAATTGCATCTTATATCAAGACAGTTACCCAATCATCTATACCTACCAGTGGACATTGATAAACAACTTCGAAATATATACAAACTTATGCAAGTTAAATCGAGAGTGACTCATAACTACTTTATAATGGAAATAACATTTCCATTAATCGGCGATAACAGCTTTAACTTGTATAAAACGATACCTATTCCGATCCAGCGTAGAAACACAACTTTAACAATGAAGATCGACTCGGAACTCGTAGCTGTGAACATCAGAAAAGATCTCTACATGACCTTAACAAGCAAGGAGTTATCAAGTTGCATCGTAATTGAAGAAAATAACTTTATTTGTACATTTAACAAACCAACATTCAATATGAGAAACAATAAGTTATCGTGCGAAATAAGCATTTTAACCAACTCGGCGAAATCAGCGTGCACCTACGAGCAACGAACGTGCCGCGACAAATGGATCGCATTACACTCTACAAACACATGGATTTACTATTGTTGTAAACAATGTCGACCTCGAATCATATGCGACGAACAGATGACTACAAGGACACTGGAACGAGGAGGAATCATTAACATCGCCCAAGGATGCATTATCAAGCAAGAATACATGACTATATATACACAAAACTTACATGAAAATGCTATGTACATCAACAAGAAACCATCAAAAGTCTTATTCAGCGACGTAGAAGATTTGAACAGTCTAACAGAGCAAATTAACAAAACAGGAACATCGACAGATCCAGAAATATCTACGGAGTTTAGCACAGACAGCCTTGACGAACTGCAGAGACAACTCCACACCTTGAAGCAACAGAGTCATCTATTGGACTCGATGTCCAATCATTATGTTCACCAGTATGCAGTCTCCTACTCAGCATTAGCAGTAACAGTTTTGGTGGTTGCTGTGGCAGGCTGCAAGTACTTGCACTGGCGCCGTCACCGAGAGCGCGCACAGGTGGTGATTCCACTGACAGCTGCTAGACAACTTGACGCATCCCAACGAAGATCTGGACGCAATCCATCATCATCGCCGGGACCAGACATCGAGATGACTTCCCGACCAACCAGGAATAGCGGCGAGAATAAAACCGCGAAACCTACATTTAATATTTAAGTTGACATGTAATATTAGAAGTATGACGTATTAATATTAGGTATAGAAAACACATTTATTATTACTTTAGGTAAAATGTAAACATAGTTTGTTAAGTCTTGTAATTGTAACATTTTAATTTTTCATTAAACATAATTATCCTTTTTGTCCTTGCCAGCATGTACGGGTACGTACATATGTGTGTGCGCATGACCTAGTTGAATACTGCAACGCAGCAGCTAGGTAGTTTACATTATTAACTTAATTTAAGATTTAATTGTAGTTGACCAACACTCTCAACATTGTAACATTCTCTAGAAACTAATAAAGAGTTTAATTATTCTCGGTTTCTTACTGTCAGCTGCCAACATAACATAACATAACAAGTACGGGTGGAACCTTACTTTTACCCGTACACATGTGTATGTATGGTCTTTTCCCTTTATTTCTGCCTTGACCCGAAACCACTTTTTTAGTAGCTGTTGTCGCCTTGAAGTATGAGTCCCTAAGATTTTTCCATTTTTTTTGTACCTCGGCTTCTGTAAATAAAGATTCAATGTTATATTTTAAAGTAGCAATTTATTTTAAAGTTGTTAGATAAGTATGATTTATGTTTATAGTTTTTAAATGAATAATTTTTATGTTAATTGCAGATACTTGGCATCAGGAAATAGTTACAATTCGCTATATTTTGAATACCTAATTGGCGTCACAACAATTGGAGAAATTATAGAAGACACGTGTGAACAACTGTGGTCATGTTTACAACCTTTTTACATGCCAGAACCAGAAGAAACAACATGGCACCAAATTGCCGAAGTTTTCTATAAAAGAGCCCATTTTCCAAATTGTTTGGGCGCGGTGGATGGAAAGCATATAAGATGCAAAAAGCCTAACGGCGCGGGGTCTGAATTTTTTAATTATAAACACTATCATTCCTTAGTTTTGATGGCGGTAGCTGATGCTAATTATAATTTGATCAGTGTTGACATAGGAGCCTACGGTAGCAGCAGTGACTCGACCGTTTTTAAAAATTCTGCCTTTGGTAAGAAGCTTGAAGGTGGTCAGTTAATGATTCCTTCACCAAGTCTCCTGCCAAAGGACGAAAACGGGAAAGAAATGCCTCATCTATTTGTTGGAGATGAAGCGTTCGCTCTATCAGAGCACATTATGCGCCCATACCCCAGAAGAAACTTAACTAGAACTCAAAGGGTTTTTAATTACAGACTTACACTAGCAAGGAGATATGTAGAATGCACATTTGGCATACTTACTAATAAATGGAGAATTTTACATCGAGCCATAGATGTGAAACTAACAACTTGTGACCAAATAATCAAAGCATGTTGCATTTTGCATAATTACGTACGTAAACATGATGGAATTCGGTTTGAGGACAAATTGTATGGAACCAAGTTACAATCATTACGTCCTAGTCCTGTGAGACCTACAAGATCCAGCATTGAAAATAGACAATATTTTGCAGAGTATTTTGATTCATCGAAAGGCTCAGTTTCGTGGCAGTATGATAAAATATAAATGAACTGAAGTCTCTACCAACATTACAGTTTTACCCACTTTTATTAAAAATAAAGTCAATACTTCATTATTTTGTTAAATACTTATGTAGCCTACCTACTTGGCCTTCGATCAAGTCTTAAATTAAGAGTCCTTTTACGCGAACAGTGGCGCCACTCAATAAAAAAAATCATAACTTCCAAGTGGCCACTTTTAGCTGAAAACAATACATTAAACAGTATAAACCTAAAGTGGACACTTTTATCAACAAACAGTAATACATAAAACAGTCTAATCCTAGATATTATTTGAAATACTTAAAAAAACTAGGGACCAAGATCTAATGCAATAGGGAGCCCTTTTTAAAAAAAAAAACCCTTTCGAATATATAATTTTTTTAAGAGTGGCGGCACTGTTCGAGTAAAGGGACTCTAAATTAGGTCTTAATCGAAGGCTTAGTAGGTAGGCTACCTAAGTAACTCACAAAATAATTAAGTATTGACTTTATTTTTAAATAAAAGTAGGTAAAACTGAAATTTTTAATTAAAAGGCGAAAGGACTTTTGGGTAGTTAATAATTTCTATAGTAAATAAATATAGAACCATTTTGGAGAACAACTCAAAAGCTAACAATAAAACACAAAAAATAAAAAAACCTATTAGAATTTTTTTTTGGTATTTTTGAAAAACTATAAAAATGCAAAAAAAAAACACTCATTTTTATTAAAAAGTAACGGCAATATTTGGTGATATTGTTAGTAACATAGGTAGGCTAACAACTAAGCATTCGATCAAGACCTAAATGAAGCTTCTGTGCCTGCCTTAGATCTTTAACTGTGAATTTATAAGTAGGCGGGGTCGACTTTTGAAAAAAAAAACATATTGAGGGGAGGAGGGGTGTGAGGCGGCGATAAGTTTTTCGTAGGGCAAACTAACTTGTATTTGTCAATAAGTATAAAAAAAACCACTGTATTTTTTGTGTGTATCTTTTGTTAAATTTCACTCTTATACATTATGCTTGTGGCTGGCCATTCATGACCTCCAGCCGATCCCAAGATTGTTATTTTTCGTAGGGCAAACTACTTATGTACTTACTTTAAAGTGTAATTGAAAGTATTTCTTATCAGGTAGAATACATTATGTAATATTTTCTATTGTATAAGTAACATTCCCTATCCAAATATACCAATAAGTCAAATCCGATAAAATATGAGTTAGGCAGTGTTAGAACTTAAGGGACGATTTATGAAATTTTTGTAAAGAAAGTTACTGGAAAGTTAAAGGTTTTGTAAAGAAAAGGTATAAGTATGATTTCATCGGTTATACCAATTAAATGAATTTCCAGTGACTTATTAATGAAAAAATATAATATTTGTTTCTAAAATAGTAGATCTGTAATTAATATTAAAACATTTACCTAAATGTTAATTAACAATTACTTGGAAATCATATCAATACTTAATCAAATAATGATGCGGGGTTTCAAAACAAAAAAAACTGTCACTAAAACTGAATCACCAAACAATATAAAAATAAGATAAAAATCTTATAAAAATGTTTATTTATACTTAGGTACCTCAAAATATATTTTTGACCACTGGAAAATTATATAAATTATCAAATAATGCAACTTAAATTAGACAATACACAATTAGTAAAAATAAAATAACCATAGGTTTTACATATTTCATTAATTAATATATTGAGTAAATCAATCTTGCCCCGTAAAGAACTTAAACATAAGTGAAACTAAAAAGCCCTGTGCTCTGGTGGTTTACAATTTTTAAACGGATTGCTAACCCTAATGCATATGCACTTTTGTGTTTGCATGTACCTATTATAAAAATTGGGACAGGTACATACTTTTTTAATTAATCAAATCATTATTACTACCACCTACTAGAGCTAGCCTAGTTACTCCACCCCTATTAGGTATTTTTTCATTGAATTTAGGAACTGATCTATTTATTAGGTGACAGATCTATTATAGGTACCGTAAACTGCTGCAACTTTGCCAATACGCTTCAAGTTTGCCTAATTTATTAAAACTGAAATTACTAGACAAGTGCTCACTATTTTTTACTTTCAATAATAGTAAAAATAGCACCGTTTTATTGGCAACCCATTTCTTATTATTAGAAATGGCTCTTTCTGTCTCTTTTTTTTATATGAAATATCAACAGTCACTAGCGGAGCGCATGGATATTTAGGGTTGTGCAAACTTTTTGTTTTTACTTGAAAAAAACGAGAATTTCAACTTTCTTATGAATTACGGGGTAAGTCAATGAGCCCTTTCTCCTATTTATAATGATGTTTCTTGTTAAAATGATCACTTACGACTCTAACGATGCTAGGCAATGTTGCAAAGGGATTTTTAGGCGGTAGTGGTTCAAGTTTGCCTAGGCCTAGGGTTGTCACTAGTGTCTCAACTACAGTGAAGCATTCTGAGGGTTGAGTTGTGATTTTACCAGTATAAGTATTTTTAAGTAAGTTATTACTTATTATTAAACAGTGTGAATGTGACTGTATGTAAATAATAGACAAAAACGTTTTTTAAGAATTTCATAAAAATACAATACCCAAAGGGGCTATTAACAAATAACATTTTAAAGTTTTTTTTATCATCAATTATGACCTTCTTTTATTCTTTATGTGCGCTTTTGCCAAGAACATTATTATTAGTTATAAAACATAACTAACTTATACTTATCAAAATGGGCAAACAACATAATATAAAAAAATATATATTTTTTATAATAATGTTGTGTCTAAATGTCTAAGATATTGAGTAGGTACAGGTACGCGAATAAAGATAAATATTGAAAAGAGAAGAAGACAAAAACTTGGAGCTCGGCTATACGCTGATTATTCGCAAGAAAACATTATACGTTTCTGTAGAGTACGCAGCAAAGCACTATCGAATTACAAGCCTGATTAAAATGATGATGCCATTAGATTACTTATATAAAGATTTTTTTAATAAATAGTGTGTTTTTAAATTGTATGTTTTTCAATTTGTGACAACCCTAACTCTGCTTAAAAGTTACTATGAAAATATTTAAAGATGAAGCTCAAAGTGTGCCCAACATTGCCTGCTACCCAGATAAAAATAAATATGAGTATATGTGCTAACCCATGCACATCTCGATGGTAACTCAATTGTTACCGATCTGTAATTAAAATCGGTTTTTAAATGCGACCCATATTTTTGATAATAATCTACTAGGCAAAGTTGAGTTATTTCATCACAACTTTGCCTACAACTTTGACAGTCTCTGGAAATCTATTTATCAACAGTTTCGGCAAAATGAACCTTTATTCGTATGGCATTAATCTATAATTCGCTTGCTATTGTTTACAAAAGCACAGATAACAAATACTTTAAAAGATATTTAAAAAAAAGCTTAAATTTCGTGCAAAGTTGCAGCAGTTTACGGTATGTATATACCTACACAATTAATGTAGGTAAGTATAATATTACTGCTGGTGACTTACTTTTTAGAGGACTGATCTTAAATTTAGGCTGTAGAAAAAAGTGATCAAACTATATATTTTATAAAACATAATTATACTTAAATCTGAAGACTCATATTTAGAGACAGTCTTTATTTTATATCATGCATGAGCATGACTAATATAGGTACCTATTTTGTAAACGAGATAGGTAGGTACACCACACCTTTGCACACACTGTATTTTGAAAATACAGTGGTAATAATAATTGTTACCTACTGACCTAATTTGTAAAATTATAGGTATACTTAGGTATTAATAAAGTATTTCCATTACGTTCATACCTTTTTGTTTTTTCTCAGAGGCACTGAATAGTTCCCAGGTAAAATATAAACCTTCATATATCTCCTCCCATAATCTTGATTTCACTATTCGATCGCTGTATTTTGAATGAAATTTATCCCATATGGGGGGTCTCCTATGCACTAAAGTTATTAATTGCTCTACGTCTAAATCATCATTTTCATTTTCAGACGAAGCGTACGACATGTTGTATCTCTAGATCTCTACCACTGACCACGCACGAAGTTCGCTATTTATTTTTCGCGGTACGTACCTATTCATGAAATGAAAAGCTACGCTAGAGGACTGTAGGTACTTCCCAAATCATAGACAAGGTAGTGTTGGCGCTCGATAGGCGAATATCGATAGTCTATCAATAGTTGAAAAATCATGTACATACATACAGTGGCGGACTAGGAGGCCGTAACGTAACAGACATTGAACTATTATTAGTTATTACTAGCGTATGAAAACGACAACCCCGAACTGGTTCTTGCGCAGTGCGTTGGAGCTAATTATCTCCATCAACTGGAGGTCCTACCAGAACGACCTGCTCTCGCTTCAGCTGCCTGGTCCGCTCGAAACCCCAACCCAGGTGGAGGAAGCTGCCAACGTCCTCTCCCACGCGATAAGAACGGCGCAGGAGAGGGCCACCACAAGGAAGCCAACACCGTCGCATAATGGACGACTCACCTAATGTACAACTCAACTAATTTCAAATCAACTAAAATTATTACAACTAATGAACGATTGATCTAATGATCAGTTCAGATATTGGATGTTACAACTATGTACGACTCACCTAAAGTTAATCGGTTTACCGCGCTGCAGCGGGTATAGTTCATTATTTACGATTAACAAACGATTTATACCCAGTGATAATAATCTGGGGTGATTACAAAATATCATCCTTACTTTAGAAGTTCCCCCCGCCCTTGCTCCTCCCGTCCAGTTTAGGATGTAGTAACATATTGACGTTTTTTTAATTAGCTAATTGAAACGCCTTGAAGAGTGTTTCTGGCACTCGCCGCCCGCTGCCGCGGTCGCTCGCTACGCTCGCTCGGCTCGTGCATGTGTAAATAACAATACCGCAAGTTTGCTCCCTTCGGTCGCTCCTTGCTAACCTAACCGTAGCGTGTCGGTTCTGCGTACTCTTTAAGTTTTAGGATTGTTGATTATTTGTTTATATTCATAGCATTACATCTAATAATGTAAAAAAACGATGATTAAACTATGTAAGTACATATTGTTTTATTTTCCTTCATTTTACATTGGTAGCTATTTTGTCCAAAAACATACTTAAAGAGTACACAGAACCGACTCGCTACGGTTAGGTTAGCAAGGAGCGACCGAAGGGAGCGAACTTGCGGTATTGTTGTATATATTTACACATGCACGAGCCGAGCGAGCGTAGCGAGCGACCGCGGCAGCGGGCGGCGAGTGCCAGAAACACTCCTCAAGGCGTTTCAATTAGGTACCTAATTAAAAAACGTCACTTACTAAGGTTTCTGAAAAAAAAAATTAAGTTACTACAGCCTGAACTGGACGGGAGGGACGAAAAGGATGGAAACTTCTAAAGTAAGGAGGACTTTTTCTAATCACCCCAGATTAACAGTGGGTATAAATCGTTTGTTAGTACCTACAATAACTTTTAGGTGAGTTGATCATTAGTTGAATCGTGCTTTAGGTATTTCGTTCATTAGTCCAATCAGTTTTAGGTGAGTTGAACATAGTTGAGTCGTGCTTTAGGTATTTCATTCATTAGACCAATCATTTTTAGATGAATCGATTATTAGTTATTCTGAAACGTAGGTCATTTGGTCATAGTTGAGTTGAAAGTAGTTGAAATGAGTTTAGTTATAATGATATGTAACCCAAATACAATTTAAGTAAAATGATATCTAAGTCTATAGGCCTGCGGTAGGTTTTTCCTTAAAACTTTAGCCGGCCCATAACGAGCCGAGCGTGATGTTCGTACTAACATCCTACATCTTTTCTACTGTGGCGCAATACCTTTGATGTCGCGCCGCGATTCTACCGCCGCCGCCGCGGCCGCCGGCCTCCCCGTGCCGCCGCCGCCCCGGTGTGTGTAAAATAGTCATATAGTCATGTCCATGGTAAGTACGTACTTAGTAGGTAGGTAGGTACCTACTTACTTATTCCAAAAATAATAAACGCTAGGAAGAGTAGGTAAGGAGATAATTAGATACAAGACTAGACGGTTTGTATACTGTGCTTGCCTAGAGACCACACAACACACGGATCAAATGTATGATTTATAACGATATCAATACTTAGCTATACCAATAGTATAAAGAGGAAAGATTTGTTTGTTTGTAACGAATAGGCTCCGGAAATATACTGAACCGATTTGAAAAATTCTTTCACTGGTAGGAAGCTACACTATCTCCGAATGACATAGGCTATATTAGATTTTTAAAATAATTAGGTAGGTATCCTTACTTAAACTCAAATAATGTAACCCAAGGTGCAATATTTTTTTTTTCGTTGTTTACATATTTTGACAGGTGGTTTGTTATTGTTGTTTGTTTTTTGATTCACCCATTCTGGGTCCATTATAAAGTATAAAACATGCACAAAATAGTAAAAGGTTAGGCGAAACGAAGTTCGACAAGTAACGATATAATTTATATGAAATTATCAGAGAATGCGGTTGTGTCGATGGACGACGCATTGTTGACAATAATAGTTAGTAATGATAAAAAAAAACCAACCCACGTTACAATCTTACAACATAACTGTGCAAGTCTAATATTGCGCAATTATATCGTTACGTGTGTGGCCTGCAATATTATGTAGACTTGGGTATAACTCGCCCACTTATAGAAATCATTTATAAAACCATGACAGCAATATGCATCCACGTTCAGAATGGATATGTCAGAGCGAGACAGCACGATGTTTGTCATGGTTTTATAAAACTTTTTTACAGTGCGCGGCTTATACTCCCAGCTCCGGCAAGGGATTGCACTTCTTGTCCGGATCCGCTCTGGGATTTGATTCATTTTGTCAAGCCAGTCCCCTTATCGATTCCGGATCCCTGTATTGATTCCCCAAAATCAGGATCTTCACCATCAGTGGCAATGGCTCTTGAAAGTGTCATAATAATAAATATTTTATTCAATTTCAGTACACAATTATTATTATATTATTTTAACTTTATTTTTTGAGATTAAAAAAAACCTTTTTTAAGGCTGTTGGACCCCTTGTTCATCCTCCCCTGTGCATTGCCCATGACCCCCTGACTCGTCTGGCGTCAGCTAAGCCACTGTAGGTCATTGGTCTGATGCTACACAACCATTTTTGTTGTTTTTTTACAATAACTTTCGAAGGACCTAAAGTGAGCAAGGTTCATTATTTTTTAATTTTGTTTTCAGCAATCAGTCCTTTATAACTATGCCTACCGTGTGTTAAATTTTCCTCCACGACAAAAAAATAACCGTGTATATGTCAAGTATTTTATTTACTTTATTTTATAGAAGACTGGCTAGAATCTTAAATTGCCTACGAGCAGAACTAGTTTCTACAATGTGTGTCATATCATATCATATCGTGGCGGCGTGCAAAATAATAATTACGAAGTTGAATAAATTGATTCTAATAAAAAATTACAACAGTTACAGTCACTTTAATTTTATATTAAGCTGAACGCAAACCGCACTGTATATTTTTTGAAAATTATAATTATAATCTTATTTATTTTAAAAATTAAAATCTTTTAATTTTAATTTAGATGAAAACATTCAGACTTTGGATAATAATTTTAAAGTTTATTTTAATAAACGTTTAAGTTTAAAGTTAAGTTGAGTTCAAGCAACTCAAAATAAAAATAACACGTCACACACGTCACTTGTTATGCAGCAAAATCAATCTACAGGTAAATCAATTATAAAAATTACGTCCGTTCCCAATCTCATTCACTGAAGACGACATGACGAGAGTTCGGTTCGTCCGAGCTGAGCCTTTTAAGTCCGGACTCATTTGGGATCCGGCCCGATAAGAACGCCCTGGAGTCATGAGTCCAGGAGTGGATTTGAGTCCTCTCAGTCTTTGTCTTGCAATCCTTGTCAAAAGCGAGAAAAAAACCACGCGGAAATAAAACCGCAACAGCGGATTTTTAGCCGCGCGGTTTTTTATCCGCTGGTGCGGACACTTCCATAGAATTCTATATGTTACATAAAATCCGCGCGGCGAAAAACCGCCTGTGCGTTCGTAGCCTAGACACCACTGCAGAAAACGAATTCCGGTTTCTCTGTGAAGTCTCCTTGGTATCAGCCAGTTTATTCTGTAAATGACGATTTTCGTCAAATAAAGCAGTTTTGAGTTCGACTATCGTATTCTCGAGTTTCGAAACAGTTTCCCTCAAAGACATAATTCCGGCCTTCAATGGAATCAGTTCCTCATTTTGTCTTTTTATGGCCATTAATTCCAAATAAATAGCTGATATAATAGAACTGTCACCCTTAATATCGGGTTCAGTTAATGACGACTCGCTATTTATTACCGGAGAGCACATTTTCCTCTGCCTCGGAATATTATTAACAAATTGTACCGACTGATTAGAGGTCGTAGTTAGAGTAGTGCTATTATCACGAGAAGTGTATGTATCATTAAAAACTGGTGAGTTACGCAATGGTGTTTGCAAATTGCCGCCTTTAGGACATATACAGTCTTCCTTTGCTTCATTTATTTATTTATTTATTTATTCATAAGTACACAAACAGCTATGCAGACATTGCACAATAGACAGTAGAATAATATTCTTAAACTACTTATTATACTAACATTGTTAAATTATTAATCTAGTCCCATAGCCAAAATATGTGCACATAGCATTGTAGTAGAGAGAAATAAAAATAAGACGGTTATAGTCAGTATACAATTTTTTTTTTTTTTTTTTTATATTAAATTGGCAGTAACAAAAGAACAAAAAGAAAAAATATATATATATCGAGACAATTTAGTGGAGTGACTTAAATCCAAACTAGTTTTAGAATTTTGTTTTTAAAGGCGTAGGGCGAATCGTGGTAGTTGTCGGGTTCTACAGCATGGCCGCGTGAGCCAGATGCAATGTTGTTATAGAGGCGACACATTCTGTAAAGTGGGTCATTTGCACTTACATTAGTTCTACGCACAGGGATACTAAACGTTCGCAAATCCCTTGCTGAACGCTGAGGTGCACTGAAGGTGATCTGTGAGAGAAGTGGTGTATGTATTGCACCATTTACTAGCTTACTCAGAAACTGAAGTTCATGCAGCTTCCTTCGAGCCTCTAGAGGCATGATATTGAATTTTCTGCAACGAGAGTGGTACGATCCGAGCGTTCTCTTCATGGCAAAACGAGCACATATTAGTTTTAAAAATCTACGTTGCACGGCTTCTACTAAGTCTGAGTGCACTTTATAGATAGGGGACCAAATAACACTAGCATAGCTGACATAGCTCAGGACGAGAGATTTATACAGTGTTAGTAAGCTGCTCGTTTTTTTAAAATCTTTGGTTAATCTAGCTATAAATCCAATCATTTGATTGCATTTTGTTACAATAGATGCACAGTGCTGAGCAAAGCTAAGCTTTTCATCAAAAAGGACGCCAAGGTCACGAACCACTGACTTACGTTGCAGAATATTCCCGTCTATATTATAGGAGTAGCGTATTGGTTGCTCTTTGCGCGTAAAAGTTATTATAAAGCATTTTTCGATACCCAGCTTCATTTGGTTTACTTTACACCAATCGTTTAAAGCATTCAGGTCTGATTGAAGGCTTTCACAATCACTTTGGGAGGCTACACGCGAAAATACCTTTAGATCATCTGCGTATAAGAGGCACGGGTTTGACAGTCGCTGGGCAAGATCATTTATGAAGATGGCAAATAAAAGAGGCCCAGTCAATGAACCTTGCGGAATCCCGGATTTTATTTCAACAGGATCAGAGAGGAAACCCTTCAATGCAACTATTTGGTTGCGGTTAGATATATAGGAAACCAGCCATCGATGAAGACTACCGTGTACACCATAGAATACTAATTTTTTGCAAAGCAATCTATGGCTGACTTTGTCAAATGCCTTTTTAAAATCAGTATAAATTGAGTCTACTTGTTTCTTGTCGTTAAAAGCGTCAGATATATAATGTGTGTATTCGATAAGATTGGTGACAGTGGACTTTTTCTTAATGAAGCCATGTTGCTCTGAGACATGCGTAAAGGTTTTAAATTCTTCCTCGGTAATCATTAAGCAATTTAAGTCGTAAAGTGCTTTACATTTATTGCACTCTAAGTAATCGAAAGAGCGAATCACTCCTCTGCATGCGTTGCACGTTTTAGAAGTTGGCGGTGACATCATCATTTCAGCCGTAGGACGTCCACTGCTGGACATAGGCCTCCCTCAAGGCTCTCCATCTGTACCGATCGCAGGTGGCCTGCATGCAGCGTGGACCCGCAGCCTTGCGCAGATCATCCGTCCATCTGGTCGGTGGACGTCCTACGCTGCGCTTGCCGATCCGTGGTCTCCACTCGAGAACTTTTCGGCCCCAGCGGCCATCTGTTCTGCGGGCTATATGACCTGCCCATTGCCACTTCAACGAGCTTATCCGCTTGGCTATGTCGGTGACCCTGGTTTCTCTGCGTATGTCCTCATTTCTGATTCGATCCCGCAGAGAAATCCCGAGCATAGCCCGCTCCGTGGCTCGTTGAGCTACTCGGAGCCTGTTCATAAGCCCTATATAGTGAAGCACCACGTTTCAGAACCGTATGTCATCACTGGCAGCACACATACCTTCTGTGGCAGATGTCATGGGTTGCGTAGCAACCGGCAGTAGTAGAAAAAACACGGAAAATAAAACTACTCGAAAATTATAAAGCTCCTTTTATTAAATATTGTTAAAGGAAAATAAAAAGCAATTACAGAAATAAAGGGGGGAAAATCCGTGAAATAGTGGCGACCGTGACAATTAAAAGAATTTGCAAAAAATTAAGAAAAAATGGAACCTCTACTCCGCATATCTCCGAGATTTTACCATAACCGCAGATTTATTCGAAGGCGCAAGCAGCGGTGCTGAAAGGGAAGAACGTTACGAAAGTCTTGTGGCCATGGCAGAAAGGCTGTTCAGTACGGAAGAAAATATAAGGGACGTATGGTGCAGCTTAGAAAAATTTGACGAGGAGAAGTATGCGGCGGACCAAGACAGAGCCCGGACATACCAGTACCGTTACAGCGAGCTTAAAACAAGGTTTGCTAAACAATCAATCGTAGAAACAAAGGAACCTCGTGTCGAGGTAGGAGCGTCGATTGGGTGTAGGCTGCCCAAGTTAGAGATAGCGAAATTTGATGGAAACATACAAAAGTGGCTTTTATTCTGGGGGCAATTTGGAAAAATACATGAACATGCCCAGATCAAAAACATTGACAAGTTTCAATATCTATTAAATTGCATAACACCAGAGAGCCCAGCAGGTCAGCTGGTATCGGCGTATCCACCACGCGAAGAAAATTATCAAAAGGTAATAATGGCTTTGAAAGACAGGTTTGGAAGGGAAGACCTTATGATAGAATCATACGTAAGAGGGCTTCTACAACTTGTAATTCAGCAGAGAGGCAACACGATGGAACTGTCGATGCTGTACGACAAACTCCAAGCACACTTACAGGCTCTTGAAATGCTTGGAGTGACGAAAGATAAGTACGCATCAGTATTATACCCTATGATAGAATCGGCTCTCCCAGAAGATGTGTTGAGGTCCTGGAATAGAAGCATTAAAGATACTAGTGACCTCAGCAATATCATGAAATTCATTAAAGCCGAAGTTGAGTCGGAAGAACGTATTGCTCTAGCCAAAGAAAGTTTTACGATGCCTAAGACGGAGAGCACGCCAACAGCCTGTTTTATGGTAGAGAAGAAAGAAAAAGATGGGCAAAGCTGTATTTGGTGCAATAAAGACACGCACGCAAGCACCGAATGCCTGAAGGCATCAAAGATGTCAAAAGAAGAAAAGATTGAGTATCTTAAGAAGCAGAATTGCTGTTTTATATGCTTAAAGCCCAGACATACAGCAAAAAGATGCAAGAGTTTTCCAAAGTGTCTCATCTGCTCCAGACGTCACGTAACGATCATGTGTCAAGACGTTTTCAAGAACTCTAAGGATAAGCCGAAAGACACAAAGAGCAAGGTCAGTGGAGAGCCATCAATAGAAAACTTGATTTGCGATATGAAGAGTAGTACAACCATCTTACAGACAGTGTGCATCAAAATCGTTCAGGCCGGAAAAGAGAAGAACGTCAGAGCTATCATCGACAGTGGTGCACAAAGATCGTATATTAAGAAGAAAATAGTAAGAGAGCTGAACATGAAAGCTTCGAAGAAAGAAAGAATCACCCAATGCTTGTTTGGAGAAAGAGAGACAGCGTCCCAAGATTGTGAAGTATTCTCGGTAGAAGTACGAAGCTTAGACGGAAGGTGCTCTGTAGGAATGAATTTGCTAGAACAAGAAAACATCTGTGGCCATCTGCCAAAAGTATGTTCAACGGAGATAATTAGGAAGCTGTCAGAGCAGGGTATCACTCTCACTGAGACTATAGACTCTCCTGACGAAATCTGTGTTCTTATTGGTGCAGATTACTATGGTTTTTTGTTGACAGGTGACGTTAGACATCTTGACAATGGATTGACAGCCATCAAAACATCTCTCGGTTGGACGATTCAAGGGCCAATAACAGGAGTCTACAGCTCGATGGTAGGCATGATTACAACTTTACATTGTTCTAATAAGGTAGAGCTCGAAGATTTGTGGAGACTAGAAGCATTAGGGATAAGAGACCCTGGCCAGCAGAGTAGCAAAGCGGTTCGCGAGGAAGAAATGATGGACTCTTTTAACAAGACTATCAAGGTAAATGAAGCAGGTAGGTATGAGGTTGTGTTACCTTGGCGTGATGGTATACCTCGCCCAGATAGTAATTATGATGCTGCTAAGAAACGTCTGCTGTCGACAACAGCTCGTCTTGAGTCTTTAGGTAGGACGATAGAGTACGACGACGTTTTCAAGGAGTGGCTAGAGCAGGGTATTATTGAGGTAACTGCAAACCGACAGTCAGGAGTTTTTCTTCCACATCATCCGGTTATCAAGGAAACAAGCCTAACGTTTAAAATAAGACCGGTTTTTGACGCATCAGCCAAAGATAGAAACGGAGTATCGCTTAATGCATGTGTTGAAAAGGGGCCTTCTCTAATTGAACTAATACCAGATATTTTAACAGGTTTTCGGAAGAAGGCTATCGGAGTGACTGCAGATATCGCCAGGGCGTTCCTTCAAGTTAGCATAGCACCCGAGGACAGGGAGTACCTAAAATTTTTATGGTGGACAGACGTGAGTGATCCAAAGCGGTCCATTATCACTTACAGACACAACAGAGTGGTATTTGGAGTAGCGTCTAGCCCATTTCATCTTGCAGCAACAATAAAGTATCATTTGAAAGGCTGTCCTGAGAATTTAAAAGAAACAGCAACTCAACTAGGCGAGTCATTTTATGTTGACAACTGTGTTACGAGCGTTAGTTCAGTTGAAGCTATGCAGAAGTTTATAAAGGAAGCTAAAGAAGTTATGAGCTTTGGTAAGTTTGATTTAAGATGTTGGGTCACAGCGCCAGAACAAGTGGAAAAGCAGACAAGTCCAGTGTCGGTTATGGGTCTCCTATGGGACACCGATGACGATACCTTGAGATGCAATGTGAACAACCCGAAGGTACAAGGTAAGGTGACAAAACGAGGTCTGCTCTCAATTGCGCAGAGAATTTTCGATCCCATCGGAATTTGCTGTCCGACTTCGATAATGCCGAAGATAATAATGCAAAAATGCTGGAAGCAAAAGGTAGGCTGGGATCAAGCAATCCCTGCAGATTTACAAAAGGAGTACGACAGCTGGGCAGAGACAATTCATCCTTTAGGTGAATTAAAAATCCCTAGGAGATTGACGCAGCATGACATTTCCAAATGTCGTATCTCGCTACACATCTTTTGTGATGCAAGCAAAGTGGCTTATGCAACGTGTATCTTTCTTCGCTCAGAATACAAAGACAAGGTATGCGTTAGATTAGTAATGGCTAAATCTAGAGTAACGCCGGCTAAGGAAATAACGATCCCTCGTTTAGAATTCATTGCAGCAACATTAGCGACAAGATTGAGCTTGACTGTAATGAAGTCCTTGAAGCTAGCTAACTGTCCAAAGTATTACTGGACTGATTCGAGTGTGGTCTTAAGTTGGATTAAGGGTGATGGAGATTGGGGTGTTTTTGTATCAAATAGGGTGCGAGAAATAAGAAGTGCTTCTTCAATAGATGCCTGGCGTCACATCGCTGGAAATTTGAATCCAGCAGACCTTCCGTCCAGAGGCGTAAGCTGCAAAAGTTTGTTAGAGAGTGAGTGGTGGAAAGGACCGTCTTGGTTGTTGCTTGATGAGGACTTATGGCCAGTTACAAATTTCACTGTGGACACCGGTTTAGTCGAAGAAGAAAAGAATTCATCAATTACGCAGGTAATGTTTATCCAGCAAGACGGAATTTTAGATAGCATAACTAGGTATTTCTCAGACTACACAAAAATTATAAGGACGGTGGCTTGGATGATGCGATTTAAAGCAAAAGGTAAAAATAAACTAAGCGAACTTTCGTATGAAGAGGTAGAGTACGCAGAAAAAGTTTTTATACGGCTGATACAGTCCAAAAATAGTGACAAAATAGCTCGGCTGCAAAATGCTCAAGATAAAGAAGGTTTAGCTAGGCTTCAGACAAGGCTAGACTACGGTACGGAAAATTTTGAATTCAAAGCTCCGATAATTTTACCTGCCACAGAACCAATAGTTCAGAGGTTGGTCGAGGAACGGCATAGGTTTCTGCTACATGCTGGAACGCAAACTTTGATGACAAACCTAAAAGAGACATTTTGGATAATAGGGGTAAGGAAACTAGTCAAAAAAGTAGTAAGTTCGTGCGTGAAGTGCAAACGTTTTAAGGCGAAGGCATGTCAGACACAACCGGCAAACTTGCCTCAAGGTAGAATAGAAGCCAGTGCGGCTTTTGAAGTAAGTGGGGTAGATCTTACCGGGCCTCTTGTATTGAAATCTGGTGTTAAGCATTGGATAGTACTTTTTACATGCGCTGTTTTTCGGGCGGTACATTTGGAAGTGGTAGAGAGTTTATCAACTGTCGACTTCATAGGGACACTTCGTCGGTTTATTGCACGTCGAGGTAGAATACGACGCCTTATAAGTGACAATGATACCAATTTTTCTGGCCTTAACAAAGTGTTGAACAAAATTGACTGGAACCAGGTATTATGTTTCGCAATTATTACCAAAATTAAATGGACGTTCCTGCCTCCTGCAGCTCCGTGGTGGGGAGGGTTTTATGAGAGATTGATAGGTTTTTAAAGGCAATACTGCGAAGGTCATTGGGAAAGGCTTCGATAAATTTATTAGAATTACAGACAGTCCTTTGCGACTGCGAAGCCGTGATAAATCAACGACCGCTTACCTATGTGAGCAATCAAATAGATGAGTTAATGCCCCTTTCACCTGCGGTATTTATACAACCCATATCTGTTTCAAGCGTTGCAGATTTAGACGAAGTTGATGGTAAGTGGCTAAACGCAAGGGCGGCTTACTGCCAAAAACTACGTGAGGACTTTCGACAGCGTTTTAGAAGTGAGTATATAGGAGCGTTAATTCAGAAGAGTAGGCAAACTAGCTCTTATGACCTACAAGTCGGTGACGTAGTGTTAGTAGAGTCAGAGGAAAAGCGAACTAATTGGCCGCTAGCTCTGGTGGAGGAGTTGTACCCTGGAGTAGATGGTTGTTGCAGAGTAGCGAAGGTTAGGACTGCAACTGGACACAAGGTACGTCCTTTCCAGCGGTTGTTTCCGCTTGAGGTAAAATGGCTTAATCAGACGCTGACTTTCCCTTCTAATCGACACATAGCTGACCAAACATTGACAGTTGACTCATCGGTACCTGATCCAGGCGTAAGCGATAGTGATGTGACAAATAATGTATCTGACACTGATTCCGTTACAGTTGACGTAAGACGTACAAGATCAGGGAGAGTGATTAAAATTCCTTATCGTTATTATGTGTAACTTCACAATTTATTTAAGAATTAAGTTTTTATTCAATAGGTACTAAATTCAAGACAAATGTTTTCGCATGTTTATAAAGATGTATTGCCTCGGATTTAGTGATGGGCAGCGAATATTTTGAATAGGTAGGTATACGTAATGGTATATTGTAATTTTGTTATTTTTGTGGACTTATGGAGCCAATATTTTTAGCTTAAATGCTACGTTATGTTTTGTTTTGGTTTCAAATTGTAGTCATATTAGTTTTTTACATTTTATACTAGTGTTATTTGTTATACCTACCGGTTTTTTTGTTGGCCGCAGTGTGGCAGATGTCATGGGTTGCGTAGCAACCGGCAGTAGTAGAAAAAACACGGAAAATAAAACTACTCGAAAATTATAAAGCTCCTTTTATTAAATATTGTTAAAGGAAAATAAAAAGCAATTACAGAAATAAAGGGGGGAAAATCCGTGAAACCTTCGTCTTCAGGCACTGAGGAATATTGGACGAGAAGACGTTGCGTAGTTTCCCGAACGCCGCCCATCCGAGCTGGATTCGGCGATTGACCTCCTTCTCGAAGTTGGACCTACCTAACTGTATGGTTTGTCCTAGGTATACGTACTCGTCGACAACTTCGAGAACCGAGTTCCCAACCATAACTGGGGTAGGCAGAACATGGACATTAGACATGACCTTCGTCTTGTCCATGTTCATTTTAAGGCCCACCTGTTGGGAGACTCGGTTGAGGCCTTCGAGCATCGTGCTGAGTTCCTCCATCGACCTTGCCATGAACTACGATGTCGTCGGCAAACCGAAGGTGAGTGATGTATTCGCCGTTAATATTGATGCCCTGCCCTTTCCATTCTAGAAGTTTGAAGGCGTCTTCTAAAGTGGCGGTGAACAGTTTCGGAGATATAACATCTCCCTGTCTCACGCCTCTGTTTAAGGGAATAGTCTTCGAATTCTGTTCCTGTACTCGGACAGACATGGTGGCGTTGCTATACAAACACTTCAGCACTTCGATGTAGCGATAGTCAATCCGGCATCGTTGGAGAGACTCTAGGCGGTGACATCACGCGGCGTTTATTCATAAAATTGCGGCAAGCTGCAGTTCAATTCGGTGAACTCTCTCCGGCCACAAGTGTAAGCGGGGCGCCAACGACTACGACGACAGCGTGCAGGGAGCGCGGAGCGCGGAGCAGGGCGCTCGAGCCGAGCGACCACGGCGGGCCCCGAACACGCAGCGGCGGCTAGAGGTGGTCGTTATTTACAATCGCATTTAAAAAAACTCGTTATTTCATGGCAACGAATCGCATTGCTATTCACAACGAATGTTTAATGCGATCGCGTTTTCGTTGCCGTCGGCAACGATCGCGTTCTCGTTGCCCTGCTGCATTTTGCTGAAAAAAAATTGTATAAGGTTTTGTAATATCGATAATTGCTGCACTTCGATAAAAATATCCATATTAACATTGATATTAGAGCAAACTTGCATGCCTAGTTAAATCCTTCGTTTTCGGTGTCAATCGCATTTTCGTTGCCGATCGCATTTTCATTGCCGATCGCATTCTCGTTGCCGATCGCATTTTAAAATCGCAGTCGTTCGAAAATAGCATAACAGCGATCGCATGCGATTGAAAAATAGCAGTTATTCTCACCTCTAGCGGCGGCTCCGCGGTGCACCGCTCGTGGAATCCTTGTGTTTGTCGTAGGTCAAGGTCCACCGTAAAATATTTGAATTTTAAAGATGCTTCTGTTAATATCTCAGCACTTAAAGCTCGTATTAACACACGGTTTTCACCCACTTGTAGCTACTATTGCCAGCAACACATTTTTCACTTTATAAACTTTCCAAATTCATTTAAACTTATATTCGTAATTAAAATCACAGAGCGTAGAAATAACGTCCTAGACCGTACGAGCGCGGACGATACTTTATTTGATTAAAAATTATATGAAGAGTTAGGATGCTTCAAATGATTTTTATTTGAATGGGTTATGTGCTATTTAACATTTTACCATACACAAATAAATTATTTTATATATAATTGCGGAAATGCGATCACTTGAAAAGTTTTGTTACGATAAGGCCCCATTTTGATGCCTTACTTTTAATTTTTTTACTTCAATAGTTACTTAACATTTTGAAATCACAACCAGTATATATGGCTTTTTAAAAGATCTTTCAATTTATATAAGTTTTAATATTCTTATTCCGTCTTAAACATTTTTAAAATAAAAAAAAACTACAAAATATTTTAGGGACAGTAACTAACCCTGACATTGTTGTAACAATACTGACATGCTAAAGCTGAGATCACAGTAGTCATTTTTATTCGTCTTTAGCAATGATTTTAGTTAAACAGTAAAAATGCACTAAAATAACATTTTAAAGTCTTGTTTTTATAATTTTGCGTAATATTTCTTTAAAATAGTTAGCCAAATTTGTAGCATGAAGTAAAAAGTTAATATTTATCAGTGAAATTATTGTGACAATCGGAAATTTGAGAGTGTAAATTGCCGTCTTCATTATAGAATACATTGCTTTTTATTTATTATTTTAAACCGTATTTTTTACTACCAGGTAAATGTATCGAGCGAAACTAATCAGTTCATTGTGTCACCAGCTTTATCTAGTCAGTTTCGTTACAAATCTCGTCAGGATATATGTTACAAAATGTAACGAGCCTGTTGTAACGCGCAAGGGTCCCGTTTGAAAAGAAAATTAATATTTATTTGAAAAATGCATTTTCAGATTTAAATCTTTCACTTATTTGTTCGTAGATAATATAGAAATCAGCCACTAAAATCAGCAGTACTAGTATCATATAAAAAATTCGGGAAATTGTTATAACTATATTGTCAAAAAGTGTAGAAAAAACTCACAACGTGCAACCGCTCGTCAAAAGTTGGTGCCTGTCTTTTTATAGAAAAAAGATAAGTCACTTTTAAATATTCTATTACCACCGGCCTGCCAGTACATACAAAATTGCCTAAATATGGACAAAGTTTTTCTTTTGGAAATTTGAGAAAATAGCGTAACTATATTGACATGTCAGGATCGTCGAAATTTCATGGACAAGAGAAATAAATCATTTAAAAATACTTAGGTATTTAATACTTTTTTTAAATGTTATCTCGATATTTATTAAGCCAGTTATTACATTGTGGAAAAAATAATAACCACTATTTTAGAACAAAAACCTTT